>CM060560.1:193033577-193630386 GCA_030625065.1 Alectoris magna | reverse complement strand
CTAACCCTAACCCTAACCCTAACCCTAACCCTAACCCTAACCCTAACCCTAACCCTAACCCTAACCCTAACCCTAACCCTAACCCTAACCCTAACCCTAACCCTAACCCTAACCCTAACCCTAACCCTAACCCTAACCCTAACCCTAACCCTAACCCTAACCCTAACCCTAACCCTAACCCTAACCCTAACCCTAACCCTAACCCTAACCCTAACCCTAACCCTAACCCTAACCCTAACCCTAACCCTAACCCTAACCCTAACCCTAACCCTAACCCTAACCCTAACCCTAACCCTAACCCTAACCCTAACCCTAACCCTAACCCTAACCCTAACCCTAACCCTAACCCTAACCCTAACCCTAACCCTAACCCTAACCCTAACCCTAACCCTAACCCTAACCCTAACCCTAACCCTAACCCTAACCCTAACCCTAACCCTAACCCTAACCCTAACCCTAACCCTAACCCTAACCCTAACCCTAACCCTAACCCTAACCCTAACCCTAACCCTAACCCTAACCCTAACCCTAACCCTAACCCTAACCCTAACCCTAACCCTAACCCTAACCCTAACCCTAACCCTAACCCTAACCCTAACCCTAACCCTAACCCTAACCCTAACCCTAACCCTAACCCTAACCCTAACCCTAACCCTAACCCTAACCCTAACCCTAACCCTAACCCTAACCCTAACCCTAACCCTAACCCTAACCCTAACCCTAACCCTAACCCTAACCCTAACCCTAACCCTAACCCTAACCCTAACCCTAACCCTAACCCTAACCCTAACCCTAACCCTAACCCTAACCCTAACCCTAACCCTAACCCTAACCCTAACCCTAACCCTAACCCTAACCCTAACCCTAACCCTAACCCTAACCCTAACCCTAACCCTAACCCTAACCCTAACCCTAACCCTAACCCTAACCCTAACCCTAACCCTAACCCTAACCCTAACCCTAACCCTAACCCTAACCCTAACCCTAACCCTAACCCTAACCCTAACCCTAACCCTAACCCTAACCCTAACCCTAACGCCTAACCCTAACCCTAACCCTAACCCTAACCCTAACCCTAACCCTAACCCTAACCCTAACCCTAACCCTAACCCTAACCCTAACCCTAACCCTAACCCTAACCCTAACCCTAACCCTAACCCTAACCCTAACCCTAACCCTAACCCTAACCCTAACCCTAACCCTAACCCTAACCCTAACCCTAACCCTAACCCTAACCCTAACCCTAACCCTAACCCTAACCCTAACCCTAACCCTAACCCTAACCCTAACCCTAACCCTAACCCTAACCCTAACCCTAACCCTAACCCTAACCCTAACCCTAACCCTAACCCTAACCCTAACCCTAACCCTAACCCTAACCCTAACCCTAACCCTAACCCTAACCCTAACCCTAACCCTAACCCTAACCCTAACCCTAACCCTAACCCTAACCCTAACCCTAACCCTAACCCTAACCCTAACCCTAACCCTAACCCTAACCCTAACCCTAACCCTAACCCTAACCCTAACCCTAACCCTAACCCTAACCCTAACCCTAACCCTAACCCTAACCCTAACCCTAACCCTAACCCTAACCCTAACCCTAACCCTAACCCTAACCCTAACCCTAACCCTAACCCTAACCCTAACCCTAACCCTAACCCTAACCCTAACCCTAACCCTAACCCTAACCCTAACCCTAACCCTAACCCTAACCCTAACCCTAACCCTAACCCTAACCCTAACCCTAACCCTAACCCTAACCCTAACCCTAACCCTAACCCTAACCCTAACCCTAACCCTAACCCTAACCCTAACCCTAACCCTAACCCTAACCCTAACCCTAACCCTAACCCTAACCCTAACCCTAACCCTAACCCTAACCCTAACCCTAACCCTAACCCTAACCCTAACCCTAACCCTAACCCTAACCCTAACCCTAACCCTAACCCTAACCCTAACCCTAACCCTAACCCTAACCCTAACCCTAACCCTAACCCTAACCCTAACCCTAACCCTAACCCTAACCCTAACCCTAACCCTAACCCTAACCCTAACCCTAACCCTAACCCTAACCCTAACCCTAACCCTAACCCTAACCCTAACCCTAACCCTAACCCTAACCCTAACCCTAACCCTAACCCTAACCCTAACCCTAACCCTAACCCTAACCCTAACCCTAACCCTAACCCTAACCCTAACCCTAACCCTAACCCTAACCCTAACCCTAACCCTAACCCTAACCCTAACCCTAACCCTAACCCTAACCCTAACCCTAACCCTAACCCTAACCCTAACCCTAACCCTAACCCTAACCCTAACCCTAACCCTAACCCTAACCCTAACCCTAACCCTAACCCTAACCCTAACCCTAACCCTAACCCTAACCCTAACCCTAACCCTAACCCTAACCCTAACCCTAACCCTAACCCTAACCCTAACCCTAACCCTAACCCTAACCCTAACCCTAACCCTAACCCTAACCCTAACCCTAACCCTAACCCTAACCCTAACCCTAACCCTAACCCTAACCCTAACCCTAACCCTAACCCTAACCCTAACCCTAACCCTAACCCTAACCCTAACCCTAACCCTAACCCTAACCCTAACCCTAACCCTAACCCTAACCCTAACCCTAACCCTAACCCTAACCCTAACCCTAACCCTAACCCTAACCCTAACCCTAACCCTAACCCTAACCCTAACCCTAACCCTAACCCTAACCCTAACCCTAACCCTAACCCTAACCCTAACCCTAACCCTAACCCTAACCCTAACCCTAACCCTAACCCTAACCCTAACCCTAACCCTAACCCTAACCCTAACCCTAACCCTAACCCTAACCCTAACCCTAACCCTAACCCTAACCCTAACCCTAACCCTAACCCTAACCCTAACCCTAACCCTAACCCTAACCCTAACCCTAACCCTAACCCTAACCCTAACCCTAACCCTAACCCTAACCCTAACCCTAACCCTAACCCTAACCCTAACCCTAACCCTAACCCTAACCCTAACCCTAACCCTAACCCTAACCCTAACCCTAACCCTAACCCTAACCCTAACCCTAACCCTAACCCTAACCCTAACCCTAACCCTAACCCTAACCCTAACCCTAACCCTAACCCTAACCCTAACCCTAACCCTAACCCTAACCCTAACCCTAACCCTAACCCTAACCCTAACCCTAACCCTAACCCTAACCCTAACCCTAACCCTAACCCTAACCCTAACCCTAACCCTAACCCTAACCCTAACCCTAACCCTAACCCTAACCCTAACCCTAACCCTAACCCTAACCCTAACCCTAACCCTAACCCTAACCCTAACCCTAACCCTAACCCTAACCCTAACCCTAACCCTAACCCTAACCCTAACCCTAACCCTAACCCTAACCCTAACCCTAACCCTAACCCTAACCCTAACCCTAACCCTAACCCTAACCCTAACCCTAACCCTAACCCTAACCCTAACCCTAACCCTAACCCTAACCCTAACCCTAACCCTAACCCTAACCCTAACCCTAACCCTAACCCTAACCCTAACCCTAACCCTAACCCTAACCCTAACCCTAACCCTAACCCTAACCCTAACCCTAACCCTAACCCTAACCCTAACCCTAACCCTAACCCTAACCCTAACCCTAACCCTAACCCTAACCCTAACCCTAACCCTAACCCTAACCCTAACCCTAACCCTAACCCTAACCCTAACCCTAACCCTAACCCTAACCCTAACCCTAACCCTAACCCTAACCCTAACCCTAACCCTAACCCTAACCCTAACCCTAACCCTAACCCTAACCCTAACCCTAACCCTAACCCTAACCCTAACCCTAACCCTAACCCTAACCCTAACCCTAACCCTAACCCTAACCCTAACCCTAACCCTAACCCTAACCCTAACCCTAACCCTAACCCTAACCCTAACCCTAACCCTAACCCTAACCCTAACCCTAACCCTAACCCTAACCCTAACCCTAACCCTAACCCTAACCCTAACCCTAACCCTAACCCTAACCCTAACCCTAACCCTAACCCTAACCCTAACCCTAACCCTAACCCTAACCCTAACCCTAACCCTAACCCTAACCCTAACCCTAACCCTAACCCTAACCCTAACCCTAACCCTAACCCTAACCCTAACCCTAACCCTAACCCTAACCCTAACCCTAACCCTAACCCTAACCCTAACCCTAACCCTAACCCTAACCCTAACCCTAACCCTAACCCTAACCCTAACCCTAACCCTAACCCTAACCCTAACCCTAACCCTAACCCTAACCCTAACCCTAACCCTAACCCTAACCCTAACCCTAACCCTAACCCTAACCCTAACCCTAACCCTAACCCTAACCCTAACCCTAACCCTAACCCTAACCCTAACCCTAACCCTAACCCTAACCCTAACCCTAACCCTAACCCTAACCCTAACCCTAACCCTAACCCTAACCCTAACCCTAACCCTAACCCTAACCCTAACCCTAACCCTAACCCTAACCCTAACCCTAACCCTAACCCTAACCCTAACCCTAACCCTAACCCTAACCCTAACCCTAACCCTAACCCTAACCCTAACCCTAACCCTAACCCTAACCCTAACCCTAACCCTAACCCTAACCCTAACCCTAACCCTAACCCTAACCCTAACCCTAACCCTAACCCTAACCCTAACCCTAACCCTAACCCTAACCCTAACCCTAACCCTAACCCTAACCCTAACCCTAACCCTAACCCTAACCCTAACCCTAACCCTAACCCTAACCCTAACCCTAACCCTAACCCTAACCCTAACCCTAACCCTAACCCTAACCCTAACCCTAACCCTAACCCTAACCCTAACCCTAACCCTAACCCTAACCCTAACCCTAACCCTAACCCTAACCCTAACCCTAACCCTAACCCTAACCCTAACCCTAACCCTAACCCTAACCCTAACCCTAACCCTAACCCTAACCCTAACCCTAACCCTAACCCTAACCCTAACCCTAACCCTAACCCTAACCCTAACCCTAACCCTAACCCTAACCCTAACCCTAACCCTAACCCTAACCCTAACCCTAACCCTAACCCTAACCCTAACCCTAACCCTAACCCTAACCCTAACCCTAACCCTAACCCTAACCCTAACCCTAACCCTAACCCTAACCCTAACCCTAACCCTAACCCTAACCCTAACCCTAACCCTAACCCTAACCCTAACCCTAACCCTAACCCTAACCCTAACCCTAACCCTAACCCTAACCCTAACCCTAACCCTAACCCTAACCCTAACCCTAACCCTAACCCTAACCCTAACCCTAACCCTAACCCTAACCCTAACCCTAACCCTAACCCTAACCCTAACCCTAACCCTAACCCTAACCCTAACCCTAACCCTAACCCTAACCCTAACCCTAACCCTAACCCTAACCCTAACCCTAACCCTAACCCTAACCCTAACCCTAACCCTAACCCTAACCCTAACCCTAACCCTAACCCTAACCCTAACCCTAACCCTAACCCTAACCCTAACCCTAACCCTAACCCTAACCCTAACCCTAACCCTAACCCTAACCCTAACCCTAACCCTAACCCTAACCCTAACCCTAACCCTAACCCTAACCCTAACCCTAACCCTAACCCTAACCCTAACCCTAACCCTAACCCTAACCCTAACCCTAACCCTAACCCTAACCCTAACCCTAACCCTAACCCTAACCCTAACCCTAACCCTAACCCTAACCCTAACCCTAACCCTAACCCTAACCCTAACCCTAACCCTAACCCTAACCCTAACCCTAACCCTAACCCTAACCCTAACCCTAACCCTAACCCTAACCCTAACCCTAACCCTAACCCTAACCCTAACCCTAACCCTAACCCTAACCCTAACCCTAACCCTAACCCTAACCCTAACCCTAACCCTAACCCTAACCCTAACCCTAACCCTAACCCTAACCCTAACCCTAACCCTAACCCTAACCCTAACCCTAACCCTAACCCTAACCCTAACCCTAACCCTAACCCTAACCCTAACCCTAACCCTAACCCTAACCCTAACCCTAACCCTAACCCTAACCCTAACCCTAACCCTAACCCTAACCCTAACCCTAACCCTAACCCTAACCCTAACCCTAACCCTAACCCTAACCCTAACCCTAACCCTAACCCTAACCCTAACCCTAACCCTAACCCTAACCCTAACCCTAACCCTAACCCTAACCCTAACCCTAACCCTAACCCTAACCCTAACCCTAACCCTAACCCTAACCCTAACCCTAACCCTAACCCTAACCCTAACCCTAACCCTAACCCTAACCCTAACCCTAACCCTAACCCTAACCCTAACCCTAACCCTAACCCTAACCCTAACCCTAACCCTAACCCTAACCCTAACCCTAACCCTAACCCTAACCCTAACCCTAACCCTAACCCTAACCCTAACCCTAACCCTAACCCTAACCCTAACCCTAACCCTAACCCTAACCCTAACCCTAACCCTAACCCTAACCCTAACCCTAACCCTAACCCTAACCCTAACCCTAACCCTAACCCTAACCCTAACCCTAACCCTAACCCTAACCCTAACCCTAACCCTAACCCTAACCCTAACCCTAACCCTAACCCTAACCCTAACCCTAACCCTAACCCTAACCCTAACCCTAACCCTAACCCTAACCCTAACCCTAACCCTAACCCTAACCCTAACCCTAACCCTAACCCTAACCCTAACCCTAACCCTAACCCTAACCCTAACCCTAACCCTAACCCTAACCCTAACCCTAACCCTAACCCTAACCCTAACCCTAACCCTAACCCTAACCCTAACCCTAACCCTAACCCTAACCCTAACCCTAACCCTAACCCTAACCCTAACCCTAACCCTAACCCTAACCCTAACCCTAACCCTAACCCTAACCCTAACCCTAACCCTAACCCTAACCCTAACCCTAACCCTAACCCTAACCCTAACCCTAACCCTAACCCTAACCCTAACCCTAACCCTAACCCTAACCCTAACCCTAACCCTAACCCTAACCCTAACCCTAACCCTAACCCTAACCCTAACCCTAACCCTAACCCTAACCCTAACCCTAACCCTAACCCTAACCCTAACCCTAACCCTAACCCTAACCCTAACCCTAACCCTAACCCTAACCCTAACCCTAACCCTAACCCTAACCCTAACCCTAACCCTAACCCTAACCCTAACCCTAACCCTAACCCTAACCCTAACCCTAACCCTAACCCTAACCCTAACCCTAACCCTAACCCTAACCCTAACCCTAACCCTAACCCTAACCCTAACCCTAACCCTAACCCTAACCCTAACCCTAACCCTAACCCTAACCCTAACCCTAACCCTAACCCTAACCCTAACCCTAACCCTAACCCTAACCCTAACCCTAACCCTAACCCTAACCCTAACCCTAACCCTAACCCTAACCCTAACCCTAACCCTAACCCTAACCCTAACCCTAACCCTAACCCTAACCCTAACCCTAACCCTAACCCTAACCCTAACCCTAACCCTAACCCTAACCCTAACCCTAACCCTAACCCTAACCCTAACCCTAACCCTAACCCTAACCCTAACCCTAACCCTAACCCTAACCCTAACCCTAACCCTAACCCTAACCCTAACCCTAACCCTAACCCTAACCCTAACCCTAACCCTAACCCTAACCCTAACCCTAACCCTAACCCTAACCCTAACCCTAACCCTAACCCTAACCCTAACCCTAACCCTAACCCTAACCCTAACCCTAACCCTAACCCTAACCCTAACCCTAACCCTAACCCTAACCCTAACCCTAACCCTAACCCTAACCCTAACCCTAACCCTAACCCTAACCCTAACCCTAACCCTAACCCTAACCCTAACCCTAACCCTAACCCTAACCCTAACCCTAACCCTAACCCTAACCCTAACCCTAACCCTAACCCTAACCCTAACCCTAACCCTAACCCTAACCCTAACCCTAACCCTAACCCTAACCCTAACCCTAACCCTAACCCTAACCCTAACCCTAACCCTAACCCTAACCCTAACCCTAACCCTAACCCTAACCCTAACCCTAACCCTAACCCTAACCCTAACCCTAACCCTAACCCTAACCCTAACCCTAACCCTAACCCTAACCCTAACCCTAACCCTAACCCTAACCCTAACCCTAACCCTAACCCTAACCCTAACCCTAACCCTAACCCTAACCCTAACCCTAACCCTAACCCTAACCCTAACCCTAACCCTAACCCTAACCCTAACCCTAACCCTAACCCTAACCCTAACCCTAACCCTAACCCTAACCCTAACCCTAACCCTAACCCTAACCCTAACCCTAACCCTAACCCTAACCCTAACCCTAACCCTAACCCTAACCCTAACCCTAACCCTAACCCTAACCCTAACCCTAACCCTAACCCTAACCCTAACCCTAACCCTAACCCTAACCCTAACCCTAACCCTAACCCTAACCCTAACCCTAACCCTAACCCTAACCCTAACCCTAACCCTAACCCTAACCCTAACCCTAACCCTAACCCTAACCCTAACCCTAACCCTAACCCTAACCCTAACCCTAACCCTAACCCTAACCCTAACCCTAACCCTAACCCTAACCCTAACCCTAACCCTAACCCTAACCCTAACCCTAACCCTAACCCTAACCCTAACCCTAACCCTAACCCTAACCCTAACCCTAACCCTAACCCTAACCCTAACCCTAACCCTAACCCTAACCCTAACCCTAACCCTAACCCTAACCCTAACCCTAACCCTAACCCTAACCCTAACCCTAACCCTAACCCTAACCCTAACCCTAACCCTAACCCTAACCCTAACCCTAACCCTAACCCTAACCCTAACCCTAACCCTAACCCTAACCCTAACCCTAACCCTAACCCTAACCCTAACCCTAACCCTAACCCTAACCCTAACCCTAACCCTAACCCTAACCCTAACCCTAACCCTAACCCTAACCCTAACCCTAACCCTAACCCTAACCCTAACCCTAACCCTAACCCTAACCCTAACCCTAACCCTAACCCTAACCCTAACCCTAACCCTAACCCTAACCCTAACCCTAACCCTAACCCTAACCCTAACCCTAACCCTAACCCTAACCCTAACCCTAACCCTAACCCTAACCCTAACCCTAACCCTAACCCTAACCCTAACCCTAACCCTAACCCTAACCCTAACCCTAACCCTAACCCTAACCCTAACCCTAACCCTAACCCTAACCCTAACCCTAACCCTAACCCTAACCCTAACCCTAACCCTAACCCTAACCCTAACCCTAACCCTAACCCTAACCCTAACCCTAACCCTAACCCTAACCCTAACCCTAACCCTAACCCTAACCCTAACCCTAACCCTAACCCTAACCCTAACCCTAACCCTAACCCTAACCCTAACCCTAACCCTAACCCTAACCCTAACCCTAACCCTAACCCTAACCCTAACCCTAACCCTAACCCTAACCCTAACCCTAACCCTAACCCTAACCCTAACCCTAACCCTAACCCTAACCCTAACCCTAACCCTAACCCTAACCCTAACCCTAACCCTAACCCTAACCCTAACCCTAACCCTAACCCTAACCCTAACCCTAACCCTAACCCTAACCCTAACCCTAACCCTAACCCTAACCCTAACCCTAACCCTAACCCTAACCCTAACCCTAACCCTAACCCTAACCCTAACCCTAACCCTAACCCTAACCCTAACCCTAACCCTAACCCTAACCCTAACCCTAACCCTAACCCTAACCCTAACCCTAACCCTAACCCTAACCCTAACCCTAACCCTAACCCTAACCCTAACCCTAACCCTAACCCTAACCCTAACCCTAACCCTAACCCTAACCCTAACCCTAACCCTAACCCTAACCCTAACCCTAACCCTAACCCTAACCCTAACCCTAACCCTAACCCTAACCCTAACCCTAACCCTAACCCTAACCCTAACCCTAACCCTAACCCTAACCCTAACCCTAACCCTAACCCTAACCCTAACCCTAACCCCAACCCCAACCCCAACCCCAACCCCAACCCCAACCCTAACCCCAAGTCCCCCTAACCCCAAGTCCCCCTAACCCTAACCCCAACCCTAACCCCAAGTCCCCCTAACCCCAAGTCCCCCTAACCCCAACCCTAACCCCAAGTCCCCCTAACCCCAAGTCCCCCTAACCCCAAGTCCCCCTAACCCCAAGTCCCCCTAACCCCAAGTCCCCCTAACCCCAAGTCCCCCTAACCCCAAGTCCCCCTAACCCCAAGTCCCCCTAACCCCAAGTCCCCCTAACCCCAAGTCCCCCTAACCCCAAGTCCCCCTAACCCCAAGTCCCCCTAACCCCAAGTCCCCCTAACCCCAAGTCCCTACTCGCCTGCAACCCAACTGACTTCACCAACAACTCCATTTCATCAACAACTTGACCAACTACACCAACAACATAGCTTTACCAACAAGTCCAGTTCACTAACAGCCTGACCCGCTTTACTTACAGCCCCTCTAGGTCTACCACCCTCCACACCTACCTGTCAACACCTACCTTAGAGTGCGGTCCACGTCCTGATGGTGACAATGCAAGACACACCACATACTTAAATACTGGCACAATTTGTTTATTACAGCTCTGTTTCCACAAGATGTGGCTCATGCAAGCATACACACATGCTACACCAACAACTGGATGATAACAGTCAGAGCATGGATACAAATATTCAGTACAACACCAAGACATGGTTTACAGGCGCAGCATCCCCGTATTCAGTACATGGCACAATGCAGTTTAACAGGCGCAGCATCCCCTCATTCAGTACATGGCACAATGCAGTTTAACAGGCGCAGCATCCCCTCATTCAGTACATGGCACAATGCAGTTTAACAGGCGCAGCATCCCCTCATTCAGTACATGGCACAATGCAGTTTAACAGGCGCAGCATCCCCTCATTCAGTACATGGCACAATGCAGTTTAACAGGCGCAGCATCCCCTCATTCAGTACTTTGCACAAAACAATTGTAAGCAAGGCAAAGCCAAAGCCAATTTGCTTGATGTAAAATAACTGCGCGACACTGAAACCAGCGCGAGTCTCAGAATGGCCGCAAAGGGGCGCGAGTCTCAGACTGGCCGGGAAGGAACGCCAATCGCCTCCGACGGCCCTCGGGCCTTGCTTACGGGGTTGGGTTAGCCCTACAGTACAAACAAGTGAGCTAGCCCAACCCCGTAAACAAGGCAAAGCTAAAGCCAAGGTGGCTGAGATTAATTGACTCCAAGGCTAAAGCCAATTTGGTTGAGATTAATTCACTCCAAAGCCAAATCCAATTTGGTTGAGATTAAGTCACTCCAATGCTAAAGCCAATATGGCTGATTCAAGATGACTGCACAACACTGAAACCAGCGCAACTCAGAATGGCCGCAAAGGGGCGCGAGTCTCAGACTGGCCGGGAAGGAACGCCAATCGCCTCCGACGGCCCTCGGGCCTTGCTTACGGGGTTGGGTTAGCCCTACAGTACAAACAAGTGAGCTAGCCCAACCCCGTAAGCAAGGCAAAGCTAAAGCCAATGTGGCTGAGATTAATTGACTCCAAGGCTAAAGCCAATTTGGTAGTGATTAATTGACTCCAAGGCTAAAGCCAATTTGGTTGAGATTAAGTCACTCCAAAGCCAAATCCAATTTGGTTGAGATTAAGTCACTCCAAAGCCAAATCCAATTTGGTTGAGATTAAGTCACTCCAAAGCCAAATCCAATTTGGTTGAGATTAAGTCACTCCAAAGCCAAATCCAATTTGGCTGATTCAAGATGACTGCACGATGCTGAAACCAGCACAACTCAGAATGGCCGCAAAGGGGCGCGAGTCTCAGACTGGCCGGGAAGGAACGCCAATCGCCTCCAACGGCCCTCGGGCCTTGCTTATGGGGTTGGGTTAGCCCTACAGTACAAACAAGTGAGCTAGCCCAACCCCATAAGCAAGGCAAAGCTAAAGCCAATGTGGCTGAGATTGACTCCAAGGCTAAAGCCAATTTGGTTGAGATTAATTGACTCCAAAGCCAAATCCAATTTGGTTGATATTGACTCCAAAGACAAATCCAATTTGGTTGAGATTAATTAACTCCAAGGCTAAAGCCAATTTGGTTGAGATTAATTCACTCCAAAGCTAAAGCCAATTTGGATGAGACAAACTGTCTACAAAGCTAAAGCCAATTTGCCTGAGATAAATTGGCTCCAAAGCTAAAACCAGTGTGGTTGAGATAAATTGACTGTGCACACTGAAATCGGCACAATTCTCAGACTGGCCACAAGGGGGCGCGAGTCTCAAACTGGCTGAAGGAGCGCAAATGGTCTCTGTCCAGCTACCGCCTGTCGGTTACGGGCTTGGGTTATCCCTGCGAGCGAACTCGAAGCAAAGGCGACCCGACCCCGCAAGCGAGGCAAACCCTTTGACGTGGTCTCCATGAAAGTCTCGCTAAGATGGCAGCCACGTACTTGGACAGGTAGGCTGTCTGCTAGATGAAGAACCGGCTGAACGGCCTGGCCTGCTGACTGGTGCTGAATCCCATGATGTGCAGCTGCTGTGCTGTTGTGACTGCTCTTCAGCCCTGTCCTCTCCAAAATCTTTATTAAACACCTCTATGGCAGCATGGAGTGCACCCTCGGTAAGTTTGCCAAGGGCGCTGTGTCAGAACGAAGCGTCCATCGGCCTGGGAATAGAAGGGCGCTAAAGAAGGACGTGGGCAGGTTGGATCGCCGGGCTGAGGCCGATGGGATGAACTACGATGAGACCGAGTGCCGCAACCCACACGTTGCCCGCGACAACCTCGGGCAGTGGTAGGGGCTTGTGGCACAGAGAGGGGAACGCTACAAAAAGGGAACAGAACGGGGAATACGGATAAAACCTGGACTGAAGCGAGCCGACGGAGAGTGTGGGAGGACCAGAAAGCCAATGGTGTCCTGCAGGGGAGTCGCTGACCCTGGAAGCATTGAAGATATCTTCACCTGTAACACAGAGAGCCAGTTTAGAAAAAAAAAAAATGTGGGTAATTCGAGGAATTCCAAGACACAAACAGCATTCACCCTAAGCCCACCCCCACAAAAAGTGCAAGTAAAACAGCGTCCCACCAAAGGACTGAAGATTAAGTTTAGGGGTACTTAACACAAAAGTCATACGATTGTTGTTAGTACTACATTAAGGTTAGATGTGGGTTTAGAGCCCCATTAGAGGGTAGGTTCAGAGTTAAGTGGGACAGTTAATACAGTTATCTGTACATCTACAGCTACAGTTGGCACCATATTTGCAGTCCAGAGATTAGGGTTGGGACAAAGTTGTTATGGTTAGATTTACTAGGATCACATTCAGAGTGAACGGGAGAGAAGGCAAAGGCAAGAGCAAAAGGAAAGCTGAAAACCCAAGGGAAATGTCAAAGGCAAAGGCAAGGCAAAGACATGGAGAACACCCAAGGGGAAGCCTCGGCAGAGGCCAGGCCTGAGAGAAGGCCGCAGGAACACCAAAACAGAGACCAAAGAGAACGCTGCAGGGAAGTGCCTGGAGAGCAAGGCACAAGAAAACAACACGGGGAATGCCAAAATGGTGGGTAAGGCCCAAAAGTACAACGCAGGGAATGACAAAACAGAGGACAAAGCACCAGAGAATGCCGCAGGAAACACCAAAAACTGAGACTAAAGAGAACATCACAGGGAACGCCAAAACGGAGGGCGAGGCCCAAGAGAACGCCGCAGGGAACGCCAAAACGGAGGGCGAGGCCCAAGAGAACGCCGCAGGGAACGCCAAAACGGAGGGCGAGGCCCAAGAGAACGCCGCAGGGAACGCCAAAACGGAGGGCGAGGCCCAAGAGAACGCCGCAGGGAACGCCAAAACGGAGGGCGAGGCCCAAGAGAACGCCGCAGGGAACGCCAAAACGGAGGGCGAGGCCCAAGAGAACGCCGCAGGGAACGCCAAAACGGAGGGCGAGGCCCAAGAGAACGCCGCAGAGAACGCTAAAATGGAGACCAAAGAGAACGCTGCAGGAAATTGCCAGGCAATGGCAAAAGGCAGAGACAAGGAGAAAGCAGACAGATGAGAACAGACAGCCCATGGGGCACCCTGAATTGCAGAAATGAGCTCTGGAACCCAAGGAACGCTACCTTGGGTCTCAGTAAGTAATGGGTAAAAACTGGTGGGTGTGTTCCGCCCTTACCTGCTGTGCAGACAGTTACCGGTCAGCAAAGCTGGGTTCCAGGGCATTCCAAGAAGTGCAGATTTCTGTTCCTCGCTGTTCTCACGAAGATCTCTCCGTGCGGTTGTTACGGCACTCGGGAGCGCCGCGGTTCTCCGCTGCCACCTGTTGAACACGATACAACATTGAAGGCACTGCCCTGCATCTGCGGGGGCTGCACCCTGTGAACATTACGCTAACAGTGATGCAAATGTGCATTAGGGATATAATTAATGCCATTTATATGTTTAAAATGGCAGTTAGTTTAACAATTGTATTCTGCACTATTATTAGGATTAAGGTTACTTGAACAGAAAACACAGGGCATCCTTTTTATTGCTGCATTTAGTGTAAGAGGCATTTTTAATATTGGGTTAAGTGTACAGATACACTGCGGGTTGCTGTAATTATCACTAGGGCTTCCATTAAGCTGGGCAGCCAGTCAAGATTAACATGAACACTGCTTCCCAGCAAATCCCAGACAGCCAAAGGCAAAGGCAAGCAGAACGCCCACAGAAAGCCACAGCTAAAGAAAAGCAAAGCAAGCAGCCAAAGGCTAAGGCAAGGGCAAAAGCAAGGAGAACAGCCCAAAGGAAAGCAAATGCAAGGAGAGGGCAGTACAGAAGACCAAGAGCAAAGGCCAAAAAGACAAGGCCAAGAGAACACAGCAAAGAAGGCCAAAACCTAAGGCCAAAGCAAATGCTGCAGGAAACACAGCATGGGAGGCCAAAGACAGACAAGGTGGCACAGGAGGCCGAAAAGACAAGGCCAAGAGAACACAGCAGGGAACTCCAAAATGGAAGGCCGAAGAGAATGCTGCAGGGAGCACAGCATGGGAGGCCAAAGACAGATGAGGCAGCATGGAAGGCCAAAGAGAATGGCCAAACGAACACAGCAGGGAACGCCAAAATGGAAGGCCAAAGAGAATGCTGCAGGGAACATGGCATGGGAGGCCAAAGACAGACGAGGCCGCATGGGAGGCCAAAGACAGACGAGGCCAAGAGAACACAGCATTGAACGCCAAAATGGAAGGCCAAAGAGAATGCTGCAGGGAACATGGCATGGGAGGCCAAAGACAGATGAGGCAGCATGGGAGGCCAAAGAGAATGGCCAAGAGAACACAGCAGGGAACGCCAAAAATGGAAGAGAGAATGGGGCACAGAAAATGAAAACCGAAGGCCGAAGACAATGGGACAAAGAAGGCCAAGGGCAAAGGCTGAGAGAACGCTGCACACAACGCCAAAACAGGAGGGCGAGAGAATACGGCAGAGAAAGCCCAGGGCAAAGGGAAGTAGAACAGCACAGTGAAAGGCCAGAGGCAAGAAGAAGGCCGGAAGAATAGGACAGGCAGCCTTCAGGGCATCATTGAGTGCAATCAAGGGCTCTGGAAATTCTACTTTGCACCACGCCAAGTAATGGATAAACATCAGTGCACATACATAGCCCTTACCTGCTGGGCAGGCAATTACCAGTCAGCAAAGTTGAGTTCCAGGGCATTCCAGGAAATGCAGATTTCTGTTCCTTACTGTTCTTGTGAAGAGCCGCACAGCTCTCTGTGCGGTTGTTACGGCACTTGGGAGCACCACAGTTCTCTGCTGGCACCTGTTGAGCACAATACAATAATGAAGGCACTGCCCCACATAAACAGGGTAGCACCTTTTTCACAAATGTGCACTGTAGCGCTCCTTTCTCAGAGCAATGTAGCCGCACTCCTTGCACGACACTGCTTACTGGCAGCACTACAGCCGGTAACAGACAAGGAGAAGGCTGAGGTACTCAACAACATCTTTGCCTCTGTGTTCTCTGATTACTGTGCATTATACACGGCCCTCACCTTTGGTTTGGTAGGTGGGGACTGAGGAACTAACATCAACCCCAGTACTTCCTTCCTAGTCCCGCGTTGTGAGTGACTATCGGGTTCTGGACCACCTGAGGACCTGAAATCCAGGTGTCAACGGGTCCCAATGAGATGCATTGCAGAGTCCTGAGGGAATTCATTGATGTAGCCTCCAAGCCACTCACAACAGCATTTGAGAAGTGGTGGCAATCAGGTGAAGTCCTCAATGAGCAGAAAAATGGTGAATATCACATTCATATTGAGGAAGAGTAGAAAGGATGACCCTGGGAACTACTGACCTGTCAGTCTCACCTCTGCGCTGGGAACGATCGCAGAGTGGATCCTCCTAGAAGCAACCCTAGAGCACGTGTGGGGACCCAGAGCCGCAGAGCTATGGAACACAGGTCAGGGGGTGGGCATTTGAGTGTCATACAAATTAGGAAACTAATAGCATCCCCAGATGATTGGTACTGAGATATCTGGGGCGATCCTGACTACAGTGATTCAGAAAAGAACGGTCCTTCCCTTTCCATGAATACAAAGCCAGATCCACTGTTCAAATAGAACAGACTGTAGGACCCCAAGGCGGTCAGTCACAATGTCGTCTGAGAACGATACCCTGGGATCCGTTACCATTGACAAATCCTTAAGGGAGACATAGGAGAGAACCAGAAAACAGGAACGGAATACCTGCGGTCGATAAGCTTGAGCGGTGCAGACCGTATTACGCTCGGCGAGGATGAAGCAAATGGCCGCCACAGTCTGGGAGTGTTCCTCAGGTCCCGGCTGACGCACCTCACTCTATCACCAGCCACAGAGCTTGTGGTGCTGGGAGAATAGACCCCACGGAGTGAAGTGAGGCCCCCACAACCCCATTTGACCCCTAAGCGAGCTTCTCGCAGCCACTAAAAACCTGCCTGTGTACAAGCAGTATGCTAACACAGGACTCATGGTGTTCCCTTACCTGCTCCACAGATCTCATGGTGCTTACACCACTGACTGGACAAACCCTGGTGATCCTTAAACCCCATCGAGCTGCAAAATGAGATCAAGAGACTCAGAACATGATCTACTACACAATAATGATATACAGAATGCCCTTAAACAACTCTCTGTGGCCGGAATTGGTGCACAGCACTTAACTACAGTCACAAAATGGGATGATGCAGGTGCAGGCAAACCACATTTGGAGCCCCACGTTGGAGGTTAAGAGGTGAGAACCACGAAAGAGGGAACAGAGGCTCAACTAGAAAGTAATGACCTTACGAAGACTTGCAAACAGAATGCGGATGATGCAGAACCCTGTTTGGAAGAGGACGTCAGCTCTGGGTGTCCCCAGAGCTGCAGTGCTCACTTGGCCAACCAGCATTAAAGCCAGGGCTGATTGAAGTATTCAAAAAATGAGGGAGCGGCGAAAGAAAGAAATGTACATCAGTCCTTCCATCACTGGCTCAGAGAAAGGGAGAAAACCCCTTTGTTTCCCTCAGAGAAGAAAAAAAGTGCATTGTAAGGGCACACAAAGCAGATACGGCTGCTCTAATTCAGTTGGAGATCCCCCCCAAAAAGGCAGTGCTCACAGCCCTGAAATAAAGAAGGAATGGCTCACCCCGCACTCTAAAGGAAACAGTCTCCAGGTACAGATGCCATCCCTATGGCTGCCAGCCCATAAATGGGGCCAGGATCCTCCAAAAAAGGCAGAGATCACAGCCCCAAAATAAAGAAGGAATTGCTCACCCCTTCCCAATGGCCGGAGCTCACCCCACGCTCCGGAGGGAGCCATTTCCAGAAAGAAATGCTGCCCTGTTTCCAGCTCTTAAAAGCAGTCAGAATCCCCCAAAAAAACAAGGAGATGGCAGCCCTGTGACAAAGAATGAATCAACCGGCCCATCCCAAAGACAAACACCCCACACACCAAAGGGGGCAGTCTCCAACATACAGACGCTGCCCTTCCAGCTACCAGGCCTTAAGTGTGGTCAAGATACCTGAAAAAAGGAGAGCTCACAGCATTGCAAAGGTTCGCCCCACGCTCTGCAGGAGGCACTCTCCAGGGAGATGGCTGTCAGCCCGTAAATGTGGTCAGGATACCCCCCCCAGAAAAGGGGAACCTCACATCTCTGAAATAAGGAAGGAATCACTCACCCCCATCCAATGACGAACATTCACCCCACTCTCCAAAGGAAGCGGTCCCCAAAGAGAGATGCTGCCCTTATGGCTCTGTATAAGAAATGAATATATTGATGTTATAATCAGATGGCATAAAGAAAAATAAATTAAGCTTACCCTTATCCCAGGCTCGCAAGGAAAAAATCCACAAGGAGTAATCTCCAAAGAGATCCTTCCTCAGGGGTAGCCAGCTCTTAAATGGGGTCTAGGAGAGGTGGAGTCATGCTCCACCCCATCTGGTAGCACAGGAGAATTGCCTTCACCTGTGCTCCCAGGGCTGACACCGTGCTTTCCTCAGGTGGTTAATCAGAGGTTTGGGCCACAGTTCAACAGTTCCCATGCAGGCTTCTGGCCCTTAAATGTGGTCAGGATACCCAAAAAATGCAGCGCTCACAGCCTCAAAAACAAAGAAGAAATCATTCACCCCATCCCAAAGATGAATGCTCACCCACGCTCCACAAGAGGCAATCTCCAGGGATAGATACTGTCCTTACAGCTACCAGCCCTTAAAAGCCCCCAAAAAGAAGAGATCCCAGCCCCACAATAAAGCAGGAATCACTCACCCCAACACTCCCAAGGAGGCACTCCCCAGGTAGAGATGCTGCCCTGGTGGTTCCCAGCCCTTAAATGCGATCAGGGAGGGGTGGAGCCAGGCTCAGCCCCATCCAGTCCTGCAGGTGAATTGCTTCCACCTGTGCCCGCAGGGCAGGCTACGCCCCTCACCAGGTGTTCAATCACTGCTTCCAACTGTGACCTAACAGTTCTCATACAGACTTGAAGCGAAAAAAACCAAAGTAATAACCAGCAGGCAATGGGATCTGCCTGTCAGGTAAGAGGAGGATTATCAACACATGAGCAAAGATGGCACACGTATTTTGATTCTGGTCTGTCCTCAAAGACAATTGGTAGAAGTTCTGATAGATAGGGGAGCACAAATTTCATTTCGAACACATCAAGATGCTGAGAAACTGCGTGTGCAGCCTGTACGGCAAAGCGTTGAGATTACCGGTGTGAACGGAGCGAGTGCCATTTGCCAAACAGCCGGGGTCAGCTTATGGCTCCCCAGTGAGGAACGTGTGTTATCTACTAGCTCTGCAATTAAAGACCTTTTTGGAAACATTTTTGGATTTGGCGTTCTCAGTGGGTGAACCTGGCACCCACCTGTATGGAAGTGTGGGGCCTTTTCGCTCAAGTTTCAATCCCAAAACCCAAAGAAATAGGGAGGCTGCACCGGGCCACCTTGGTGAGGGCACCTGTCCCCACAATGTCCCCGCAAGGCCCCCGGTGTTCCCTGATGTCCTCGCATTACCCCAGGGGCATGTCTCCGATGCCCGTCAAATGCCGAGAGGCAACAGCGGCAGCGCCGGTAATAATAACGTAATAATGTATTATCTGAATCTGTGCATCAGACGCTGCAACACTGGGGTGACATAGTGGTGACACTTGAGTGATGTTGGGGAGTGATGTTGAGGGGTGGTATTTGGTTATTGCTGGAGGATTACACTAAGTAGTGACGCTGGGGAGATGTTGGGGTGACTCTGTGATGACACGGGGAGTGATGCTGGGTGGTGACATTGGTGTATCACGAGGGGGGACATCAGGGAGTGATGCTGGGTGACATAATTGGGGGGAGGGTGTAGTGGAAACCCTAAGTCACGGCTTGAAACAATGATTGAGCAGAGACAAACCAGGGGAGCTCAGGTGCGTGAAATGCACCTGATCGACAGAAAGGGTGGATCCTGGCTCCGTCCCCTCCCAGTCCTCATTTAAAGGTTGTCAGTGGAACCAAGGGGGTATTGCTGGAAATCCCTGCTTGTGTGAGGTCTTCCAATGTTAAGCAGATTTTGTTATTTGTTTCTGTATTCACAGCCACTGCATTTGAGCAAGTCCTCACTTACAGTGGTCTAGGACTTCGCTTCTCCACTGTTGTTGCTGCGTTTTCCATTATGTTACAGCATTACAGGAGGTAAAGCTGTTGGTGTAACACTGGGGGGGGGGAGATGATGTTGGAGTGACTTTGGTGTGATGTTGGGCTATTACTGGAGGTGGCATCAGGGAGTGACCCTAGGGTGGTGTTGTTGGGGTAAAGCTGGGGGATTGCACTGCAGTAATATTGGAATGATGTTGGGGTTTCATTGGGGGGTGACCTCAGGGATTGATGCTGGGGTTACATTGTTGGGGCGACACTGGGGTGACATTGGGTTGACATTGCACAGTGACGCTGTAGGGTGATGTTGAGGTATCTCTGGGGGATGACATGAAGGAATGATATTGTTGGGCAGATGATGGGAGGCGATACTGCTATGACGGGGTGGTGATGCTGAGGGGCTGTTGTTGGTGGGTGACGTTGGGATATCACTGGGGCTGGTATCAGAGAGTGACAATGGGTTAATGTTGCCGGAGTGACACTGAGGGGTGATGTTGGGGGTGACGTTGTTGGGTTGACACTGGAGTGATGTTGGGGTATTGTTTGAGATGGACACTGGGGAGTGTCACCGGAGTGACGTTGTGATGACATAGGAGTGATGTTGGGGGGTGATGCTGGAGTAACGTTGGGGTGACGCTGGGGTGATATTGGGGAATGATGTCAGAGGGTGATGTTGCAGTATCGCTGGAGTTCAACATCAAGGAGTGACCCTGAGGGGTGCCATTGTCAGAGTGATGCTGAGGGTTGATACCGCAGTGACACTGGAGCGATACTGTGGTAAGGGTGCAGAGTAACGTTTGGGGGGTGACGTTGAGGTTTCGCTGGGGGCTGACACCAGGATGACACTTGGGAGTGAAGCTGCATGGATATTTGGGGGGTATCGCTGGTGATAAACATCAAGAAGTGATGGTGGGAGGAGATGTTGAGGGGTGGTGGGGTATTGCTGAGGGGGGAATCAGGGAGTGATGCTGGGGTGATGTTGTTGGGGTGACACGGGAGAGATGTTGAGTGGTGATGTTGGGGTATCACTTGGAGTGACATCAGGGAGTGACGATGGGTGGTGACATTGTTGGGGTGACACTGCAGTAACGTTAGGAAGTGACATTGTTGGAGGGTAGCGTTGGGGTATGACTGAGGGGGTGACATCAGGGAGTGATACGGGGGTGACTTTGTCGGAGTGGTGGTAAAGGATGAACACTGGAGTGACACTGGGCTGATGTTGGGCAGTGAGGCTGCAGGGTGATGCTGGGGTGATATTGTTGGGGGGTGACATTGCTGACATTGAGGGGTGATGTTGGGGTATCTCTGGGAAATGACATCAAGGAGTGATGTTGTTGGGGGGTGACACTGTTGACATTTAGGGTGCCATTAGAGAATCACTGGGGGATGATGTCAAGGAGAGACATTGTTCGGGTGGGACATTGTTGGTTTGACTCTGGGATGATGTTGGGGAGTGATGTTGGCAGGTGATGTTGGGGTATCACTTGGGATTGACGTCAAGAAATGATGCTGGGATGACAGCAGGGTGATATGAGGAGTGATACTGTGAGGTGATGTTGGGGAGTGACACTGTGGGGATGCTGGGAAGTGATGTTGGGGTATCACTGGCGGGGTGACATGAGGGAGAGATGCAGGGTGACATTGGGGTGATGCTGGGGTGGGGACACCGGACTGATATTGGGGTGACGTGGGGTTGACACCGAGGGGTGATGCTGCAGGGGTGACATCAGAGAGCGACACTGGGCTGGGGGGGGGGGGGGGTGGTGACTGTGTGATTATGTTGGAGTGATGTTGGGATGTCACGTTGGGATAACAAGAGTGTTGACATCATGGAGTGCCGCTGGGGTGACATTGTTCAGGATGATGTTACCACTGGGATTTACAGAATCACAGAATCACCAAAGTTGCAAAAGACCTACAAGATCATCTAGTCCAACCATCCACCCATGACCAATAGTTCTCTCTAGACCATGTCCCTCAACATGACGTCCAAACGTTCCTTGAACACATCCAGGGTCGGTGACTCCACCACCTCCCTGGGCAGCCCATTCCACTGCATGACCACTCTTTCAGAGAAGTACTATTCCCTAATGTCCTGCCTGAACCTCTGCTGGTGCAGCTTGAAGCCATTCCCTATACTCCTATCACCAGTTACATGAGAGAAGAGGCTGACTTCCAGCTCACTACGACCTCCCTTCAGGTAGAGAGCAATGAGGTCTCCCCTGAGCCTCCTCTGGACTGAACAATCCTGGCTCCTTCAGCCACTCCTCATAAGGCCTGTGCTCCAGACTCCTCACCAGCTTTGTTGCCCTTCTTTGAACACGTTCCAGGGCCTCAGTGTCTTTCTTGCAGTGAGGGGCCCCAAACTGGACACAGTACTTGAGGTGCTGCCTCACCAGAGCTGAGTACAGGGGGACAATTGCTTCCCTGCTCCTGCTGGAAACGCTGTTTCTGATGCAAGCCAGGATGCCATTGGCCTTCTTGGCCACCTGGGCACACTGCTGGCTCATGTTCAGCTGAGCATCAATCAATACTCCCAGGTCCATTTCCTCTACACAGTCTTTCAGCCACTCTGTCCCAAACCTGTAGTTCTGTCTGGGGCTGTTGCAGCCAAAGTGCAGGACCCAGCATTTGGTCTTGTTGAACCTCATCCCATTGGCTTCAGCCCAGCTCTCCAGCCTGTCCAGATCCCTCTGTAGGGCCTCACTACCCCCAGGCAGATGGACGCTTCCAGCCAACTTGGTGTCATCTGCAAACTTACTGAGGGTGCACCCAGTTGCCTCATCCAGGTCATCAATAAAGATATTTAATGTGAAGGAGTGACACTGGGGGATGACATTGTTGGAGTGGCACTGAAGGTTGATACTGTGGTGATGTTGGGGTGTGGCATCAGGGTGTGACTCTGGGGTGACACTGTTGGGTTGATGCTGGGAGATGACGTTAGGATTACAGGGGGACAATAATAGGGAGTAACTCAGGGGGAGCGATGTCAGAGCATGGCTGGGGGGTGACATCGGGGAGTGCTGAGGCTGATATTTGGGGTGAAATAGGGAGGGTTTGGGACTAGAGTTTGGGGGGAAATAATAGTAAGGATTTTGGGCTGATATTTGGGATGAAATAATGAGGTTTGGGGAGCTGAATTTGGGGTGAAATAGCACAGATATGAGCCTGGAGTTTGGGGTGAAATACTGATGATTTGGGGCTGGAGTATGGGGTGAAATATTGAGGCTTTGGAGCTAGCTGTTGAAGCCAGACATCAGAGCAAACATTTAGTGCAAAAACAGGGCATTTCAGTGACAGTGCAATTTGAAGTGACACGAGGGTATTTGTGTTGCCCTTTCTGGGACATCATGCATGGTCTGTGTGCCAGTGTTTGGGGAAGGATACTCAGGGAAGCATTGTGGGGGAAAGACAGTTTAGGGGCAAAAGCAAGGAGCCGGCGGCATTGGGGAGAGGGCACTGCCCATTTCTGTGACGGAAAGGGATGGATTTGGGGCTGTACCTGCTGTGGAGGCATGTGGATGAGTGCACAGAAGAAGCAGGTGGTCTGAGGGTACAGCGCCAGCACCAGCTGCTGGAACAGCACCTCAGCATTGGTCTCAGGGTTTGCCTTCCACAGTGGCAATGGGATCACGCAGCACCGGCTCAGTGTGTGCCTCCTGAGGGAAGGGAGGAGACTTGGGGAGACATAGGGAATGTGCGGAGGGGGTTGGGGGTACTTGGAGGTGTGGGAAGTGGGTGGGTTGGGGGGATTTGTGGGAACTGGGAGGACTGGGGGAGGAACTGGGGGAAGGTGGGAGGTGTGGGGAGGGTGTTTGGTGGCAGTTGGGGAAAATTGGGAGTTTCTGTGGGGTTTGAAGTCAACTGGGGGGCGCTGGGAGGTGTAGAGAGTTGGGGGAGGAAGTTCGGGGTGTTTGGGAGTGTGGGGGCAGTTGCATGTGGGGACGCTCACTTTTTACCCTCCTCATAAATATTGTCCACCTCATACGGAGGGGGAGGGGGGGCAGGAAGAGAAAAAGGGAGGCTGCAGCATGTGCACTTCGCATGGCCCCTGCACTCCTCGAATCAAAGATAGTTAATGTACCACACCACCCCATTTCAACTGTGGCACAAAGTGGGATTTATGAAGTCATAGCAGATTTGGATAAAAGACAAATAATCTCTGGAATGCACTCCTCCTATAACTCACCTGTCTGTACAGTTCAGAAACCAGATGGAAGGTGGCAACAAACAATTGACCATTGGTGCCTGAGTGCTAACGCAGCCTGACTAGGAGCTGCTGTCCCAGACATGGCCAACGTAACTGCTTGTTTTGTTAGCAGCCACACATCCATGGATGGCAGTTTTCAACGTAAAAGATATGTTCTTTACAGTTTCCTTGCAGGAAGAGGATAACAAAGAGTCTGCTTTCATGCAGGAGGGGATATGATGGACCTTTAGCAGACTCCCACTATTGCTCAAGCTGCCTCACTGAACTTTGACAGAGTTTCCCTTAGGATGTGAAATTGTATCCATGTGTAGACGATATTTCAGTTACAGGTACATCCCCTGGAAAGGTGGGGGAAGTGGCAGCAGCACTAGATGACTCAGAAATTGAGATTCCACCTGCAAACTGTCAGGGACCAAGTCAAAAAGTAAAATTTTAAGGCAGTAAAGACCAGCAAAACTGTGCAGACTTGACTGAACTGAAGCGAAGATATGTGAACTAGTGAGAACAGAAGCAAAGCAGTGCAAAATTTTACAGAACCACGTGAACTTCATGGAACATGAACTTCGGTGAAGACCAGTGATCCAGCAAAGTCTTTGGTGAACCAGGGAGGACTTCCACAAAGCCCAGTGAAGACCAACAAACCTGTACAAAATACCACAAATCTACATGGACAATATAGTGAACCGCAGAGAAAACCTGTGAACTCAGGCGTCCTTTAGTTTATTCGGGTTTGGGATCTGGACAATGCAACCCCACTTGGATAAGTCTTTTGTAGAATGGTAGTATTTTCTTCATGAATACTGAAATCTTAATCCTCCCTGTTTCTCTACATCTTCAAGCACATGCATGTTGCCAGCTGGAGGGATTCTCACAATAAAGATTGGCAGATTGGCTGCACAGAGAAGTCAAAACTCAGATACACGACTTCCGCATCCAGGTGTGCCTGCGTTGTGCTGCCTGCCAGACCTGAGCAGCGACTGCAGTACCGAATTCTCTTACATAGGTGGCACCAGTGAGCAGTGCAGCACTGCTGCAAGTGCGTGGTTCCAGGGCAGACAGTTGACAGTCAGGTGCAATGCTACCCCGATGGGTTCAGGGGCAGCAGGGAGCAAAAATGGTATGTTCTTGGGGCAGGCCACAGTGCAAAACTGCCCAAGGAAATAGAAAAGGAGAATCCTGGATTGGAAGAGAGGAAAGTATCCCTGAGCTGGCGGTCCAAGAATTGACTGCTCGCCCGCACCACAGTGCTACATAGAAATAGGTGCTATTTATAAGCTTCCTGGCACATGTGCACTATTGCCTGGAGCTCTAAGCATAACAAAAATTAGCAGATTTGCTGCACAGAGCTACAAGAACATATGGATGCCACTTTCACATCCATAGAAAAATAGAAAAGCAAAAGAGAAAGGAAAATAAGAATTAGAAAAGGAAAAAGAACTGAAAAAAGAATTAGAATTAGTAAAAGAATTTGAAACAGAAAAAAAGAGAAAGACTATGAAAAAGAAAATGAAAAGAAACAGAATTAGACAAATGGAAAAAAGTAAAAGAAGAATTAGAATCAAAATGATAATTGGGGAAGGAAAAAGAAATGCAAACAAAAAATACAAAAAAAGAACCGGAAACAGAAAAGATTTAGAAAAAGAATTGGAAAAAGTAGAACTAGAAAATGAGAAAGAATTAGAAATAGAAAAGAAAAAGATTTAGAACAAAGACTAGAATTAGAAAAAACAAAAATAATCAGAAAAAGAATTAGAAAAAATAATAAGAACTATAAAAAGAAAAAGACTTAGGAAAAGAATTAGAAAAAAAAATAGAAAAAATAGAAAAAAAAAAAGAAACAAGAAAAGAAAGAATTAGAAAAGGAGTAAGAATGCGAATTAGAAAAAGAATTAAAAAAGATTTAGAATTGAAAAAAAAAATAGAAAAAGGAAAGGAAAAAGAAAAGGAAGAAGCAGTGGTGAAAGAGATGAAAAACAAACAAGTGGAAAGAAAGAAGCAGGAAAAAGTAAAAGAACCAGAAAAAGACTACAGACAGGAATACAAACTGGAAAAAGAAAAAAAATAGAAATGGAAAAAAGTTAGAAAAAGAATTAGCAACTTAATTAGAAAAAGTACTAGGAAATTAATTAGAAAAAGAAAAATAATCAGAAATAGGAAAAGAATTAGAAAAAGAAAAACATTTAAAAAGGAATTAGAAAGAGAATAAGAAATTAGAAAATGAAAATAAATAAGAAAAACAAAAAAGAACTGGAAAAAAATTGGAAAAAGTATTGGAAGAGGTAAAAGAATTGGTTAATGTAAAAGGATTAGAAAAAGAATTAAAAAAAGAGTAAGAAAGAAAATACTAAAAAAAAAAAAATTTAAAAAAAAAAAAAAAACAAAGAAGAAAAGAAATAGGACGTGTAGTTCTTCTCTGTGCTCCACATGATGTTATGATGTGGAATACCAATAGCAAGAATTACGAAAACATGACAAAGCCCTTGTATAACAATTGTCATATTGACAGAAAACTTTAGAAGACAATATCTGTACAATAAGAATGTAAACTAAAAGAAATGATACTGAAATAAAAAAAAAAAAGAAGACACACATATTAGGAGGAAGCAACAGAAGGCACTGACATCCCATCAGTACTAAGGAGCTCTAAAGATGGGGAAAGGAAGAAGCAATGTGAAAGCAACATGAGCTCAAGGGACAACCAACACCAAGCCCATAGGACCTCTGCAAGCGTGGGAAGGGCCTCAGGGGTCAACATAGCTTGCCAGACAGAGTAAGATGTGGATATGGGCATCCATCTATGGCTGTGATTTCCAGCTGTATCCTTGAAGATCCTCAGTAGAGTCCTTGCACAGCTTGGGAAGGTCACAACTGAACCCAAAAAGAAAAGAACAGACCCATATTCACTGGGAGCAACAGAAGACACTGACATCCATAAGTACTTAGGAGCCCTAAGCCAGCTGGTAGGGAGAAACTTCTTGAGTGTGAGTCAAGCTGGAGTTGGACTCAATCAGAGAATGTTTGGACTTCATGAGCCCTGGGAGATGGCAAAGTACCAGGCAGCAAGGAGAGAGAATGAACATGGCACCGGTGGATGTGAGAGGCAATGCCAGCAGGGCATCCCCCACTTCAAGGGGCACTTCTGTCCCACCCAGGGCAGCTTCACTCTTGCTTTGTTATTCTAGTTAGGGTCTGTATTTCCAAAAACCGAGAAGCATACTTTGAAATTGAGTGTGCATGGCTTGGAAGCACACCCGCAGCCAGGCAGAGAGAGAGAGAGAGAGAGGAGCGAGCATCACTTCTGTGACATATTTTCCTCTTTGTCCAAAAATACTAAAACCCATAGAATAAAATGGCCTTGGAAGGTGCAGGTAGGACCCAAGTAGTGTGGCCTACTTGCACCTTGGGGGAGATTGTTGGAGGTGGGAGGCTCGGTAGTCCCTCCGGTGATAGGTAAATGGCCTACGGATATCGTGGTCAACTCTCCAATCTTTATTGCTAAAGGGATGCTCATCATGTCCCTATGACAGATCAAGATGCCTCCTTTGGTGCCAGATACAGTTAGGCAGCCGCAGACATCTGGCCAAAGGGTATGGTATAGGCGACCGGGGCATGCCTCAGTACAAGCTGAAGTGTTGACCCAGGATAGAAATACGGCCTGTATCTCACCCTGGAGGGCAGACCTTCCCCTCCTAGTACCTTTGAAACATCTGTATTACTCCCCCTGAGTCTTTGAGCCTCCAAGACCACCAGAAGGAACAAAATATCCTTAAAGCATTCCAGTGTTGCTGCCACATCATGTGCAATACCCGGTGATGACCTACATGGGAAGAATGTGAACCTTCACCAATCATCATTCAAATTGTGTCAACATGTTGCGACGGGAAATTCTATAAGCGTTGCGATATGTTGGATCTCTGTAATAGGGGAAAGCTCACCTAATCATTGGTACACGCTGTGAAGGGGTGGAGTGTATGGGAAACTGTTGATCACAGCCTGAACCTCTGACTGACCACCTGAAGCAAGCAATGAGTCAGCTGTGGGAGCACAGGTGAAGATAATTCAGCTGTGCTACTGGAAGGGGTGGAGCCAAGCTCCACTTCTCTCAGATCTCATTTAAGGGCTGACTACCACTAAGGCAGGATCTCTTCTCTGGAGATCACTCCTGTGTGGGGTTACTGCGAGCCTTCAACATTGGTGAGCATTTTCCATTTATCATAGATTATCTTTCTATCATGATAATCTTTCATATGAAACATCTATATAATCTCTTTTTACCTATCGACTGTATAGCTGTACAATTAGAGCTGCGCAGGGGCATAGGAACAGAAACTTCTTCGGTTGATATTAACTCCTGCCGTTCTCTTTTTTGGTTAGGAATTTATGTGTGTTTATTAATGAAGAACAAACTCAGTGTGTAGTTTGTGAATGAATTCATTCACATCTGTTAATTGGTGCTTTTCTCTACATGGAGCTGCAATTGAAATGGACACTTCGACACTTCTGGTCTGATGTCCGGCCCCTTCCCACATGCTCAGATCAACCAAGTTGGCAAGGCCTGGCTCTTGGTTGGTGAGTTATGCCTAAGGTCAGAGAGTAGACTCTTGTCAGCTTTGAGACACATCTTCCAGTTGCACACTGTGTAATTTCTGTTGTGTTGATCTCTTGAGCTCCAGCCCCAACCAAGGATCTAAGTACTACCACAGAAGGAATGGTTTAGATTGGAATTGGAATGCAAAGGACTGGAGCCAGCAGGAGCAGGGAATTGATCATCCCCCTGTACTCAGCACTGGTGAGTTCTCTCCTTGAGTACTGTGCTCGTTCTTGGCCCCTCACTACAAGAAGGACATTAAAACTCTGTGTCCAGAGAAGAACAATGAAGTTGTGAAGGGTCTAGAGCACAAGTCTTATGGGGAGCTGCTGAGGGAACTGGGATTGTTTAGTCTGGAGAAGAGGAGGCTCAGGGAAGACCTTATCATTTTCTATGCTTACCTGAAGAGAGGTTATGTAGAGGTGGGAGTCGTGTTCTTCTCCCATGTAACTAGTGATAGGACTAGAGGGAACGGCCTCAAGTTGCATGAGGGGAGATTCAGCTTGGATGTTAAGAAAAACTTCTCCAAATGAATGGTCAGACGCTGGAATGGGCTGCCCAGGGAGGTGATAGGGTTACTGTCCCTGCAGGTGTTCAAGAAACATTAGATGTTGTACTGAGGGACATGGCTTAGTGTAAAATATTGCTGGTAGGTGGATGGTTGGACTGGGTGATCTTGGAGATCTTTTCCAACCTTGCTAATTCTATGATTCTCTGAAAGGCATCTGCTGGGTGAGCACCACCCTGCTGGAAAGCAGGCAGCTGTTGTCTTTGCATACAGCCACATCCATGGGGATTGGAGGCTTTTTAACATTACCCTTGTCTTTTGTGTCTCATGTCCAATAAGTCATGTTGTTTTGAAGCATCACCTCAGAGACAACCTTGATTTCTCCAGCCCTCAGCTTTGTGCCTCAAGAGCTCTCCTGCTTCTACCTGTGATGTGAGACCATATGGAAGGCCCTGCGGAAGTCTGGGTAGGTGGTGACAGTCACTCTTCCTTTCCCTTATTCTTAGAACCGCTGCTAACAGTGCCCAGAAGGCTTCCTTTTTGATGGGGAGAGGTTTAGCAAGGATTTTTTTATATGAAAGTAGTTCACCATATATTTCCTTTTCATTGACCTTTCATACTATTTGAGAAATTATCTTGGATTCGAAATTAATATTTATTGCTGAAGAGAACACGCATGCACCCCGCACTTTAATCTGTGCAAAGAATCTTCTAAACATCTCTGTATGTGTTTCTTTCTGGCACTGAGATGGAGCTGTGTGGAACACAGGCTTGGATGAATCTTCAATCATGTGCAGGGACACGTAATGCTCACCTTTGATGTCATGCTGACAACAGCAGTAGAGAGGTAAATTTGATAGGGTTGCTTGCTTTTTTTTTTTTTTTTTTCTTCCTCTCAATTGTTACCATGGAACCATGGAAGCACTACCTAGACAAAATGAGCATTTGTCACCTAGACTTTCTACAAATGACCTAGGCAGTAGAAATCAGCATCCAAAGCATCTTTAAGACCCCACAAAAGAATGGTGAGAGTTACCCTGGCACCCTCCTTTGGAAATCTCAGGTCTCTGTAGGCTCTTAAGCTGTGTTGTAACTCCTCCCATGGCACTGACTCAACTCTGCCTGTCTTTAGTGGAGGAGGGCTGGTCTCAAACTCCTTCCTGTTTCCTGCCTGTCTGCTCCCTGCTTTGCCCATGGCCCAGTGAGCCTTTTATTCCTCGCACCCAGCTATGCACTTGTGGATAAGGGCATCTGTTTATGGGGTGTGCCTCTAACCCAAAGCTCCTTCCCACCCTCCCAAGGAAAAGCAAAGCATCCGCACCAATGCTAGCACAACTGCACAGCTGACGGCAGGATTGGTTGGGAAATCAGTGCAGAACACATGTGAGTGTGCACAGGATTGCGGAGAGCAGTGGGGTTGCACAAATGTGTGTGTATGTGGACTTGTGCATAGACGGAGTTGTACACATGTTCGTGTGCATAAGTGAACAAACCAGTGTGGTTGTTCAGTTACCCTCAGGGTACTCCACTCTCTGACCCGGTAATCTCATCTGGGGTGCAGACTAAACCCCCGATGATTCAGGAGGAAACAGAGACCTACTGCTCCAACTAGACTGCCACAAGTCCATGGGGCTGGATGAGATTCTCCCGAGAGTGCTAAGGGAACTGGCAGAAGTGCCAGCCGAGCTGCTTTCCATCATCTGTCAGTGCTCCTTGTTGACTGGAGGGGTCCCAGAAGTCCAGAGACTTGCCAATGTGACTCCCATCTACAAGAAAGGTTGTAAGGAGGACCCAGGAACTACAGGCCTGTTAGCCTGACCTTGGTGCCAGGGAAGGTTATGGAGCAGATTGCCTTGAGGGAGATCACTAGGCAAGTGTGGGACAATGAGGGGATCACACCTAGCCAGCATGGGTTCTTGAAGGGCAGGTCCTGCTTGACCAACCTGATCTCCTTCTATCATCTAGTGACCCGTCTGGTGGATGAGGGAAAGGCTGTTGATGTAGTCTACCTAGACTTCAGCAAAGCCTTTGACACTGTCTTCCACATTATTCTCCTGCAGAAGCTGGCAGCCTGTGCCTTGGACAAGTACGCTCTTGGCTGAGTAAGGAACTGGCTGGAGGGCTGGGCCCAGAGAGTGGTGGTGAATGGAGCTAAATCCAACTGGTGACCGGTCACGAGTGGTGTTCCTCAGGGGTTGGTGTTGTGCCCTACAGAGGGATCTGGACAGGCTGGAGAGCTGGGCTGAAGCCAATGGGATGAGGTTCAACAGGACCAAATGCCAGGTCCTGCACTTCAGCCACAACAACCCCAGGCAGCGCTACAGGCTTGGGGCAGTGTGGCTGGAAGACTGTGTAGAGGGAAATGGACCTGGGAGTATTGATTGATGCTCAGCTGAACATGAGCCAGCAGTGGCCCAGGCAGCCAATGGCATCCTGGCTTGCATCAGAAACAGTGCTGCCAGCAGGAACAGGGACATGATTGTCCCCCTGTACTCAGCTCTGGTGAGGCTGCACCTCAAGTACTGTGTCCAGTTTGGGGCCCCTAACTGCAAGAAAGACACTGAGGCCCTGGAATGCGTTCAAAGAAGGGCAACAAAGCTGGTGAGGGGTCTGGAGCACAGGCCTTATGAGCAGCGACTGAAGGAGCCAGGTTGGATGGGGCCCTCAGCAACCTGATCTAGTAAATGTGGAAGTCTGGTGGCCCTGCCAGGCAGGGGGGTTGGAACTTCATGATCCTTGAGGTCCCTTCCAACCCGGGTCATTCTGTGTGATTCTGTGAGCTGGGATTGTTCTGTCTGGAGGAGGCTCAGGGGAGACCTTATTGCTCTCTATAACTACCTGAAGGGAGGTTGTTGTGAACTGGGGGTTGGCCTCTTCTTTTGTGTAACTGGTGATAGGAGTAGAGGGAATGGCTTCAAGCTGTGCTGGGGGAGGGGGGGGGGGGGGGGGGCGGGCGGGGGGGTCAGGCAGGACGTTAGGAAATAGTACTTCTGAAAGAGTGGTCAGGTACTGGAATGGGCTGCCCAGGGAGGTGGTGGAGTCACTGACCCTGGATGTGTTCAAGGAACGTTTGGGCTTTGTGTTGAGGGACGTGACTTAGTGATAACTATTGGCGATGGGCAGATGATTGGACTGGATGATCTCATAGGTCTTTTCGGTCCTTGGGGATTCTGTGGTCTACCCCACCTCTGACCTCTCATTGGTCAGGGTCCTCAATACCCCTCCCCCGGCCTCTCATTGGTCAGCGGCAGCTCCGCCGGCTTCTATTGGCTGAGCAGCAGTGCGCGGGAGTGGCTGTTGGGAGCCGGCTGTTGGAGAGTGCCGCTCCCGCAGCCCAGGCCGCCCCGTCCGGGACCGCCGCGACAGCCGGAGCGGCCCGGGCTGCACCGAGACGGAAACAGCGGTACAACGGGAACGAGTGCTGAGGACAGCTCCGCCGGAGGTGTGCGGGAGGCAGGTGCTGATGCAGGAAGAGGAGCCCTGTGCTGCTCCAAGCACACGACCCTCCCCTCCCCTGTGGCAAGTGGGGTTGGCATGGGGGATGTGGCTGTGGGGAAGGGCCGTGGATTTGGGATGGATCAAGGACTTGGGTCCCTCACAGCCACAGCGCTACTGCCAGCATCCAGGCTGTGCCACCCCAACACCTCCACTGCTGCTCCCAGTGCCCCCCGGACCCTTTCAACCCCCAGACCCAGCACTAAGCTGGGCCTGTGGCTACTGGGGGCTGCGGGGAGGCCATAGAGAGATATGGAGGTGTGGGGGGTGCCGTAGGGGGATATGGGGCTGAGGGGGACCATAGGAAGATATAGGGAAGTAGGAGGCTGTCAGGGGATTGTAGATAGTCATATAAGACTGTAGGGGGCTGTGCAGGGGCTGTTAAGGCTTATGGGTCTACAAGGGGCTGAGGGGGACTATAGGGGGATATGGGGCTGTGGTGGGCCATGGGAAGATATGGAGCTATAGCAGATTGTGGTGTAAGTGTATATACGTGTGTGCATATATACGTGTGTACGTATATACATATATATGTGTTCTGGGCTGCCTTGAAAAAGGGGTGGCCAGCAGAGAGGTGATTGTCCCCCCTCTACTCAGCTCTTGTGAGGCTCCATTTGCAGTACTGTGTCCAGGCCTGGAGCCCCCAGCACAGGAAGGATGCAGAGCTCTTGGGGCAGGTCGAGAGGAGAGCCGCTAAGATGATCAGAGAACTGGAGCACCTCTCCTATAAGGAAAGGTTGAGGGATCTGGGCTTGTTTAGCCTGGGGAAGAGAAGGCTGCGGGGAGACCTCATTGTGGGCTTCCAGTACTTGAATGAGTGTATAAACAGGAGGGGGAATGGCTGTTTATGAGAGTTGACAGTGATAGGACAAGGAGGTATGGTTTTAAACTGAGACAGGAGGTTTAGGTTGGTTATTAGGAGGAAGTTTTTCAGCCAGGGGGTGGTGACGCACTGGAACAGGTTGCCCAGGGAGATTGTGGATGCCCCATCCCTGGAGGCATTCAGGGCCAGGCTGGATGTGGTCTGCTGGTTGGCAACCCTGCACATAGCAGGGGGTTGAAACTAGATGATCACTGTGGTCCTTTGCAACCCAGGCCATTCTATGATTCTCTGATACAGGGGGATATGAGTCTATAGGGTGAGCAAAAGGGGGATGTGCTCAAACACACTTGTGCAGCCCTGCACACACACACGTGTGTAACTCCATCCTTGCTCTGTGCAATCCTGTGCACACTCACATGTGTTTTGTATTGATTTCCTATTGAATCCTCATGTGGACTCATAGTTGGGATGGGAGTGAAGGGGAACACCGGAAAGCTGTTTGCATTCCCTGCTGTCTGCTGTGGGGTTGTGCTGGCAGCGGTGTGGTTGGTTTGCTTTTCCTTGGGAGGGTGGGAAGGAGCTTAGCAGGCCCGGTTCTTTTCTCAAATGATTCTGATCCTCCAGTGTCAGTACTGCAGGGAGCGCACGATGTAAAGGACTTCTGGGTTGTGATAAAGGCGTATCTCTGCAGCTTCTACTATTTCAGATTGGGTGTTCTAGTGCAAGCAATTTGTGGGGCATGGTTTATCATCCCCATAGCTAACAATTTGTGGGATATTTTTCCCTGCTTTGACTTATCAGTGCTTTCCACTGGCTCCACTTGTATGGGGCCTCCTTAAAATGTATGCCTAATATGGAAATCTTATTTCCTAGCTTTTGTGGTATAAAGAAGCACAGAAAAGTGCTGGAACAGCTTGTTTTCAATGCCATCTCCAAGCAATTGGAGAAGAGGAAGGTCTTCAAAAATAGTCAACATGGATTTACCAAGGGAAAATTGTGCTTGACCAACCTCATAGCCTTCTATGATGGCATCACCAGCTGGGTAGATGGCGGGAGAGCAGTAGATGTTGTCTACCTGGACTTAAGCAATGCTTTTGATACAGTCTCCCATGACATCCTGGTGATGAAGCTGAGAAAGCGTGGGATAGGTAAGTGGACGGTGAGGTGGGCTGAGAGCAGGATGACTGGCCAAGCTCCGAGGGTGGTGATGGGTGGTGCAGAGTGTGGTTGGAGAGCTGTGAGTGGCGGTGCTCCTTGTGGGTCGGTGCTGGGTTCTGTTTTGCAGGGGGGTTGGACTCAAAGATCTCTAGCAGTTCCTTCCAACTCCTACAGTGCTGTGATTCTGTGATTTTAATCATTGCTTCTTGTAGCAGTACAGTATTTCTCTCTTCTGAAAAACATGGGCATAAACTGGATTTCTGTGGTTGGTAAAGTTGTGGTGAGAACTGGGCTGACTGTTGCACCTGCAAATGTGTGCAAAGCCTGCAGGCACAGAGGAATAACTTTTCCCTGCCGGTTGATCTTGTCTAATGTAGGTCGTTGCTAGGTGAGCTTCTGCTTTAAAGCATTTATACAGCATCAAGCTGTATAATATAATTTTAAAAGCAAGCTTGCCAGTTGTTTTGTTTTGTTTTTTTACCTGTGATTTTTTAGCAAGGGAAGAATTGAGATGCTGTTTGCTAACAAAATATGGAGAGAGGAAAAAGAAAAAGGCATGCTGTGCATAGCCACCACATACCATCTGCACCATTCTCCCCCTGTGCAAAGGAGGAGCAGCTCAGCAAGCTTGGCCTGGGCCATGGAAGGGAGCATACAGACACCTTGCCCAACCCCAAATGAGTTAGTTCTGCAGGTTGGTTGTTTTCTGCTGTTTGTCGCGCATCCTGTTGCTCAGTGGTAGATTTGTTCGCTGCTAACAGGAAACTCACACAGCGTTTTTGTTTCAGCTGTCCCAACACTTTGATCCCTTGCTGCTGGAGTGGGGTGTTTGAAGATGGATGCATGTGTTGATGTCCAGCCAGGCTTTGAGGATGAGTCTGCATACCTGGTGGGACTGAGGGTTGGACCAGGCCAGGGCAAATCCAGTGCGCTTTGCTCTTGTTCTTAGTGCTTGTTTTTGCTCAGGAGGGCAGGTGGCGAACCTCATGAAGCAATGCCTGCAGGTGGGGTTTGCGGAGAAAGAGGTCCTGCAGGCCTTGTGTGACACCCATGGAGCAGTAATGAGGCTGCATCCCTGTAAAACATGAGAAATGCACAGAGATCTGAAGGTGGGTTGTGGGCTTGAATAGTGCGGGAGGGGATGTGCGTGCTCCTTGACATGTGCACTTTCTGCCTACTGTATAACGGGTGGGCTTTGAAAGCTGGTACCATGTTTTTGTTGTCAGGAAAAGTGGATATCAACTCTTCTCTCTATTGAAAGACTTAAAAAAAAAAAAAATAAAAAAAAAATCTCATTGCTTCTTACTGTATGTAAGTGTCACAAGAATGACATCCTGCTTGATAGATTCTGTGATGTGAGTCCTATGGATTTGAGACCTGACTTGAAACCTGTGGGCATCAACCAGAAGTTGGGGTAAGAGGATGAGGCGTAGGAACAGGAACCTCTTCGATCATTATTAACTCCTGCCATTCCCTTTCTTTATTAGGAATCTATGTGGTTTTGTTTTGTTTTTTGTTTTTTTTTTTCTATGAAGAACAGACTCACTGTGCAACCTCTTTGGTCGAGGATGAGACCCATCTTTACCCTGGACCTCTCACACCCTCCTTTCTCCTCTTGAATAAAGGCACGCTCGTGCTCAGTCAACGCCTTGACTGCATTCCAAGTCTTCATTCGCAGGGATTGGGACGAATGCAACAAACAGCAAGGCAGCTCAGCCTGAAACACTCTGGCTGTGGGGTGCGTGCAGCAGAGCTATGGGTTTGTTCCCATTTTGCCTGGCTTTGGGATGTCTGCAGCGAGAGCTCTGCTACCGTTTTGCGTGGGAGCAAATAACCTCTAGCATCCAGGATGCTGCTCATGATAACCCCAGTCTTCCTGGCAGTGGCTCTGTGGTGCTTTTCAGGGCCTTTTGATGCTCTTCGATGCCTTGGCTGCTCCCTAACACCTCTGTCCTCCCGCCGTGTCCATTCCTGGCTCCCACCTACGAGCTGGCCCTGCAGATCGTCTCCAGCCCTGCCATCATCACGCTGCAGCAGGAGGAGCTCACCCTGACCGACGTCAGGCAGTACTGCTCGCTCTCCAGATTAGCGGCCATTTACCGGTAGGCGGCTCTTGCAGAGGAAGAATCAAGCAGCAGAACCTTTTGCTCAACTACAGCACGCCACTGCTACAAAAGCAGAAACAACCCGCAAGCTCTGGGTCTGCGAGTCTGCACGGGCATGCACCGACTGTCTTTGATGGTACTCTCCCATCCTTGATGTCCTTCCACCGCTGAGCCAGGAAGAAGCTGCCCAGTGTGGCAGAGCATGGTGCAGAGCTGCGCTGGGACCTCCTCCCCTTCCTGTGCTGCAGATCAGTGCACAACCTCACCCGCTTCTCTGGCAGACCTGCTGATCCCACGCGTGCCATCGGGATGCTCTGGCACAGGACGTGCCTCCAACCCAAAGCTCCTTCGCACCCTCCCAGGGAAAAGCAAAGCAACCCAACCATCGCCGGCGCAACTGCACAGCAGACAGCAGGGAATGCAGACAGCTTCACGCTGCTCCCCTGCACTCTCACCGTCCAAAGTAAGAGACTCCTCGGGGGTTGGCTGGGAAATCAGTGCAGAACACATGTGAGTGTGCACAGGATTGTGCAAAGTGGTGGGGTTCCAAGAGTTTGTATGTGTGTGGCTTTGTGCACGGATGGTGTTGCACACATGTTTGTGTGCAGGAGCGTACAAACCAGTGGGGTTGCTCAGGTGTGTGCATGTATGTTGGTATGTGTGCAAGGACGAGGATGCACATGTCTGTGTGTGCACAGCGGTGTGCAAAGGGTTGGAGCTGCACTTGCATGTGCGTGTGTGTACACGCAAGGACGTAGTGGTACCGGCGTGTGTGTGCCCACTGGGAGTGAAAGGAAAGGGTTACACGCGTGCGTGTGTGTGCACAGGGCTGCAACAAGTAATGGGGATGCACGAGTGTGTTTGAGCACATGGGGAGTGCGTGCACAGAGTGGCACAAATGTGTGCTTGCGCAGGGGTGTGCTGAGGAGTTGGGTTGCACACAGGTGCAGACAAAGGGATGTAAAAAGAAAAAAAAAAAAAAGAGCCTCTCGTTGCTTCTTCCCGTCTGTAAGTGTCACAGGTGTGACATCCTTTTCTGATGGAGTTCTGTGGCGGGAGTCCTCTGGATTTGAGACCTGACTTGAAGCCTGTGGGCATCATCCGGGAGTTGGGGTAAGAGGATGAGGAGTAGGAAGAGGAACCTCTTTGGTCGTTATTAACTCCGGCTGTTCCCTTTTTTGGTTAGGAATCGATGTGGGTGTTTCTTTACGTAAAGAACCGACTCGTTGTGCAGCCTGTGAATGAATTCATTCACGCCTGCTGATTGCTGCTCTTCTCTAGATGGAGCTGCCGTGGAAATGGACACTTGTGGCCCAATGTTCGGCCTCCTCCCGCATGCTCAGATCAGCCAAACTGGCAAGGCCTGGCTCTTGGTTGGTGAGTTGTGCCAAGGCCATAGAGCAGGCTTTTCTAGGCTTTGAGACACATCTTCCAGTGGCACGTTGTGTTATTTCTGTTGTGTTGACCTCTTGTGCTCCAGCCCCAACTGGTGATCTAAGTATTAACACAGAAGGAATTGTTTAGATTTGGTTGAAGTTGGGTTGGAAATGCAGTGCCAAGGGCTGCACACACTTGTGACAGTTCTGAGTGTGAGGAAAAGGCATGTGCTGGGTGAGTGCTTTGCTGGGTGAGCATCCCCCTGCTGAAGAGCAGGCAGCCGTTGTGTTTGCAGACAGCCCCATCCATGGGGATTGGAGGCTTTTTCAGCCTTCCAGGCTCTTGGCTGTTGCTGTGAGAGTGGAGGTTCTCGCCCTGAGAGAAGGAGCAGCAGAAGGGATCCCATGAGAGCAGGCTTAGAGCCCTTTCAAGCAAAGCAGCTGGATTAGTTTGTGGCCTGTGCCTGTGGTTTGGAGTGAACCCAGCAGGCTTTGCCCAAAGCAGAATGAGCTGTGGGCGCAGCGTCCAGCGGTGGAAGTGGCCAACAGCTGGAGACGGCAGCACGTTGAGCAGCACTCTGGAGGGAAATCCTCCCCGTGAACGAAGGCCAAGAAGAAGAGAGGAGCTTGTCGCTGTGTTCACGGGGTAAGGTTTTCCTTCCTGAACTTTTAGCTCTCAGGTGCTGTGTGAGTCTTGTGTAGTGTGCCTGCAGCTGTGCGATGCTCTCTGCAGGAAGCGCTGATGTTGTGCATGCAGCCTTGCCTTTCATGTCTCATGTCCAGTTACTCGTGTTGTTTGAAAGCACCGTCTTAGAGGCAGCCTTGATTTCTCCAGCCCCGAGCTTTGTGCCACGAGAGCTCTCCTGCTTCTCCCTGTGATGTGAGACTGTCCGGAAGGCCCTGCAGAAGTCTGGGTAGGTGATGCCAGTTGCTGTTCCTTTCCCCACCCATGCTGGGAATAGCGGGGAACGGGACTGGGGGACATCCTGGCGGTGGGTTCCTACCTCGGCAGCACTGAATGACTGTTCTGATCCATGTATTTTAACTGGAGAGAATCTGAAACTAATTAAAGAAACTAGGGGCCTGTGGGAGGAGAAAAAAAAGAAAAAAAAAAAAAAAAAGCAAGTGCCGCATTTTGTGGTGCAAGGTGTTCTCGGAACCGCTGCTGACAGTGCCCAGAACGCTTCCTTTTTGACGGGGAGAGGATTAACGAGGTTATTTTAATGAAAATCGTTCGTGACGTATTTCCTTTTTGTCCATCTTACGTGCTTACGTGCTACTTTGTGAAAAACTATCTTTGGATTCTCAATTAGTATTTCTTGCTGAAGAGAATACGCGTGCAGCCTGCGTTTTTGTCTGCGCAAAGAATCTTCTCATCATCTCTGTACGTGTTTCTTTTTGGCACTGAGACGGAGCTGTGTGGAACACAGGCTTGGATGAATCTTCAGTCAGGTGCAGGGACACGTAATGCTCGTCTTGGATGTCTGGCTGACAAGAAGAGCAGAGAGGTAAGTTTCATAGGGTGGCAGGCTCATTTTATTTTATCATTCATAACTGTAGATGCATAGAGGCGTTACCCAGACAGAATGAGCATTTGTCACCCGGACTTAGGCAATGAAAATCGGTTTGAAGCATCCGTAAGACCCCTGCAAAAGAACGGTGAGAGTTAATCTGGCACCCTCCTTTGGAAACCTGCGGTGTCTGTCAGCTCTTCAGCTGTGTCGTCACACCTCCCATTGCGCTGCCACGCCAGCATAGAATTCCAGCCGCCCACTGATTTCTGGGATGTTGTGGGTGCCGTGTTGGAATCACATGGTCCTGTGACGTGGTCTTGCCTCCCCGCCTTGTGGGGGGTCATGGTGGCCCAGCCTGGTGGCCCTTCGTGATGTCATAAGCGGCTGGAATGAGGGGAGGAGCTGTGTCCCTTCATTGGAGAGCTTGAGCTCGGAGTGAGTAGTTGGCTTGTTGTTCTTGTGCACCAACTGAGTACCTTTGTCTTCGCACCGTCTTGCGCAGCATCTTGTAGGTAAGCTGAGCCAGTGTGGGATGGACGGGTGGGCAGTGAGGTGTTGAGAACTGCTGGCTGGCGGAGCTCATAGCATCGTACTGCTTACTCTTGACCGTCAGACGTAATTTTCCCCCGGTACACCCGTCCCAAAGGGGGTATCCGTAAAGGTGGCACTCGTCCCATGCTTTTCCCCTCGTCTTCTGTGCTCGTATTGTGCAAGCATCGTAAATTGCTGGGAGGACAGGCATCACGTAGCCAGTCCAGGTGTGGCGGTTTAGAAAGAAAGGTGATGTGCTTTTCTACTTTTGTCAAGAAGAACTTGTCCCGTGTAGCAGTCGTTTGGAAACGTGCCTAGCTTTTGCTGTGGCGGAGTTTGAGGTGCGGGCGTTTTGGCTGGGTATGTCTATCTGCTGGGTCAGGCTCTGCTCCCAGTTTGCTGAGACTCAGCATGTCTTGCAGCCAGTGGATGGGACGGTTGTGCTGTGTGCGTTATTCCATGGGTGGCTTAGCCCTGCTCACTGACCTGCTCTTTCTCTCTCCTCTGCCCGCCCTGCGCCTGCTGCCTTGGTGCAGCTTTTGCTCTCGGAAGATCAGAGCAAAGTGACAAGGATCGGCTGCGGATTGCAGGAGCTTGTCTACGTTGTTGTGATCTCTTGCCAGGTACGTGCCATGCTTTGTCCCCCCGCATGGTTTTGCAGGCCGTGGGGCACCGTGTTTAGAAGTGCGTTTCTGTTGCGTTGCAGCTTGTCACGCCTGCTGTGATGGGCATCGGGTGCAGCGAGATCAGCTGTGAGCCTGACCTGGCAGGGACGGAGGTACAGTATGAAGCTCTGCCTGGTCTTTGTTCCCTGTCTTGAGCCAGCAGAGGGAGCCGCAGATGTACCCTCCTGCAGGAAAGAACGGGCCTAAACGGGCCCGGCCACCTGTCTGCGTCAGAGCCATTGCTGATGAGTGTGGGTAGAGAGGGATGCATCTTTGCGTGGCCTGGCGATAGTGCTGCACGCCAGGAAGAGAAACAACTGTTCTTAGGCGTGCAGTTCCTTCTGAAGTGCTCCTGAGAAGGACGGAGCGCGTTTCCTGCAGCTTGCTCTGCAGATGTGCTCCTCACCTTGCAGTCGTCCTCGTTTGTCCTCAGCTGCTGACCATGGCCTGTGCTCTGTGTTTCAGACTGATAACATGGGGAAGCCCCGGCTGGTCCGTGTGGAGTCATCTCTTAATATTCCAGCGATGGCGGCAGCCCATGTTATTAAGAGCTTCGTTGCCCAGGCACCGGATGAACTCTCCCTGGAGGTAAGCAGTTGAAGGCGTTCCTTGTTGTCATGCACAGGAGAGTATAAGGTGTGAACGCCTCAGGAATGCTCTCAGACACCTTCGGAATGTCTTGTGAGGTGAAGCTTTGAAGATTCGGTTCCAGATTAGACTTGTGCTGGGTCGGGAGGAGTTCAGCCACCTCTCAAATATGGTTTGATTTGGCATTTGAACCTTGTGATCAAGCAGCTCCTGCCGAGTACGGGAGCCTGGTCTCTGAGCAACAGCAGACCGGTGTGTGTGAAGTGCGCAGATCTGTTGAGGAAGCCCTGCTAACTGGTTCCTGCAGTTTAATTGGAGCTCTTCCGTACCCTTTGGCAGAGAGCCTGCTGCTTTTGAGACCCGTTTCCTACTGCCCAGCTGTATTGTGTATGCTGTGTAACGTAGTGAGTCTTGTACCTCCGAGTTCAGTTTTAGAAGGGAAAATGCCTGAAGGGCTGCACTGGTGCAATTGCTGTCAAGCTGTAGGAGATTCTGCGGCGCAGAAGACCGCAGTCATTTGAGCTGTGCTTTCCCCCCAGCTGTGCTGAAGCTGGGCTTGATGTAGCAGTCTCTTACAGGTGGGAGACGTGGTGTGCGTCATTGCTATGCCACCAAAGGAGCTGAGCCCCTGGTGGAGAGGCAAGCGTGGCTTTCAGGTAGGCACCCGCTTCAGACGTGAGAGCGCAACTTCAGTAGAGTCAGGAATCTCAGCTTGGAGCTGCTCTGCCTGCACAGGATGGCTTCTGGATGCAAGTGGTTGCCCTGTGTGGGTGTCAGAGGACTTTCCGTTTGGCACTGGGCTTGGGCTACAGCCCACCTCTCTTTTTGTTCTTGTTACAGGTTGGATTTTTCCCCGGCGAGTGCGTGGAACTCATTAGCGGAAAAGTTCCCGAGTCTCTCGTCAATTCAGTGCCAAAGCCAGGTACGTATGTTCCATTTGATGGTGCGGGGAAGTCAAATGGGGTCTGAACGTGGCTCTTCCAAGGGATCATGAATGCCCGAGTTGAGCAAGCAAAGCAAGAGGACTGCATTAAGCTCCGTGGGAACGCGCAGAGATTTGGCCCAATCCCACTGTGTTTATTATCGGGCTTGGGGAAGTCATAGAATCCTCCTAGTGTGGCTTGGGATTGGAAGGGACCTGCAGGATCCTCAAGCTCCAAGGCCCCTGCGTCAGGCTGGGCCTCCGCATTTAATAGGAGACGAGAGCAGGCTGCCCAGGGCCCCTTCCAACCTGGCCTTGGACGCTTCCAGGGACGGGGGAAATTCCTTTCTTGTATGTCCTTGTTGGGAACGTTCTTCCCATTGTTACGTGCTCTGTCGAATGCGTTACGCTCGGCCTCGTCCAACCGAGCCACACCTGAAATGAACTGGTTTCTTCATTTTGTTGCGCAGTGCCAAAGAAACGGGGCAAGCTCATCACCTTCCTTCGTTCCTTGGTGAAGGCCCGCCCAAAGAAAGCAAAGCAGCGGGAGACGGAGAAGGAAAGGGTGTTCGGGTGCGACCTGGGAGAGCACCTTCTCCGCTCTGGCCGTGATGGTAAGGAACAGCCCATTGCTGAGATCTTCCTCCGTTGGGCATCTAAAGATGAAAGGGAGATCATATCCAGCAATTGTTCCAATGAGCAAGGCGGCATTTTTTCAAGGAGCATTTTTTAGAAGGAGCACTGAGGCAGCTGGCTCGGATGGCTTAGCTAGAAGCGTTTGTGTCACAGGTCTCTGTAGCCCGTGCGTCCGTCCAACGTTTGTATTTGCTTGAGCCAAACCGTGGCCAATGCCACGTTAGCCTGAACACAAAGGAAGCCTTCTGGCCAAAGGGAGCGTGCTGCCTCACTTTCCACGCTCTTCTGGACGTGAGATTGGACACCTCCATTCCCGTGGGAGCTGTGCTGGGACTTGCAGTGTCTCTGGCTTTGCCAGAATTACTTTCTCCAGGCTGTTCGTAGGTCGTGGCATTCCTGGAAAGCAAGGAACACATCTCTGTCCAGTGTCCTCACCAGCTGCTGCAGAGGCGTCTCTGGCAGTTTTCTCCTCTCAGGAGGAACCGAGCAGTAGCCCAGCTGGTCTTAGTGGACGGGATGTGAGAAGAGCACGGCCGGAAGCAGGGCTCGAGTAAGAAGCTCAGCTAACCGCTGGCACTTGTTCTGTAGTCCCCCAGGTCCTCCAGAGCTGCGCTGAGTTCCTCGAGCAGCATGGCGTGGTGCGGGGGATATACCGCCTGTCCGGCGTGGCGTCCAAGATCCAGCAACTGCGGTAAGAGTGCTGCGACTGGCACAGCTGTCAGTAGGGGCACGTGCCATGCTGCGGTCTCTTTTTGGAAACATCTCCTCCAGCATGGCTCCTGTGGTGTTGGTGGCTGAGTGTTGGTTTTCTGCTGTAAATCAGGAAGCCCTTCCTTTTCTTGACTGTATTTTGTGTGGCTTTGAATTTGTTTCTCTCAAAGCCCTCTGCCCAATTGTGTGTCCTTCCCCGCAGCCATGAATTTGAGTTGGAGCAGGTTCCCGAGCTAAGCGTCCGTGACATTCACAGCGTGAGCTCCCTCTGCAAGATGTACTTCAGGGAGCTCCCGAACCCTCTGCTGACCGAGCAGCTGTATGACAAGTTCTCGGTAAGCACGGGGCAGTGTCTTGCAAAAGACATGTACGTCTTCCCTGGGCGTCCTGGGTGATGGTTGCAGGAGTGCCCCAGCTCTGAGCTCCTATTTCTGTTAGCCCCATGAGGCATGTCTTTGCCACATCCTGCATTGCACCGATGCCGCTCTTGGTGGGGCCAGGAGGTGCTTATTTAGCTATTGGCAATGCTTGCGAGAATTCCCTTTCTTTTGCTCTTCCCCAACTCTTGATAGAATGGGATGAATAGCGAAGTGTACTTGGAGATGAATGCCCGCTGCGAGGAGCTGAGCTGCACAATCAGGCTGTAAAGCCGCCCACTGCTTGCACTGCTTGGCCTTGATGGCACGGGCTGCGTGCCGCTATGTTCCCCAGATGCCTCGTGGAAGGCACCAGATCTGCCTGGGTGCTGACCAGCCGCACGCTGTCCCCATAGTTGCCGACCCTGCGGCAGCTCTCTAGCGTGACTGGTGTCTGAATCCCTCCCTCCTTATTCCAGGACGCTGTTTGCGCTGCTACAGAGGAGGAGCGGTTGGAGAGAATGCAGGACGCCATCCAGCGGCTGCCCGCGCCTCACCACAGGTCAGTGCTGCGCTCGGTCCGTTGAGCTCAGCCCTGCTGCATTTCAGAGGGCGATGATGCGATTCCAGGTGTTGTCTCACGCTGGCAACGTCACGCCTGCGCACGTTGAAGCTGTTGAAGGCTGCATCGGGTCAATTGATTGGCTCAGTTCCTTGGCACGGGGGCACGGTTGGTGCAGCCGATGGCTGTGGCCGTGCCGTGCTGGGGCTTGGGGCTGCAGTGTGGTGGCACCGAGTCAAGTTTTGTTTTGTCTACTTCATATTTGTCGACCGTAGCTGTATGGTTGTTATTATACAAGGTCGTAACAGATGAATATCCAGAGGTTAAAGGGGAACTACTCACCCACCCTGAGGCTCACGGCTAGGTTGGATGCTCGCCGCAAGGAACTCCACACAGGAGCAATCTCCAAAAGAGATGCTGCCTTAGTGGTGGTCAGCCCTTAAATGGGATCTAGGAGAGGTGGAGTCAAGCTCCACCCCTTCCGGGAGCACAGCTGAATTACCTTCACCTGTGCTCCCGCAGCTGACCCGTCACTTGCCTCAGATGGTTAATCAGAGGTTCAGGCTGTGATTAACAGTTTCCCGTGCAGTAGCCATGACAATAACTAGCATGAAGGGAGGTTTGTTTTATGCATTGCAGCACGGTGTGCTCCTTGGTGCTGAACATCTGCCTCTCTTGTTTTCCAGGACATTGGAGTACCTGATGAGACACTTGGCATCTCTAGCAGGGAACTGCTCCATCACAAACATGCACGCTAAGAACTTAGCGATAGTGTGGGCTCCAAACCTTTTAAGGTAAACTTCTTCTTCCGTTTCAGCACAGGGCTTTGTTCTGCTCTCCGGGAAGAGAAAGCAATCCTCCCTTCTTCTCCATCAGATGTGCTCTTCTCCTGGAAAAGCTGTCGGAAGTGGCTGACAGCAGAGGAGGAGCCTGGACTGTTCTCCCCCAACCCCAGGGGCAGAATTTCTCAATGACGATTTCTGCTCTCTTGTTTAGCTGGGACTGGTGTGTCCTTGGTGATCCAGGAGAACTTCTTCAGTGGCATCGCTGATTGCCCACTGCGGAAGTCTCCAGAGCCCAGTTGGACAGCTTTGGGCTGCAAAAATTCAGACCCGGGGCAATGGTCTGGGAGAAACGACTTGTAAAATCTGTCTTTTCTTCAGATCGCAGCGGAGCCAGTCTGCCTGCGCCAGCGGAGGAGCTGCCTGCGTGGAAGTGCAGACGCAGTCGGCTGTGGTGGAGTTCCTCATCAGCCACACAGACGTCCTCTTCTGCTCCAAATCCACATCAGCCATGGGAGACGGAGCAGGTGAGCGCCTTCCTCCATCAGCTTGATCTTGATCCGACCCCTTGATCCAATCCAGGCCTTCTGCAAGGTCTTTGAAATACGGTTTTGGTCTTGACGGGACAGGAGGCTTCTGGGCTGAGATCAGAATATGGCACCCTGTTGCTGGATCCTGAGGATGTCCGAGCCCAGACTGTACGTGGGGAAAACGGTCGCTGCCATTCTGATGTTTGGCATGCGGGTGACGCGTGACTGAAGTTTGGCAGCGGAGCTTTCTGAGTTCCCTGCCCCCACTTTCTAGGGTTTCTGTTTGCCTGTTTCGATCCAGTGAGCTGCTCTTAACTATGTCTGTGTGCTTTGCCACGGACATACCTCTGAGCACGTGGTTATTCTCTTCCAGTGGCTCAGATAAGCAAGTCTGAGAAAAATGCAGCCCCTCCCCCAGAGCTGTGATGGCTGTGCAGCTGCTTTCTGGTCCTCCCTCTTACGTGTGGTTTTCCCTTGCAGGGCACAGTTGTCTGTCAGGGCCCAAGTCTGTGTCGGAGTCTTTTCCTGCCACAAAGCTGCTCACCGTGCAGGAGGCACAGGCTCAGGGGAGAGGCCAGAGCAGCTCTCCCGTCGTGACAGAGAGCAGGGACAGAGAAGTGGAAGAAGGCCCCGCGGCTGTGCCGGGGCGATTCCACACAGTCATCGATTTTCCACCTGAAAGGTAAAGAGGACTTCCCTTTCCTGCACCTATCATAATTGGTCGGGTGGGTTTTATTGGTTTATTTTTTGTCCATTACCTCTCCGAGGATTCAACCAACATACGGTTGCCCGACGGGCTCAGTTGAGCCACACAAGGTTGCCATTCCTTCCTGGTTGGGCAGGCACTCCCGAGATGCATAAAGCCACGCTGACGTCTGGCCTGGCCTGTGCTGGCTGTACCTGGAAACGTTGGGGCTTTCCAGATTTCAGGGCCACATGCCTGAAACCAGTTCTGGTTCTCCTCTAAGCAGAGCTGTTGGTGGGACTTGCTGGCACTAGCAATTAAAGATGGCAGTGAGCTGAGGCCGAGGAGGTGTTAACGTCAGAGTCAGAGATACTTTTGAACTTCCCTTACGGCTGCCCGCTTCCTCAGAAAGCAGTGGCGCCTGCCAGCTCCTGTCCTGTACAGCTGTGGAGCCTTTGCTCACACGCTCTGCATCTTGCTTGACATCGTTGAGAGGAATTCAGCCAGCAGGGCTTCAGGGCTGAGCTGCAGGAATGGAAGCATCCTCAACTGTTTGAAACAGAGCGGGTTTCTAAGTTGTGTTTCAGCAGCAACCAGGCAGTGCTAGGAACGGGCAGCTGTTGGCAAGGGCTGGGTGCAGCTCTTCCCTCTCCCTGCACCACGACTCACAGCATGCGCTGTTTCCTCTCTGCAGACCAAGTGCGCCCAGCAAGAGGAAGGAATCAGCAGCTGGCAGTTGGTGTTCCTATTTCAGCCTGGGCAAACCATTCCCTGTGGCCAAAGGCCAACTGCGGCGCAGTCCCAGGGAGCCCTCGGAGACAGAAGTCGTGGTCCTGGCAGGTAAGGGTGCAAATCCGGCTTTCAAAACACTGCTAGTCAGCAACACAGGTAGAATTCATGCTTTCAGTGGGCTTGTAACCTCCTTCTAGCGTTCAAGCCCGTACCTAACGTCTTCAGTCGACCCCCGTCTGTCCTAAAGGAGTCTCTTGTTAAGTCAAGAGCTGGACCTGCACAAGGATCACTTTCAAGACAGTGGCACTGTTGCTAGAAGCCTATTTGCTTTTTCCCATCAGCGCTACATAGCCAAACATCAAGAACCTCTTTCACGATTCAGCTTGCGAACGCTTGATGCTAACCCTTGTGTATCTATGCCTTCCTAGGTAGTTCAAGCCCTTGTCAACCCGGAAGAACCAGGACCAGTAGCAATGATGCAGAGAGTGCTTCCATCACTGGAGAGACCTTAGGAAGCACGAGTCGCTGCAGTTCAAATGACAGCCTTGCACGTGACAGCTGTGATGGAGAGAAGGAGCTCATCCATGTTCAAGCCCTCGTTTCTGCCAGCTCTGCTGCAGGTGCTGACCTGAGCCTGCCAGACACAACAGTCACCAGCCTGGACTGTGACCCGGTGCCTTTGCAGGGCAGCCCAGACCAAGCACAGCCCGAGTGCCCCGACAGCAGCACCACCATGCGGGATCAGGTCAGCATCCCTGAGGAGAAGCCAAGCCTCTTGGAGGGGGACTTAGAATCAGGCCACCAGTCCCAGGCACCGGGCAGCAGCACGAGCTCTGTGCCACTCTCGTCATGACAAGAGAGGATGAGACCCATCTTTACCCTGGACCTCTCACACCCTCCTTTCTCCTCTTGAATAAAGGCACGCTCGTGCTCAGTCAACGCCTTGACTGCATTCCGAGTCTTCATTCGCAGGGATTGGGACGAATGCAACAAACAGCAAGGCAGCTCAGCCTGAAACACTCTGGCTGTGGGGTGCGTGCAGCAGAGCTATGGGTTTGTTCCCATTTTGCCTGGCTTTGGGATGTCTGCAGCGAGAGCTCTGCTACCGTTTTGCGTGGGAGCAAATAACCTCTAGCATCCAGGATGCTGCTCATGATAACCCCAATCTTCCTGGCAGTGGCTCTGTGGTGCTTTTCAGGGCACCTTTTGATGCTCTTCGATGTCTTGGCTGCTCCCTAACACCTCTGTCCTCCCGCCGTGTCCATTCCTGGCTCCCACCTACGAGCTGGCCCCTGCAGATCGTCTCCAGCCCTGCCATCATCACGCTGCAGCAGGAGGAGCTCACCCTGACCGACGTCAGGCAGTACTGCTCGCTCTCCAGATTAGCGGCCATTTACCGGTAGGCGGCTCTTGCAGAGGAAGAATCAAGCAGCAGAACCTTTTGCTCAACTACAGCACGCCACTGCTACAAAAGCAGAAACAACCCGCAAGCTCTGGGTCTGCGAGTCTGCACGGGCATGCACCGACTGTCTTTGATGGTACTCTCCCATCTTTGAGGTGCCCTTGACATCCTCCTTGTTCCCCGCCCCCCCCCCCCCCCCCCCCCCCGGCTTCTTGTCTGATTCCACCGCTGAGCCAGGAAGAAGCTGCCCAGGTGGCAGAGCATGGTGCAGAGCTGCGCTGGGATCTCCTCCCCTTCCTGTGCTGCAGATCAGTGCACAACCTCACCCGCTTCTCTGGCAGACCTGCTGATCCCACGCGTGCCATCGGGATGCTCTGGCACAGGACGTGCCTCCAACCCAAAGCTCCTTCGCACCCTCCCAGGGAAAAGCAAAGCAACCCAACCATCGCCAGCGCAACTGCACAGCAGACAGCAGGGAATGCAAACAGCTTCACGCTGCTCCCCTGCACTCTCACCGTCCTAAGTAAGAGACTCCTCGGGGGTTGGCTGGGAAATCAGTGCAGAACACATGTGAGTGTGCACAGGATTGTGCAAAGCGGTGGGGTTCCAAGAGTTTGTATGTGTGTGGCTTTGTGCATGGATGGTGTTGCACACATGTTTGTGTGCAGGAGCGTACAAACCAGTGGGGTTGCTCAGGTGTGTGCATGTATGTTGGTATGTGTGCAAGGACGAGGATGCACATGTCTGTGTGCAAAGGGTTGGAGCTGCACTTGCATGTGTGTGTGTGTACACGCAAGGACGTAGTGGTACCGGCGTGTGTGTGCCCACTGGGAGTGAAAGGAAAGGGTTACACGCGTGCGTGTGTGTGCACAGCAGACAGTATGGAATGCAAACAGCTTCACGCTGCTCCCCTGCACTCTCATCGTAACTACGAGACCACAGGATTATTGGTTGGGAAATCAGTGCAGAACACATGTGAGTGTGCACAGGATTGCGGAGAGGTGTGGGGTTGCACAAGTGTGTGTGTGCATGTGGATGTACACACGGATGAGTTTGCACATGTGTTTGCATGTACATTGGTGTGCACCGGGACAGGGTTGCACGTGTGTTGCGTGCTCGCCTCTGTGTGCAGGAATGATGTTGCATGCCTGTGTGCAGGTGGGTGTTCAAGGGATGGGGTTGCACAAGTTTGAGGGAGTGCATGGGGAGTGCAATGATGGACTCGTGCACAAACACGTGCAATGATGGAATTGCACATGTGTTTGTGCACAAGTGAACCAACAAGTGGGTTTGCACAGGTGTGTCCTTGCATTGCACAGGAGTGTGCATGCATGTGGGTCTGTTTGCATGGATGAGGATGCTCATGTATGTGCATGCACAGGGGTGTGTGTGCATAGGGTTGGAGTTGCATCTGTGTGTGCATGTGTGTATGAGCCAGGATGTTGTGGCACTGGTGTGTGAGTGCAAATTGGGGGAGTGAAAGGATGGGCTTACACTCATGTGTGTGTGTGCGTGTGTGTGTGTGTGCACAGGGCTGCGCCAAGGGATGTGGATGCACGAGTGTGTGTGAGCACATGGTGAGTGTGTGGACAGGATGGCACAAATGCATGTGTGTGCTGAGGAGTTGGGTTGCACACAGGTGCAGACAAACAGATGTTTTGTGGTAGGTGTTGGCACGTATGTGTTCTAAGGGGTGGTTTGCACACATCTGTGAATGCAAAGGAGGGCACACAATGTGGTGCATGCACATGGGTGTGCAAAGGGGGCAGGGTGGCGCACATGTGTGCGTGTACACATGGATAGGCAGAAGGCTGGGGTTGCAGGTTGACCTCTGCTGAGGTGAGTGGGGGCTCATGGTGTTGCTCGCTCAACATCGAAGGCCTTGCAGAAGTCTTGGCTGAGTGATGTCAGTTGCTTTTCCTTTCCCCACTGATGCTGTCACTCCATTGTAGAAGGCCACCAAAGTGACCTGGCCATATGTCTCTGTTTCCACTGTTTCTCCATTCCTTCTTGTTGCTCCCTGTAACCAGCAGGTTCAGCCGTGCTGCTTTCCTGCCTCCTCTGCTTGATTTCATGTGGTAGGGACAGAGCTCAGAGCTTCAGCTCTGAGAAAGTTTTTCTGAAAAAGTTACCAGCTCTTTGCCATCCCTTTGCCCCTGAAAACTGTTTTCCAGTGGATCTCGTCCAATAATTCTTTGAACAGCCTGCAGCTGACTCTCCTGAAGTTCAGGGTCCTGACTTTGCTTTTTGCCAGGCCCGCATTCCTTGAGATCATGAACTCTAGGAGGGCATGGTCACTGCAGCCCTGACCACCACCATGGTGTGCACCATGTCCAGTAATGCTTCTCTTCTGGTTGGTGTGCCTAATGCTTGGACCACAAAGTTATTCTCAGTGCACTCCAGGAGTCTCTCAGATAGCTTGCAGCCGGCCATGCTGATTTCCCAGCCTGACTGGAATCCCCCATCAAGATGAGAGTCAGTGAGCATGATGCTTCTGGTAGCTGCAGTAAGCAGGTCCCATCAACAGGCTCCCTTGACCAGGCGGCCTGTAGCAGACCCTCACCTCCAGAAGCCCATTATTGGTTCAGTCCCTAATTTTACCCACAAGTTCTCAACCCGATCATGGCTGTTCCTAGTCCTTTGCAGTGAACTTCTTAACGTAGAGAGCAAATCCCTTGCCTTCCAGGATTCCACAGGAACAATCACGTCTGCTATGTCAGACTTTGTTTTTTTTTTCTTTTTTTCTTTTTCTTTTATTCCCCATTTTCTAGGTAGGAAAATTAATTTCTGAGCCAGGAGAAGTGCAACATGCAGCAATCTTCCTTGCACTGCTCAGTTGGCATGAGTAGCCAAGTGCTCCTCGGGTAATGTGTGCTGCAGAGCTGACCTTGGTTACAGGGGCTGTGGCTTAATTTTCTACCTGTCACATGGGAATAGAAGAAGACTATTCAGAGCAGGAGCTGCAGAGCAAGATGAACAGCATGAGAAGGTAAGGCTGAGAACCAAGGACACCTCCAGAAAGAAGAGAAAAACTAAGTCAAGCAAGCTGTGTGATGGCTGCGTGATACTGACCCTGAGTGGAGGAAGAGTGCCTGGCTGGGAATGGCTGATGGCTCTGGTTGGATGAGTGCCTGTGTGCGCAGTTAAGGAGTGTTTGTGGAATGTTCTGCGGGCATGTAAAGGCCGTGGGAAAGTTAAGAGAGCAAACGTGTGAATGCATGTAAGGGATGTTAGAACCTGGAATGAACCGTTTGGATCATTCACATCTGAGTGCATGCCAGAATGCCACACTGTCAGAACTTGAGGCCTAGGATTTTCCTTTAAGAGTGCCAACTGCCTGTTTTAAATGATAAAAGGTATCACTAAAAATAGCTTTCCTCCTTGTATTAGAATAACATATGGATGTTTGATATTTCTGTCTTTGCATTCCTTTAGCACCCAGGGCGTTGATGCAGCTGCACAGAGCTGCTGTATTGTCCTCCTGTTTTGCATAAAAGAATAGTAAAATAGCAATCTCTGGGTGAGATTTTGTTAAAGCATTTTACTTTCTTTTCCCCTAGGAAGCAATGGCTTGGAAATGGCAGTGTCACCCAGTAGGCCACACAGCAACTCGATATCTCATTGTTTGGGTCTATGAAAAACCACCACGATGACAAAAAATGTTTGAGTTGTTTCTGTGTTGTGTCAGTGCAGGCCTGAGGAACGGTGTGGGCATGGCATGGCAGGAGAAGGGATTTCCCTTCCGATGGGAAAGTGCCTGAGGAATGTTCACACATTGGTGTGTAACTGCTCTGTGCCCTGCCCCATGCGCTTCTGAATGGGCAGCTCAGCTTTTGTGTCACTCAGCCACCTGTGGCAGAGGTCAGGCTTTCTGCAGGTGTGGGAAATCATCCCATTGCTTTGTGCCTTACCAAGGAGTTGAAAAACTTTTCTTCTTCAAGTCCTACTTCCAAGCTTAACCGCCTGCAGTGAAGTAGATGTCATTTTTCTTGCGTCCTTCAATTCTGTGTCCATATTTTCCCCAAAGCCAAAGAATGTGGAGGTAACCACCTACAGTTAAGTGAGCGATTTCAGTGCCTATTTCTGATCATGGCAATTACTTCAGAGGTCACCCTTAATTTACGGTGCCTGTTTACATTCTGCCAAAGGCTGTAGTTGCAGCTGACTTCCCAAGGCTGCAATACGTGGTGGTGACGCAGCCTTGGGCTTCTTGGGCGTTTTCATGAATCCCACATTTCCTTTCTCTGTCTTGCAGGTCAGCTCGTGCTGGAAACGGATGGTATCTCAGTATGAATGAAGGTCAGTAGAGGAGCAGCTGCTGATGGGAGGAAGGAAGTCCATGCTAATAAGCTCTGAAGCATCTGCAGGTATGGTAGCAGAGAAGGCAGCAGTGATGTTGGATGTTGGAGGGCTCCCCAGGAAGAAGCTGGCTCATCCAAATGCTTGCTGAGTGTTTGGAAACCCAGAGCCTTCCGGCCTCTGAGCTGAAGGCAACCCAGAGGCAACGTCTCCTTGGTCTGATCATGCAGTGCCTGAGGGAGAGGGTGATCCGAGCTGGATGCAGAAGAGTCATCTTAATTTCTCTGTTATTTTACTTCAGATTACCCTATTGGGTGACCCTTGTATTGGTTTCTTAAAATTTGGATCTAGGAGGTGACGACTCCCTTTGCTTATGGTGAAAGCACAGAAGTGCTGCGGGCAGGCAACAAGGTTGTGATCATTGCTGGGGCGGGATCATTTGTCCCACAGCTGATGAGCAGAGCTGGTGCTCTGTGAGAGTGGCTCTCTAATGTGATGTCTCACCCTGTGAGAGCCCATCAGAAGCACCGCTGTGGCATGTACATGAGCTGGGCACAGCTTAGGCTGATCAGGACAAACAGGTGAGCTGAGTTTGGTGCTGGGTGGTTGCTGGGAGGTGTCTCAGCAGAAAAGCTGGGCTGGGGTGGGCATGCAGTGTCAGCCCTCATCCCAGCTGGCAGTGAGAGTGGGAGGAGGCAGATGGGTGCTGCCTGTTCTCGCTGCTGTGCTGACTTTGTGGCACAGCAGCACGCTGGTGAGTGATCTGGGAGGGAGATGGACTGCTGCTGTGCATGGCTAAGCCAGAGCTGGAGGTTTGTCAAACATGTGAGTCATGCTGGTGCAGCCATTGCAGCTGCAGCAGAGAGGTTTTCTTCATGACAGCAACACCAGTTATTTGATTCAAATGTGTAATTATTATGAAGATGGTGAAGAACAGATCCACCTCTAAGACATGCTTAATCACATGAGGAATGAGCATGTGATCCAAGACAGCCAGCATGGCTTCACCAGGGGAAGGTCATGCCTAACCAATCTGGTAGCCTTCTGTGATGGAGCGACAGCATTGGTAGACAAAAGGAAGGCAACTGATGTCATAGAATGAAATCAGGTTTGTCAGGCAGGATCTACCAATCGTAAACCCATGCTGACTGGGCCTGATCCCCTGGTTGACCTTTAATTGGTCCATGATGGTTCCTGATGCTCCATAACCTTCCCGGGCACTGAGGTGAGACTGACAGGTCTGTAGCTACCAGGATCATCTTTCCGGCCCTTTTTGTAAGACAGGCGTCACATTTGCCAGTTTCCAATCCACCAGGACATTCCCTGTTAGCCAGGACTGCCGAAAAATGATGGACAGTGGCTTGGCAACCACATCCACCAACTCCCTCAGCACTCTAGGGTGCAATCCATCTGGCCCCATGGACTTGTAAGCATCCAGCTTTCACAGCAGGTCCAAAACTATCTCGTCATGGATCATGAAGGGCTTATTCTGTTCCCCATCCCTATCTACCAGCGCAGGGGGCTGTGTTCCCAGGGAGTAACAAGTCTTAATATTGAAGACTGAGGCAAAGAAGGCATTAAGTACCTCAGCCTTATCCCTATCCTTGGTGACGATGTTGCCCTCGGCATCCAACAAGGGATGGAGATTCTCCCTAGCCTTCCTTTTGCTATTAATGTGTTTGTAAAAGCATTTACTGTTTTCCTTTACCTTAGTGGCCAAGCTCAGTTCCAGCTGCACTTTGGCTTTTCTAATTTTCTCCCTGCACAGCTTCACTGCATACCTGTAATCCTCATAAGTAGCTTGTCCACTCTTCCAGAGACCATAAACTTTCCTTTTGTTCTTGAGTTCCAGCCAAAGGTCTCTGTTCAGCCAGCCCGGCCTCCTTGCCCGTCAGCGTAAATGTCATTTACATTATGTCATTATCTAAGGTGTGGGGGGGGCAAAGTGGAGAGGCCAGAAACTTTTCAGCAGTGTGTGGAGACAGGACAAGGGGAAATGGCCAGAAACTGGAGCATAGGAATTTCCGCACGAATGTGCACAAGAACTTCTTTACGGTGAGGGTGACGGAGCACTGGAACAGGCTGCCCAGGGGGGTTGTGGAATCTCCTTCTCTGGAGATATTCAAGACCCGCCTGGACGCCTACCTGTGCAACGTGGTGTAGAGAACCTGCTTTGGCAGGGGGGTTTCTTCACAGTCCTCCGCAGTGAACAGCCTTGTGGAGATGATGCAAAAGCTGCAGCTGAAGGATGGAGAGGAGGAGCATCAGAAGGCAGAGGCTGCAGCGCGTGGCGTTACAGGGCAGCACTGCGAGTGCCGCCCAACTCAGCACTCCATGTCTCATTGCAGTCAATAAACTATCACAATTTTGTACTCACAAAGAGCACACAGCCTGATTTGTCCAGTAGCACTCAGTGAGCTGCTGCATCGCTTCCTTGTTATTCGTCTCACGGTGCTCGGTCAGAACTCCCGCAACTCAATCTGTGAACGCTGCAGTTTATCAAAGCAGTGGGTGCACAAATCCTCTGTATTGCCCACAAATGCACTGTGTGCAAAGCACGTGCAAGGAACTACGAGTAACACAGTGTGGCCACAGGCATGCTTAGTTAGAAATCTCTATAGAGCTGTTCTCTGAGTTGCCCCCAGGGTAGCACTCAGCATAACTGAGCGTGTGCACCTCTCCCAGCAGGAGTCTCTGTTGGAGGAAGAGAGGCTCTGCCTGCTGACGGATCTCACCTGGCAGAGGTGTTCTGACTTCCCTCCAATGGTCTCTTCCCTCATCTTCCCCCCTCTCTTCAGCTGTTTTTATACTACTTTTTACCCTACAGCAGTGCTTGAGTGCCTCCCATCATTGCATACCTTTGTTCTGAGTTGTGTAAAATTGTGTTGCTTTGCTTTTAAGAGCCTAGGCTAAAAACTCCAGAGTGCATGCTCATTGAAGGATTGCAGCACCATGGAAGTGGATAACTTTTGGGCTGGAGGTGTTTTTTGGTTTTATGATGAGTGTGTAATGAGCAAATACTGTTATGAAGTGTTACACAAAATGAAGGAGAAAGTTATAAAGCAGGCAGTCAGGATGCTAGCATGAAGATGTTACTAATGTGATTAGTGCTATTATTTTGTAGTATGTTAATATTTTGCTAATAAATGATAAAAAAGGAGGGGTGGGCGGGGGTGGGGGGTGGGCAATGTGGGAATGCAAGAAAGAATATTCCGAGCAGAAGCTGTGGAAGCAAGATAAATGGCATGAGAAAGCAAAGCTGAGAACCAAGGAAGGCTCCAGAAAACAAAAAAAAGTCCAGTAGGGCATATTTGGAAACAGGTGAAGAGCCCTCAAGTGCACTGAAGAGCACTAGGGTGCTCTGGAATGTCTCTTGGGCTCCCTATAGCACACATACTTGCTCTGGGGCGTGTCTGGATGTCTGTAGAGCTCACTGTGGGGCCCTGAGAAACCTCTGGGGCACATTAGGGCGCACTGGCTTCCATGCAAGTGTTCCCGGGTTCCCAGAAGTCAACAGGGAAGCCCTTGGAGACCCGTTGGGAAGACTCAATGGGGCTCTAGAGTGTAGGAGCATTTGGTTTTGGTTGCATCTGCTTGACAGGGAGGTGATTTCCCTGGTGGGAGCTGATTGGCTGGGAGGTGATTCCCTTGGTTTAATTAATTTAATTACCCGGATGATAATTAAATAACACTATTCAGCATTCATTAAAGATTATTTTTTTCCAAAGTACTTCTGTCATGCAGCTGTTGCAGCTTTGCTAAAATATGTTGAGTTTATTCAAAATTCCACCTGTGGGAGAATATTTTGAGAGAGGCTATCCTGATTCAGCCAAGCAGTCCAGGGTGCAGAATGATGGGTTGTGACAAACCGACCTCGGAGCTTTGTGAACTGTTTGGGAGGATCGGCTCACAAGCCAGAGAAGTAAGATAACAGTGAAATGGGGAAGAACCTTTCTTGGGCTGTTGTGCATCTGAACGAACCAATCGGTGAGCACGGAAAATGTACTCCCATCATTTGTATATATGTATATAATTTGTATATATATTTGTATATATATGTATATAATCCGAGCTGTTCGGAACATAAATGGGCATGATGATGAACCATATTGGTATGTATTATGACCTCGGCCGCTGCTCTAATCAAGGAAATCATCTGCTTGGGAACAGCTTAGCAACAATTGGTGCCCAAACAGGGACCTTTTAAGGTCGGACCTCAAAACTTCACTGAAGCAACAGGAGAGTGAAGTTGGAGGTGGAGGGTCCATGAGCGAGTGTGACGCCGCTAGGTCAGAAAGACAGGTGGTAGTTCGAATTCCAGGATTGTAACTCGGATGCTCACATAGACATGAGTGAGTGGAGGGATTGGAGTGGCAGAAGCAGGCGGTTGGCACCGGACAATCGAGTAAGTGTCATGGTAGCTGGAAGCGGGGTCGCAACCTGCCCCGTGTATCCACCATGCAGTGGGAAGCTGCAGAGAAACTGCTTGTGAGTATTCTTTCTAAGAAAGGAAAGCAGTCTTCTCTTAAAGGCATATCGGACTTAAGTGGGCTCGCCAATCAGGACATTTGCAAGAAGCAGCACTGATACTCAGTGTAGATGAATGGCGAAGTGTAGGTGGTCACATGTGGGACACCTTGACATCAGGGGGGAAAGATGAAAAGCATATTCGCAAATTAGGACCCATATGGAGGACTATTGTGAATGCATTTAAAAGCTGAGCAGGCAGAACGACAAGTTGCCGCCACAGCTGTGCAGGTGCTTTCAGGGGATGCAACCCCATCTATGGTGCTTTTAGAGACTCCTGTGTGCGGCTTGTTACATCCAGTGTATTCATCGGCCTCCCAGCTGCAAAGTGCAATAGAAACTGTGCCAGAGAATGGAATAGGAATTACAGTTCAAGGGTCACATGAAGGGGAACCAGACCCCTCTGCCAATGTTAGTGGGGTGGAGGGAAGCACAGCCCATCCCATTACTGAACAAAGCCTGGCTTCTGTCCCCGTTCCCGGCTCGGAATCCTCAGAGGAGGAGGAGGGAACTCCAGGGCTAAAAACATTAGCTGAACGGCTCCAGCGACTGGAGGTGCAGGTTAATAATCAAGCGAAGCCTCCTTTGTCTGCCCCTGCTACCTCCTGGGGACATGCACCCCTACCCTCGGCCCCTCCATACTTTGGGTCAAGTGCCTCAACATCGCGATGGTCTGGGGTGATTCGTGATGCGATCCTGGAAGGGCAGTGGGAAACAGCATCAAAGATAGCTTGTCCGGTCGTCTACCAGCAGTAGGGGCGGACAGAATGTGAGACAGTGGGAGCCACATGATTGGAAGTTATTGCAACAGGCACGTAAAACCGTTACTGACTATGGGTTAAAAGCAGTGGCCATTATGGGAAGAGCGCTTGAAAATTGCTGAGCAATTGGTACAAGAACAACTAGATGCTGGACACGTTCGTTCCTCGACAAATCCATGGAATACTCTGATTTTGTTATACCCAAAAAATCTGGAAAATGGAGGCTATTGCATGACCTCCAGAAAATTAACGACCAAATGGAATCTATGGGCGCACTCCAACCAGGATTACCCTCCCTGGCCATGCTACCTGCTACTTGGTCAATCATTGTTATTGACCTAAAAGACTGCTTTTTCACCATTCCAATAGCAGAATGAGATTGTAAACGTTTTGCGTTTTCTGTTTCTTCTATCAGTAAGGCAGCTCCAGTCATGAGATATGAACGGGTGGTGTTACCACTGGGCAGGCAATTATTGAGCGAACTCATGCTACCTTAAGGGCGCAGATTGAGTGTTTGTTGCAACAAGGTTTGACTGTACCAGGATCTTTGGACGGAGCCTTATTTGCTTTAAACCATCTTTTTATCCGTGGGCAACAAACCATGCCGGCAGTAATCCTACATCATTCTTCAATAAATATGAGGGCTTTTCTGGAAAGTCCCAAGGTGGTATATAAGGACCTAGCCACTGGAACCTGGTTGGGCCCAGCTGATGTGATCTTTGTTGGGAGGGAGTATTTTTGTGCCTCTGTGTTCGTCCGGCTTGTGAACGGCCTCAGCAATTACCAGCAAGTGAACTTGAAAGAGAACATGTGTGTTAGCTGCTTAGAAGCAACGAACCAAAAGGCCTTTTGCCTTGTACTGTCTTCTGATACAGTTTCATTTCAAACTTACTTGATAGGCTTTCTGGCCTTGAACACTACAGACTTTACTGCTTATGTAACACAATCGTGTAACTTTTTGCACTGCCCAACCCACAGAACCAACCCCCCCCCCCCCCCCCATCCTCCCCACCTCCTGCTGCTAAGGCTTGTTAGCAGGGATCTAGGTGAAATTTGGCATCACAGTGTTAACCAGGGATGCTGAGAGCTGCTCAGTGGGAGCGGGAGGGGGAAGGGAACACTCTCTGATTGTACACCTGGACTAGGGAAGTTTTATTAAAGTAGACTTTTATTAAGTGGCTATAATTGTAAAGATTTTCTGAAAGTATTTTGGTTTGTAGACCTAATTTCATGATTTGTTCTATTTTTGTAAGCAGGTTTTCCATCTGGGCTCTATATCATGCACTGGCCGTGCGGGTGTAGAGTACACGTGGGAAAAGTTCCTGAGAGATATGAATTTGGAGAGAATGTGCGATGGCTGGGGGAGGATGAGTGCACCTTACGTGGGAGACGCCCCGCTAGCGCTGCTTTTCCCCTCTACTGCTGGCGTGTGCCTTCTTTCTCTTTTTTCGGTGGTTGTGCCATCTCTCGGGTTAGTAAGTAATAGTTTGTTAGTTTAGGAAGTTCTATTTACAGCTTAGGGATTTGTATGAAATAGATACCTGTGTAACTGTGTATATCGACTTAAGCAGAAAGTATAATTTTCTATGTGACTCTTTTGTTTGTGTTATCAATCGAGGCCTTGATTAAATTATAGGGTTTAGATTATAAATACAATTCCTGCTATTGTAAATATGTTTAGAGGTCTTCAAGGGTTTTTGTGGGATAGATACAAAATTGCTAAGAAATTGGGTTGCTGATTGCTTATAACTATATATGTATACATATATGTATGTGTGTGCATATATATATATATATGTATATAAAAACCATTTAAAAAAAAAAAAAAAACAAAAAACCCACCACCTCCCTCCCTCCCTTCCCTGTCCTATGTCGGTGCACCACAGATAGCTGCTGGCAGCAGCCCCCACCCCCAAACCCCCCCCTCCCCAGCTATTAGCTTGTAAATAGAACGTTTGGAGTTAGAGAGAAACAGCCAAGGTCAGGCTGCTCTGATGAGTGTTACTTGTAAAACGGGGGCTAAAACAGCCCACAGTTTCTTTCATTTGCACAAGGACGATAGCCGGGATCCCTTCCCAGCCAACTCGAGAATGTACTTGTTTTCAGTGTGATAACTTTAGTTGTTCTGCTTGCTGTGTGTTTAATCCCTATTATAATCCATGCCTTCTATCTTATCTTGTTTTAGGTCATACAGTGATTCATCTTTTCACAGTAAATTTAGTTTTAGATGCACCTCATGGAGATGGCTGTTGCAGAATGGCCAAAAGACCACAGGCCTCTGGGAGCACTGTACAAGCAAGACAGAGCAGGCAACAGTGACTGCATGGCCGTGGGTAGTACGGCCTGCTGAAAAATACCAGCTGGCTGAGAAAAACAAGGTCAGCCTGGCCCTGCTCTGGTGAGACACAACTAAGGAGGAAACTGAGATACAGGTGGAATGAGGGGGAAGAGCAGACCCCTGAGAACGGTGTCCTGATCGTAGCTATGGTGTGTTACCATGGAAGGTAAACAAAGGTGGTGGGTTTTACAACCAATCAATTAAAGCCAAGAGTAATAAAACCAATCAGCTTGAACCAAGTGTGACTTGTAGACTATAAAAGCAGTTTGACCACAAGCAATAAACGGAGTTTGATGCACTCATATTGGGTCTTTGTCATCTCTCCCCCGTGCCGATCCACGAACAGCTCAGATTCCAGGAACCCAGCCTCAATCCGCAGCAGATGGCTATCAGCTTCTATCCACATGTGATTCTGAAATTCTTATTTTGGCTTGGAGATGTTGAGAGGCAAGTATCCTGTGCAAGGGCTGATGCGTGAGAACTTCAACATAAGACACTAAACTATCTTAAGAACTACCCTAACAAAATTCAGAAGGATGTTAGCTTCTCTGGTAACTGGTTAACAACTTTATTTTGGATTGCTGCCTGCGTGCTTGCTGAGTCTGATCAAGTAAGACTTATGTGTGCTGGTTGCTGTTATCCTCCTTATAATTGCCATGTATGTAGTGCTTAAAAAAAAAAAAAAAAAAAAAAAAGGGATGGGGGGTGGGGGGAACTGTGGGAGAATATTTTGAGAGAGGCTATCCTGATTCAGCCAAGCAGTCCAGGGTGCAGAATGATGGGTTGTGACAAACTGACCTCGGAGCTTTGTGAACTGTTTGGGAGGATCGGCTCACAAGCCAGAGAAGTAAGATAACAGTGAAATGGGGAAGAACCTTTCTTGGGCTGTTGTGCATCTGAACGAACCAATCGGTGAGCACGGAAAATGTACTCCCATCATTTGTAAATGTATATAATCCGAGCTGTTCGGAACATAAATGGGCATGATGATGAACCATATTGGTGTGTATCATGACCTCGGCCGCTGCTCTAATCAAGGAAATCACCTGCTCAGGAACAGCTTAGCAACATCCACCGATGCTCCTAAAGCACTTGAAGTGAATTTGGTGGGGAGCGACAAAACAGCTCTGAGAGAATCATCACCAAATCATAACCTGGGACTGGTAATTACTAGCAGAGATTCTGGTAAGAATATTTAAGTTTTCAAATTACATTTTTATAAAGTTGTATTTCACCAAGTTTCATCAATACATCAATATGTACACTGAAGAGATGACTTGGTATGTTTATTTTTAAAAAAATAATTCAGACGGAGAAATGCATTACAATTCAGGGCAAAAGTTATAGCATAGAACATCCCCCAAGTGAAGTGCAGAAGACAACATTTCTTCACAGTTACAATTAATGTCTTATGTTTTGTTCACACTCATTAAATGATGTATTTCAGGGTACATTTGCATCTGAGAGACAGGATGTCTCAGTGTTATTGTGATACCATCCAGTGGGTAATCCAGCTGTTTTCTACCACTCACTATGGCACCCATAAGTCATCTACAATATAACAACTTGCAAAACAATGCCAGTAAGTAAGAAACACACAGTCCCAGTCATTATGAAGGCTGGGTGCTATTCTCTGCCTTGAGACAAGGCTGAACGTATTGTGCTGGAACACAGGCTATGTGAACTGAGGCCAACTGCACTTTTCTAGTCTGCAACCATTGACAGCTCCTGAGAACTACTGAGCAATGTAACCCAGCAGAATCACTGAATCACAGAATCCTCACAGAATGGCCCGGGTTGGAAGGGACCTCTGGGATCACGAAGCTCCAACTCCCCCACCACAGGCAGGACCACCAACCTCCACATTTAATACCAGACCAGGCTGCCCAGGGCCCCATCCAACCTGGGGATCACAGAATCAAGAATTGTAGGGGTTGGAAGGGACCTCCAGAGATCATCGAGTCCAACCCCCCTGCCAAAGCAGGTTCCCTACACCAGGTCGCACAGGTAGGCGTCCAGGCAGGTCTTGAATATCTCCAGAGAAGGAGACTCCACAACCCCCCTGGGCAGCCTATTCCAGTGCTCCGTCACCCTCACCGAAAAGAAGTTCTTGCGCACATTCGTGCGGAACTTCCTATGCCCTAGCTTCATCCCATTTCCCCTTGTCCTGTCCCCACGCACTACTGAAAAGAGTCCAGCTTCACCACTATGGCCACCACACCTCAGGTATTTATAAACCTGGATCAAATCCCCTCTCAGCCTTCTTTTCTCAAGGCTAAACAGACCCAGTTCACTTAGTTGTTCCTCACAGGGGAGATGCTCCAGGCCCTTCACCATCTTTGTGGCCCTCCGCTGGACTCTTTCCAAGAGATCCCTGTCTTTTTTATACTGGGGAGCCCAGAACTGGACACAGTACTCCAGATGAGGCCTTACCAGGGCAGAGTAGAGGGGGAGGATCACCTCCCTTGACCTGCTGGCAACGCTCTTTTTTATACACCCCAGTAGTGCCATTGGCCCTTTTGGCCACGAGGGCACACTGCTGGCTCATGGCCAACCTGTCATCCACCAGGACGCCCAGGTCCCTCTCTGCAGAGCTCCTCTCCAGCAGGTCATCCCCCAGCCTGTACTGGTGCATGCAATTATTCCTCCCTAGGTGCAAGACTCTACACTTGCTTTTGTTAAACATCATCCTGTTCCTTACTGCCCAGCTCTCCAGCCTGTCCAGGTCTTGCTGAATGGCAGCACAGCCTTCAGGTATGTCAGCCAGTCCACCCAACTTCGTATCATCAGCAAGCTTGCTGAAGGTGCCCACTATCCCCTCATCAAGGTCACTGATGAAGATGTTGAACAAGACCGGACCCAGCACAGACCCCTGGGGGACGCCACTAGTTACAGGCCTCCATCCAGACACTGCACCACCAACGACAACCCTCTGCACTCTGCCAGTCAGCCAGTTTTCAACCCACCTCACTGCCCACTCATCTATCCCGTACTTCCTCAGCTTTGTTATAAGGAGGTCATGGGGGACAGTATCAAAAGCCTTACTGAAATCAAGGTAGACTACGTCTACCGCTCTCCCCCCCATCCACCCAGCCAGTGACAACTTCATAGAAGGCCACCAGGTTGGTCGAGGACGACCTCCCCTTGGTGAACCCATGCTGGGTACTCCTGATAACCTCCATTTCTCCCAATTGTCTGGAGATGGCATCCAGCACAAGCTGTTCCATCACCTTCCCTGGGACAGAGGTGAGGCTGACCGGCCTATAATTACCTGGGTCCTCCTTCATGCCCTTTTTGAAGACCGGAGTGACATTGGCTGTCCTCCAGTCATCAGGCACCTCCCCAGTTCTCCAAGACCTCTGAAAGATTACAAGAGAGCGGCTCAGCAATGACCTCCGCCAGCTCTCTCAGCACCCGTGGATGCACCCCGTCAGGTCCCATGGATTTATGGACCTTAGTGTTTCCTAGGCGCTCACGGACCACCTCTTCCCTGACTAAAGGGAAGTCTCCCATTCCCCAGACTCTCTCATTAACCTCCAAGGTTTGGGATTCCTGAGGGAGAGCCTTTTCACTAAATACAGAAGCAAAGAAGGCGTTCAGTATTTCCGCCTTCTCAGCATCCCCTGTTCCCAGAACGCCCCCCTCACTTAATATGGGGCCCACATTCTCCCTGGCCTTCGTTTTGCTGTTAACGTACTTAAAAAAAAAGCCTTTTCTATTATCCTTTATCCCTTTAGCTAGATTCAACTCCAGGTTGGCTTTGGCCTTCCTCGTCGCGTCCCTACAGGCCCTGACTACATTCTTATATTCTTCCAAGTGGATGGACGGGGCATGAGTGTATCTGAGCTCCACTGCCTTTAAATGCTCTGTGGGGAGGGGAAGAGGAGAGACGGTAAAACAAACAAATCGCTAAAATCAGTCTACAAGTCCCTGAGCCAGTATATGCTTTGCCCTGGATTACAGAATCATAGAATGGCCCGGGGTTGGAAGGGACCTCCAGGATCATGAATCTCCAACCCCCCTGCCAGGCAGGGCCACCAACCTCCACATTTACTAGACCAGGTTGCCCAGGGCCCATCCAACCTGGTCTTGAACACCTCCAGGGACGGGGCATCCACAACCTCTCGGCAGCTTGTTCCAACACCTCACCACTCTCATAGTAAAGAACTTTACTCTTTAGCTCTGGTGCTGCATAAGCTGGGCTTCCACAGCATGTGTTAGGAGATAACCAAGGCTTCCCTGGGTTGCATAAATTCCGTTTCACCACCGCATTCAGTCTCTCTCCGGCTCCGCAGTGGAGCCGGAGACCCACCTAACATGGCGCCGCTGTGGCACCACACTCCATTCCGTCTCTGCCTTCCTCCCGTCATGCATTGCGTGACCGTGGCAGTTCCGGTTTCTGCGCGGCGGTGATTGGTTCCTCCTCTTTCCTGTCCGGAAGTGAATGTTCTGACAGCGAAATTCAAACGTGAACTGCCGCGCTGGGTTGCGCTTTGTGGAGCTGGTGGGCGCCCCGCTCGCTTTTGGCCCGTCCCGGCTCTGCAGTCCCGAGAGCTGTCGGAGTGCAGTTTCGGTATGTGGCGAAGGCCGGATAGTCCTGGAAAGAGGGCTTGGGGAGCTCGGAGCAGCGCTCCGTGTATCTCTGCACTACGGCGGCAGGACTCCTCTGTGCGGGAGCGGCCTTTCCTCGGGCGCCGGACGGCCTGCAGAGCTGCGCTCCGTGCCAGAGCGGCGCGCGGAGCGGGCCCTGTACTTGAGCCGCGGCAGACACAAAGCCCTCCTAACAGATAGAGCTCTGCTGGGACGCTGTACCCCTATAGGGAAGGGCTTCCACTGCTTCCTACAGCTGTAGTCCAGCCTTGCTACTGCTCTCTGGCACGAAGCTCTGAGGGGTATTATATATTGTTAACCTGAGGGAAGTCAGCTTCATGCAGTGCATTTTGTTATTGCTAGGTGAGAGCGGATGCACCTTGGTGAGGACATGTGCAGTGCTGGGTCTGCCACAAATGTCCCTTCTGCTTCTAAGAATGTGTCCTAAGTAGGATGTGAACACTGCTGGCACTTCCTCATTGCAGTGCTTGGAGGATCTTAAGTTCTTGCACATTTCAGGATGTCTGTCAACGACTACGAGGAAATTCTCAAGTACTATGAATTACATGAAACAATTGGAACAGGTAAGCGTAATCTTTGTACAGAAACAGCATGCCTAACAGTCTGTCTCACCACTCTAGAATTAATCTGAGAATAGATTAACTGCTTTTATCAGATCTCTAAGTCAGGTTTTATTCGTATAAACTTGAATTCTGAAACCGGTTGGAAATTGATTGTGCTGATTATCTCTTCCTCTAATTAAAACATTACATACAATGTATGCTAGGTACTCTGCTTTACCTGTCATATTATATTAGAGAAGAGTTCACGCTCAACTTTAAGCATCTGTATTTTGAATTTTAGGTGGTTTCGCAAAGGTAAAACTCGGACGGCATCTTCTTACTGGTGAAAAAGTTGCAATAAAAATCATGGACAAAGTTACTTTAGGGGTAAGCCAAAACGTATTTAAATACAATAACATCTTCTGTTGGAGTTGTGGAGTTCTCAACAACACAGAGGGGTGGTACACAGTAATGCAGCCTACTAGTCCCATTGCCTTTTGAAAGATGCTGTAAAACTGGAAAAAGTTTAACAGAGCACCACAAATCTTGTTCCTCATTGTTCAGAGGGCAATATTCTCTGGTTGTAAAATGGAGGAAGTTCAACATTATTACAGTAACTTTAACAAAATGCTATGAAAATACTAGATATTTTACATTTCAGTTTTCACAGATCTGTGTTTCAGAATTTCTCTGGGAGTAATGTCAGTCATTGCTGAGTTGATGTTGAATTGTGTACTGTCCCATATATGCTTTGACATTTTATGTTCCGTAATAGTCAGATGTGGTACCTGGTATGTCACAGTAGTTAGCGATTTCATAGCTTGCTTTTATGGTCTCTTAAGGATGACTTGCCTCGTGTTAAAACAGAAATTGATGCCATGAAGAACTTAAGTCATCAACATATTTGCCGATTATATCATGTAATAGAGACATCAAAGAAAATATTCATAGTCTTAGAGGTAAGAAATAGTTTCTGCCACATTTATGGTTACCGTTTTTATCTTTAGCAGTGGACAATAATATAAAAATAAAGCTGAAATGAAATGATTCTTAAGTATCTCAGTGGTGAATGGGTTCAAGATTCATTGGTTTGAAAATTAAGTAGAAAATGTTATACATTCTGTCTTACTGTGAATGCTAATTAGTGGCTTTTACAAAAAGTGAACTGGTTTTAATTCCTAACTCATGTTTCAGTTTTTTGAAGTAGCATCTGCAAGGTCTGTGGGACATCAGAGCCCCCAACTTGTTGTCACCTCCTGAGTGATTTGTGCCACCCATGACATGAATGCAATGCTTCAGTTACAAAATTTGAGGCAAGGGTCAGATTTCTTAGCTTGTGTGGTCTGCCACAGTGACAACCCATGGCATAACTGGAGCATTTGTGTGTATTGCTCTGATTGAGCACGGGGAATGGAAGAGCATTTTGTAGGTGCTGTTCCCTGCTTTCTGTGCTGTCATTGTTACTTATCTTTCTCTGATACATTCTAAATACATTTTCAGATAACCTTACCTTTCTTATTACAGTATTGTCCTGGAGGGGAGCTGTTTGATTACATTGTTTCTAAGGACCACCTTTCGGAAGAGGAAGCTCGAGTCTTTTTTCGACAGATTGTTTCAGCAATTGCTTATGTTCACAGTCAGGGTTATGCCCACAGAGACCTCAAACCAGTAAGCCTGAACTGTAGTTAGTCTTTTATAAATAATAATGAACGGGTTTTTATTTTTCCGTTGGGAGACAGCGTAAGTTATCCTTTTGTTGTGGTTTAACCTGGCAGGTGGCTAAGCACCACACAGTACTCCGCTCCATTCCAGTGGATTGCAGGAGAGAATTGAAGGGGGAAAAAACAACACAAAGTAGAACTCATGGATTGAGATAAAATTATTTACTGAGATAGAGAAAAGGATAATAGCTATGATGAATGCAAAAGCAATTGCTCACTACCTACCAATCAATGTCCAGTTAGCCTCCTACTAATGGAAAAGATTTACATGAAGTTCTACCCCCTTCAAAACTCCTTCCACAATATGTCATATGGTATGGAATATCCCTTTGGCCAGCTTAAGTCAACTATCTTAATTCTCTTCCCTCTCACTTCCTTGGGCTCTCAGCTGAGATTGACTTTGGCTCTGTACAACATTGCCTGGCAGCAACTACAAGCATCACTGTGCTATCTACCTTGTTTTTCTAGAATGAAAACATAGTGTTATATCAGGCACTGAAGAAAACAATTCAATCCCAGCTGAAACTCAGACATCCTTCGTTATCTTACACTTAGAATTCTTTCGCTACAGGAAATGTTAGATAATTATTGCTATTTGGTACTATGTTCTGCAGCTGACCTGGATTTTGTTATTCTTGAAGAAGTATCTTCCTCTGAAAGGGGAGTAAAACATCATGCTTCTAATGGGAGTGGATCTGAGACGCAGATCTGATATGAGTGTTGGTTTCACATTTTTGTTACGCTCTTTGCTGCAGTTTGTATCTAGAGAGAGCCCTTGTGGTGTCAGTCTGTTGTGTAAACTGCTCTAGTTTTGTGCCTCAAGGAATAGTGATCCTTTAAACAAATGGTGGCTATACAGAGGGTGTGGGGTGAGATGGATGCCTCTGGCCCCATTCAATGGATTTTCTGTCACTGAAGACTTTAAGCACAGGTTAGGTACTGGAAGGCTTGAGTATTTCTACACAAATAGGTTAGAGCTTTGCATTTTCAAGTTGCTGATATCTCTGAGTAAAGCAAATCATTACAGCACAAGCATTTTCCCAGGCATCTTATGAAATCCCTATATCTAAAGAATCTTTCCCCTCTGAAAAATAAAGTGCTGTCTATACCTTTTAGAAGAAACTGGCTTCCAGCTGAGAAGCTGATGGATTTATAGCTTTGGACAGCAACTTGGTATGGAGGTGACTTCTAGAGATTTGTGCCTGAACCTGCTGCTCTGGGAATCATGAGACCAAGTTTCTCAAGAGCTTTTTCCACTCTCATCATCAACCTCTCCCAGGGATGAGGCTGCATACTCTCTCTGGGTAATCTGTTCAGTGCTTGAAAAGCTTTTTCCTTATATCCAGTCTGCTATTCCAATGCATGACTGTTTTCTGTCACTATCCCACTGTGACCTGCTGGCCAAAGCCTCTGTCTTCATGCCCCCCCCGTAGGCATTTAGAAGCTGCCATGAGGTTCCTCTGCACTCTGAACAATCATCTTTCTCCCCAGCTTCTCTTCACTGAGTGGGAGCTTCAGCTCCCTGCACAGGCTGGAGGTCATCCACAGAATTTGCTTCAGGTTGTTATCCTTCCAGGCCAAAAACTAGATACAGTATTGTAGATGTGGTCCAATGAGTGTGAAGCAGGGGTGACTTGTCCTGGACTGGTTGTGCTGCTTTTTAATGCAGCTGATTATATTGTACTTCTTTTCTGTCAGAGCACACTGCTGGCTTGCATTCAGCCTGTGATCTATCACCACTTGTCCTCCTAGTCCCCAGGTCCTTTCCAACAGGCATGAGATATATTTCCCACCTGGGATATTGGAAGATGGGTACTTGTTAGCAGTCAGTGAAGATCTCTGACAGAGAGAGAGCTTTTAGTAGACTGGTAACCACTGTCCACAACAAGAAGTAACAGAAGAGAAAATATGTTTCCTTGGGCGCTCAGGTGAAAATCACTCCTGACTGCTTTTTCATTCACCAGGAAAATCTGCTGATTGATGAGGAACATAATTTGAAGCTGATAGACTTTGGACTCTGTGCAAAGCCAAAGGTAAGAGTATCTGTTAAGTCTATTATAATGTGCCCCCAAGTAATGCATGTTTGACCACAGTATGCAACAGGGACTTGTCCAAACAAACACCCTAAATTCAAGCTGTTTCTCCTGCTGACATGCAATTGCATCTTGCTTGGAAGGGCCTTAACTGTGTGAGAGCAGTTAACAGATTGCTTAGAAGCACAGTTAGATTATTTTCTCTACCTACACTTCCTATTTTCATAGTCTAAGCTGTAGATACACCTACAAGATTATCACCTGTTTTATGCAAGGGTCTGTAATAGGGGCATGGGGTTGGTGTGCCTAAGGAACCTCCTAAGGAACTGTATGTAGGTTGAGATTGTGGATAGAATAAAATGACTTTTGCAGGTGACATACAGATCCTGTGGTTGCATATGCTTGAACTGAATTGTTTCTTGATCTTAACACTGGTTTCTAGGAGCCTTTATTAACAAGTAAGATGGGTGCTGGTAAGAAAGAATTTAATGGGAAGACTGCCTTACTGATTCAAAGAGAATTACTTATCCTCAAATCATTTTTCCTGGCCAAAATTAGAGCCTCTCACAGGTAATCGAGACCGACAGGCTGTTGTCTCAGTATAGTGTCATCTTGCTCTGACCTGTTTAGAATAAAACCCAATTAAAGTAATAGGATACTCTGAATAAGTAAGTATTATATCAGTTGTTCTTTGTAAAGTTTGTAAAGATATTGCTTTAAATATTGTTCTAAATGATCAGAGAGCCTCAAACCCAATAGCTCTTTTATCACTTCTTTCTCAGTTTTGCGTTCGCACAGACAGTTCATCTTAGTAGATGATCAGCTGAGGAAAATAATGCATCATGCCAAGGGTACTAGATAAGTGAGCAGCTTGACATCTGCACGTTTATACAATACTCATTTGTATTATATACTTGTCTTAGACAGTATTTGCTTAGTGAGGTCACTTATTGAACAAAAGCCAAATATACGATGAATGAAAATATACACAGGAGAAGTAGCCTCTGAGGCTTCTGAAGTGTTATTACCAGAAGACATAAACTCTGTTAAACCAAATTTTTCTATTTTTCATGTTATTCCAGGGAGGCCTTGATTACCACCTGAACACATGCTGTGGAAGCCCAGCTTATGCAGCACCAGAGCTAATCCAGGGCAAAGCATATATTGGCTCAGAGGTATGTAGACCAGTGTTTATTTGTTTTACCCTCTTTCCCTCCCCTCTCCACAGAGCACTTAAAGGCAGTGGAGCTCAGGTACACTCACTTGGTTTCTCTTCTGAATTCTGCTAGGTTGCATTGCTCAGTAGTTCTCAGAAGCTGTCAATGGCCACAGACTACAAAAGTGCAATTGGTTTCAGTTCACGCAGCTGGCTGGTTTGTCTCTGGCTATTCCTTAACTGTCTCAAGCAATTGTTCCTGGCTTTAGGGCTCTACAAAACAGCAACTTCAGAGATCTCTATTACTAAGTTTTTGAAAGAGCAATTTGCTCTGTTAATTATCCATCATTTGTCAAATTTTTGTGCAGTCTCAGGGTCTTACATGTTTTGTGAGACTTGTCTTTAGCTTCCAAGTTGTATGTGAAGACCTGCTTCCATTGTAATGCACAGTGCACTAAAAATGGAGAGACGAAAATGTGAAGAGTTCTTCCAGCTTTGATTTCATGTCTAGAACTTTGGAACCAACTACTTGTAGCTGTTAATCTGTCCAAACTGGTCTAGTTTGGAATGCCCTCATACTTATTGAATTGCTCTGCTGTTAAAGATGGAGAAATTCTTACAGGTGCCATCGAACCACTGTTGTTGTTCTAATTCTTGCTTTGTTTGTTTTCCACACACTGCTTTTCAAGCCTCCTTTTTCTTTACAGTCAAAGTGAGAATTGCATTGTGAGGTGTATGAACCTCATTGTGCCTATACGTAAACAGAACAGCCGCAGAGCCTTAAAGGTGACCGTGCTGACAGCTCTCGTTGTAGCCAGTAACACATAACTGTGCTAAATCCCTTGTGATGGCTTTGATTTCATTTTTGCCAGTGAAATCCTTGTAGATAAAAAGTACTACAGCAGTGTGATGAGTTAAGATGAAGATACTGGTTTTAGTAGTGCTCTAAGTTGCGTGGAAGAACAATTGAATTAGGGTTATATGCTTTCTCTGGGACCATAAGACTTTTTTCCTGATGGAAAGAGCCATCTTTTCATGGGTTATATGTGGGTTTTGGCAAGGGCAGACAATACAGTCTGTCAGTAAGCCATTTTAGGTGCTTCAGGTTTGTAAGCTTGTTTTTTTTTTATTTTTCAGGCAGATATTTGGAGCATGGGTGTACTGCTGTATGCTTTGTTGTGTGGGTTTCTTCCTTTTGATGATGACAACGTGATGGCACTCTACAGGAGGATAACAGTAGGTATCAATGGTGCTAGAATACACTGAGAAGGGAAATAGCTGAGCTTGACAAGAGGCCTTGCTTTTCTGATGGCAGAACAGGCTGAGCTGTGGGTAGAAACGCCTGTCTGCTGAATATTGTCCCTTTTTTTGCTGCTTTGTCTACCAATATTTTGTGGATTTGGTTCTACACTTGGTTGGCCTATGCAGCACTATAGCCTGATTCTATAATATGATAGCATACAGAATTTAAGGAGAAGTATTTCCTTGCTGATGGGCTAGATTTTTGTATCTGGTTTTTCAACTGGCTGCTCCCTGTACTATCTGTAGTAAAAATATAAATACATCATTTGATTTAACAGAAATGAATGCTATTAAATGCCAGCTCTTCTTATGTCTACAAAGAGCAAAATTCTGCATTTGCTATTAGAATTTCCTCTTCCAGAATCAGGAGGAAATGTAGGACCCCATAGATTGGCTTCAGAATTCAGCAGTTGGTTCTGTTTCCTTTCAGAGTGCATAACAACCTGAGCACGTTAATCAAATGACATGGCTTTTTAGTCTGGTATGAACTATATTGTACATAGAGACTTTGTCCATTTGTAAGCAGGACTTTGTCCATTTCTGCAGGACAGCAGAAAACCCTTTGTGCTAATCATGATGCCAAGAAGCAGAATGTGGCAAATGGCAGATGATCCAACTGCTTCAGGAGTTCATTTCCTTAAAACTGTGAATAGTTTTAGACTGAGAGGTTGTAAGCAGAATGGAGTTCTTAAAGCTCTCAAAGATTATTTCTGCACTGTTTTGTTCTATCTGTCTAACATACACAGGATCTGAGAGCTGCATTGCTTGAACTGGTGGAACTTGTTTAAGTGAACTGGGATGAGCAAGTTTTAGAACTCAGTCAGAATGCAGTAAAAAATGGATAACCTCACGGGTATTAAGATACAGGCTTGCTATTTCTGCACTGAATTTGTTTTAATTTTATGTGGCTGTAATTTGAAAGTTGCTTGAAATGCAGGCATCTAGGCATTGTTGTGTAATTGAATTTCACACGTTACAGATCTTGAAATATCCTGGAATCTAAAACTCAGAGTTGGTTTAAGTCTGCTGTTTGAATCTAATCAGGATCATGGTGTCTGTGTGCAGTGTTCCTTTCCCTGTAATGCTCCACATCACTTCATTTTGGGAAGGAAATCGACTATGTGCCATAACTGCTGTTAGAACAAAGTATTTCTGGTGTGATCTTATGCATTTTGTAGCTCTTGCGAGCAGTTTGCCTTCCGGCATTGCCCTCAGCCAAGTACATGTTAATTTTACCATTAAATTTATTCAAGTGATTCTTAAAGCTGAGTTTGTACGTGTCTGTTCCTACATTTTGAAAGTAAAGAGATGTCATTATCATCCAAATAATTTAACAGTTCCTTTTGAGCTAGTTGTTCAAGGTTCGTTCTTTCATTAAATTTTTTTATTGCAGAGAGGAAAATACACTGTTCCAAAATGGCTTTCACCTAGCAGTACCCTGCTACTTAACCAACTGCTACAGGTAAAAGAGCTGCTTCTATTCAGATTGGTCTACAAAATGCTGTTGCATGAGCTCAAAGCATTGATAGAGTACTTAGAAAATATTCAGTTTTTAAACAAGTTAAACTGTTCCATGCTTCGAATCCTTGAAGAAAAGGTTAGCATTGCCTTGTGCTGAAAATTCTCAAATAATAACATGGTACTAGTTAACGCTTATAGAAATAATTACAATTTTAATAATTAAACAATCTTCAAGCAGCTTGCATTTGGATGTTCTTAATTGTGTTGTATAACTAAAAGTGATTTGTAAACAAAAGATGTCTCATAAAGGAAGCTGAACATGCTAAGTATGCATTTGGGCTATATCTATGCAGTCTCATAAATACAAAATGCTCGTGGAACATTTACTGTAACCATGGGTTCTGTAACTGCTCTTCACAGATCAGGTGTTTGACTTTCCTTTTGGTGAAGTGATGAAATACTGCTGGTTTCTATTTGTGCTTCTAGGCACCTTGAAGTTCTTAGGAAAAGAAAAGTTGTCTCCAGTTCTTCTCAATGATATAAGTAACAGCTCAAATGTTGCTGCCCCGTAGGTAGACCCAAAGAAGCGGATTACAGTTAAACAACTGTTACGTCACCCTTGGCTCATGCAAGGTTATTCTGATGCTGTTCAGTGGCAAAGTAAATACCCAGTAAGTACATATACCCAAAGAAGCCTAAGCATTTTCTGAAATCTTTTCTGGACCACTGGCATCCTCACAGAATGGAAGTGATAATACATTTCTTCAGAGGCTGCTGACAAGTGGGGTCCGTCTTAGGACCAGTGCTCTTCAACTTCTTTATCAGTGACAAAGAGAGTGGAAGTGAGTGCAACTTCAGAAAGTTTGCAGACAACCCCATGCTGAGAGAGAGGTGCAGTGGATAAAACAGGAGGTAGGGATGCCTCATCCCTGGTAGTGTTCAAGGCCGGGTTGAATGAGGCCCTGGACAGTTTGATCTGCTGGTGAGTTGCAACTTTGCGACTTGGAACTTCATGGTCTTTAAGGTCCGTTCCAACTCAAGCCATTCTGTGATTCTCTGGAACTGTGCTTGTCATCCTTGTCTCCCTGTCTCTCAGTTGTTTTCCATGTGTGAGAGGTTGGGGTAGTGGGGTTGGGATGGAGGTGGGAACTGGAGTGTGTGGGGAGATTGTTGCTGCAGATACTGAGAAGTTGCTGTGGATTTGCAGCCAATGGCTGCTATTGGCCACTGGGTGCCACTGTTTCTCTGAAGAACAGCTGTGCTGTGCATGCAACACAGCATGCTGCGCATGCCATGTAACTGAATAATTAAGATAGAAGCGGAACTTCTGCTCTAGTAACAAGTCTCATCTGCTGACAGGCTTTTGTACTTGAATTCAGAACTCAGAACCTGTTGCTACAGAGGGACCAGTTGCTGAAGTTGGGTGACTCTTTCTGTTTACTCCTTGCAATATTTAGCCATAATACTAACTATTTAAAATAGAAAATCTGTAATCATGGCTAATTATTGACTTGACTGCTGCATAGCAGAACACTATCATGGTGAGATTCAGCTCTGTGAGATGACTTGAAAGCTGTTTCTTCAGTACAGGTCTTGTTCTTGCAGCTGGGACACCTTGATGAAGACTGTGTAACCGAGCTTTCTGTGTTTCACAACAAGAGCAGAGAGAGTATATCAGCATTAATATTAGAGGTAATAAATGTATGTCAGTAAATCATTTATTTAAGCCCACTCCTACAGTAAATATCCTTAGTGTATTAACAGACTCTAATGTTCACTTATTCTCAAACATGAAGTATTTCATACCTTTCAGAGGTAAGGTACCCCTGCAGAACTTCATAGTCTCTCTGTAGCTAATAACTACATTTCTGAAGTTCACATTTATTCTTTTTTTCTCCTTTAATTGTGTTTTCTAAGCCGCTCTACCATGCTAAAATCCTGATGAATCACTGGAAATCCAGGTAGACTCAAAATGGAAACTTATGGATGAACAATAGATGTCACATGCTGGCTTAACTCATTGCTTTGAAATGTTTCATTATTAAGTGGAAAACATGAACACATCACTCAGACAACAAACAAGTTTGGCAAATTACAACTCACAAACACCAGAAGAAATAAATTTATTCCAGTAACTTTCGAAAATAAATGAGAAAAGCTAAACTGAGTACTTCTAGAGATGCTGTGTAAATGTTAATAATGACATTCCAAGCTGTAGAAGAGATTTAAAACATGATGTGTACTCTGGCTTTAACCTGAATCTGAAAATTGTCTCTTGAAATTGAATTGTCTTTCTATTAAATAGAAAGTGGTAGAATTTGAAGGATTGTTAAGATTTCCATGTAACTTCAGTACGAATAGATGTAAAATGTAAGTTTTATCTAGGAGAGATCATCTGCGCAGTCATTGTTACTTTTCTTCAGGTACAGAAAATAATGAGAACAATCTACCTATGAGGGGAAGAAGTTCTTCTGTACAAGTCTGTGATATCTTCACAGTCTTAATTCAAAGGACTTCTAGTGCCTTATAAGTAATTCAAGCTTATTATACTAAACTGCGAGTCTGTCAAGCACTGTACCCGTGGTTCTCATAGTAGTCAAAAAGCTGCTGAAAATCGAGCTGAATGTCGATGCTCCTTGGAGCTGGGCTGAAACATGACCCCCAAAAATGGGAGTCCAGCTGAAATACTGTACAAACTGAATTAATAGGAGCTTTGCCATTCACTTCAGTAGAGAGATTCTGGCACCAGCTTTATTTTTTTCAGGTTTTTTTTAGTTTTTTTAGTTTTTCAGCAATTGTACAATACACTAACTTTCAAGCAAAAACAAGCCTAGTCTGCTTCTTTATCTCAAACATGTTGTGTGAATCAGCTCAGGCCTGAAACTATCCTAATGTGATCAGACATGAAACTTGCACATCAAGGGGAAAATATTGCAGACATGCAGAAATTTTTAGAATGCTTTCTTTGGACTGACAATTTTTCTGAAGAGATCTAAATACTCTTGTTTTCTAGTGGAATTATGACCAGATGTCAGCAACCTATCTCTTGCTTCAATCCAAGAAGGTCCGTGGCAAGCGCGTTCACTTAAGAATTCCATCACAAACAGGACATGCCATTACCACACAGTCAGCAAGCCTGGGGGTAAGTTTTAGAGTTCAGCACAATATTCTGGTAAAAATGCTTCTGTGTGCTGAAGCTCTACCTGGGTAAACAGCCTGGCGGCCTAAACATCAGTAAGGGAAGCATGTGTGCAACCAGTCTTGGTCATTAAATCTTGTTCTATGATAAGGCCACCCACTTAGTGTATGAAGGCAGAGGATGTAATCTTTCTACATTTTAGTGAGGCCTTTGATCCTGTCCCTTATGGCATCCTTCCAGACAAGTTATCCAAGTGTGAGATGGACTGAAAACCTCTGAAGGTTTTCTGATGATATTTAACTAGGAAGTGCTGAAGGCTCCCTGGAGGGATGAGAGGCCTTGCAGAAGAATCTAGACAGATCTGAGCAGTAGGCAATCAGCAGTGGCATGGAGTTTAGCAGAGGAAAATGCTGGGTGCTGTACCAGCAATAGAATAAGGACAGGCAAAGATACAGATCAGGAGACAAGTGTCTGGAGAGCAGCACTTCAGGACAGGGTCTTAAGGTGCTGGTATCAGCAAGTTTAACACAAGCCAGTGGTGTGCCCTGGCAGCCAGAAGGAAGGGAACAAAGCTGTTAACAGGACTGGAAAGTATGTGCTCCGGGGAGAGGCTGAGGGCACTTGCATTGTTTGGTCCAGAGAAGAGAAGGCCAGGAGGTGACCTCTTTGCTCTCTGCAACTCTCTGAAGAGGGATGTACAGAGGTAGGTGCTTTCTTTACCTGGGAACCAATAACAGGACAAGCAGGAAAGGAACAGACCTGCACCAGGGGAGGTTCAGACTAGACAGTAGGAAACATTTATTTACTGTTAGTGTGGCCAGCTGCTGGAACAGGCTTCTTAGGGTAGTGGTTGGTTCCCCACCAAAAAAAAATAAAACCTATACAGAGTTGAAGTTATACAAACAACTTGAGGCGATTGCCCTTGAAGAAGGACCTTGCACAAAGAAATGCCCTTTTGCTGCATGTTCCCAACCTCTTGCTCAGCCATGTAGACCAATAGTACTATTGAGGTTGAAGATCTTTCTGCTCTGGATTGGTTCCTTTTGTTATCTCTTGGTGGGCTGTTTTCTCCCATCTTCAGGACTGTAAGATCTGCCAATGTTTGCAGAGTCTGTCAATTTAGTCTTTCTTACTTCCTTATCTTGCAGTTTGAGTAAGCTCTGTGGCCTTCCTTACTTGCAGCTGGGCTAAAGTCCAGCAGTCTGTGGCCTTAGGCTTCGGCAAGTTTAACTACATCTTCTAGGCAAGTTCTGTGCAAGATTATTCTACTCAAGTAGCACAACAAATTAGAGAACAAGAATAGCCTTATGAATATAGAATCATAGAATGGTTTGGATTGGAAGGGACCTTTAAGATTATGTAGTTCCAAACCCAAGCTATAGGCAGGGATACCTTCCTCTAGACCAGGTAGCTCAACAGTCCTATCCAGCCTGGCTTTGAATGCTTCCAGGAAGGAGGCATTCACAACCTTGCTGAGCAACCTGTTCCAGTGTCTCACCACACCTAAGTAAAGAATTTCTTCCTAATATCCAATCTAAATCTACCCTCTTCCAGTTTAAAGCCATTTCCCCTCATTCTGTTGCTACCTGCCCTTATAAAAAGTCCCCTCCCAGCCTTTCCTGTAGGCCCCCTTCAGATACTGGAAGGCCACTATAAGGTCTCCTTGAAACCTTCTCTTCTCCAGGCTGAAAAGCTCCAGCTCTCTCAGCCTGTCCACATAGTGGAGGTGCTTCAGCCCTCTGATCATCTTCATGGCCCTCCTCTGGACCTGCTTGAACAACTCCAAGTCCTTCTTGTGTTGAGGGCTCCAGAACTGCACGCAGTTCTCCAGATGGGGTCTCAATGAGAGGAGAGTAGAGGGGCAGCACCACCTCCCTTGACCTGCTGGTTGTGCTTCTATGCTATAAGGCTTATGCTTTAAGGTCCTATATGCTTTAAGGTTTGATAGCGCAGTCGCCTCACATCTTCAGGTCTATCTATGAAGGTCCCTTCCAACTGAACTGTTCTATTCCAGACAGTTCGGTCTGCTCATTAAAATGTTTTAGTAAGTTGGGCTGGTCCTACAAAGTAGCATGACTGGAATAAGTAGTGTACATGGTGCACTGTGAGTACCGCACACATTCCTCTTGGCAGCTTATAGAATGAAAATTGTGCATTGATTGGATTGTGTAAGCATTCCTGGTTGTCTCTTGTGATGCTTACCCTCTTGGAGCACCTTTCCAAGTTTGGCTCTAAATATTTTGGTACCTTACTTGTTCTATTTGGCTTAGTAAGGAAGGCCTTCTGAAGCATCCTCAGTCTTCATCTGGGCAGCATACTTTGAAATTACATGGGCATTACATGAGTGGGTGGTCAAAGGGGGGAAGAACTCATCTTCCCGATCTGTTTCCTTTTAGAACACAATCCTGGAGAGGATTTGGTTTACTTTTTTTCTGGACACTTGGATTCTTAAATGGTTTTGGCTACAGCTATTTCTGATGTTAATTCCTTTTCCTGTACTTTAGTAGCAAAGTGCAAGTGGAGTGCTTTGGAAATTGTCTGAAGTTGCCAGGTTGCTTGTGATCGCATACATAATGTGGAGTTATCTATGGTGCCAGTGATAATTATGTCTGACGAACTTGAAAGCTTTCAGTAGAATTGCAGCCATAATATAAAACATTACTTGAACTCTGGAATTCTGCATAAAATTGTTAGCTAGCTAGCTGAACATGCTCTTTTGTGTAAAGACAAGCTCTCAAAATAAATACACTATTATGCATCTGATCCACTTGCATGTAAATCACTTCATTCATACAGCTGCTGTGTAATACTGATGAGAGTTCTAAGATTACTAGTTCTACATAACAGATCATGTATCATAAGAGTTGCTGAATAGGTAAAATGTGATTTCTGTGATCACAATGATTAGTCTTTCAACCCAAATCACTAGTTTTTCTGGGTTCAGCAACAGTGAAGTTACTCTATCTCTACTTGTGATTTGGTGCCAGGTAAATTAGGTCTGGCTAGTATTGCTATTTAAAATATGCATTATACCCTCACATACAATTGTGGAAATCATGCCCACATAGCACAGCAGCCTATTAGTCCTTCTATGGTAGTCAGAACAAACTTTACTTGCCTGCCTGTAGATAATACAAGTGAATACATGCTCAACCTGCCAAAATACCCAACCAGCAAATGCCTCTAATTAGAACCGGTCTCGTGTGAAGACAAGAAAGCAAGAGAACAGGAACCTTTCACACAACTTGGCACTGTTTAGCCTGGAGGAGAGATGGCTCAGGGAGATCTTATCAGTGTGAGTAAAAACCAGGAGTGAGGATGCAAAGAAGGTGCAGCCAGGTTCTTTTCATTGGTGCCCAGTGGCAGGACATGAAGAAGTGGGCAGAAACCAGACTGCAAGAGATTCTGTCTGAAAGTCCAGAAAAAATTTTGTGCGTGGGTGACTGAGCACTGTGACACATCGGCCAGAAACATTGTGGAGTTTCGCTCCTTGGAGATTTTCAAAAGCTGACAGAAACAGTTTGGGGCAACCTACTCAAGGTGGCCCTGCTTGAGCAAGAGTGTAGGACCAGATGACTTCCAAAGGCCCCTGCCAACCCAGTCTGTGATTCTGTGAATTTGATGGCACAAGAGTATGCATAACACCACCTTTTTGCAAAGTTTTATGCGTAAGGAAATTTTAAAAAAATCACCGTGGCCTACATTTCTTCTGAAACACAATAGTAAAGATATCCTGTTCAGGCATTCGTATTGTAATGGAACGTGATTTCAGTTATGGAATAGAGATTGTCTGTAGCTAGCAGCCCTCTGGAAAGGGCTTTTCAGTAGGTCATCATAAAGCTTGCCTAGATCTGCTGTTTCTGCTTTCAGTAGTAATGAGACACGTGATCATTGTGATAACTATGAACACAGGTCAGGAGATACTTACCTGTCAACAAAACATAGCTTCCAAAAATGCTTCCTTTCTATCTCAGGACTGATAAGGTAGCTGTATGCAATTTTGGTGAGGTGGTATGAAACAAGTCCACGGGAAAGATGTTCCTGAAATCATAAAAAGCTGTAAGAAACAAAGGATGTTTTGATACCACGGTCATATATGGTGTGAGACATGAAGGTTAGAAATCTTGACTGAATTCCATGATTTTTACATGGAATTAAAAAGAAAAGTCCTTTACATGAAAAGTAAGGAACTTTTGCCTGGACTTACTCATAGGCTTCCAAATGCTGGTTCAAGCAGTGTTGCAGATTCCATAATCATATATTTTGGATATGACTTGTTTACCTTTATGTGAGCCACCTTCAGAATTCACTGCATTCTTTTCTTCAGTTCCTTCCAGGCTGTTATTTGTCTTTTGGTGAAAAGAGCTTGTGGTCCAAGTCTTCAAATCAAAGAAATCTCATAAGATGCTGCTTTTGTTGACACAGGTTGTGAAAGATGACTTGAGCTTTGAGAATAATTTCCCTTCTTGATATGAATGTCAAATTCACATTTACAATATTAAGAACATAATATAACAGTTGGTGCTGCTGGCATGTGGACTTCTATTAGCTGCTAGCCATAGTTTGGAACTTGCAAAGCAATCATATTTAGATTTTACTGATATTTTTTTTCTGATGAAATCTTCCTTTTAATCCTGCAAAAGAATCTCAATTGAACATTTCTTTTCAGTCTGAAAAGGCTATGACATATGAAGATGTGCCAGATGCGTTTGGATCCATGGAATTTTCTGATGCAGCTTCACTGTTTGAAGAATCTCCACTAGAAGAGTTTATTCTAAATACTCACAGAACAAAGCAGGTGTGTGAAGATCTAGTACTAGTTTCTAGTACTAGTACTAGAAAAAATACAGTTCTTAATCCAGAAATCTACTTCTCATTGTATATAATGCTTACTACATACTTAAGTATCTAGTGGACCTTGATCAAAGGGAGATACAGATTGAACAAAGAAGTACGTAAAGCATAAATTTTGGTGCCTTCTACCTGTAGGCCATGGTTCATTCGATGAGAACCTTAACTCCAGTGTTTGGTTTGCACAGAAGCAGCACACACAATGGGAAGTGATAAGGCACAGTTAATAAGATTTTGGAGTTGGGCTAGAGGTGGACAGAGCTTTAAAGGTACCAAAAGAAATTCAATCTTTCTTTGCTGGACAAGAAAATCCACAGTGAAGCAATTCAAATTTTGCACCTAAACCAAGTGATAATTCATAGCCACGTTCTGATAAGCTGGTGAGGAGTAATCCTAAATGTAGAATTTAGACAAACAAAGCAAAAAATTGCATTTGACAATCTATAAGAAACAAACTCATTCTAGGAGGGAATCAGAATTTTAAACTATTTTGCTCAATAGACAAGTAGTGTATGATATTTTTATAAGCACTGTGTCTGACCTTCTTAGATGTTAGAATTTCCATGACTGTAACTTCTCTGGATGTGATTCAGAATACCTTTTATTACATCTCTGGCAGCATTCAAGGCATGATACTCAACTGAGTGATATGGAAATCCCGCTGTCAACTCCAGTGATGAGAAAAGTGGCATCTAAGAAACGTGCAAACAAAGAGAATGTTGATGCACAGTCAGCGTTAAGAAATGAGCTGCCTTTTGCACTTCCTGTTCCAAAGGCCTCCTTTTCAAAGAGTCAGACAGAGCAGCAAGTAGAAGGCATACCCTTTCAGGCACCTACTTCCAAAGGTATGTTGTATCTAACAAATGAAAACCCAGAACACGTGTAGCTTAAGATTTTTTTTATATTTAAATATGAAAGCAATACTTGTAGATCCTAAACTTCTGTTTCTGGAAGATTGGGGGTTTATTTGGTCACAGCACATATATTCACCAGCCTGTACATCTGACAGTGTACTGCGAGTGGTTTAACCATATGTCAGGGCATGTTACTCGTCTATTAATTATAGAAGCTCTCACAGTTTCACAAGGAGCATGCCTTTAGATGCATTCAGATAATGAGACAAGAGCTGTGTTCCTAAAACTAGCATGTGGTTCCACTTTCCATGGAGATCTAGTAGAAAATTTCTTTAACGTTCATTATGGGTTTTTTTTGTGTTGTTTTTTTTCTGGTTTTTACTATTTTGAGTGAAAGAAAAGGGTATGCTTTTGCTTAAGTGTGCGTTTATTGCATCTTGCTTCTAAATGAAATGTAACCTACTGGATTCCTCATGATAGCATACCAGCACTTTCATGTATCTGTTCAGCATGGCATTGAAAATACTTAGGCTAACAATGTAGACACCTGCATTTATGTGATGGACCACAGAAATGTGTCCATGCTATATCAGCTCTTCTGAGTTACAAAAATGTTTGTCCTCAGCCTGTCTTAGTGTTGATACTGTTCATGTTAACTCTGCCCTTTAAAATACTATGTGTTTTTTACAAGTGGAGATTCTTCTGTTCCAAATGCTCGGGAATATTGTTCTTTGCATGCTAATATGTTATTATGGGTTACTGAACATATTGCTTTCCTTTGTTAAGTGTTCAACAAAGTGTATTACGAAGGCTAGTTGTTCACACAGGTTTCATTTTTGCCTTAAGACTGCATGTGGTAACTTGTGATGTTTGTCTTACGGTAAGTTTAAAAAGTAAAAGTATATATTTCTTAAAATGAGAAGGGCAGTAGTATGATTTCTGCTCATTTTTGTTAGATATTCCTGAGAGTTAAGCAGTTAAAATATTTTTGTTATTCTATTGGAAGTTCTTACATTCAGGATAGGTTAAGGCAGTACTTAGAGATAATAAATGGTGGAAGTGTATCTTGGAAATGTTGAGAACATCATTGTCTGGGGACAACTGCAGCTATGTGAAGCTGAATCTTCGAGCTTTTAGACTGACTTGTCACCGCAAATTCAAAACTGTTCCACATAATTCTCTTCCAACATGTGGATAACAGAAATTCTTAAGCTGCTACTTCACATGTAGTATTAACCGTGGTTACGTAATTCACACCTTTCATATAAAGGAAATTACTTGATGTGGAATGGAACTTTTTGACACAGTGAATTCCTCAATGTTTGTCCTGAGACCAGTGGCAGAGCAAGAAAACAATTCTACTCCTCGTCCCTTCCAAACCTGTAATACTGAACTGCACCAGTCCCTCAAAGACTTGACTTACAGAGCTCTGGGGAAATCAGTCTCAGTTTTCTTTTGTAGTCTTGTTGTAGTTAAAACCTCTTTCATCACTCCAAAAATGCAGACTAGAGATAGACAGGAGGCTGGCTTTAAACAAATTAATTGCTAATCATGAGAAATCCTGACTGAAGAAAAATAAATCCTCTACTTCAAAAACACACCTGCTTTGGTATGGATACTTTCTTTCAGAGAGCCAATTCACAACAGCCACCCCAGTAAAGAAGCCGAAAGCACCAACAAATACGTATGAGCTGACAGCAACTGAGGTTCTTCCTGAGAGAAGGTAAATGTCCAGCTATCTGTGTATGTTTTTGGTTTAGAGCAGTGCTACCTTCATTGATGAACAGCCTAGGAAGCATTGTTCACAACAGCAAGCTACATTTCCTTTCTCTTGGTTAAAAGTTTCCTAAAACCTCTTTCTGTATTCACTGGGAAATACTGAAAGCAGAAAAAAAAATTTAAACTAGAAGTCGCTCATCTTCAGAATGCATTCCTATTTTCCTTAACGTAAATCCCATCTTGTTCCATTTTTCCCAGAGTGCTGCAGTTTTAAAATGCATCTCTGAGCTTAAAGCTCAACTAATTTGAAAGCAGAAACAGTCATAATACACTACACTTCCTTTTGTTTTCTGCATTCTGTCAGGTCTGGTAATATTCTGATAGTGTATCTGAAATAACTACTGTCTGATTGCTGAGAAGAAGCTAATTAATTTGATTTTGTAACAGGTGTCATTCTGTGGATTTAGATCTCAACCTAGCTCATGTGGATAGCAGCCAAAAGAAGAGAAAGGCCAAACTATTTGGAAGTCTTGAAAGAGGCCTGGATAAAGTGATTACAATGCTTACACCAGGCAAAAAGAAGCGATTCAGTAGACATAGGCCAAGAAAACTTAAGGTATGATTGCTAGAGAAATATTTTATGGAAATGATAGCTCTTGAAAATGTTTCCTTTCCATTCCATTAGGAATGGCCTTGTGAAAAATTCTGTGATATGAGTTGCCTGCACACCATAGAAAATTGCACTTGCTCGTTCTGTTTTTCTATTAATGTGATACTGGCCCTGTTATTGCTCAGGGATTTAATGCTGGCATCAGCTCAGGTGAGTCACCAGCACTTCATGGGAGAGGGCTGACCGTTGCTTTTTGTATGTCATCTCACCAAACTGGAGGGGGATGTAGGATGGGTTTAAAGGAGTCCTAGCCGAAAATATTTAATGATGTTATTTCTGTAGAGATGCTGCTAGCTTTCCCTCTCAACCTTCCCTTTCCCGGGCTGAACAGACCCGGGTCTCACAGCCTTGCCTCATAAGGGAAGAACAGCTAGACTGTGCCACTGATCACAACCCTCTGAGCTCTGCTAGTCAGCCAGTTCTCAATCCGCCTCACCATCCAGTCATCTATCTCACACTTTCTAAGCTTACCTATAGGATGTTACGGGAGACAATGTCAATTCAGTGCCTTGCTGAATTCAAGGTACACAACATCCACTGCTCTCTCCTCATCTACCCAGCTGGTTATGACATCATCATAAAATCCTTAGAGTCGGAAAGGGACCTCTGAAGGTCATCTAGTCCAACTCCCCTGCAATGAATAGGGACATCTGCAGCTAGATCAGGTTGGCCAGGGCCTGATCCAACCTCTCCTTCAGAGTCGTTAGGGATGGGGCATCAACCACATTACAAGACAGCCTGTTCCAGTGCCTCACCAGCCTCACTGTAGAAGAGTTTTGCCTTATATCTAATCTAAATCTACCCTCTTGGAGCTTAAAACCATTTCCCCTTGTTCTGTCACCCCAGACCCTGCTGAAGAGTCTGTTCCTTTCTTTGTCCATCAAACAGTCCACCCATCAAATCCAACGTCTTTCAAATTTGGGGAGAAGTATGTTGTGGGGTACCATGTCAAAGACCTTACTGAAATCTGTGTTTTTTCACTTGTCCGTTGATGCAGTGATACCATCATAGAAGGCCACTAGGTTGGTCAAGCAGGATTTGCCCTTGGTGAAACCATGCTGGTTCTCCTGTATCACCTCCTTGCCTTCCCTGCGCCTTTATATGGAATCACAGAATGTCAGGAATTGAAAGGGACCTCGAAAAATCATCTAGTCCAATCCCCCTGCGGAGCAGGCGCACCTATTTTAGGTCACTCAGGAACACATCCAGGTGGGTTTTGAATGTCTCCAGAGAAGGAGACCCCACAACCTCTCTGGGCAGCCCATTCCAGTGTTGTTACCCTCATCGTGAAGAAATTTTTTCTCATATTTGTGTGGAACCTCCCATGTTCCAGCTTGTGCCCACTGCCCTTTGTGTATTGGGTGTCACCAGTAAGAGCCTGGCTCCATCCTCCTCATGAACATTAATGAAGTCACCCCTCAGTCTCCTTTCCTCCAGGCTAAAGAGACCCTGCTTCCTCATTCTTTCCTCGTAAGGGAGATGCTCTACTCCCTCCATCATCTTTGAGGCTCTGTGCTGGACCCTCTCAAGCAGTTCCCTGTCCTTGAACACAGGGGCCCAGAACTGGACACAATATTCCAATTGAAGTCTCACCATGCCAGTGTAGAGCAGGAGAAGAACCACTCTCGCCCTACTAACCACACCCCTTCTAATACACCCCAGGATGCCATTGGCCTTCTTGGCCACAAGGGTACAGTGCTGGCTCATGGTCATCCTGCTGTCCACCTGGGTTCCAGGTCCCTTTCCCTTTCTCTCCAACAGGTCAGTCCCAACCTACACTGGTACCCAGGGTTGTTTTTGCCCAGATACAGGACTCTACACTTGCCCGTGTTACATTTCATTAAATTCCTCCCCGCCCAACTCTCCAGCCTGTCTAGATCTAGCTTCCAGGAGGATCTGTTCCATGATCTTCCCTGCCACAGAGGTGAGACTAACAGGTCGGTACTTCCCTGGGTCATCCTTTTTACCCTTTTTAAATATGGGTATGATGCTACCTTTTCTCCAGTCTCCAGGGACTTTACCTGATTGCCACAACTTTTCAAATATCATTGAGAGTGGCTTGGAGACTATATCAGCCAATTCCCTTAGGACTCTGGGATGCATCTCATTGGGATCCATAGACTTGTGGATGTATAAAATAAACAGGGTGGATAAAATAAATGTGGATATATAAAATAAAAAGGTACCAGATTGGTCAAACATGATTTCCCTTTGGTGAGCCCATGCTAACCCATGCTAACTACTCCTGATAGCCCCTTCTTTCACTCACTTGGAGATGACATCTAGAATAAGCTACTCCATCATCTTCCCAGTGACGGAGGTGAGGCTTCCTGGCCCATAGTTTCTTGGGCTCTTGCCCTTTTTAAAGAGTGAGCTGACACTGACTGACTATCCTTCAGTCTTCAGGCACCTATCCTGTTCTTTGTGACCTTTTAAAAATGAAAGAGAGTGGTTCAGCCATCACTTCTGCCAGCTCCCTCACTGCTCGTGGGTGCATCCCATCGAGGGCCATGGATTTGTGTGCACTGAGTTTGCCTAGCCTGTCTCTGATCAGATCCTTCTCGACCATCAGGAAGCCTTCCTTTCTCCAGACTTTCTCTTACCTTCAGAGTCTGGGATTCCTGTGGGGCAGTCTTATCAGTAAACACTGATGCAAAGGCAGCATCCAGTAACTCCACCTTCTCAACGTCCTTTGTTGCCAGGACACCCAATGCATTCAGCAGTGGGATCGCATTTACCCTCATCTTCCTTTTGCAACTGATTTACTTAAAGAAGCCTTTCTTGTTGTCCTTGACCTCCCTCACCAGATTTAATTCCAAGAGTGTCCTAGCCTTCTTTGTTGTAACCCTGCATGCCCTGGCAACATTTCTATATTTCTCCCAAGTGACAGGAGAAACCCAAGGACAGACCCTTTTTCACATTCCATAGGCTTTCTTTTTCCCATTTGGGATTTCCCATGAGCTCCTTGCTCATCCTTGTGGGTTTCCTGCCACCTGTGCTTGATATCTTACTCATAAGGATTCCCTAATGTTGAGCTTGGAGGAAGCGGTGCTTGAATGTCTACCAGCTCTACTGGACCCCCTTATGTTCCAGTGTTCTAACTCGTGGGGTATTAGGCCCTTGAAGTGGTCAAAGTTGGATCTCCTGAAGTCTAGGACTGCAATTCTAATTATTGCCATGTTTCTTTGATGCAAGACCCTGAACTCAGCTGTCTCATAGTTGATGCATCCAAGGCTGTCTATAATCAGAGGATTACTTTGTGTTTTGCAGTTTAGCTTCTGTATTCTTATCTGGAAGCTTATCCAAGTGACGCTTTGTTAAATATAAGATGGCATTGTTACAAGCTCAGGATATTTGGGACTACAAACCTAACCAGCTAATGTGACAAGCATCCATACTACACCAATAATTTGGGATGCTGAGTAATCAGAAACAAACAGAAGTGAATTTTTTTTGCCTCTAGAATCTTTTATCACTCTACATCAGTTTCCATCGTCCATAGCATTAAGCAAGATCACTGATGCATTTCTATGGGCACTAGATTACAACAGTGGAAGATGAAACTTTACATAATTTTTGCTGCAGATGTTATGGAAAGGAGTTCTGTGTGTTCCAGGTTGAACAGGAAATAGAAAAACTCTCTTCTTTTTTCTTTTTTTTTCTCTCTGCCTTTTACATCCACAACCTATGTTCATTTCTCAAGCTGTTTTACTGTCCAGTCTCCTGTGATCTCTCTCTATGACAGTTACAGTAATTTTGTATTTGTGACATGACCTTCTTGGTTTTTTTGCACTGTGATACTTCGAGCTAGAAAAGCCTCATGGAACCTTGCGTATTCCTTGACATCTGAAGCACTCAGTCTCAGCAAAGCAACACAGTATAGGCAATTCCACAGCTATGTGGTAGGGTAGTGTCATAGGGTACTCAAAATATGGTTTCATGGCTGTCTTCTGTAATCCTGTCAAGCAAGCACTTCTGGCTACATACCCATCTCTGTGCTTCCCTGGCCCATCACTGCTGTTTTGGATTTTATGCTGGCTTAGAACATGTACGTGCTTTGATATTAACTGTCCAAAAGTTGTTGGTTAGTGTTCCTGCTGTTATTCCACTGTCCTAACAATGATCATACCGGGGAGTGAAGCATTTATCAATATGATTAGATGTTCTGCAGCTTTCAGCATGGAAATTTTCCATAATATCTTCAGTTTTAGGAAAAAGATATTTTCTATGATTCTACTTTGTTGTTGTTGTTGTTAATGAGCTGACTGCTTTTAGGAGCACTATAACGTTACCACGACACAACTACTGAATCCAGACCAATTGCTGAACGAAATAATCTCTGTCCTTCCAAAGAAGCAAGTGGAATACATTAAGAAGGAGTAAGTGGAAAACAGCTTGGCTTCACCTTGTATGTGCCTAAATAGTCAGTTCCGTAGCCCTTATCAAAGCAAATATTTTGATTTACTTTCTCTGCCCCACTCTGTAAAATACAATACTTTACTTTTAGAGAAAACATAAGGAACATTAAATGAATACGTGCATTAAAAACTGCCCACACGATGCAAAACAGTGTTAAATGAGCTCCCATAGAGCTGACAAATACAAAGCAGTAATGATGATGCAGCACTTAGAGGCTGATGTGAGTGTCGTCTGTCCCCTGTAAAACTGTAAATACAAAAGTTTGGCTATAATACAGTTACAACTGGGAGAGATCACGTGTCTAACTGTAACACTCATTCTTGGTAGTTAAAACACACAAATATTTGGCCAAGAGATCACAGTACTATAGGATCTTCAGAGTTGGAAGGACCTCTGAAGGTACCACTGTTGGATTTAGGTGCTCACAGCTCTCAGCTGACTTTAATCCTGGGCTGTTTTCTCAGTCATGTGAATGCCAGTGGAGTACTTCCAATGAAGTGCTTTTATTCATTCAAAATTGTTCAATGCTAGTTTTGAAACACGACTAACTCATTATTCTGCTTCTCCTTTGTTTTGTACAGCTACACCCTGAAATGCCAAACAAAGCCAGATTTTGGCAAAGAATCTCTGAAGTTTGAGTTAGAAGTGTGTCGGCTCAGTAAAAATGAAGTGGTTGGTATCAGGAGACGGAGGCTTAGAGGGGATGCTTGGGTCTACAAGAGGCTGGTGGAAGACATTTTATCCAGCTGCCAAGTGTGACTGCTGCTGAGAAAGCCACAATGCTGTACTGAGACTTTAATCATCATTTTAGAAAAATCAGTTAGGAAAGGTAGTTTGTGCTCTTCTTCACAGCTGTATTTGAGAAATCTTGTTGGTTCTTAAGAGTTTTAACCACCTTGTGTATATGCCCACCGCACAGTTCCTTTTCTTACGAAAACTGTCAATTTTTGCTGCATGTTCTGCAATTGTAACTCGACTGAAATAAAATTCCTTAAGCTACCACCCAGCTCCACTGCCCCATTTTTCCTATATGCAATAAAAAAAGTTATTGATGTTGCTGTGCAGAGGCTCAGATACGGTACCATTCCAGTTATCAAGTACACATGGTACAGAGTTGAAATATGTGCTCAGTGCCATACCACATAGAGCCATCTTCCATAAATGGGAAGTCGAGAGGAGCAGGACTTCAACTGTGATCCTACCTAAAACATTGCTACAGCTCATTAATAAGCCTCTGTGATGCTTAAAAACTGAGGAGTGTTCTTCTGATGCTTCTGTGTTCCCTGGTCGTTATGTTAAGAGTAATGCAGCACCTTTAAGTGGCTGTGAATGAAGGAAACATTTCGAACTGTTTTGCAAGCAGCTGAGGGGATGGTGTGAGGTGTGCACAGAGGGCCAAGAGTGTGGTAGCCTCCTGCAGCTGCTCCTGCCCCACACCCCTCCTGCCGGGCTGCCCAGGAAGGGGGCACAACCCCCACCTCCCCCTTTGCAACAAAGCTGAGCACATAACCCAGAGAAGTGCAGACCACTTAGGAGTCCTTGGTCAGATAACCCTGCTGGAATGAATATTTCTGTGCTCTCATGTAGACCTGCAGGTTGGTGGGTCTGACCAGGACGGGTTCCCATCACTTACTCACTTCCTTATTGCCCTTAAGGGCCAGGTACGCTTAGAGAAGACTCTCCCACAGACTCTTCAGATGCTATTAGCTTTGCTGAATGCAAAAGGCAAGCACTGATCATTAATACAAATAACGTCTGAGGTCTGCAGAACTAGAAAGGAAACACAGGAGTTGACAGAGGTGTTAGGATATCCCTCGTGAAACAGTGTGTCTCCAAAGCTTGATTTCTTCTGTTATGCGATTTCACCTTTAGCCTGCAGCAGGAATGTATAAGAACGTGAGCATGAACCACACTGATATACAACTAAACAGCAAGATCAGAGGGTAATTCTGTTGGAGCTTTTCTGCATACAAATGCCCACTAACACCTAGAAAGGGGGCTGTGGCTCACGGCATCGTGCTGCAGATTTTCCTTCGTGAAAGGAACTGTGGTCTGTGCTGTATGTAAGCCACATTATTGGCTCCTTCCTGTATGAGACTTTCTCATCCAGAAGCTGCGTACAGGGGCTACAGAGATCCTCAGCCCATGAACCAGCAGGATATATTCATCAGAACACTGACTGACCAAAGTAGAAGTTTCTATCACTTTTTTCTAACTTCAAGTTATCACACTTCACTGCTCTTCAGGTAGGTAAAGAACTTGGAATGTTTTCAGTGAATTTCAAGGGAAGGTAAGAAACATTACTGAACATTAATTGTTTCTTGTCAAGAACCTTTCAGATGCAAAATGACATAAAAGGAGGAACGCTATTCACAGGAACAATGACACAAATCTGACCAACAAATGCTAGGAAAGGCTGTAATGCGAGCCCAGCCAGGTCAATCACATTAACTGACAGATGTGTACAGAATGTGTGTCAATGGTTCGGGCCTGGTTCAGCCTGGTTCTATGACTGATGGGGTGGGGGAACCATGCCGACATGGGCCTAAAAACAACACAGTGGCAATGAGGTAAAGGGGGGGGGGGGGGGTGTCATTATTTTAACATCCCTTAAACTTTAATGTAAACAGTGAATACCACAAAGTGAGATTTCACAGGTGGTGTATGACCAGCACAGGAGTTGAGCTTGATAATAATTGATTAAACTTAAAAAAAAAAAAGGATAATAAATTGTGATAGTTGTTGACAGAAGTATATATAACATACTGTTCTAACAAATTAAAGTTTCCTATCAGAGCTTAAATAACTTCTGTGTGTGACCCTTCCAGCTGCAATATCAGACCTCTGTTTGGTTTTTAGCTGTTGAAATTTAAGCCTGCTAAATATCAGAAATCAGCTCAAGGTGCCGGTGCTGCAGCCAAGGGCTGTAACTGGCCCGTACCGGGGCTGCTGGACTATTGTGCAAGCTCTGATTTCCGCTTCCTTGCTCTGCTTTTTTGCATGAATACAAACCTCTGCCAAGAGCTCAGCTTCTCCCTGAGACTTGATCTGAGTAGCTGTAAGTCTAGAAAATGGCAGAGCTGGTGGAATGTGGCATATTGATAACAGTCTCATTGATGTCAAGCAGAGCAGTGTAATGTGCATCTTAAATCACTAATCCCAAGTGGGTGAATAATTGAAATTTTTGTTTGTTTCAATGTTCCTTGAGCTGTAACTTATGAATTTAATACAAAAGTAACCTTACAGTTTTATTGTATTTTATTTTTTGGCTAATATTGCTTGCTGTGAATGAATGACAGCTGGTGGTAGGAACCAGCAGAATGGGTGAGAAGCAAGATTCACTTCAGGGTTTTTCTGAAACTCAACTACATCTACTCTAATTGATTGTTCTGTTGTTATCATTGTTTTTATACTGAGAATTCTGGAATTCTATTATTTCAGCTCATCACAGATAGAACTGAGAGGGGGACAGAAACAAGAGTAAACAAACAAATAAGCTGTGGGGATAAACATGGACTGTGTGCCAAGCCGATGGAAGTATCCACACACAGGGTCAGAATATGTGTTTTCTTTGAGTTCTAACTAACTACTCGTTTTGCAGGCAGACGTTGCATACAGTCATACAGAATCACAGAATCACAGAATCACAGAATCGCAGGGGTTGGAAGGGACCTCCAGAGATCATCGAGTCCAACCCCCCTGCCAAAGCAGGTTCCCTACAGCAGGTTGCACAGCTCGGCATCCAGGCTTGCTGCCTGGGGTGTAACCTTAATTTTAACCTTGACCTGGACCCCAGCCCTCATAGGAGCTGTAAAGATAACTGTATTAACCCCCAGTGTAACTTTGATCCTAAATGTGAAAGGTAGATTGTGTTTCTGCAGTGGAAATGTCTGGTATTTCACAGAATCAGAATTGTAGGGGTTGGAAGGGACCTCCAGAGATCATCGAGTCCAACCCCCCTGCCAAAGCAGGTTCCCTACAGCAGGTCGCACAGGTAGGCATCCAGGCGGGTCTTGAATATCTCCAGAGAAGGAGACTCCACAACCCCCCTGGGCAGCCTGTTCCAGTGCTCCGTCACCTCACCATAAAGAAGTTCTTGTGCACATTCGTGCGGAACTTCCTATGCTCCAGTTTCTGGCCGTTTCCCCTTGTCCTGTCTCCACACACTGCTGAAAAGAGTCTGGCCTCGCCACTTTGGCCCCCACACCTCAGATATTTATAGACCTGGATCAGGTCCCCTCTCAGTCTTCATTTCTCAAGGCTAAACAGACCCAGTTCACTTAGCCTTTCTTCACAGGGGAAATGCTCCAGGCCCTTCACCATCTTTGTGGCCCTCCGCTGGACTCTTTCCAAAAGATCCCTGTCTTTTTTGTACTGGGGAGCCCAGAACTGGACACAGTACTCCAGATGAGGCCTTACCAGGGCAGAGTAGAGGGGGAGGATCACCTCCCTCCATCTGCTGGCCACGCTCTTTTTAATGCACCCCAGAATGCCATTGGCCTTTTTGGCCACGAGGGCACACTGCTGGCTGGTCCCTCTCTGCAGAGCTTCTCTCCAGCAGGTCATCCCCCAACCTGTACTGGTGCATGCAATTATTCCTCCCTAGGTGCAAGACTCTACACTTGCTTTTGTTAAACCTCATCCGGTTTCTTACTGCCCAGCTCTCCAGCCTCTCCAGGTCTCGCTGAATGGCAGCACAGCCTTCAGGCATGTCAGCCAATCCTCTCAACTTCAGGTCATCAGCAAACTTGCTGAGGGTGCCCACTATCCTCTCATCAAGGTCACTGATGAAGATGTTGAACAAGACCGGACCCAGCATCGACCCCTGGGGAACACCGCTCGTTACAGGTCTCCAACCAGACTCTGCACCGCCAACGACGACCCTCTGCGCTCTGCCAGTCCGCCAGTTCTCAACCCACCTCACTGCCCACTCATCTATCCCACACTTCCTCAGCTTTGTTATAAGGATGTCGTGGGAAACAGTATCGAATGCCTTGCTGAAATCAAGGTAGACTACATCCACTGCTCTCCCCCCATCCACCCAGCCAGTGACAACTTCATAGAAGGCCACCAGGTTGGTCAAGCACGGCCTCCCCCTGGTGAACCCATGCTGGGTACTCCTGATAACCTCCTTTCCTTCCAGTTGTCTGGAGATGGCATCCAGCACAAGCTGTTCCATCACCTTTCCAGGGACAGAGGTGAGGCTGACTGGCCTGTAATTACCCGGATCTTCCTTCTTGCCCTTTCTGAAGGCCGGAGTGACATTGGCTATCCTCCAGTCTTCAGGCACCTCCCCCATTTTCCAAGACCTCTCAGAGATGATAGAGAGCAGTTCAACAATCACCTCTGCCAGCTCCCTCAGCACCCGTGGATGCACCCCATCGGGTCCCATGGATTTATGAACATTGGTGTTGCCTAGGCGCTCACAGACCACCTCTTCCCTGACTAAAGGGAAGTCTTCCATTCCCCAGACGCTCTCACCAACCTCCAGGGTCTGGGATTCCTGAGGAAGAGCTTTTCCACTGAAGACAGAAGTAAAGAAGGAGTTCAGTATCTCCACCTTCTCAGCATCCCCCATTACCAGAACACCCCCCTCACCTAGTAGGGGACCCGCATTCACCCTAGTCTTCCTTTTGCTGTTAACATACTTTTAAAAAGCCTTTTTTATTATCCTTTTATCACTTTTGCCAGATTCAATTCCAGGTGGGCTTTAGCCTTCCTCGTCGCATCCCTGCAGGCCCTGATAACATTGCTATATTCTAACCAAGTGGTCAGACCCTTTTTCCACATTTCATGGACCTTCTTCTTCCCTTTGAGTTTGCACATGAGCTCCTTGCTCATCCACGCAGGTCTCCTGCCACCCTTTCCTGATTTCTTGCTCACAGGGATGCACCGATCCTGACCTTGGAAGAAGAGCTGTTTAAATGCTGACAGGCCCCCTTACCTTCTAACACTCTGGCCCACGGGATAGCTCCAAGTAGGTCCCAGAAGAGATCAAAGTTGTCTCTCCTAAATTTCTCTGTCAGTCTCCTGTTGCACTTAGGATTCCTAGCTGTTCTCCTGCCTGTTCTGTGAAGTCATCTAACAGAACAAGTTATGAAGAAAGAGGCAGGGAGAAAAAAATAGAATGACATTCTCTATGAAAAATAATAATTTATATGTTAGAATTTTTAAGCAATTTGTTTAAGAAATGTCTTTATGTCAAGCTTTGAATGGAAAAAAACATGAACCAAGTTTAGTTATATACCCAGAGAAATGGTAACGTAGTAGTAATTGGCAGTAGTAATTGGCAGTAGTGCCAAGAACACACTGATGTACAATGACCGTAAATTAAATCTGGAGTGTAAAAGAGGATCCTAGCAAAGAGAAAGTAGTAAGAACATCCCCCTAGGCAGAGCATACCAACCAGTTTCAAGTCTGACTCATATGTATGAGTCATGAGTTACGGGGGACTTCAGTTATCCAGATATTTGCTGGATGAGCAACATGGCCAAGCAAGCGCGGTCCAGGCGGTTCTTGCAGTGCGTTGAGGGCAACTTTCTGATGCAGGTGGTGGAGGAACTGACGAGGGGCGGGGTGTTACTGGACCTTATTCTCACTAACAAGGAAGGACTTGTTAAGGAAGTAATGGTCGGGGGCAGCTTGGGTTGTAATGATCACGAGATGGTGGGGTTCAAGATCCTGAGTGAAAGAAGCAAAGCAAAAAGCAGGATTGCTACCCTGGACTTTAGGAGAGACAACTTTGATCTCTTCTGGGACCTACTTGGAGCTATCCCGTGGGCCAGGGTGTTAGAAGGTAAGGGGGCCTGTGAGAGCTGGTCAGCATTTAAACAGCTCTTCTTCCAAGGTCAGGATCGGTGCATCCCTGTGAGCAAGAAATCAGGAAAGGGTGGCAGGAGACCTGCGTGGATGAGCAAGGAGCTCATGTGCAAACTCAAAGGGAAGAAGAAGGTCCATGAAATGTGGAAAAAGGGTCTGACCACTTGGTTAGAATATAGCAATGTTATCAGGGCCTGCAGGGATGCGACGAGGAAGGCTAAAGCTCACCTGGAATTGAATCTGGCAAAAGTGATAAAAGGATAATAAAAAAGGCTTTTTAAAAGTATGTTAACAGCAAAAGGAAGACTAGGGAGAATGCGGGTCCCCTACTAGGTGAGGGGGGTGTTCTGGTAATGGGGGATGCTGAGAAGGTGGAGATACTGAACTCCTTCTTTACTTCTGTCTTCAGTGGAAAAGCTCTTCCTCAGGAATCCCAGACCCTGGAGGTTGGTGAGAGCGTCTGGGGAAGGGAAGACTTCCCTTTAGTCAGGGAAGAGGTGGTCCGTGAGCGCCTAGGAAACACTAAGGTCCATAAATCCATGGGACCTGACGGGGTGCATCCACGGGTGCTGAGAGAGCTGGCGGAGGTCATTGCTGAGCCGCTCTCTGTAATCTTTCAGAGGTCTTGGAGAACTGGGGAGGTGCCTGATGACTGGAGGACAGCCAATGTCACTCCGGTCTTCAAAAAGGGCATGAAGGAGGACCCAGGTAATTATAGGCCGGTCAGCCTCACCTCTGTCCCAGGGAAGGTGATGGAACAGCTTGTGCTGGATGCCATCTCCAGACAATTGGGAGAAATGGAGGTTATCAGGAGTACCCAGCATGGGTTCACCAAGGGGAGGTCGTCCTCGACCAACCTGGTGGCCTTCTATGAAGTTGTCACTGGCTGGGTGGATGGGGGGGAGAGCGGTAGACGTAGTCTACCTTGATTTCAGTAAGGCTTTTGATACTGTCCCCCATGACCTCCTTATAACAAAGCTGAGGAAGTACGGGATAGATGAGTGGGCAGTGAGGTGGGTTGAAAACTGGCTGACTGGCAGAGTGCAGAGGGTTGTCGTTGGTGGTGCAGTGTCTGGATGGAGGCCTGTAACTAGTGGCGTCCCCCAGGGGTCTGTGCTGGGTCCGGTCTTGTTCAACATCTTCATCAGTGACCTTGATGAGGGGATAGTGGGCACCTTCAGCAAGCTTGCTGATGATACGAAGTTGGGTGGACTGGCTGACATACCTGAAGGCTGTGCTGCCATTCAGCAAGACCTGGACAGGCTGGAGAGCTGGGCAGTAAGGAACAGGATGATGTTTAACAAAAGCAAGTGTAGAGTCTTGCACCTAGGGAGGAATAATTGCATGCACCAGTACAGGCTGGGGGATGACCTGCTGGAGAGGAGCTCTGCAGAGAGGGACCTGGGCGTCCTGGTGGATGACAGGTTGGCCATGAGCCAGCAGTGTGCCCTCGTGGCCAAAAGGGCCAATGGCACTACTGGGGTGTATAAAAAAGAGCGTTGCCAGCAGGTCAAGGGAGGTGATCCTCCCCCTCTACTCTGCCCTGGTAAGGCCTCATCTGGAGTACTGTGTCCAGTTCTGGGCTCCCCAGTATAAAAAAGACAGGGATCTCTTGGAAAGAGTCCAGCGGAGGGCCACAAAGATGGTGAAGGGCCTGGAGCATCTCCCCTGTGAGGAACAACTAAGTGAACTGGGTCTGTTTAGCCTTGAGAAAAGAAGGCTGAGAGGGGATTTAATCCAGGTTTATAAATACCTGAGGTATGGGGGCCATAGTGGTGAAGCTGGACTCTTTTCAGTAGTGCGTGGGGACAGGACAAGGGGAAATGGGATGAAGCTAGGGCATAGGAAGTTCCGCACGAATGTGCGCAAGAACTTCTTTTCAGTGAGGGTGACGGAGCACTGGAACAGGCTGCCCAGGGGGGTTGTGGAGTCTCCTTCTCTGGAGATATTCAAGACCCGCCTGGACGCCTACCTGTGCGACCTGCTGTAGGGAACCTGCTTTGGCAGGGGGTTGGACTCGATGATCTCTGGAGGTCCCTTCCAACCCCTACAATTCTGTGATTCTGTGAAATACCAGACATTTCCACTGCAGAAACACAATCTACCTTTCACATTTAGGATCAAAGTTACACTGGGGGTTAATACAGTTATCTTTACAGCTCCTATGAGGGCTGGGGTCCAGGTCAAGGTTAAAATTAAGGTTACACCCCAGGCAGCAAGCCCCCTCACTCCCCCCCCCGCCCCTCCCCTTCGCCATTCGCTTCTTTGCTCCGGGGCTCCAGAAAAAGGCCCCGGGCACAAAAAGAAGCGATGCAACCCGACTGGATAACGCTCTTGTGGAGCGGCAGTGCTCGAGGATTTGATATTCACAAAGGAAGAGCAACACCTGAGCAACACAGAGGAAGGCAGCGGGAATAACCGGGCAAAGCAAGGCGAAAACCTGGAGAAAGCAAAGGAGGGAGGAAAAGGACACACAGCCAGGAAGGTGCCCTAACGAGCCCCTGGAAGCACTACATTATGCCACTCTGTGACATGGGGAAAGATTTGCATCCATACGTGGTCCTTACCTGTTGGGGCAGTCACCAAAGTTGGGCTCCGGGGCATTCCTGGATATGCAGCTCTCCATTGCTGCGCAGCATCCGGTCAAGGATCGGCAGGTGATCGGGGGGTGGTGCCTTTCCCCACTCAGCCCGGCACGGTGCCTTTTCCTGCTCGCTTTCCGCTCTGTTACAAAATTTTTGCTGTCTCCCCGCAGAGCCGCAGAGCTGTTCTAGCCCCAGCCGACAGAGCCGCGGCTCTCTGCTGCCCTCCGGTGGTCACCGCCAGGTACTGCAGACACTGCCCTCGGGAGTGGTGCACGGGAGTGCCTCTGACGCGAGCACGCGCCGAGCAACATGGCTGCGCCCTGCGGGAGTAGGTGCTTACCTGCAGAGCGTGGCGAGGTGCCTGGAGCAGTGAGGAACTGCCACGTGAAAGAGCTCGGTGGTCAGGGGTGGGACGGGACGGGACAGTTGGAAAAGCCACCATTCAGCAGCTCCAAGGAAACAGCAGGGCGTCTCTTGGGGTGACCGCGGAGCCGCTCCGTGCCGGTACCGGGAGCCTGCGTTGCCGGGGACGGCTCCACGCAAGTTCCGAGACCGCAAATATCCGAACTGCTCGCGTTCCACTGCTGCTGAGAGCGCTTTTAAATGGCTGGGGGAGGTTGCAGGGAGGGAGGTGGAGGGGGACGCCTGCCAGTCTACCGCGGCGACGAGCTAATTGGATAATCATCCAAAATCTGTGCTTGCTGTGCGTCTTCGAGTGCAGTCGGCGTATTGCCGACTGGAGGACTTCTTACAATAAAGTTTGGCGGATTCGATGCGCAGAGCGGTCAAAACTCCGACGACACATCCGCATCTAGGCACGCATGTGTCGTGCTGCCTACGGCACCAAACATACACGGTCGCAGTTCCGACGATTGGCCACGCGGGGGCAGCAGAGACTGCAGAAACAAACTCTCCGCTGTTCCCTAATTGGCCCACGAGGGGGCGCCAGAGGCGGCTGAAACAACTGCTCCGACGGGACCGACGTGGACCCGCACTGCAGCCCCCGGCGATCCGTTCTCTTTCGATGGCAGAGGAAAAACGCAGAAGAGGAAGAGGGGGGAAAGGGAAGACGTCGAAGAAAACTAAGGAAAACAACTTCGACAAACCCACCAAACCTGTGCTAAGTGCTTATAATGTGGAAATTTATGTGGAATTAAACAAATAAATAACCAGCAAATGGATGTTGTCGTGCGTTTTTTTAATTATTATTATTCTTTTCTTTTCAGCCAGTGTCTGAGGTGATGGAAAAACATGGTCTCAATTGGACAGATGCACGCAGTGAAGCCAAGGATGGCTTGGAATGATTAACAGAGCAACACAAAACAGCCAAGCAACTCTTAGAAGAAACAGAGCAGTAACAGCTTCTGTACCCGGCCTCACCGCCCTGAGATTCTGTCCGGCTCACCCAAGGCTTGCAATTATCCACTGGATCGGTTTTGATATCAAGCAATTTGTCATCAGTTCTTTTGTTCACAACCACTGCCAGGATCTGCTGCGGGGCGTTCTGACCACGGGCACCGCGGCTGAGCTGTTTTAGTAGCAGTGGGATTCCCAGGCACAACTTCAAGGATTTCGGTCCACTTTCCACCCAAAGGAAGAATTAATACAAAACGTGGAGTTTGCATAAGTCATCATTAGCCAAGCTTCTCAGCATCATCTTTGGGAAACAGGTAATGGATTTGTGATAAAAATCAAAGGGGGTTCTATGTAGGCAGAAGGAAAAGAACGGCGTGTTTCAGTATTTGAAATAAGCAAGTAAGCAATCAGCGACAGAAGGCATTCCCAGAACACCACCATGGGAAACACAGCGGCGGAGAAGAAAGCCACCACATTTCCCTCAATTACTGCTCTGAGGAAAGAAAGAAAAAGAAAAAAGTGAACTTCTTGCAGACGTCCCCTGTCTGAATGCATCCACCATCCTCACGCTTTAAGAGCATTAAGAAAATAAAATGCATAAAGCTCTCCAACAATATGTGTATTTGCTCTGGGCAGCACGTGGCGCAGCTCTGCGTCGCAAGGAACTGAAGCCATAAGCACCAAACTCCTGAGCTCCAGACCAACCAACCAAACCTGCCTACGGACGGCAGAACCATCAAGTAGGACAGCCAGTAACAGTGTAAAAGTTTTGCCGCGGCAATGAACTTCAGGGCAGGTAAAACTGCCCCGGGCGAGGGATATGGAGTTAAAAGGGCCAACAAAAAAGCTCTTTTTAAGGCATTTTTTTGAAGCCAGCAACAATGCTGCGCTTGTGCCGAGGAGCTGGCAGGTTGTGGGCAGAGCTGGAACATCAGCAGCACAGCTTAAACACCCGCCCTTCGCACCTGATAGTAAGCTTTAAATAGCTTCAGGGAGGGCGAAAGGTCGCTCCCAGAGCACACCTGGTGTGGAACAGCTGCCACTGCCCACTGAGAACGGGAGGTTCAGTGAGTGAGCACAGCCAGCACTGCCCATGGGGCGCTGCAGCTGGGGGTGTGGGAGGTGGGTCAAGCAGTGAGGACTGTAAGCGTTGTCCCTCCTTGCTCAGGTAGCCGGCTCTCCTCTTGGCAGTCTCTGAGGCCACAGGTTTAAACATGGTCTCCAGCAGACAGCAGGCTCATTCCAAGAAGGCCGTGCCAACGCAGGCAGAGGGCCTGCTCAGAAATGTGGCTGTTCAGGTCTCGGACCGCAGGGAGTGCCTGAGCCTGCTGCTGCCCGGGGGGGGTGGCAGGGATTCCACCCGTGTGAGAAGGTGGATGAGCTGCTCAGGCTGGTGCTGAGCTCAAGGAGGAGGTGCAGAGGCTGAGGACCATCAGGGAGTGTGAGCGGGAGATGTACTGGTGGAACAACTCTCCAGCGTCCCAGAGGGAAGGGGGCCAGGGAGATACCCTCAGAACAGTGGTGGACCCCCTGCCCAGTCACAGGAGGGCAGACCTGACTGACAAGGAGGGTTGGCAGAGAGTCCCGGCTTGGTGTCACAGAAGTGTCACAGAAGCCCCCACTGCCTGCCTACCCTGCTTCCCCAGCTCCCTCTAAGCAACAGGCTTGAGACGCTGGGAATGGAAGGGGAGTTGAGTGGGGAGGAGATGGAGGATCTGCCTAGGAGGGAGCCGAAGGCGAGGCGGCCACCCCACGCCTTGAGACAGCCTCTGCCAGGAAAGAAAGAAGGGTGGTCGTGGTGGGCAACTCCCTTCTCAGGGGAACGGAGGGCCCCGTGTGACCGGACCTGATCCGTCGGGAAGTGTGCTGCCTTCCTGGGGCTGGGTCGGGGGCAGCACCAGGAAACTGCCAAAGCTGGTTCGGCCCAATGATCATTTTCCACTACTCATAGTTCAGGTGGGCAGTGATGGAATTGCTCAGAGAAGCCTAAGAACTATGAAAAGAGATTTCAGGGGTGTAGCGCGTTCAGTTCAAGGAGCGGGAGCTGAAGTGATTTTTTGTTCTGTACCTTCAGGGGCAGCGAGGGACACAGAGCGGGCTTGAAAAGCACCAGCAATGAATAACTGGCTCAGAGGCTGGTGTCAAACCAGGAGCTTTGGGTTCTTTGAGCATGGGGCAGTTTACTCAGCCCCTGGCCTGTTGTCTATGCATGGAGCCCACCCGTCTCAAAGAGGGCAATGGATCCTAGCACAGGAGCAGGTGGGGCTTATCAAAAGAGCTTTAAACTGGCTATGATGGGGGGAAGGGACAAAACAGGCTCACCAGAGATGAGCCCAGGGGAACGATGTTTGAGATGGGGGTGAGGCAGATGACTTGGCTGAAGTGCATCTACACCATGGCATGCAGCTTGGGCAACAAGCAGGAGGAGCTGGAAGCCATTGTGCATCAGGCTGACTAGGACGAAGTTGCTGTTAGCGATCCATGGTGGGACAACTGCCATGACTGGAGTGCCGTGATGGATGGTTACAAGCTCTTCAGAAGGGACAGACAAGGAAGGAAGGGTGGTGGTGTGGCCCTTTATGTTAAAGACTCTTTTGATGTTGAAGAGCTTGGGGTTGGCAATGATAAAGTCGAGTTCCTGTGGCTAAGGGTCAGGAGGAAGGCCTGTAGGGGTGACACGTTGGTGGGGGTCTGTTCTAGACCACCTCATCAGGATGAATTGATGGATGAGGCATTCTAAGAGCAGCTTGGTGAAGTCGCACCATCGCCAGCACTCCTTCTCTTGGGAGACTTCCAATTCCCTGATATATGTTGGCAATATAATACAGCGCAGAGGAAGCAGTCCAAGAGGTTTCTAGAGTGCGTGGCAGATTGCTTCCTTACGCAGCTGGTACGAGAGCCCACCAGGGTGGTGCCCTGCTAGACCTGCCCTTCACTAACAGAGAAGGACTGGCAGGAGATGTGAAGGTTGGGGACTGTCTTGGGCAGAGCGACCATGAAGTTCTAGAATTCTCTGTTCTTGGAGATGTCAGAAGGGTGACTACAAAACTGCTATCCTGAACTTCCAGAGGGCGGACTTCGACCTGTTCAGGACGCTTTTAGCACAGGTCCCTGGGGAGTCATTCCTTACGGGTAAAGGGGTCCAGGAAGCCTGGATGCTCCTCAAGATGGAAATCTTAAAGGCGCAAGAACAGGCTGTCCATGAATGCCGTAAGGAGAGCCAGAGGGGAAGAAGGCTGGTGTGGATGAACTGGAAAATATTGTTGAGACTCCGGAAGAAAAAGAGAGTCTATGTCCCCTGGAAGAAGCGACAGGCTCCTTGGGGAGATTACAAGGAAGTTGTTAAGGTATGCAGGGAGGAAGTTAGGAAGGCAAAAGCCCAACTTGAACTCAGATTGGCCATTACAGTAGAAGAGAATAAGAAATTTTTTTACAAATATATCAATGGTAAGAGAAGAACCAAGGAAAATGTCCATCCTTTGCTTGATGCAGCGGGGAATGTGGCCACTGGGGATAAGGAGAAGGCTGAGGTCCTCAAAGCCTTTTTTACATCTGCCTTTAATGTGCAGACCAGTTATCCTCAGGGCACTTTACACCCTGATCTGGAAGTCTGGGATGGAAAACAGAATACACCCCCCAACCCCCAGTGATTCAGGTGGAGACAGTTAAAAGAGCTCCTCTTCCACCTGGGCTGCCTCAAGTCCATGGGACCGGATGGGCTCCACCCTTGGGTGCTGAGGGAGCTGGCGGGGGTGACTGCTGAGCCACTCTCTGCCTTCTGCCAGCGCTTCTGGTTATCTGGAGAGGCCCGGAGGACTGGAGGCTTGCCATTGTGGCTCTCATCTACAAGAAGTGCCATAAGGAGGATCCAGGGAACTACAGGCCCGTCAGCCTGACCTCAGTACAGGATAAAGTTATGGAGCAAATTATCTTGGGTGAGATCACAAGGCACATGTGTGGCGTCCAGGGGATCAGCCCCAGCCAACACGGGGTGATGAAGGGCAGGTCATGCTTGACCAACCTCATCTCCTTCTACGACTGGGTGACCAGACTGGTAGATGAGGGAAAGGTTGTTGATGTAGTCTACCTAGACTTCAGCAAAGCCTTTGACACTGTCTCTCCCAGTATTCTCCAGGGGAAAATGGCTGCCCGTGGCCTGGACAGGTATGCCCTTCTTTGGGTAAGGAACTGGCTGGAGGGCCGTGCCCAGCAGGTTGTGATTAATGGAGTTAAGTCCAGCTGGTGACCCTGTTGTCGTTGTCTGTTCGGTGAACCTGAGCTGGAGCGATCTGGCCAAGTACCACAACTACATCAATATGATGGAAGGCAAAAATGGCCGTTTATTCAAGAAAACACTCACTTATATACTTTTCGTCCGTCGTGTACGCCCACTAGATGTCCATGGCACTGCTCCTTGAAGATAGGGGAAGGGGCTAACGCGTCACAGCCCGAAGCTCGCATGCGCCTAATACAACATGACCCATTACAAGCGGTGTCCCCAGGGGTCAGTACTGCGGCCCATCTTGTTTAATATCTTCATTGATGACCTAGATGAGGGGATTGAGTATACCCTCAGTAAGCCTGCAGATGACACCAAGTTGGAAGATGGTGTTGATCTACCCAAGGGTAGGGAGGCCTTTCAGAGGGATCTAGATAAGCTGGATCGCTGGGCTGAGGTGAATGGGATGAGGTTCAACAAGGCCACGTGCCAGGTCCTGCACTTTGGCCACAATAACCCCATGCAGCACTATAGGCTTGGGGCTGAGTGGCTGGAGGGCTGTGCAGAGGAAATGGACCTGGGGGTGTTGGTCGATGCTCGGCTGAACATGAGCCAACAGTGTGCCCAGGTGGCCAAGAGGGCCAGCGGCATCCTGGCCTGCATTAGAAATAGTGTGGCCAGCAGGAGCAGAGAGGTAACCATCCCCCTGCACTCAGCACTGGTGAGGCCACATCTCGAGTATTGTGTTCAGTTTTGGGCTCCTCACTGCAAGAAAGACATTGAGGCCCTGCAATGTGTCCAGAGAAGGGCAACAAAACTGGTGAGGGGTCTGGAGCACAATGGGGTCTTATGAGGAGTGGCTGAAGGAGCTGGGATTGTTCAGTCTGGAGAAGAGGAATTTCAGGGGAGACCTCATTGTACTCTACAACTTCCTGAAGGGAGGTTGTGAGGAGGAGGGGTTTGGCCTCTTCTTCCAGGCAACAAACAGGACCCAAGGAAGTGGCCGCAAGTTGTACCAGAGGAGGTTTAGATTAGACATAAGGAAAAACTTTTCCGCTCAGAGGGTGGTCAGGCACTGGAATGGCTGCACAGGAAGGTGGTGGAGTCGCCGTCCCTGGCAGTGTTCAAGAGGGGTCTGGATGAGGAGCTACAAGGTGTGGGTTAGTGACTTGTGGTAGCAACAGCGATGGGAGGACGGTTGGACTAGATGATCTTGTAGGTCCTTTTCAACCTTCTGGTTCTATGGTTCTGTTGTTCTATGTCAAACAAAGCACCTGATTCTCAGCCTTCTCATTCCTTTTTGAAAACCCAGAGGTCTCTGTGTCACTCTACTGCTGGCCTGTAAAGCCCAAGCTCACAGTCTGTTAGATCACAAACAGAACTCCATGAATGACAAAGTACGGGGCTATAGAAAAACAGCTCAATTCCTAGAGAACAAAGTTAATTCCTCCATACCTGAAGGAAGCAAAAAAGATGCCAACAGGCTTCCAGACTTTTTTCCTTCTTCTCTTCACTCAAAGCTTTCAAACCTCCCTTTTGTTTCTTGTTCTCCTTAGAAAGATTTTTGCTGTGAGAAACAACATCCTGCAAACAGAGAGGGTGTATAGTTGTAATTAATACAAGATGTAGTAGATGGATAGCCAGAGGTTACATAGGAATAACTCACCAATGCTGAAGCTCACAGTCAAGATGGATGCTTGCCAACATTGAGGCTCACTACACAAAACTCCACACAGGAGCAATCTCCAAAAGAGATGCTGCCTTAGTGGTGGTCAGCCCTTAAATGGGATCTAGGAGAGGTGGAGTCAAGCTCCACCCCTTCCGGGAGCACAGCTGAATTACCTTCACCTGTGCTCCCGCAGCTGACCCGTCACTTGCCTCAGATGGTTAATCAGAGGTTCAGGCTGTGATTAACAGTTTCCCATACAGAGGGTCATTGTAAAAATTCAAGCCTTTATTTGAGCAAATGAAGCACAAGAAGACAACAAAACCCTCAGTGAGTATTGCTGAAAGAATACCAATATGCATTGAGTCTTGTTTGCAATAAATACTTCAAGCATGATGTGTAACATCAAGGCAGTTATGAAGGTCAGTTGGGATGACGTTGGTAAAGTGGTGCCAAGAGCAGACAGTTACTAAGGTTGAAGGAAGATTCGATTCCTGGTAGTACTTCTGCTGCTGAGAAACAGAACCACAGAGTTTGCAGTACATTCAACAGTGTGGGCTACCCCAGGCTGCTACTTCATTCCTTAATGTTGGCTTCTGTCTTCCAGATGTTGTCAGAAGCTGTTCAGATGCATTGCTGTTAATTTTATCCAGGATTGGCTGCTGCTTGATTTGCACTGGCTCAGTGTTCTGCTGCTACTGTCACCTGGCAACCATATGAAACACTTCTCCAACACACCCCGTCAGACTGCATACTGCCACTGATCTAAAAAAAAAAAAAAAAAAAGTAAAAAAAAAGGGATATAATATTATGTATTAATAACAAACTCCTACCTGCTTGAAGACCAATAGCAGCTCCTCATCCTGGAGTAATTCCTGAGCACAACCTGGACTCCTGGGTCAGCAGTGGCTCTGGGATATTGGATCTGAGCCTTCAACTTCCACCTCAAGTTGTAGAGTAATTCAGGACACCAAAAAGCACCTGACTGTTCATTTCAAAACAAAATATATTAGAAGAAAATACAAAAATAAAGAGGATAAGCATCAAATAACAATTCTGCATAAAAGTATGTTGCAAATTGGAGGCAAGCTTTAGGGGTGCTCAGCACATCCCTACTCACTGTGCAAATTCACTCATTTCCTTCAACTCAAAGGCATCTGTGGCGTCCGCTGTGTTCAGAGGGCATTGCTCTGAGGATGCCAGTCTCAGAACAACATTCTGTCCACCCACAAAGCTCTTGTGAGCAATCCTTGTGGAGTGAGCAACCCGAGGCTTCCCCCTCTGTGTGCATCAGGGTCATGAGGACACAGGAATGGATCCCAGATGTCAAAGGCTGCAATGTGCATATCGAGTCTTTCTTTCTCACCAGCAGCACAATAGGGCAGCCCTGCAGCTTCTCCTGCCCGGAGCACTCCCAGCAAAGCATAAAGAAAGAACATTGCTCCAAGCAACGTTCTCAGTGTGAAGAATTGCCGTGCAACTGAGTGCAACATCACAAACAGCCATCAGCATAGAAATTACTGTGTTTGCCACTCTCCCTTGTGGCTGAGGGAACACAAAGCAGTCTTCCAAGTCTTGGTAGGCTTTTTGTCGGTGCGTTGTATAAAATGAATGCAATCTCAGCATTTTAATCCAACGAATGATACTCCCTGCAGCAATGGCGCCTCTTTTGTTTGGCCACAACCTGTGATATTTTCCATCAATGCCACTTAATGAATGAAACACAGACACTGACAGAACTGTGAAAAAACACCCCCTCCCATAATTCACTTCTATGCTTTCAGTTTTGTGCTGAACTGTTATGAGCTTCTCTGTCCAAAGTATTCTTTACAGAGCTCTGAATGGGACATTATGTCTGCCACACAGAATGAAGGTGCTGGCAGCACTTCAATGCACATATCAATGGAAGTTGCTGAAATACAACTTCATGAAATACAGAACAAGCGGAACTGATGCTGCGACTGCAGTGGGTTTATAGGGGTAACTTCTGGGTAAAATCTCTGCAGCACTTAACAAGTTCATTCTGACACTGAATTGAAGGAACAAAGCTGAGAAACTTAACAGCAAAGTTTTGTCACCATTCAGGCAGGGATTCCTTCTTAGGGGCACTGCGAAGCACTGCAGATATTTCCACCACAAGCTCTTCAAAGATGACATGATTCAGAACTCATTATTTTCACAGATAGTACGCATCAATTACTGTGGTTGGTGACCCTGCACATAGCAGGGGGTTGAAACTAGGTGACCATTGTGGACCTTTTCAACCCAGGCCATTCTGTGATTCTATGATAATTAAGATATACACAGCTATCTCGGGCAGTGATTTATGAAGTTTCCAGTCTTCTATTCCATTGTCTCTTCTACTGCCCAGTGTCCTTCCAGCATCACGACCTCCCCCCCCCACTGACAGCCATTTACTTCATCCAGGGCTCTTCCTCAAGGTGAACTTCCTTCACTGACACACACTCAGCAGGAGAATGCCGACTATCAGTAATTTATAGCTACCAAAACCAGAATATTTGCTCACTCGGCACTCGGCCATTATTTCTGCACATCTGCTCGTCCTTGGATAGAGATGTCTTTGGCCACCTGTCTTGAAAAACTAATAAGGTTCAACAAGGCCAAGTGTGGGGCGCTGCATTGGGTCGGGGCAATCCCACGTGCTTCTACAGACTGGGGGAAGATCTTGAGAGCAGCCCTGCGGAGAAGGACTCGGGGGTCCCAGTAGGCGAGAACCTGGACGCAAGCCAGCAGTTTGTGCCTGCAGCCTGGATGGCCAACCGTGTTCTGGGCTGCATTAAGAAGGGGTGGCCAGCAGGGAGACAAAGGTGATTGTCTCCCTCTGCTCAGCTCTTGTGAGGCCCCATCTGCAGTGCTGCATCCAGGCCTGGGGCCCCCAGCACAGGAAGGACGTGGAGCTCTTGGAGCCGGTCCAGAGGAGGCCACTAAGATGGTCAGAGGGCTGGAGCAGCTCTGCAATGAAGGAAGGCTGGGGAAACTGGGCTTGTTTAGCTTGGAGAAGTCTGTGGGGAGACCTCATTGTGGCCTTCCGATACTTGAAGGGAGTGTATAAACAGGAGGGGGAATGGCTGTTTGTGGACAGCGATAGGACAAGGGGGAATAGTTTTAAACTGAGACAGGGGAGGTTTAGGTTGGATCTCAGGAGGAAGTTTTTCACCCAGAGGGCGGTGACGCACTGGAACAGGTTGCACAAGGAGGCTGTGGATGCCCCATCCCTGCAGGCATCCGAGGCCAGGCTGGATGTGGCTCCGGACAGCCTGGTCTGGTGGTTGGCAACCCTGCACACAGCAGGGGGTTGGAACTGGATGAGCACTGTGGGCCTTTGCAACCCAGGCCATTCTGTGATTCTATGATTTTAACATATACCGAGGTGCTGGACGACAAGGAGCATACAGAGCAGTACCTCCATGCTGCAGTGACAGCTCGGCTTTGCGAGGCAGCCATAGATTCTTTTGTGGCTCCTTTTGATGCTGGATGAGCTGTTCATGTCCTTTCATTGTTTCATGTGCTGAAAGTCTCTCGTTAAAACAGAGTGGCTTTGCACAGCACTTTCCAGTCTGCAATGCCACATCCAGAACTTCACAACATCTAAAAGCTGTTACAGTTCTGCCAGCAAGAAATAATCACATAACGCAACAATTCAACGGCTCTATTTCTAAAACTGTGCTACTACGATATATTGTGTATTTTCTTCTTGACATCAACATCCTGGGCCACAACTGCAGCACAGAAGAACCTGACAGCGCTCCGACCTTTCTCGCCCCGTTCTGCTCTCCTTCCAATTCCCCCTTCGCTCGGGACGCTCCCGCCGCCATCAGCGAGCAGCACCACGTGACGCAGCACCACGTGACACGCCGCCGTACTCCGGGTGAGAGAAACGCGGGAATGCGAAACTACGCGGCGCTGCGGAGCGGAGCGAGCAACAACAGCGCGCAATGGCAGCCGTGCCCCACACTTTCCCGCTCTCCCTCACAGCGCAGCACCGGGCAGTGCGTCCCGCGCCGCAGCGCTGCTCTCTCCCCGCAGCGGTGGCGCTTTCGCGCCCGTTCCACGCCCGCTCAGCGATTCCGCACGGACTGGAACGCCGCAACTTCCGCTTTTGTGTGCGCATGCGTTATACCGCCTAGCGAACGGAAGACCGTACCAACGGGCATTGACGGCACAGAGCGGTGAAAGCAAAGCCGCCCTACTTCCGCGTCAGCGGACGCGTGCGTTGTACTTCTGGAAGATTATTTTACCATAGAGACTGGCATCGCAGAGCGGCAACGGTAAAGAAAAAAGCCGGTTCCGCGTTGCTATGGCGCGCGCGTTACTGCCTAGAGGACGGTTGACCATAGAGCCCGGAGGACTGACGGCAAAGACGGGCGTTTACTGGAGCATGCGCAGTAGCGGTTGGACGACTCGTGGCCGTAAATCCGGAAGAAGCCGCGGCGCTGGGCGGTTTGGGGCAGGTCGGCTCGGCGCTGCCGGACAGCGGGGCGCGCACGGGCAGTCGGAGCCGAACCGGTCCGTTTCGGGGGTTCGCCCGGGCACGCGATATGGAGCTCCGGGAGCCGGAAGGCGTTGGACGCTGACGCAGCTCCTCGCGTGAGCTGCGAGTTGGAAGCAGAGAGAGCTGAATTTTTAAAGGGGTGGTTGTTGCTCGCTGGCATTCGTTCTGTTAGAGCTGAGTGCACGTGCTGACCGCCATTATGTGTATTCTGTCCTCGGGAGCGTTTTGTCAGGGAGGAGCTGCGGGGCAGCTGCTGCTTCAGAGAAGGGTTGCAGCTGTTTTTGGATTTGCTTGGCCACTGAGTGAGGATTTGGAAGTTTGTACCGATTAAAGCTTCCTGGAGGCAACCAGATATGCTGCGGAGCTCTCTGTACCCCCTGAGGGCCTCCAGGCACCACCCACAGTATCCTCATGAGCTTTCCTGGCGCAGCTGCCTCCCAGCCAGACACCACCAAAGCAATCCACTCCTCTGCTCCAGGCCCCACTCAGCCTTCCTGAGAGGCTTCCAAGGGCCCCCTGTAGTCTCTGAGGCACTCACAGTGCTCTGGTAGAACCCAGTGCCCTCTGATGGGATCTGAAGGTCGTTCAGGGCCCCACAGTTTGCTCCAGAGACACCCAGACACACCGCAGAGCTATTGGAGCACCCGCTGTCTGCTCGGTGCCATTCTCACCTCACCCAGCTCCGACAGCACACATGCAGGGGGCAAAGCCATCCGTGGCCACGCACTCACATTCCACCCTCCGTTATCAGGCGCTGCACCCAACCACACATCCCACCTCCTCCAATGACAGACATCAGCTGTAACGAATCAGGAAACTTTATACACTTGGCAGGGAGGGAGATCGCCCAGGCCCACAGCTACAACCCTCAGCCCAAGGGCAGCTGCTGCCTTCCTGGCCACAGGGGTGCCTCCACATCCCAAAACAGCAGCTCCATGGCCTTGCTCATTAAGAACCTACAGCTGACAGCCCTCAGGTGTGGTGGCCACCAGCTTCTATCACCCCCCCCCCCCCCCAACAAACTGTGGTAGCCCCCATAACTCACACCACAACTGCTGCTGTCTCCATCTTAACCTCATCCTGCAACCATGTGGACCTCAGTCTTAAGAAAAAAGACCCTTCACCCCAAAACCATCTTAATTAAGGAGACTCCTTGTGCCAAAACACCCCCAATTTTGACTGCAGTAGCCCCTCCATGACCAAGAACAATCCCTGGAGCAGCTCCTCACCCCTCCATCCCTGCAGAGCCTCAGGCTGGACTTGCTGTAATCCACAGTGCTCCTGCAGCTTGGCCATACTGTTGGATGAGATGTGGTACAGCCAGCTGCCCCACATTGCACAGCACCATGGCAGCTCAAGGAGGCATCACATCGTGTTTCCTGGAAGATGGCACAGCAGAGCAGGCCTCAGGCAGCCTCTACTGGGAGCACCCCCAGCTGCCTCAGCCCAGGGTGCTGCAGGTGGAAGTGGAGCCCAAGCCCACCAAAAGAGCTTAGTCAGCTCCATGGGGTCCCTATGTGGCCTTGAGAGTGTGCTATGACACCTCTACATGTCCCTGGGGTCCCTCCATGGGGGTATGAGTTCAAGCAGAACTCAGTCCTCTGGAAGCTTTTATGTAGCTGTGGGTTCCCACCATGAGTCCTACACCTAGCCTTAGGTTCCCACCATAGGACCTAAGAATCCCCACTAGCAAAATCTGCTCAGCAGAAGCTTCTATAGGGCCACGGGGTTCCAACCAGGGGGTCCTTTCACACAGGGCACAGCTCCTATAGGAGCTTCCATTGGGCCTTGGCATCCCCAGCATTAGGTTTTGGGCTTCCCCCAGCCAGGCTCTGTCTCTACAAGGTTCCCCTGGCTCCAAGCGTACCTTGGCCCGCATGGCGATGCTCAGCAGGAGGAGGAAGCCAGGCCTGGAGGGGTGCGGTGCACCATGGGGGAGTAGCAAACCCCTCTGGCAGCCCCAGAACATCCCACAGAACTGCAAACAGTAGAAAAACAACAGGAACTGGTGGAGTCTTGGCAGGGAGGCAGAGGATCTTGGAAGGGCAGCTGCTTCCAAGATGGCTGCTCCACCTCCAAAATGGCGATGATCCCGCATTGCTGGACAATGCAAGGGTTCCACCAGCACTCCAGAGAGCGATTCCTTGAGCCGCACAAGGCCGCACGGTGATGCAATTTTGGTCGAGGCCATGACACGGTGGGCTCAGCCACGGGGGGGCTGCAGGCCGGCAGAGAGAAAGTGCTGGGGCTCACCGGGCAGGATGGTGACCGGCAGCGGCGGAGTGGTGAAAGGACCCCACAATGGAGTATGGGAAGCCAGCAGGGCGGCCCTGGGGAGATGGGGGCTTTAGTGGGCACAGGGACACTCCAGGTGCCCAGAAAGCGCATCCCCAACCCCACCCTGCACCACTCACCTGTGGGCCAGACTGGGGGTGGAGCCTGGAGATGGGGCTGTGGGGGAGAGGGGCGGGGTCAGAGGAGAGGCAAGGCTGGAGATGGGTGGAGTCAAGAGAGCAGTGGGGAAGCCATGGGGAGTGGCTGCAAAGTGGGTGTAGCGGTCAGTGGTGTGAAGGGGAGGGGCTTTGGGCAGGGGGCAGGGCTACAGGCACAGGGATAAACGGGTTGGCTGGAGGAATGCAGGGTTGGGGGGTGTGGCTTGGGAGCCTGGTGGTGGGTACAGCTGGGAGAGGAAGTGGCACTTGCAGCAGATTTGGGGGCTCACCCAGCCACGTCGGGGTGCTGCTGGCCGAGGGGTACTCCAGTGAGGCCAAGCGGCTGTATTATGGAGGGGGAGCACATTCGGGGGGAAAAGACATAAAGCTGAGGGTGTTCCTCCAGTTTCTGCAATAGGGCAATCTGGGAGGCCCTGCTCACCTCACTACTTGCCCGCTGAGCTGCCGCCGAGGCTGTGGGGTGACTGGAGCAGACAGAGGCCTTTTAATGAATTCCTCTTGAAATTGGGGGGAAATGGGTAAAATTAGGGGGGCCCTACCTGTTGTTGCTGGGGAAGTGATGCCAATGGGCCGAGGAGTGCTGCTCCTGCATGGAGAAATGTGGGGTGCTGATCGTTGGACCCTCTCCCTTTCCCCAAAATTATAATGCTTGGGGCTCACCTGCTCGACCGCCAGGTAGGGGAGACCTGTGGGAAGAAAAGAAATTAAATTGGGGAAAATTGGAGTAAAATGGGGAGAAGTACAGGGATAACTGGGGAAAGGGGGCAGAAATGAAGGGTTAATTTGGTAAAAGAGGGCGTTAAATGGGGAAAAATGGGTAGAATGGGTAAAAGGGGGCTTAAATCTAAATCTGTCTAAAGGGGGCTATAAGGATGGGGACAGATTCTTTAGCAGGGTATCTGTTGTGATAGGACAAGAGGAAATGGTTTCAAACTAACAGAGGAGAGATTTAGATTGGATATAAGGAAGGAGGCTTTTTAACAGTAAAGGTGGTAAGGCACTGGCAAAGGCTGCCGAGAGGTGGTGGTATCCCATCCCTGCAGACACCCACAGGCAGGGGATGGGGCTCTGAGCACTGATGGAGCTGTGGGTATCTCTGCTCAGTGCAGGGAGCGGGACCTGACAGCCTTAGAAGGGCCCTTCCAACCCAAAAGATTCTATGATTTTAAACAAGGAAAAATAGGGAGCTAAGTAAGGAAAAATGGAGGGCTAAATTGAGAGAGGTTAAATGTGGGGGGGAGGGGGGAGGAAAAAAAAAAAAAAAGAGAGTTAAATGTAGAAAAAATTGAGGTTAACTGAGGAAAAAAGGAGGCTTAAGTGGCGAGGAAAGGGTGAGCATTAAACAAAGAAAATAAAGGTGACCTCAGCCTCCCGCAGGTGCCTCCGCAGTTCCCCGTTCTCCCTTCGCAGCGCCTCCACTTCTCTGTGGGAAGCCTGAGTGAGGCTGGGGGAGGGGGCACAGGGCACCCCCAGGCAGTGGCACTCACCTCTGCTTGGAGTCCAATGCCCGACGGGCGTCCTGCAGTGCTGCCTCAGCCCGGCGTGCTGTGTCACGGTGGGAGGCAAGCAGCAGGTCCACCTGTGCCTGCTGGAAGCGCCAGGCCTAAGGGGAGAGACTTGGGGTTCATTGTGTTTTGGGGGTGTTTACAGATGGTGGGTAGCCCCCTGAGTGTTCTCACCTGAGAGATGTGTGCCAAGTGCTGCCGGGCAATGGCGGCGGGGCTCTTTAAGAAGAGTGTCTCCTCCAGCTGTGAGTGGGGGGGTGGGGGGAGAGGGAGGGCAGAGAAGGACAACATGGCCAGGTGCCTTCTAAGTGGCAGCCCACTGGGGTACAAAATGGCAGCCTCTGGTTGTAGGGGGAAGTGTGTGACAAAATGGCAGCCAGCAGATGTGTGTATGTGAAGAGGGAGATGCAAAAAGGTGTCTTCTGAATGTGTGGAGAAGGGAACCAAAATGGACCCTTCCAGGTGTGCTGGGGGGTAACCAGAACGATGGTCCTGGGGGCACTCACCTGCTCGGGGATGGGGAAGCGGCGGCACACGGCAGCACAGATGGGACACGGCCCTGTGATGTGGGGAGGAGGTTGAAGGCCCCCAGATGGTGGTAGGTAGGGCCCACCCCGCACCTCCTCCCTCCAGAACAGCCCCAGCCTGCAGCCATGGGGGCAGGACGGGACAGGGGGGTATTTTCAGGGACTAAAAGAGGTGGGCCTCTCTGTGCCTCCATTGGGTGTGGGCTAAAGATTAGGCTGGGTCCCTATGGGCAATTGGTGAGGTTAAAAATTTGGGAGTCCCCAGACTGGGGGGAAGGAACACAGCATCCCTCATTGCCACCGCTGTGTGGGGCTGAAGGCCCGGGGGGGCCCTCTTTGCTGCTATTCTATGAGTTAGGAGTTGGAGTCTCCTTTCTGCTCCATTCTGTCAGAGGCTGCCTGGGGGAATCCCTACCTGCACCCAGGCAGGCCTCGCACAGCACATGCCCGCAGCTGGTGACAGAGAAGCGGGTGCTTTCCTGCCGGTAGCAGCGATTGCAGTGGAACCAATCCCGGCCGGGGGGGGCGGCCATGGCCCGGAGCCTCGAGGAGCGGCCGCGGGAGGGGACGGAGCTCCGGGAAGGGCGGGAAGCGCCTGAGGGAAACCGTTAAAAGGGCGGGAAAGGGGGGAGCGGCGGTTACGGGCGTGGGAAGAGCCCGGCTGCCGTTACGCGGCAGGGTGCCGTGGTTTTAATGCCATTAATGAGACTTCCCGAGCTTTCTCTTCAGTAAAAGTTTATTCCCATCTGTGGGCGGCCGTTGCGAGGTCCTACCCGCCTCTCAGGTGCCTGTGGGGAGAAGTGGCCGTTCGAGCGGTGAGGTGAGCGGGTGCCACCTCAGAGCACCGAGGCTGCCTCACCTCCTCCTCCCGGCCCGGGCCCGGGCCCGGCGTCCGCCTTGTCACAGGAATGGGCTCGCTGCCTCCGCTGGGGCTTCGGGGGAGGCACCTGGCGGCTCCTGTCTGAGGTCCCTGCGAGAGAGCACTCTGGCATCCCACAACGCCCCAGGAACATCGCCTGAACCCCTCCATCATCCCAGCGCACCTCCGGGTCCCCACCACCCCCGCCCGCTATCGCGGCGTCGCGGAAAGCCCTCACCTGTCGGCGCGGTGGGCGGGGCCTCCGAGATGGCCCCGCCCCCTCCCTGATCGCCGCAGCTCTGCGGGGGCCACGCTCCCATCCTGGGCGGGGCCTGGAGACGCACGAGAGGAGGAAGGCGGAGCCTCCAGCACTCAGCCCCGCCCCCAGTGCTGCTCTTCTGCCGGAGATGGGCGGAGCCTGGCTAACCCCGCGCTGCCACTCACCTGAGGGGGCGGGGTCTGTGGGGAAGGAAACCCCACCCACTCCAGCCTGGGGCTGCCAGCTTCTGGGGGGGCTGCAGGGGGAAATGTAAATTAAAGACACGTTTTTGGGGGAGAAAAATAATTTTGGGATGGTCTTCTTCGTGAAGAGGGCTCCGGAGAACCCCCTGGCCTTATGGGAGGATCCAAGCACCACAGGCAGATTTTGGCAGGGGAACCCACCTGATGCCTCTGAGCCTGGGCTGCAGCCATGCTCCTGAGGATAGGGAGGCACTGTGGGGAGTAGCCTAGGGGCGATACAGACTGTGTGACCCACAGGAACCCTCCTATTGCCCCTTCAACTCCACCTACCCCTTGAGGATCACAAATTAACCCATTACCTCTACAAGACTCTCCACATTCACCCCCCTCTAAAGTCCCAGTTACCCCATTTTTGCACCCCATAACACCAGAAGACCTCAGTTGCACCCTATGATTCTCAGTTACCCCCTCATGACCCCCCTGCAGTATTCCCAGTTCCATTCTCCTGGACCCTAATAGCTTCCCCTATCCCCCCCAGCCCCCACTGATCCCTCCATCACCACCTCGGGAACGCCCTCTTGCACCCCAACCCCTCACCCCCAGCTCACCGGCCAAACTCCTCCTCTTGGGGGGAGTCCCCCACTGCCTGCGCCTCAGGGGCCCTGAAGTGCTGGGGGAAGGAGGAGCACCGCACTTTAATAGAGGCCACGCCCATTCCCCCGGGGGTGGGGCATCAATTGGGGCGGGGCTACGATATTGGGGGCGTGGCCAGAAGACACTTAGCAGGTCTGTGATCATGGGGAGGAACCACTGAGTGGTGGGCGTGGCCAGGAGCAGGAGGGTGGGAGTGTGGCCAGGGGGCGGAGCCACGACTTGGAGGCGGGGCCATGAGGTGCTGAGCAGAGCTGGGCCCTGTGGGTGGGGCAGTGGGCGGGGCTATGTGGCAGTGAGTGGGGCTTGGTGCCAGCAGAGTGTGACCAAGTGGCTGTGGTGACAGCTAGGGGACAGGGGATGTGGCTGTGGGATTGGGCACCTATCTCTCTGGGGGCGTGTCCAGCACCTATAGGACAGGCTATGGGGATGTGGGCGGGGCTGTGGGTTGGTGGGCGGGGTTAGGGACCAACAAACGGCTTGGTTGTGGTGGGCAGGGCTACTCACCAGTGGGTGGGGCTTGGGATCCCCCTCAGAGCTCCTGGGGGGTGAAGGTGACTCCAGTGCCTCGGATTGGCCTGGGGGCAGTGACATTTGTGATGTATTACAACAGTGCATTACAACGTTCAGAGACGTGTGATGGTGCGTGGCAATGGAGGTGCTCACCCATGAAGGCGGAAGGTGGGCGGGTGCGGCGGCAGCAGCGCCTGTGCCGCTGCAGCGTCGGTGCATCCTCCAAGGGAAGAACCCAAAAGTCCTTTGGTTTCATCTCAAAATTGTCACGTGAATCCAACACCCTTAAGTACACCCAAATCCACAGGAGACCCCCAAAACTCCTTAGCTTCACCCCCATATATAAACTTCCCCCAGATCCCCTGCCTTCCTCCCAAAATTCTCATGGCACTCAAAACCTGCAGTGCAGTCCCCAGAGCCCATGGACTCCACCCAGACCTCCCCTGTGATCCACAGGGCACCCCAACACCCCAAAACTGCATGGGATGCACATGCCCCCCGGATTTTGGATGTCTTCTCCAACTTTTGCCCTCCTTCTTACAACATCAACACCCAGCTCCTCATCAGTGCTGTTGGACGGCTCCTGCCCATGGGGACTCCTCGGATCCTGCAGGTGCTGGGCCTGGAGGCACACGGGGGGATTTTAGAATGCTGTAGGATATTACGGTTTTGGATCAAAGGAGTGTTGGAGAATATCAGGGGGTGTTTGCGGATCTCAATGGTGTTGGAGGACTGAAAAGTTGTTGGATGACTGGGAGGATGCTGGAGGACTTTGGGAGGTTGGAGGACACCATAGAATGTTGGAGGACCCTGAAGGGTGTTGGAAGACCCAAAAGGTATTGGAGGATCTCAGGGGGTTGGAGGTCTCCAGAGGATGTCGGAGAACCCAATGGGTGTTGGAGGACCTCAGGGAATTGGAGAACCTTGGAGGATGTTGGAGTACTGTGGGGGCTCATGGAGGACCCAGTGACTGTTGGAGAATCGGGGGGGACTCACCAGTGCTTGGTGGACACGGCGTAGCTCCCGCAGCAGCTCAGCCACCACTGCCTGGGTCAGGGACGTCACCAGCGCCAGCTGCACCTCCCTGACCACAGGAACACTTGGGGTGGTGGCAGCACCAGCACTCCTTCTAGTGCCCACCAGTGCCCTCCCAGTACATTCCAGTGCGCCCTAATCCCCACCCAGTGTTCCCTGATCTCCTTCTAACCTCCCACACATCCCACCCAGTATGTCCCACTGCCTTCCAGTTCCCCTCAGCAGTCCCCCAGTAACCCTCAATGCCCTCCCCGTATATCTCAGTGCCCTTTCAGTATATCCCAGTGCTTCCCTGTACATCCGAGTACATTCCACTACATTCCAGCATCCTGCCAGTATACCCCACTTGCTTCCAGTACACCCAAGTGGCTTCCTGGTGTTTTACAGTGCCCCCCCAGTCATTTGGAATCCATGCTAGTTCAACCCAATGCTCTCCCAGCACATCCTAATCTATCCCAGTCCATCCCAGTGTCTTCCTGGTATATCTCAGTGCCTTTCCAGTCATCTTTAATGCTGCCTCAATCCCTCTGACTATCCCAGCACTCTCCCATTATGTACATTCCCAGTCATTTGCAACATAACCCAACGTTTCCCACTGCCGTTCCAGTGCCCTTCCACAATACCTCGCTCCCATCTATCCCGCTATGCCCCGTCCCTCCCAGTGCTTCCTTACCCCAGCTGCTCCCGGATCTCCTCCCCTGCCCGCTCCAGCAGAGCCCCCGGGGCCAGGCCGGGGGGCAGCGGGGGGCGTGGCCGAGGCGCCCCCCCCAGCCACGCCCCCCCGGGCCACACCCCAGCCGCCGTCGCCCGGGGACAGAGCTCGGCGGCCCGACCCAGTAGCGCCTCCAGCAGCACCTGGAGAAGGAGACTTCCGGTTGGAAGGGGGACTTCCGGTGAGTGGACACCCACCTGGAAGGCCCTTCCCTTCCTGACTGGGGTTTTGGCCACGTTTGAGGGCCTTCAGCATTCACAGTTCCTCCAGTTTCCTCCCAGTATCTCCCAGTCCCTCCTCTGTTCCCTCTCAGCCCCTCCCAGCACACTCCCGGTCTCTCTGATTCCATCCCAGTCCCTCCCAGTGCTCCCCAGTTCCTCCCAGCTCCCTCCTTGTCCTTCCCAGTCCTTCCCCTGCCTCATTCCCTCCCACTCCCTCCCAGTGCCCCCAGCACTCACCTCCAACTCCTTGTCCACAGCTTTGGCCACGTCCCCAGCCACACCCTGCAGGAGGAGCTGCAGTGGCCCCGCTCCAGCCCCTGCTGGTCCCAGTGCTGCCAGGCTGGGGAACAGCTGGGGGGGTCACAGAGTCAGGGCAGGTGTTCACATGACCATGAAGTCACAGGAGGTCACGGAGTCATGGAAGGACATGGAGGTCATAGAGGTCATGGGAGTTCAAGAGGACTGTGGCAGTCGTGAGATCATGGGGTCATGTGAGGTCATGGGGTTATGAGATCGTGGGGTTGTGGGGAGTAACCATAAAACGGTTGAGTTGGAAGCAGCCTTAATGATCATCCAAGCCCCACTCCCACCCTGGGTTGTGCCCCCCAGCTCCCCTTCTATGGCCGTGGGCACCTCCAGGGATGGGGCACCCACAGCTCTGGGCAGCAGCGCCGGGGCCGTTTAAGGTCACCCCCCTTCCTGCTCATAGGTTCGGTTCAAGTACTGGAAGGCCGCAATGAGGTCTCCCCGCAGCCGTCCCTTCTCCAGCCTGCGCAGCCACTCCCTCGGCCTTTCCCCACCCACAGCCGCAGCCCCCGACCATCCCCCTGACCTCCTCCGGCCCCGCTCCCACAGCCCCACGGCTCGGCGCTGGGGGGCCCGGCCCGGATGCGGCGCTGCAGGGGAAGCGACTCCCGAGGGCTGAGTAGAGGGGGCCGGTCCCCTCCCCGCCCCACCACCCCTCCGTCGGTGCAGCCCGGGCTGCAGTTGGCCCTCGGGCTGCAGGCACACACCTCTGGATTATGTCCGGCTTTTCATCCTCCAGGACCCCCATGTCCTCCTTAGCAGGGCTGCTTTCAAGCAGTTCTCCCACTCTGTACTCACAGCTGTGACTGTCCCGACCCAACACCTACACTTGGCCCTGTTGACCCTCATTCAGTTCACACGTGCCCACTTTTTGAGCCTGTTCAGGTCCCTCTGAATGGTGGCATCACGTCCTTCTGTTGTGTCGCTGCACTACTCAGCACGGGGTCATCAGCAAGCTGAGGGCACACCTGATCCCAACATCCATGACACTGGTAAAGGTGTTCAGGCACACCACTCCCACCCCTGGGGGACACCTGAGCACCTCCACCTGGACACAGAGCCACTGACCACAGCCCTCGGGCTGCAGCCGCCCATGGAATAGTAAAATCCATATCTTCCCACAAGGGAGATGTGAGGCCAACAGCCCTGCAGGAGTCCCAGCAGATGACACCATCAGCCATCACTCCAACACAGAAGGGACCAGGTGGGTAAGGCATGACCTGCCCTCGGGGAAGCTGTGCTATCTCAGATCAGCTGCTCACCCCTCACGTCCCTGAACATCTCTCACAGCAGGATCTGGATCCAGCAGGCATTGTACACATTCGGTCTCATCAGGCGTTCTCAAACTTGCTCTTTGATTACAGTGGGAGGGACTTTGCTCCCCCACCTCCACCTGGAGAGATGCGTGAGATGAAGCCTGAGGCAAAGAGCTCATTGTGTGCCTCAGCCACCTCCATGTCCGCTGTTGCCTCGACCCCCTTCTCATTCATCACAGAGAGTGCATTCTTCCCAGCCTGTTCCTTCTGACCAAGGGACCTGCAGAATCCCTTCTCACTATTTGCCACACCTCGCCCAGTGCAGCTCCACCTGTGCCATGACTTTCCTGATGACAATTTGTGTACTCTTCCAAGGGCACCCATCCCTGCTTCCACTGCCTGTGCGTTTCCCTCTTACTCCTCGAATGGGAGGTTATAGGGTCATGGGGGGGAGGGGGGGGGGGGCGCAGCGCAGAAAGGTCATGTGAGGTCATGCAAGGGGTCAAGAGAGTCATAGTGGTCAAGGGACAATATGGGAGGCCATAGGAGTGATGGGGGTCATGAGGTTATGGGGTCATGGGAAGTCAAAGCAGTCACAGGGTATCACAGAGTTCATGGGAGATCACAGGGGAGCAGTGGGATCCATAGGAGATCGTAGGGATCATGGGGGGAAGAGGGTCCACAAGGTCATGGTGAAAGTTTGGGACCCACAGGGCTGTCAGCACCCCAGGGCTGATTTTGCGATGCTGGAGGAGATCTGGGGTCTCTGGACACTGTTCTGGGGGCAGTCTTGGGGTTTGGGAGGGCTTCTGTTTTTTGAGGGGGAGTCCTATTTTTATCAGGGTGGGGGGAGATGTTTCAGCTTTGGGAGGAGATGCTTCATTTGGGGAGGTATGCTTTAATTTCTATAAAGATTCTGAGTTTGTTAGGGGCTCTCCTTATTTAGGTGGGAAGCTCCAATTTAGGGGTGAGATGTTTCTATTTTGAAGGTGATGCTATTCTGGGGGGATGTTTCTGGGGTTCCTTGAGGGGGAACGCTTTAATTCCAGGGAGGAGCTTCAACAGGGGAGTCGGATACTCCAATTCCGATGGGCATGCTGGGCTCCTGGGGTGCTTTGGGGGCTCGATTTTGTGGGGGAGATACTTCAATTTGGTGGTCATATGCTAAAAATCTGGGGGGGGGGGGAGAAATGTTGGGGTCCTGTGGATGTTCCTGGGGTTCTTTGAGGGTTCTATTTTTTGGGGCTGGGAGAAGATGCTTCCATCTGGGGGTCAGATGCTATACTTCTGGGTGCGGTGCTGGGGTTTTTGGAGTGTTTCAGGGCTATCTTGAGGCAGGCAGGCTCCAGTTGGTCTCTGTTGGGTATGTGCTGTTGGGATGCTCACCGCACGGGCGTTCCTGGCTTCCCGCAGCAGCTCCTGGGCCTCTGCAAGGTCACGCTGGGCCCCTGGGTGCCCCCGCAGCCCCCGCGCCGCCGCCTGCACTCGTCCGCTCAGCCGGCAGAGCATCTGCAGCACATCTCCTTGGCAACAGCCCTGGCAACCACCCTGGCAACTGGCAACCATCCCGGCATCCCCTCAACAACTGCCCCCATCACCTCAGCAACCTCCCCAGCAACTGCCCCAGCACCTCATCAGCCACCTCCCATCACCTTGGCAACCATCCTAGCAACCATCCTAGCAACCTGCCCCCTGCCCCAGCAATCATCCCAGCATTCTGTCAGGAACACTTCCCATCGCCTCAGTAACCATCCCAGCAACCACCCTTGCAACTGCTCTGACGATCTCTCCTCACATCTTGGCAACGTCTCCAGGAACAACAGCAGATTCTGCTCTTATTGCCACAGCAACTGCCCTGGAAACCACCAAGGCAATCCCTCAGTAACACTTGTAATCACCCCCAAAAGCTGCCCTAGCAACCACCCCAGTAACCTCCCAAGCATCCTTCTGGCCACTATCCCATATCCCTCTCGCTTCCCACATCTGCCCCACAACTGCCGCAAATCAGTCCCACATCTGTCCTCTTCTGCCCCACAAGCATCCCCAAGTCCCCAGGTTCCCTGTGCCCATAAAGATTACTTGCTCGGCCGTGCTGGTGACAATGCCCCGCTGCAGCCGCAGCACCTGCTCTGGTGGCACCTTGGGACCGCGGCCATTCCGTAGGAGGCACCATTGAATCTTCAGGAGGGAAATCGGGATGCCTGAGACTCCCAAACACAAATTTTAGACAATCCCCAGCTGCCTCCACCTACCTGCTGCCAACCAGTGTCTGTCCGCTCCGGGGCACTTCGGTAGGCAGCTGTGAGATCACAGAGGGGAAGGGCCATGAAGGTCAATGTGTGGTTGCTGTTGAGAGGACATGGATCTGCTTGGGATTCCACTGACGAATATACAGTGGGTTGATTGGTCAACAGCTGGTTGATCACCGTAGAGCCACTTGACCAGACTGAATTGAAATGAGTTGACTGGTCTAAAGATGACTGACCAGCCTAGACATGGTTGCCCAGTCTAGAAGCAGTTGAGGGGTTGGGATCCAATTGACAAGTTCGGGATGGGTTGTCTGGTCTAGACATTGTTGACCAGCCTAAAATCAGTTTACTAGTTGGGAACCCACTGACTTGGCTGGGATGGGTTGCCCAGTCCAAAGATTGTTGATCAGATTAGAACCAGTTGGTAACCCATCAGCCCATACGGAATAGCTAGTTTCACAGTCTAGAATTGAAAAGTAGGTCCAAAAACTGGTTGACCTGTCTGGAGATCCAGGTATCATGTCCAGATCTGGTTGGTTGTTTGAACCTGGTGTTCACATGCTCCAGATGGGGTGTCCACCTGCAGTACAATATGCTCGTGGTCCCACTTACCTCTCCATGGCCCTGGCGATGTCCTGGAAGCCCACAGCTGTCGTGTTGTTCCTGTCCCAGCTGAGGCTCCTGCCATGGGACCACAGGTGACATCGGGGTGGAGACCACCCCTGAACCCCCCGTGAAACCACCCACCCACCGCAGGGTGCTGTTGATCTGCAGGGCCTTGGCCAGCATCTTGGCGCCCATGTCCTCCATGAGGTTACCGCTGAGGTCCACTTTGGCCAAGCAGGCATTGCTGCCCAGCGCATTCACCAGGATACAGGTCCTGGCCTTCAGCCTCGATTCAGCCACTGACAGCGACTGCAGGGACTTATGGGAAGGGCAGAGAGGACGTGAGACGGGGCCTGGGGGATCCACAGAAGTGGTTGTCCACCTGCCATCCCACTGTCCCCTGGGGAACTCACACAGTCGTCCTCCTGGATGACCTGGACCAGCTTGTGGAGGATCTCCTCCAGTGTTCTGAAGAGGGGAGAAAGAGCGGTGGGACATGGACACAACCTGGCCCATGGGGTATCAGAAGATGTCAATGAGCACTCTGGGGTCTTGGTGGGCCTCCATGGGCACAGCATGGCCCATCAGGTCTTGGTGGGCTTCCATGACACAACTTCGGCCATTAGGATCTAAGCGGACCTCCTTGGACTCAGCCCAACAATGGTTCTGTTTACCTCCTACAGGGCTGGTGGGAAGGAGGGCCCTCAGAAGGCCCTATGGGACCAGGGGGAGTCCACAAGGGGCACTCACCGTGCCTTGACACTGAAGTTCTTGCCCAACCAGAGATGCTTCAGGGCCTTGTTCCTCCCCAGGGCTGGTACGAGCGTCAGCAAATCGGCATCAAAGCCTGAGAGAAGTGCGGGGAGAAACAGGAGATAACAGCAGGGTTCCAGGCCAGTCACCGGGATGGGGTTTCTCCCTCTTCTCACCATTGTCTGAGAGGTCCAGGCTGCCCACAGCACTGATGCCCCCCAGCAGCTCCTCCAACACACGAGCCCCTGGCGAGCGGAGCTGTAAGATGGCACCAAGAATTGGACAGACAGAAAATGACGTGAGGTGGAGAGCCCACAAGGCCCCTCCCACCTTGGGCCGTGCCCCTACCCCACCTCACAGCCACTCAGGTCCAGGTGGAGGTCGCTCAGGTGGGTGTTGGCGGCCAATCCCTGCAGGAGAGACCTGGGGAGGGCAGGTCATGGTGCACCCACAACCCCAACTCCCCAGAAGGCAGAGGGCCACCCCAGGGGACGATGCTCACCTCAGAGCATCAGGGGGCAGCCGTACACCTGCCAGGCTGATATGGGACAGGGCAAAGGTGCTGCAGAAGAACTGCTGCAGGGTGGGCGGGACCTCGCGGGTCTTCCTGGGGGGAGGTGGAAGCAGGGCTCCATCAGCCCTACCCATCTGGGGTCAATCAGGCACTCCCTGGGCCAACCAGTTGGGCCAAAACCCAATGGAGCCCTTGGACACCCAACAGAATTTTGACCACCCAACACAGTACCTGACCACCCAAAGGGGTTCCTGACCACCCAATGAGGTTCCTGACCACATAACAGGATGCTCAACCACCCAGTGGCGTTCCAGATCACCCAAGAGATTGGCCAGTTGGGTGCTCCGAAGTCCAAAGGGGTCCTTCCACTATTCACCGGGGTGTGCAACCACCCAATGGCATTTCTTGATTGGACAATAGAGCACTCCTGTGCTCAGAGGGGTTCTCTACCACCCATCAGGATGCTCTACCACACAGCCGGATGGCCATCCACCCAATGACATTCCAGGCAACCTATCTGCCTTCATGACTGGCCAGTATGGTACTCCAACTCTCAATGGGCTCCCAACCGCCTCCCCAGGCCCCACCTGCCCCCTGCCCCACAGCCACCATTGACATGTGGGGCAGGAGCTGACCGGTGGCAGAAGCTGTTCCCGGCCACGTTGAGGTAGCTGAGCCGTGAACAACAGCCGTGCAGCAGCGCCCCGAAGAGCTGGGAGGCACAAGGGGGGCATCAGCCCCACGACTGCCCCACGGCAGCCCCATGGCGACCCCACAGCCCCTCACCACATCAAGGGCGCAGTCAGTGGAAGCCAGGTCAAGGTGCAGGAGGGCGTTGGGTTGAGCCAGGAAGGCAAAGAGGTCCTGGAGGTGTGGAGCAGAGCCTGACCCCATGGCTGCTCCATAGTATACCACTCAGTCCCATAGTACCACCCAGCCCATCCAGCCCCATAGCACCATCCAGCCCCAGCCCATACAGCCCCATTGCATCCCATTGTACCCTGCCCCACACCCCCTCTCCAACCCCATAGCAACTTCTCCAGTCCTACAACACCTGCTCCAGCCCATAGCATCCCCTCCAACGCCATACAGCCTATCCAATTCCATAGCCACCACTCCAGCCCCACAGCATATATCCAAACCCCAGTACCCCTCATTGACCTCCACTGCCCCACAGCCCCATAGTACCCCATCCCTGCCCCATAGCACCCCATTCCCATCCTACAGCGCCGTGGGGGCTGCCCAGCAGCCCAGGATTGTGGCCCAGGTCCAGCAGTTGTAGGGCACTGCGGAAAGCGGGGTTTGCGCCCAGCGCCCGGCCCAGCGCCGCCAATCCTGTGAGGCAGGTGTGGGGTGCAGTTCCCATGGAGGAGACCCATAGGAACCCATGGAGGCACACAGAACCACAGCACATGTAAGCATCCCAATATTTCCATGCACAGCCCAATACCTCCAGGGGACTCCCCAGAACCCAACAGGAACACCAATATATTCACTGGCACCTCACAACCCCCATAGATACCCCCAAAAATATTTTGTTACCAAAAAATGGGTTTCACACCAATAATCTGTCCACACTTAGAGTGCTCCACACTGCTGCAGAAGCATCCCACTAGCACAATCTCCCCCTTCCACCAACCCAACAGAGCTCACCATAACCTTAGTGGGCACCCCAACACCTCCGTGGGCACTCCAATATCCCCATGGGGCTCCACATTACTCAGTAGGTCTCCTTAACCCCATGGGTACCCCAAAACCTTATGGGGCATACCGTAATCTAGAAGGCACTCCAATATTCTCTTGGGCAGCCAATAGCCCGATGGGTCCCCATCACACCGCAGGGCACCCCAAAACCCTATGGGTCACCAAATGGCCCCTTAATATTTTTTCCCATCCCTCATATTCCCTCCAGTACCGCATACCCAGCACACCCTCCCTGCTCTCAACATGCCCTGCCCCACAACACAACACAGTGCCCCCAGCCCCACCTCGTGCCCCCAAGCCGCAGTGGGGCAAGCGCAGCCGTCGCAGTCCCCCTGGCAGCCCTAGGAAGCGTTGACTCAGTGCTGCCAGGCCTGGGAAATGATTCCGAAATTGAGGGAGAGTGCAAAATGAGGGCAGACCCCAAAAGTTTGGGGAACACCAAATAAGTTTGGTGGGGGTGGGGGGAATCAGGGAGTCGGGGGACTTGGGTGCAATTTGGGGGATTTGTGGGGGGCAGTGGATGCTTCGGAGTAGAAGGGGAGAGTACGAGTTTCTAGGGGGATTTCTGGATTACAGTAACGGGATCTGAGGGACAACTGGGGGTGCAAAGGGGCATTTGGGGTGGGATTTGGAGGAAGAATTCCTGGGGTGCAAGAAAAGGATTTGAGGTCTAATGGGGGAATTGGCATGTTCTAGGGAGATTTTTGAGGTTCTATAAGTGGGTTTGAGGTGCCATGGGGGGCTTTGAGGTGCAGCAGGAATTCTGGGGAGCAGTGGAGATGTGGACGTCACCTTTGTCCCCCAGGGGTCCACGGGGCAGCTCCAGGCATCGCAGCGGTGGGTCTGGGTGCGCCGCCAGCGCCGCTGCCAACCGGGAGGCAAAATCCCTTGGGAGGGAATGCCGAATTTGAGCACCTCAAACTCTGAAACACCCCAAGCCCCCAAATCTCACCCTAAATCCTCCCAAACCCACGGGGATCTCACTCAAAACACAAAATCCACCCCAAATTCCCCCAAGGGCTTCCCCAAGTACTCCTCATGCACCCCAACCCAAAAGATATCCAAATGTCTGAAATCCGATCCCACATAATCTCACCTCCCCCCAACTAAAGGGGACATCTCCAGTTTTGTACCCCTCTGAAACATCCCAGCACCCCACAGGATCCCCCCCAAGCCCCCTCTCAAATTCCACTTAGATCTTGTCCCTCCATACTTAGGGTGCACCCACAAATTTGCAATGTACCAAATCCCTTTAAACCCATATAGTATCCCCCAATAGCCCCTCCAAAATTCCCCTCCAAACCCCAAATTCCACCCCCAAAAGCCACAAATCTTTCCCCTCCCACATTTTGGGTGCACCAACAAATTTGGGGCCCCTAAAATCTCCCCAAAACTTTCCAAAATTCCCCCAAACCTCTCAAATTGCTACCTAAACCCGCCTCCTATACCTCACCCCCTCATGCTTTAGGACGTACTTCCCAGTTTTATTTGAGGTACTCTAAAGTCCTCTAAAATCCTAAAAAATCCTAAAATATCCTCAACCACCCAACTCCCCCCTTGAAATCCCTAAATCTCCACAAATCCCCACCAACCCCCTCCCCAAACCTCCCAAATGCTCAACACCCAAACCCATAACAATCCCCCCAACCGAACCAAAATATCCACACCTCCCTCCCAAATGTACCAACATCAACCTGAAAATACCCCAACACCCTTAACATTTCCCCCCTATAAAGACAAAATTCCTCCAAATCCCCCCCACACCCCCAAAACCATTCAAATGAACCAAAATGGCCCCAAGTCTCCCTAACTCCCCAAAATCAACCACAATCCCCCCAACGCCCACAATAATGTCCCAAAAATCCACCCCTCCAAAACTCCCAAACCTCCAAAAATCCCCCGTATCCCCCAAATCCTTCCAGTATGGTCCCCCCAAATCCTTCAAAGACATCTAAAATCCTCCCCCAAATTCCTCCAAAACCATTCTAATATCTCCATCCCCCAGAATCCCCCCAAATCCCACCCCTTCCACTTAGGGTGCACATCCCAAATCCCAAGGGAATCAACCCTGAGCGTACGCATTTAACCCCACGTTGTCCAGGATCAGTTCCTCCAGCGCGGGTGAGCGACGCACAGCATGCAGCACCTGTGCCTGCACCTCGCTGCTCTGCACCACAACGTGGGAGACCCCAAAACGTTGGAGGCAGAACCCCAAAATGGGGAGCACCTTGAGAACAGTGCAGGGGTGGGGACCCAAAAACAGGAGTACGGAGGGTTAAGGGAGTGAGGGACTCCTAAAATGGTGCAGAAGAATAGGGGGAGTCCCCAAAACTGCAGGGGCCCTGAAACTCGTGGGACCCCAATACAGGATGGAGGAGGCTATGGAAACCCCAACACTGAGTTTGAGATGCAAGTGAGGTGTTGGGGGACCCTGAAGATGGAGGGAGTTCAAAAATGTGGCAAGAAGGCAAGCAGATGACCCCAAAGCGTGTATAAAGGGACAGTGGGTTCCCCCAAAGTTGAGCACGGGGGGAATACGATTAGGGGACCCCAACAGTGGGGGTTTGGGAGGGTGGAAAGTTGCGAGGGGATCCCAAAGTGGAGGCTGTGGGGAGGTCCTGGGTTTGGGGTACACACCAGGCGTAGGTCACGGCAGCACAGCCCTCGGAACCAGCGGTTGTAGCCCAGTGCTGCCACTGCGAGTGCCAGCTCCCTGCATCAGTGCCACCAGTAAGCACGCAGAACTCCTCAGTGCCTTCCAATAACCCTGAGCCACCTCCCAGCACTCCCAGTAAGCACCAGTGTCCTCCTAGTAGCTCCCCACTGCCCTTCCAGTGCCTCCATGTGCTCCAGAACCCCTCCCAGTACTCTTATTCTTCCTCCCAGTGCCTCCCACTGATCCCAAACCCCTTCCAGTGACCCCATTTCCCCTTCCAGTGCCTCCTAATAGCCCCAAGCCTCTTCCCGGTGCTCCCAGTAACACCCAGTCCCTCCCAGTGCTCCCAGTGCCACCATCACCGGCTCTCCAAGTGGCTGAAGTCCCGCAGGTCGAAGCATCGCCGCTCCCCCGCATGGTACAGCGTGTCCACGTCCTGGGGGGACCCCAAAACCCCCATAGCCGCCCAGAGACACCCCCAGAGAAATCCATAGACCCCACAGACCCACCACGGGCCCTCAGGACCCCACAAACCCACTATAGTCTCCCAGGGACCCCCTAAGGGCCCCTGGAAGGACCCCAAGGACTCCCCAATAGCCCCCGTAGAGCCCGAAGTCCTCTGTCGACGCCGTCCTTGGTGCTGAACCCACAAACTACCATAGACCCCCCAAAACCCCATACTCCCTTTGCATCCCAAACACCACTGAATCCTCCGCACTTATCCCCATAGATCCCTCAGGACAACAGAGACCACTTAGACCCCCAGTGATCCCCCAAGACTCCCCAAAGATTTCCGTATAGACCCCCCAAGGCCCCCTAGGAACGTCACAGAAACCCCCCAAAAAGCTTCTCATAAACCCCATCGACCCAGCCAAAATACCCTCTGAAATACTGCCCTCATACGTTCCCTCAAAGGCCCCTAGAGACCCCATAAACCTCTCAAAGCCCCCCAGAGAACCCCTTAAAGCCACCCCCAATGCCCCATAGCCCTCAATTCCCGCCACACACCCACTGCACCTCCTCCCGGCAGCTCAGCCCGTTGTAGTCACACAGCGCCGCATATGTGTCCGAGAAGCCCCCTGTGGGGTTTGGGGGGTAAAGGCGTGGCCGATCTTGTCCACGCCCCCTCCCCAGACAACTCCCATCGGCGACAAGCCACGCCCCCCGGACCCCGCCCCCTCCCACGTCTCGCGAGCTCCCTACCAATACAGCCACCGAGGCCACGCCCCCTGAGCCCACGCCCATCCCCGAGAACCCTCATGTGACGAGGCCACGCCCCTCCCAGCGCCACGCCCCTTCCGAGGCCACGCCCCTCACCGCAGACGCTGGGGCCGCTGGAGGCGGAGCTCTCCGATGTGGGGGAGGTGTCGAGGGGCGGGGCCGGCGGGAGGGTCCAACTGCGAGCGGGGACAAGCACGAGACCCCCACCCCACACCCCCGGCTGTAACCCCCCCGCTGTATTCCAGTACATCCATTCCCATATCAGTTCATTCCAGTACACCCAAGTCACTCCTCGCAACCATCCACCCCAGTGCCCTCCCTGTACATCCCAGTGTCCCCAGACCCCTCTCAGTTCATCCCAGTATAACCCAGTGCCATCCAATCCTCCCACAGACTGCTCCCAGTATATCCCAAATCCCTTCCCTCCCCCTCATGCCCTCTCCTAATGCCTCCCAGTCCCCTCCCTGACCCCCCTCCCCCCCCCCCCCCACCGCCTACCCCAACCCTCTCCCAGCATATCCCGAGTATGGCTCACACGGGGGGGGCACAGGGCAGGGCTCGCCCCAGGGCAGCTCCCAGCTCCCGGGCCAGGCAGGCGGCAGCAGCAGGGGTGGCAAGGGCCAGGGCCAGGGGACCCCGCTCCGTGTCCAGGCGCACCTAGGAACCGGGTGTACTGGAAGGCACTGGGAGGCATTGGCGGGGGGTGGGGGGCTGGTAGAGGCCTGGGGGGACTGGGGCTCTCTAATGGAGTTGGAGGGGACTGGAGAGGGACATGTACATACTGGAAGGCACTGGAAAATACTGTGAGGGTGCTGGGAGGGGCTAAGAGGGCTCTAGGAGAGGCTGGAGGAGTACAGGGAAGTTCTGGAATGTAGTGGAAATACACTGGGATGTCTTGGAAGAAAAGATAACATACTGGGAGACTGGGAGAATGGAGATGGAGCAGGACATGTCCTAAGAGGGACCGGGAGGCACTGGGATGTACCAGGAGGTCACTGAGAGGTGCTGGGAGGGCACTGGGAAGGTAGTGGAAGCTGGCTGGTTCATACTGGTCCATAATGGGAGGTAATGGAATATACTGTAAGGACCTGAGAGGCACTGGGAGTCACTGTATGGAGACTGGGCAGGCAGTGGGGGGCTGCTGGTCCATACTGGTCCATACTGGGAAGCATTATAAGATAAAGGAATGACTTAAGGGGATCATTAGGGGTGTACTGGCAGTCACTGAAAGGGCACTGGGGCACACTGGGAGGCTTGGCATGTATTCTGGGCAAGTAGTTGAGGGTCACCAGTCCACATTGGCCCATACTGGTCTGCACTGGGAGGTGGTGGGTACCTGGGTGGGGCTGGTGGCGCTGATGCAGCGAATCTCCAGCACGCTCAGGGAACCTTCGGCCTGGCAACAGATAGGAGACTTTGTGCAAATGGATATACAGATGGGCATGCAAATCCTCACGGAAATCTTTGTGCAAACAGGCATGAATGGGCTCAGCAGTATGAAGACCCTTGTGCAAGAGGATGGACTCCATGTGCATATATTTGTGCAAATCCTTGTGCAGATTATCGTGCAAATTCCCATCTAAGCCTTCATGTGAATGCTTGTGCAAAAAGTCAGACTTGTGCAAACAGTTCCTTCTGTGAACCCTTGTGCAAATGCTCACACAAATGCTTGTGCTGGGGAACAGGCTTGTGCAAATCCTCATGTGGTTTGTCGTGCAATGGATTGTGCCGGGGGGTAGACTCATTCAGATCCCTCTGAACGTCCCTATGCAAATCATTATGCAAATCCCAGTGCCAATCAAACACATTCACTTGTGCAAATTCCCATGCAAGGGCTCACCTTGGCCGGTGTTGTGGGACCAAAGAGGTGCAGACGCCATGCAGTGAGGGCCTGGGGGACAGAGGCAGGCACCCAGTGCTCCCAGTGCCTCCAGTAAGAGCTCAGACCCCTCCCAGTGTCCTCTGGTGCTTCCAGTGATCTCCCAGAGCCCTCCCATTTGGATCCTTTCCCTTCTCAGTGCCATCAGCCTCCCTCCCAGAACATCCCATTTCCCCTTCAAGTGCCTCTGTTCTCCTTCCCAGTACCTCCCAGTGCCCCCAGACCCGTTTCAGTGTCCCTATTTTCAGTCCCAGTGCCCCCCAGTAGCCCCTGACCCCCTCCCAGAGCTCCCAGTAACTCTCGGGTCTTTAATAGCGAATGTCCCAGACCCCCTTTCAGTGTCCCCATCTCTACTCCCAGTAACCTCGAGCCCAATCCCAGTATTCACAGTGCTTCCAGTAACCCCTAGGTCCCTCTCAGTGCCCCCAGTCCCCCTCCCAGTGCCCCGATCCCCCTCCCATTCCTCTCATCCCTCCCAGCTCCCACCAGGATCCTCTCCTCCAGCCGACGGGGTTTGGTCTCCAGGCGGGCACGCAGCAGCAGGTGGATGCGGGGCCGCCCCAGGGCCCGGCGGATGCTTTCTGAATGGGGTTGGGGGTTACGAGGGGAAGGACTCATCCCAGTAATCTCCCCCCCGACGCCCCCAGTGCTGTCCCCCTCCCCGCTCCCATTGCCGTTCAGCGCCGGTATCAGCACCACGGACAGCGCCCGATCCCGTGCCATGGGCGGTGCTTTGGGGGCACGTGGGGAAAGGAGGGGGGGTTGGGGAGCTCCAGGCGGGTTATGGGAGAACCTGGGGGGTTATGGGGCCTGGGGGGTTACGGCGGGACGTGGGGAAGCATGGAAGGGATTTGGGGGGGGTTATGGGGCTAGGGAGTTTATGGGGAGGCTATCGTACATCAGTGGCCAATGGAAGGGTTGCGGGTGTCTTATGGTATTATGGGGGGATGTCACAGGGTAATGGGGGCGAGGTTACGGGATGGCCATGGAGGTGATGTGCGGGGAGTGTGGAGAGTGCAAGGAGGGGCGTTGAGGTGATGGGGAGGGTCAATGGAAGGGACTTGGGGATTATGGGGGTACAGAGAGACATAGGAGGGTTATGAATGGAATATGGTGGCTCCATAGAAAGAAAATGGATCACTATGGGGTGATGGAGGGGAGCACTGAGGAGATCTGGGGAGATACGAGGCGATTGGATGGGGGATGTGGAAGGATATGGGGTGAATTATGGGGGCCTCCGAGCCCACAGGAGTTTATGGGGAACCCCATGGAGGGAGATATGGAAGGAAATGAGGGGAAATTGAGAAATTTGGGGGGAAATGTAGGGATTCGGGTTGGATTTGAGGGGAAATAGAGGGAAATTGTGGACGGATCTGGGGGGAAATAGAAGCATTTAGTTGGGATTTGAGAGTAAATGGGGAGATCTGAGGTGAAACGAGGGAAACTGGGTGGGATTTAGAGGAAAATGGGGGGATTGAATGGAAAACTGAGGGGATTCAGGGGGAAACTGGAGGATTTCGAGAGGGTTGGGGGTAAAATGGAGGGATGTGGGTGGGATTTGGGGTGAAGAGGAGCGATTTGGGGTAATAGGGGCGCTGGGCGCCGGTACCTTGCAGCTCCCGGGACACGTCCCCCGCCGGCGGGGCCATGCCGCGGCCGAGAGGACCCGAGCCGAGCCGATCGCAGCCGGAAGTTCCCGAGCGGCGCCGGAAACTGCCCGAGTGCAGCCCGGCTCTTCCCGGTGCGCTCCAGCGATCCCCAGTAACCTTCAGGGCCCCTCCCCAATATCCCCCCAGTGCCCCTCCCCAGTATCCGCCCAGTGCTTCCCGTTCCCCCCGTACAGCCCACTGTCCCAATACCTCCTTGCACGACCTCAGCCCCCCTATTCCCCTGATGGCCCCCCAAAACTCCCAGTTCTTCCAAGACCCCGACCCCCCTCCCTCTTCCCCCGTTTCTGCCGTTCCTCCCCCCTGCCGCCCCCCCCCCCTGCCGTCGGCCCTCCCGACCCCCCCCAGCGCTCCCGGCCCCTCCTCCCGGCCCCTCCCCCTTGTGGGGCAAAGGCCGTGGGGCGGTGCTGGGCGATGTGGGGCGCTGTGGGGCGAGTGGGGCTGCGGGCTATGTCCGGGGGGGGTGCCCCTAATTCCGGGAGGACCCTGGAAGGGAAAGTGGCTCTGGTGACCGCCGCCACCGACGGGTGAGTGACTCACAACGCCCCGTGGCGCCCCCGGCTCCTCCGCTCCCCCCCCCGTGGCTCCCATCTCCCCTTTGCTCCACCGGTGACCCATAGCCCTCTATGTCCCCTTTGGCCTCCATGTTCCCCCATAACGCCCTGTGTACCCATGGGAACTCCGTACCTTCTTCATCGTCCCACAGCCTCCCCATATCCTCACAGCCCCATATGTCCCCTTTGTCACAGCAAAGACCCCCCACAAGTCGCCCCATAAACCTCCCCATAGCCTCCATCAACTCACAATCCCCAAGTCCTCCCAGCCCCCTCTTGCCCCCCCATAACCCGTTTGACCCTGTAGACACCTCCAGTGCTCCTCCATCACCCCATAACCCCCCCATCATCCCATATATCTCCATGTCTTCCTAGACCCACCATGTCCCCACGACCCTCTCATGCTCCCCCAAGAACCCCTCACCCCATAGTGCCCCCATCCCCTCCCTCCCCACAGGATCGGGCTGGCAGTGGCACAGAGGCTGGGGGCGGCGGGGGCCCGGGTGCTGCTGAGCTCCCGGCGTCAGCCCAACGTGGACGCAGCCGTGCAGAAGCTGCGGGCTCAGGGCCTGGAGGTCAGCGGGGTGGTGTGCCATGTGGGGCAGCCTCGGGACCGGCAGCGCCTGGTGCAGACGGTGAGGGGGTGGGGATGTGGGGTGATGAGGGGCAGTGGAGCTGGGCGGGAGCTACAGGGAGATATGGTGCAATGGGGAGAGGTAGGATTGTGGAGGGCAGTGGGTCAATGGGAGCCTATGGGGTTATGCAGGGTCAGTGGGGCTATGGAGGTAATGGGGTTATTGGGGGCAATGGATGACTGTGAGGCTATGGGGTGCAATAGGGCTGTGGAGTCCCATGGAGTCACAGAGCTCTGTGGTCAGGGAGGTCCCATGGGGTTATAGAGTGCCACGGAAGTTCCATTATTCAATGGGGAACTGCTGGGGTACCATCACTTTGTGGGGTGCATGGGGATCTTAACGTTCGATGGGGCTCTGTGGTGGGGGCCATGGGTCTGTGAGCAGTCCCATGGGGTTGTGTGTAACTATGGAATCCCATTGTTCTGTGGGGGATCCCACTGGTCTATGGAGGCCCCGCTGAACCATGAGGCACTGTGAGTATCCTGTGGAGTTATGAGGTCATCCCATTGGTCTGTGGGATCCATCACTCTTTGGGGTGAATCCTCCCGCAGGCATTGGATACCTATGGTGCCATTGACATCCTGGTCTCCAACGCCGCCGTCAACCCGGTCATGGGCAGCACCCTGGAGGTCGAGGAGGCAGCCTGGGAGAAGGTGACCCCCAGCCTCCCCCCCCCCAACACCCTGCCCCACTGACCGCACCCCACTGACCGCACTCCACTCTCATGGCTCTGCCCTCTCCAGATCTTCCAGGTGAATGTGACGGCAGCAGCCATGCTGGTGAAGCTGGTGGTGCCCCACATGGAGAAGAGAGGGTGAGAGGGGAGTGGGCTGTGTTGGGGAGGAGGGGCTTGAGGGAGAGAGGGGTTTCTTGGGGGCGGGCCCATCTGACAGTGATCAACCCCTTTTCTTCCTGCAGAGGAGGGGCTGTCGTGTTGGTGACATCGGTGGCTGGGTTTATGCCCTTCCCGGTGAGCGGGGAGCGATGGAGGTGGGAGAGGACTGCTGGGATGGGGGGAGGAGAGGGGTGAGGGAGGAGGTGACGGTGGGTCTGGTGGGGAGATGGTTGGGGTGGCCAGACGGTGGGGTGGAGGAATGGTGGGTGGTGGATGGAAAAAGGGTGAGGTGGAAGAATGGCTGCTGGGACACGCGGTGTGCAGCCGCTAACGGGATAGATGGACGTGTGGTTGGGACAGACACCGGTGGGATGGGTGGAGGGACAGACGGATGCAGCGCAACCACCCCTGTGCCTCGCAGGCTCTGGGTCCATACAGTGTGAGCAAAACAGCGCTGCTGGGGCTGGTGAAGGTGTTGGCCCCGGAGCTGCGTGCCCGCGGAGTGCGCATCAATGCTGTCGCCCCTGGCCTCATCCAGACCCGCTTCAGTGCCGCTGTGAGGGCAGGGTGGGGGGTGGGGTGGGGGGTTGGGGGGCGGTGCTCAGAGCCCCATGGTGGAGAATGCAGAGGGGCAGAGCTGTGCCTGAGGGACGGGGTCATAGAATCACGAGGTTGGAAAGGACCTGCAGGATCATCTTGTCCAACCATCCTCCCAAGGGATCTGATTGGGGCAGGGCATGACGCAGTGTCTTGTATGTGGGGTGGGGGTCGGGGGTGGGGCCTCGATTGGGTGTGGCTGGGTGGGCGGAGCCTCTGGGAGGCGGGTGATCTGATAACCAATGGGAGGATGGGTTGGGTGGGAGGAGCCGGTGGGGAGAGGGGTCTGTGATGGGAGGGGCTCGAGGTGAGCGGAGCTGTGATGTCCCTCTCTTGCAGCTGTGGGAGAACGAGGCCACCAAGGAACAGCTGATGTCCTCTATGGGGATCGACAGGTGGGGAACGGCCCCGAGGGCCTCAGCCTGGGGACGAGGAGCTGTGGGTGGTGGTGGTGACAAGGGGTGACCGCGCAGTGTCCTCCCCTGTCCCCAGGCTGGGAACGCCGTCGGATGTGGCCGAGGTGGTGTCGTTCCTCTGCTCCCCTGCTGCTTCCTACGTGGTGGGAGAGACCGTGGTGGTGGCCGGGGGGACCCCATCCCGCCTGTAGCGGACCCCAGGGAGTGTGGGACACCTGGGGGTGGGCTGCAAGAGACATCCCTGTCTGTAGGGGAGCTCTGGGGACACCTTACGGGACACTGAGGTTTAGTCTGGGAGGATGAGGGAACCTATAGGGGACATCCAGGTCTACAAGAGGCACATGGGGCCATCTGAGGGGAGCTGGGACATGCAGAAAACTTCTGGGTGTGCCATGGAGGTTTTTGTAGGCCTCAGTGTCTCCTTGGATGTCCCCATCGTATTTCTAGGAGGATCAACAGGGAATACTGAGGCTTACAGAAGCATCTGGGGACATCTGGGGTGGTCTGTAAGGAATACTGAGGGCTGTAGGGGGTGTTTGGGACATTTGTGGGGGATATTGTGGTCTGCAGAGAAGTGTAGGGGGCTCATAGGAGACGCTGAAGTCAATATGGGGCATTTGGGGCAATCTGTGGGGACATGGAAGCCCATGGGGACACCCTCTCAGACAACTGGGATCATAGGGGACATTCTAGGAGCTATCAGGTAGATTTGGGGTCACTTGAGCATTTTTGGGGCATTTTTGATCCCCCAATAAATCCACTGACGCTGCCCTGGTTACAGCTCAGAAGTATCTATTTGGGGCCATTGTGGAGTGCCATCACAGCGCTCAACGTGGGGGTGATAATCTTGACGGTGTTGGCAGCGATCTTGAAGGGACAGGCATTATCTTGAGGTGGCATCTTCTTGGACCCCTCCCCCCCTTGTGGCCTCCTGTGATATCCCCATTTCCTCATGCTCCCTATTAGCACTAACAAGCATCACAATGGCAGTTAGCAGGGTCCGTTTATTGCCAGGGACAATAAATGGTCACAGAATCACAGACTCATGGAGGTTGGAAAAGATGTCTAAGATCACCTAGTCCAACTCCAACCCATCCCACCGTGCCCCACTGTCTCTCAGTGCCACGTCTCCACGGTTCTTGAGCACCTCCAGGAATGGTGACTCCACCACTGCCCAGGGCAGTCTGTAGCAGCGTTTTGCCACCCTTTCTGGGAAAATGTTTTTCCTCATATCCAACCTGAATCTCCCTCAGTGCAACTCAAAGCCATCACCTCTCATCCTACCTCTGTGACCTGGGAGGCCAACCCCCACCTTGCTACAACCTTCTTACAGACGGTTGGGGAGGCTTGGGAGCCTTATCACGTATCACCTTATCACTTTCTACTTCTACAGACTGAACCATCCCGATTCCTTCACCCACTCCCCATCAGACTCTCCCACTCCAGACCCTCACAGCTTTACTGCCCTTCTCTGGACACTCTCCAGCACCTCAATGTCTTTCTTGTAGCGAGGGGCCCCAAGCTGAGCACAATACTGGAGGTGCAGCCCAGAGTTGTGCTCCAGACAGTTTTTGTATTAGCAGCTCATTAAGCTATATCTGAATGCCAATCAAATTCATGGCTAGGTGTGGCCTCTGCAAACATGGTGGAAGCTGGCCTACAATGGCATGAACACAAGTCCCACATGACAGCTGTTGGGTTTTGCTTTCATGTGTGCATCACTGTTTTGGAGTCATTGAGACACATCAGCAAAAAAAATGAAGAGACTTCAGGGGAATACAGTCCCAGTTTACCTTTGAGCTTATCAAGTTCCCTCTGGGTGGCAACCCTCCCTTCTACTGTATCAACCACACCGCTCAGCTCAGCGTCATCAGCAAACTGCTGAGGGTGCACTCAATCCCCTCATCTGTGCCACTGATAAAGATGTTAAGAGCCCCGGCCCCAAGATGGACCGTGGGGGACGGTGCTCATTACTGCCCTTCACCTGGACGTGGAGCCAATGACCACAAGCCTCTGCTGTGACCTTCCATCCAATTCCTCATCCACCAATCAATCCATCCTTCATATACCTGCAATTTAGCAATAAGGACGTGGTGTGGGGGACCACACCAAAGGCCTTGCAGATGTCCAGGTAGATGACATCAGTTGCCTTCCCTTTATCCACCAATGCCGTCACTCCACCACAGGAGGCCACCAGATGGGTCAGGCATGACCTTCCCTTGGTGAAGCCATGCTGGCTGTCTCAGATCACACATCCCTCATGTGCCTGAGCATCTCTTCCAGGAGGCTCTGCTCCATGATCTTCCCAGGCACAGTGGTGAGGCTCGCTGGCTTGTAGTTACCCAGTTCCCCCTTCCTCCCTGTGATGTTTTGCTTTTTCCAGTCCCCAGGGACTTTGCCTGACAGCCACGTCAGCCATCTCCCTTAGGACCCTGGAATGCATGCTATCAGCCCAGGGACTTGCACACATTCAGTCCCATGAGTCGGTATCAGATTTGCTCTGCCCGTACAGCGGGGGGGAGTTTGCTTCCCCAGTTCCCGCCTGGAGGTTCAGGTTCAGGAATGTGAGGTTCAGGGATGTGAGAATCCTGGCTGCCAGCAAAGACTGGGGCAAAGAGCACATCGAGTACCTCAGCCTCCTCCAGTTTGTTGTAGCCAGTTCTCCTTTCCCATTGAGCAGAGGAGATACGCTCTCTTCGGCCTGTCTCCTCTGGACTACGTACCTGTAGAATCCCTTCTTCTTGTTTTTAAAATCCCTTGCCAACTTCAGTTCCATCTGTGCCTTGTCTTTCCTAATCCCATCTCTGCAAGTCCGGACAGCATCCCTGTATTCTTTGCAGGTGACACATCCCTGCTCCCACTGTCACTGCTTCCCCTTCTTTTCCCTCAGTTTGCTCAGCAGGTCCTTGCTAAGCCATGCTGGTTTCCTCCTCCCCCTTCCCCTTCCCCCCGCTTCCTGCTTTCTTATTCTGAGGGACGGAGAGCTCAGAAAGGCATCCTTAAAGAGCAGCCAGCTTCCTTCCACTCCTTTGTCTCCAGGGACTTCTTCCCAGGAGGTCTCGTCCAACAATTCCTTATCAGCCTCATGTTCGCTCTCCTGAAGTTCGGAATCCAGACTCCACACTTTGCCACATTCACCGCCCGCGGTCCGAGCGGCGCACACAGCAGGGGGCTGCGCTCCGCTAACGGCGCTCAGCGGGAGCGAATGCAGCAGCGCGCACCGAACAGCGCCCCCTGCGGGACACAGCGCCACAGTCCGCCCGCTGCGCCCCCCAGCTCTGTCTTTCACCGCCAACGCTCCTCCCGGGGGAGGTGCACCGTGCCCGGAGGTACTGCCATACCGGGACGATGCGCGGAGCGGAGGGAGCAAGCTCCGGGTCCAACTCCCGCGGCCAAAAATCCGTTTAATATAAAGTCCTCTCATCGAGGACGTATCAGATATTAAACTGATAAGAACAGATACTACACTTGATCTTAGCCAAAAGGCCGAGAAGCGATGCCCGGCGCTCTGCCCGGACACGCCCCACCCCCTCGCGCGCCCCCGACACCTCACGGACGCGCACCCGCCACCCGCACCGACCCCTTCCCCGCCGGCTCAGCGCCGCCCCCACCGCGCACCACCCCGCTCCGCTCCCGCTCCGCCCGATGGGTGCCCCGCCGGGCCCCGGTGCAGCGTGGCGGAGCGCTCCCGGCGGCCCCCGCGGCCGCGGGCGGATCAGTGGAGCTGCGCGCAGCGCTGCGGTTGGACGTGTTGTTGCGCAGCCGCAGTTCCTCCTTCTCACGAGAAAGGCTGCGGCGCCGCTGAGTCGTAAAATGCGCCCCGGTCCCGCAGTTCGCCCGGAAAGCTCCTCCCGGCCTCCGCCGCACGTCCCGGCGCACAGCGAAGCGCTCTGCGGGGATTCTCGGGGCGCTGCGCAGCCGCACCGCAGGGACTAAGAAAAATGGAGACTCGGACTGAGGTCCCGAAACAAGATGCTGCTGTGCAGGTCTGTGGCTGCAGTGAGCGTCAGAGCCCGGCCTTTGCAGTGCAAAGTGAGGGAGACAGCACTTGTGTCAGATGCGACCAGCTCAGTGTGGTTGACCTGAAGGAGGAGGTGGAGAGGCTGAGGAGCACAAAGGAACGTGAGAGGGAGATTGATTGGTGGTGCCAAACCCTATCGGCCCCGAGATCTGGGCTGAGGCTGCACATGCAGCACGTCGCCCCCTGCCGTCCTGCAAACCGGTGACAGAGGGGATCCAGCAGGCAGGCAGCGTTCCTGCTGCAGTGAACCCCCTGTCCTCCCCTCCCCCTAACAACAACAGTGAAGATTTGGGGGCCGTGGGGCAGTGGCAAAAGGTCCCTGCTCGGCGATGCAGGTGTGCCCTCCCAGAGATTCCCCTGCCTCCCCAGCTGCCCCTGCGGAACAGGTACAGTGCTCTGCAGGGACAGCTGGACAGTGGTGGGGATGGTGGTTCTCCCCACTTGGTGGTGTTACCAGTCTAACCAGACCTCACTTTGCATTAAAACCTCATCGGCAAAGGAAAAACGATGGGTCATCGTCCTTGGTGACTGCTGAAGGGAGCAAAAGGGCCAACACACAGACCAGACCCTCCACACAGCGAGGTCTGCTGCCTCCTGGGGACCCGGGTTAAAGATGTGAGGAAGAAACTTCCTTCCCTGGTTCGGCCCTCAGATTTCTGCCCCTGTTGTTCTTTCAGGTTGGCAGCGATGAAATGGGAAGAACTTCCCTAAAGACTGATAAAGGACTTCAGCGCCTTGGGGCGACAGGTGAAGGGTTTGGGAGCACAAGTTGTGTTCTCCTCTGTCCCTCCAGTTACAGGGAATGATGAGGGACTGAACATGATGGGCCACTGGATTAATGCCCGGCTCTGAGCCTGGTGTGCCTGGCAGGGGTTTGGGTTTTTTGACCTCTGCTTGATTTACGTGAGACGAGACCTGCTGGCAAGCAATAGGAGTAGCTTCTCCCACCGGTGGGAAGGGGTCTTACGGTGGGAGTTGGGAAGCTTCACTGATAGAGTTGATACGCTGGATATGCAGGGGGGTGGGGGTGTAACTGGGGTCACTGGAACAGAGCCCGTATGTAACATGGCAGTGCTTGTAGGAGAGGGATGTGCTGGTAAGGTCCCGCAGTCGTGTGTCCTGGTGGAGGAGGAGGACGACTCACCCTTCTGTGGGAAGAACACGAGGGCTGGTGTGAGGCTGGTGGCTGTGGAAACACCTGAGTGTGGTCATGAGGGCATTAGGGCCACTGTCACTCCAAAGGAGGCCCAGCTCAGGTGCCTTTACACCAATGCACGCAGCATGGGTGGCAGACGGGAGGAGCTGGAGGCCACTGAGCGGCCGGAGAGCTACGATATGGTCACCGTCATGGAAACGTGGTGGAACGGCTCGCACAGCTGGAGAGCTGTGACGGACAGATACCGACCTTTCAAAAGAGACAGGCAAGGCAGGAAGGGCGGCAGTGAAGCCCTCTATATTGAGAAAGAATGCGAATGCATGGAAATTAATGATGGTGATGATAGGCTGGTGAGCTTATGGGTCAGAATAAAAGCGAAGGCCAATAAGACTGATACTGTCATGGGAGTCTGCTACAGGCCACCCAGCCGGGATGAAGAGGTGGACGAGACACTTTATACAGTTGGGTGAGGTCTCGAGGTCTCTCCCCCTTGTTCTTGTAGGGGACTTCAACTTCCCAGACGTCTGCTGGATTTATAATGCAGCAGATAGGGAACCCCCGGCGGTTCCTAGAGCGTGTGGGTTATAACTTCCTGACACTGGTGGTGAGGGAGCCAACGAGGGGAAGCAAAATCCTGGACCTGCTGTTTGCTAACTGGGAAGGTCTTGTGGGGGGTGTAAAGGTTGGAGGCTGCCTGGGGGCAAAGTGATCACAAGATGCTTGGCTGCTCGATCCTTGTTGAACCACGGAGGGGGGTCAGCAGAACTGCCACCTTGGACTTCCGGAGGGTGGACTTTAACTTTTTACCTCTTTAGCACCATGGTTGAAAGGCTCCCTTGGGAGGCAGCTTTGGAGAGCGTGGGAGCCCAGGAAGGCTGGGAATACTTTAGGGAAGTTCTTTTAAAGGTGCAGGAGCTGAACGTCCCCAAGGCACGGAAGTTGAGCCCATGGGCAAGGAGGCCGGGCTGGCTGAACAGAGACCTTTGGCTGGAACTCAAGAGCAAAAGGAAAGTTTATGGTCTCTGGAAGAGTGGGCAAACTGCTAATGATGATTACAGGTATGTAGGGAAGCTGTGCAGGGAGACGGTGAGAGCGGGGCTGGTCTCTTCACACTGGTGACAGGACGAGGGGAAATGGCCTCAGGTTGTGCCAGGGGACGTTTAGGTTGGATATCAGGAAGAACTTCTTTACAGAAAGGGCTGTGAAGCACTGGGATGGGCTGCCCAGGGAGGTGGTGGAGTCACCATCCCTGGATGTGTTTAAAAACCGTCTGGATGTGGTGCTCAGGGACATGATGGAGCAGAGGGCTGTTAGTTAGGGTAGGATGGTTGGGTTGTAGTTGGACTCGATCATCTTTAAGGTATTTTCCAACCTGAGTGAATGATTCTATGATTCTGTGATCCTATGACCCCATGACTCACTGCTATTTCTGCTCACAGCGGTTGTTACACGGTTCCTCAGGACAGTGGCTGAACGTGCTCAGTGATTCTGAGCAAGAAGTCACTGAACCGCACGCCGCGCTTCCCGCGGCGCAGAGCCTCCATCTGTCGCTAAGCAGCGCTATGGGCCGGCTTTAAGTCGTCTCCCTCCTGCTCCGACCTCAGATCCGGTGCAGCCCCGCGGCCCGCCGGCACCGCCTCGATCCGCCGCCCTACGAACCCCGCGTCCGAGCGGCCGCACTTCGGGGGGGGGCGGGGCCACGCAAATCGCTGCCGCAGGGGCCGCCGGGAGCGCTCCGCCACGCTGCACCGGGGCCCGGCGGGGCCTCCATCAGGAACGGAGAGGGAGCGGCGCTGGCGGCGCGGGGTGGGGAGTCGCACAGAGGCGGCGGGGGAGGGGGCGGCGCGGGCGGCGGGTGCGCGTCCGTGAGGTGTCGGGGGCGCGCGAGGGGGTGGGGCGTGTCCGGGCAGAGCGCCGGGCATCGCTTCTCGGCCTTTTGGCTAAGATCAAGTGTAGTATCTGTTCTTATCAGTTTAATATCTGATACGTCCTCGATGAGAGGACTTTATATTAAACGGATTTTTGGCCGCGGGAGTTGGACCCGGAGCTTGCTCCCTCCGCTCCGCGCATCGTCCCGGTATGGCAGTACCTCCGGGCACGGTGCACCTCCCCCGGGAGGAGCGTTGGCGGTGAAAGACAGAGCTGGGGGGCGCAGCGGGCGGACTGTGGCGCTGTGTCCCGCGGGCGGGGCGGGGCGGGGGCGGCGAGAGCCGCTGATGGAGCCTCGCTGTCCCTGCTGGCCCCCCCTCCTTAATGCAGCCCAGCACACGGTTGGCCTTCCGGGCTGCAGGCGCACGCTGCTGGCTCGCGTCCAGCTTCTCGCCCACCAGGACCCCCGAGTCCTTCTCCGCAGGGCTGCTCTCGAGGAGATCTTCCCCCGGTCTGTAGGAACGCCCGGGATTGCCCCGACCCAATGCAGCGCCCCGCACTTGGCCTTGTTGAACATCATCAGGTTCACGTGGCCCCACTTCTCCAGCCTGTCCGGGTCCCTCTGGGTGGAATCGACTCCTCTCTCTCACACCTGGAGGCTCCGGGTCCCGCTAGGCATGGGGGAGGAGCCTGACGGTCAGTGACGACCGAGCACCTCATTGAGCACCTCAGCTTTTTCCACGTCTGAGGAAGGCAGCTCCCCATCCCCTTCCAGCAGAGGGGGAACGCTCTCCTTGGCCGGTCTCCTCCTGCCTGTGCACCTGCAGAACCCCTTCTTGTTATCCTTCACGTTGTGAGAGGTCGGTTGTGTTTTTGCAGTAGAAGCTCCTGGTATTTTCTGTATGTAATGTAGGCCTTTACTGAACTTATGACCCTCTTGTGAAACAGTGATGGAAGTTGTTTTTCTTCCACTAAGAAAGTTGCTGAACGGAGTAAAAAGGTAAAATTTGGGGCGCTCTGAGTTGGGTGGAATTGAGGCAGGCTCAAGATAACACAGGTATGCAGGGAGGAGGGAGAGCCGGGCATGGGGCTGAACGAAGGTGCTCACTCCTGGAAATATCGCCCTCCTACCTCCGTGGTGATGTACAAAATATACCAAAACCAACAGGCCTTATAATGGAAACGTGTCGCAGCAACAGCGTCGGGGAAACGGAGAGCCTGAGACTCTCAAGCAACGAGCGAGCGCCAGGAGAGCATCGCCTGCATCGGGTATCGGGCACGGAACGGAACGGATTCCGCTGAGCGGGCGCAATTTCTCCCTTGCCAACAGGGGGCGTGCGGCCGCCACTGCAACCACGAATAAACTTCGCCGCTGTCACTGAGATCCCTGCCAGACCTGAAAGGTTTGACGTTGTTTCTCACAGCATCCTTCGCCAGGTTCAGCTCCGTCTGCGCCTTGGATTTCCTAATCCTCTCTCTGCGCACACGGACAGCAGCCCTGTATTCCTCCCACGGTACACAACCGTAACCCCTTCAGCTCATCGCCCCGCGCTGACAGAACGGCTCGTGCGGGTGCCGACCGCGGGGCGCTCCTTCGGTGCTGCCGGAACGGAGCTGCCGTGCCGAGGGACGGAAGCGGTGGCTGAGAGGCGGGGCCATGCAAATCAGAGCCGCGGGGGCCGCCGGGAGCGCTCCGCCACGCTGCACCGGGGCCCGGCGGGGCCTCCATCAGGAACGGAGAGGGAGCGGCGCTGGCGGCGCGGGGTGGGGAGTCGCACAGAGGCGGCGGGGGAGGGGGCGGCGCGGGCGGCGGGTGCGCGTCCGTGAGGTGTCGGGGGCGCGCGAGGGGGTGGGGCGTGTCCGGGCAGAGCGCCGGGCATCGCTTCTCGGCCTTTTGGCTAAGATCAAGTGTAGTATCTGTTCTTATCAGTTTAATATCTGATACGTCCTCGATGAGAGGACTTTATATTAAACGGATTTTTGGCCGCGGGAGTTGGACCCGGAGCTTGCTCCCTCCGCTCCGCGCATCGTCCCGGTATGGCAGTACCTCCGGGCACGGTGCACCTCCCCCGGGAGGAGCGTTGGCGGTGAAAGACAGAGCTGGGGGGCGCAGCGGGCGGACTGTGGCGCTGTGTCCCGCAGGGGGGCGCTGTGTGGCGCTCGGGCTGTGCGCTGAGCGCCATCCGAAGGGCGAGCGCAGCCCGGGCTGCACCGACGAACGGGCGCCGGGGCGGGGCGGGGAGGGGACCGTCCCGTCTGTCCGCCCTCGGGAGCCCCTTGCCCTGCAGCGCCGCGTCCGGGCCGGGCCCCCACAGTCGAGCCGTGGGGCTGTGGGAGCGGGGCCGAAGGAGGGCACGGGGATGGTCGGGGGCTGCGGCTGTTGGTGGGGAGAAGCCGAGTGAGGGGCTGCGTGGCGTGGAGAAGGGGCGGCTGCGGGGAGACCTTCAGGGCCTGAAGGGGCCGAAGCAAGGCGGGAGAGCGGCTTTGTGCACGGGCAGAGAGCGATGGGACAAAGGGCGAACGGCGTGGAACTGAGAAGGGAGAGGCTGAGGTCCAATGGGCATCTCGTGATTTGTTCTCTGGTTTGATCGATCTCCTGCAGGATCTTCTTGCAATGTGTATGAGAAAATATTACTTCTGTATTCATGCTGACTAGATGCGGATTGTTGCTGTTTATGCACGTATATTGCTCATTATTTAACATCTCGTATTCTCTATTACTCGGGGCTTGTCTGTGCAGCACCAGCTATCAGCAGTTTTCCATCATGGGGGTCTTGGATCTGTCTGACTTGCCTTTAACTGAATGCTCGGAGGTGTTTCAGATGGATGGACAGACAGGAGCTGCAGTCTTTTTGTGCCTACAGCCGACTGCCTCAGCCTCATCTCTATGTCTGTAAATCACGGCGCCCGTGTGCTGAGCATGCATTCCTGGGGAACGTTCATCTCGAGGAGAAGTGATGAAAAGCATCGGAGACCCCCCCAGTAAAGCAGAAAGATGCCCGAAAAGGACAGTGGCAGCGGAGACTGTGAAACAAAAACTCCTCCCTTGTTCTGATGCAGAAACAACATTCGATTCTCACGGGGGCTTAAACTGAAAGAGGGAAAACTGAGGTCAGATGTGGGGAAATCCTTCACCCAGAGGCAGTGCGGCGCCGGCACCGCTGCCCAGAGCTGTGGGTGCCCCATCCCTGGAGGGGCCCGAGGCCGTGGATGGGCGCTGGGCAGCCCGAGCTGGGGGCACCCAGCCCATACCGGGGCATTTGGAGCTCAGTGATCGATTCGGTCCCTTCCAGATCAACCATCCCACGATTCCGTCACTCCTCCCACCCTCCCAGGGCCGTTGGGCACAGCGGGATCCACACGCGGTCCCGTTGCTCTGCCGGCCGTAACCCCTCCCGTGGGTGCCGTTCTTTTGGCGCTGCAGGAGCGGAGCTGCCGTGTGCGGGGGAAGGGGGGAGAGCGGCCACCCCTCGGGGCTGTGTGGGAACGGAGAGCAAACGGAGGGTGAGGAGGGACGGAGGAGCTCACAGCTACACACCGCGACCGCCGAGGGCGGGAGAGGGCGGCGGTATTTATTGCAGCGAAGTGCCCCGAGCGGGACCGCGCGGGATGGGAGCGAGAAGGGAAAGGGCACGACGGAGAGCAGCCGTGCCGCTCGCACCACGCCGGGCTTCGGGCAGCTCTGCGCTGCACCGCGTCGTATCGGCGTGCGAGAAAAAGGGGCGGCGCTCCGTACGGCAGAGAGGGGGAACGCGCTGCAGAACCGACCCGAGAGAGCGGCCGGACGGCGTCCGCGCGCAGAGGGAGCGCCGCTGTTCTCCCGGGGCGGGGATCCTCCGCACGGCCCGGCAGGCGGAGCACCGCAGCCCCGGCCCCGCCCTCTCCCCGCCCCCAGCAGAGCCCTACGACGGCCGCCGCGCTCCCCGGGCCGCCGCCGACCGCAGTGCGTACGCGCAGCAGCACCGCCGCGCTCCGCGGCAACGGGGGGCGGAGAGGGACGAGCGGGGCGGGGCCAGGGCAGGGGGCGGGGCCTTAGGGAACGGATCCAATGGGAGGGAGGTGGCCGATCAGAGGCGGGGCCATGCAAATCAGAGCCGCGGGGGCCGCCGGGAGCGCTCCGCCACGCTGCACCGGGGCCCGGCGGGGCCTCCATCAGGAACGGAGAGGGAGCGGCGCTGGCGGCGCGGGGTGGGGAGTCGCACAGAGGCGGCGGGGGAGGGGGCGGCGCGGGCGGCGGGTGCGCGTCCGTGAGGTGTCGGGGGCGCGCGAGGGGGTGGGGCGTGTCCGGGCAGAGCGCCGGGCATCGCTTCTCGGCCTTTTGGCTAAGATCAAGTGTAGTATCTGTTCTTATCAGTTTAATATCTGATACGTCCTCGATGAGAGGACTTTATATTAAACGGATTTTTGGCCGCGGGAGTTGGACCCGGAGCTTGCTCCCTCCGCTCCGCGCATCGTCCCGGTATGGCAGTACCTCCGGGCACGGTGCACCTCCCCCGGGAGGAGCGTTGGCGGTGAAAGACAGAGCTGGGGGGCGCAGCGGGCGGACTGCGGCGCTGTGTCCCGCAGGGGGGCGCTGTGTGGCGCTCGGGCTGTGCGCTGAGCGCCGTCCGAAGGGCGAGCGCAGCCCGGGCTGCACCGACGGACGGGCGCCGGGGCGCGGCGGGGAGGGGACCGTCCCGTCTCGTCCCGTCTCGTCCCGTCTCGTCCCGTCTGACCGCGCTGCTGCTCCGCTCTGTCTCCGACGGCAGCGCACACATTCGCCATCTGCGGCGCCCCGCGATACCGCCGTGCAGCGCCGTACCGCCCGCACAGCTCCGCTTTGGAGTCTTTTGTCCTCGTTGTGCGGCAGAATCACAGAATGACCCGGGTTGGAAGGGACCTCAAGGATCATGAAGTTCCTGCCCCCCTGCCTGGGAGGTCCACCAAACTTCCACATTTTCTAGATCAGGTTGCCGAGGGCCCCATCCAACCTGGCCTTGAACACCTCGAGGGACGGGGCAGTTTCCTGTCTTTTCGGGACCGCTGTACGGACCGCGCCCTATGAGTGCGCTTCTGGGGGTTGCGCCCCTCTCGGGTCCTCTTCGGGTCATTTTGGGGCCTTTTGGGGGCCGCTGTGCGCTGCGTTGCGGTCGGTCGGTGCCGCTCGGGCTCATCGCGGGGCGGTTCGGCGGAACAAACGCGGGGCGGCCCCTTACGGAGCTGTCCCGGTGGGCGCCGCCCCGCACGGCGCAGTGAAGATGGCGCCGAGCAGCGCCGCCCCGCACGTGGGAGAAAAACGCGCCGTGATTTTGGGGAGCGAAGCTCTGTGAAAGCGTCTGAATTCGCTCATCCGTTTGTCCGAGGGCAGCCGGGCTGGTACGCAACGCTGGGGAAAAGATCACAATTGGAACTCTCACGATTCCCCCACCCCCATTTTACGACAAACCAAACCAACAAAAGAACAAACCCGCTTCTGTGTTGGTTTTGCATTTTTTACCTCTGCTTACAAAGCAGAACCCTTCGAGGACACTCCAGTCCCATGCTCTGCAGCCCTGTTGCGGCTTGGTGAATTTCTGCCGTCGGTATCGCACGGCAGAACATCCTGCAGGACAGTGGCAGTTACAGAGCTCATGCTCTGGTTCCGTGTTACCGCCATTTTGGGTTCCCGGAGGGGAGGGGAGGGGAGGGCAGGGGAGGGGAGGGGCGGCAGCCCCGGAGGACTTGGCGCCAGGAGGAAGCGGGGCGGGCCTCCGGACCGGACCCAGCCGCTCTCAGCCTCGGGCCGTCTGAGCTCGCCGCAGAGCAAAGCGCGTGCTGCCGTCGCCCTGCCGTGGTCCGACTCCGACTTTGGGCACTGTCGTCTCTCTCGTTTGGTTTGGTTTGGTTGCATTTAGTAAATTCCCGCTCCTCCTCAGATCGTTGCCGTTGAGTTCTCTCCTTGTTAGAACGACCTGCTGGCTCTCTGCCCTTCCCCCTCTCCCGGAGCGCGCGGCCGGGGCAAACCCTTTTATTTTTTTTTCCTTCGCTCCTTTATCATCTCTTTTTTTTTTTTTTTTGCAGGCTGAGTGGATCAAAAAACTGCTGAGGTTGGAAAAGACCCTCAGGATAATGAAGTCCAACCGCAACCTAACCATCCTGCCCCAACTCCAAGAACCCTCCGCTCGGTCGTGTCCCTGAACACCACATCCAAACGGTTTTTGAACACATCCAGGGATGCTGACTCCACCACCTCCGTGGGCAGCCCGTTCCAGTGCTTCACAACCCTTTCTGTAAGGAAGTTTTTGCTGAGATTCTACCTGGTGCAACTTGAGGCCATTACCCCTCGTCCTGTCACCTGTGACCAACGAGAAGAGACCAGCCTCGCTGTGCTGCGAGCACCTTTCGCGTATTGGCAGAGAGCAATGAGGTCTCCCCTCAGCCTCCTGTTCCCCAGACCAAACAGCCCCAGTTCTTTCGGTCACTCAAAGTCGGCGGCAGCGGAACGCGGCTCAGCGCCCCCGCGGTGCGGCGCTCTGCGGAGATCCGCCCATAGGGGGCGCTGTGCGGACGCCCGGCGCTGCACGGCGGTACCGCACGGTGCGGTGCCCGCCCGCCCTCTGTCCCCGCGGCGCCCCGGGAGCGGCGGGAAACCTCCGCGGGAGGAGGGGACGGGCGGCGGCCGGGGGCGCGCAGAGCGGCGCGGGGAAACGGAGCGGCCCCAGCACTGCGCGATGGGCGCCGCACAGCGAGTGGCGGCCCTTAACCGCTCGCTGCGCCCCCCAGCTCTGTCTTTCACCGCCAACGCTCCTCCCGGGGGAGGTGCACCGTGCCCGGAAGTACTGCCATACCGGGACGATGCGCGGAGCGGAGGGAGCAAGCTCCGGGTCCAACTCCCGCGGCCAAAAATCCGTTTAATATAAAGTCCTCTCATCGAGGACGTATCAGATATTAAACTGATAAGAACAGATACTACACTTGATCTTAGCCAAAAGGCCGAGAAGCGATGCCCGGCGCTCTGCCCGGACACGCCCCACCCCCTCGCGCGCCCCCGACACCTCACGGACGCGCACCCGCCGCCCGCGCCGCCCCCTCCCCCGCCGCCTCTGTGCGACTCCCCACCCCGCGCCGCCAGCGCCGCTCCCTCTCCGTTCCTGATGGAGGCCCCGCCGGGCCCCGGTGCAGCGTGGCGGAGCGCTCCCGGCGGCCCCCGCGGCTCTGATTTGCGTGGCCCCGCCTCTCAGCCACCGCCTCCGTCCCTCGGCACGGCAGCTCCGTTCCGGCAGCACCGAAGGAGCGCCCCGCGGTCGGCACCCGCACGAGCCGTTCTGTCAGCGCGGGGCGATGAGCTGAAGGGGTTACGGACGGCAGAGCAGTGGGGCTGGATGGATCCAAGTGCAACCAACGGCCCTGGCAGGGCGGGAGGAATGATGGAATCGTGGCGTGGTTGGGTTGGAAGGGACCAAAACCGTCAGTGAGCTCCAAATCCGTTGCCGGTGTTCCACACTGGAAAGGAAGAGGTCGGCAAAATAAGTTCTGGGGCGGTCAAAAGGGACTCGAGGGCTCTGGGAAAACTGCTGAAGGGGTCGGGAGCGCAGAAGGTTTCTCCTCTGTCCTGTTGGGTGGCGACCGGGACCCGCGCAGGAGGAGGAGGAGGGCAGACATGCTGAAGGGATGGCCTCGTGGATGGTGCCGTGCTCAGGGCTTTGCGTGCCACGGGTTGGGACACAGCCTTGAGAAAGGAGGAATGCTGACGGCAGATGGGAGCTGACTGACTGCAAGGGCCGCAACTGTTGTAGGGAGCAGAGCTGGCTGGGCTGGTTAGCGGGGCTTTAAACTGGACGTGGCGGGGAAGGGGTTGCACTGGGTGACAGAGAAGAGCGTGGGAACGCGGTCAGCTTGGGAGGCGGGAGGGAAAACCCAGACGTGTCTTGCGGGAAACGGGGAGGGGTCCTCCGAGAGGGCGGTGAGGCCAAAAGCCGAGCTGAAGTGCCTGGATAGCAATGCAAGCAGCATGGGCAGTGAACAGGAGGGGCTGGAAACCGTGGTGCAGTTGGGAAGGTATGGCCTGATTGCTACCACGGAAACGTGGTGGGGTGAATCCCAGGGTTGGAATTCCCTGACTGAGGACTGCAGGCTTTTCAGGAGGAACAGACAGGGTAGGATGTTAGGAAGTGGATTGACTGCAAAGAGCTGCCTCTGAGGAACAGCCACGATCGGGTCGAGGGCTTGTAGGTGAAAATTGAGGATGGGCCCAGTAAGGGCAGCTGGTGGTCGGGGTCTGCTGCAGCCCGCCTGCTCGGGGGCGCCTGTTGACAAGGCCTGCTTGCTACAGCTGCAGGAGCTGTCGCGCTCGCGGGCTCTTGTCCTGATGGGGGATTTCAAGCAGCCGGATACCTGCTGGGAGAGCATCACGGCGGGTGGCAGGCAGTACAGGAGGTTCCTGGTGTCTGTCGAGGACAACTTCCTGCTCCAGGTAAGAGGCGGACCCAGCCGAGGTGAAGCCTTACTGGATCCGGTGCTCACCAAGGCGGGGGAGAGCATTAGAGAGGTGAAGATCAGAGGCAGCCTGGGCTGCAGTGACCAGGCCTTGGTGGAGTTTGTGGTCTGGGGGAATGCAGGCCTGGCAAAAAGCAGAGTCAGGACCCTGAACTTCAGGAGGGCGAACTTCTGGCTGCTCAAGGAACTGCTGGGTGGGATCTCCTGGGAAATTGTCCTTAAGGGCATAGGAACACAGCAGAGCCGGCAGCTCTTTAAGCACAGAGGAGGCCACAAAGATGCTCAGAGGGCTGCAGCACCTCCCCTACAAAGACAGGCTGAGGGAGCTGGGCTTGTTCAGCATGGAGAAGAGAAGGCTGCGGGGTGACCTCATTGCAGCCTTCGAGCACCCGAAGGGAGCCTACAAACAGGAGGAGAGTCAACTGTTGACAAGCGTAGATTGTCAACGGCAGGACAAGGGGAAATGGTTTGAAGTTGAAGGAGGGCAGATTGAGGTTGGATGTCAGGGGGAAGTTCTTGACAGAGAGTGGGGAGGTGCTGGAACAGCTGCCCAGAGAGGCTGTGGATGCCCCGTCCATCCCTGGAGGTGTTGAAGGCCAGGTTGGATGGGGCCCTGGGCAGCCTGGGCTGGCCTGAAATGTGGAGGTTGGTGGCCCTGCCTGTGGCGGGGGGTTGGAGCTTCGTGATCCTGGAGGTCCCTTCCAACCCGGGCCATTCTGTGGCTCTGTGATTCTGTAACACCCTTCTGCGAGCACAAGGGTCTCCCAGCAGAAGAAACTGAGCAGAGGAGGCGGGTGGCTGGCGTGGCTGAGCAAGGACCTGCAGCTGAAACTGAGGGAAAAGAGGGAAATGTGCAGGAAGTGGAAGCAGGGATGTGTGCCGTGGGACGAATACAGGGCTGCTGTCCGTGTGTGCAGAGAGAGGATTAGGAAAGCCAGGGCGCAGATGGAGCTGAACTTGGCGAGGGATGTGAAGGATAACAAGAAGGGGTTCTGCAGGTGCACAGGCAGGAGGAGACCGGCCAAGGAGAGCGTTCCCCCTCTGCTGGAAGGGGATGGGGAGCTGCCTTCCTCAGACGTGGAAAAAGCTGAGGTGCTCAATGAGGTGCTCGGTCGTCACTGACCGTCAGGCTCCTCCCCCATGCCTAGCGGGACCCGGAGCCTCCAGGTGTGAGAGAGAGGAGTCGATTCCACCCAGAGGGACCCGGACAGGCTGGAGAAGTGGGGCCACGTGAACCTGATGATGTTCAACAAGGCCAAGTGCGGGGCGCTGCATTGGGTCGGGGCAATCCCGGGCGTTCCTACAGACCGGGGGAAGATCTCCTCGAGAGCAGCCCTGCGGAGAAGGACTCGGGGGTCCTGGTGGGCGAGAAGCTGGACGCGAGCCAGCAGCGTGCGCCTGCAGCCCGGAAGGCCAACCGTGTGCTGGGCTGCATTAAGAAGGGGTGGCCAGCAGGGACAGCGAGGCTCCATCAGCGGCTCTCGCCGCCCCCGCCCCGCCCCGCCCCGCCCGCCCGCGGGACACAGCGCCACAGTCCGCCCGCTGCGCCCCCCAGCTCTGTCTTTCACCGCCAACGCTCCTCCCGGGGGAGGTGCACCGTGCCCGGAGGTACTGCCATACCGGGACGATGCGCGGAGCGGAGGGAGCAAGCTCCGGGTCCAACTCCCGCGGCCAAAAATCCGTTTAATATAAAGTCCTCTCATCGAGGACGTATCAGATATTAAACTGATAAGAACAGATACTACACTTGATCTTAGCCAAAAGGCCGAGAAGCGATGCCCGGCGCTCTGCCCGGACACGCCCCACCCCCTCGCGCGCCCCCGACACCTCACGGACGCGCACCCGCCGCCCGCGCCGCCCCCTCCCCCGCCGCCTCTGTGCGACTCCCCACCCCGCGCCGCCAGCGCCGCTCCCTCTCCCGCTCCTTCCCCGATATCGGCCCCGCCGGGCCCCGGTGCAGCGTGGCGGAGCGCTCCCGGCGGCCCCCGCGGCTCTGATTTGCATGGCCCCGCCCCTCACCGACCTTCTCCCTGCCGATGGGCGCGGTATTCCAGCCCCGCCCCCAGCCCTGGCCCCGCCCCGCTCGTCCCGTCTCCCTCCCCCGTTGCCGCGGTCGGCGGCGGCCGTCGTAGGGCTCTGCTGGGGGCGGGGAGAGGGCGGGGCCGGGGCTGCGGTGCTCCGCCTGCCGGGCCGTGCGGGGGATCCCCGCTCCGGGAGAACAGCGGCGCTCCCTCTGCACGCGGACGCCGTCCGGCCGCTCTCTCGGGTCGGTTCTGCCACGCGTTCGCATGAAAGAAACACGCGATGTGTTTTGGGAGCGCGTGGCTGGAGGTGGAGCTGCTGATCTGTTGCGTTACGCCATGGGCTCTCGCTGCATCCCCGTGACAGCTTTTGCACGACGCGAAGTTTTCCAGCTGCGGACTGGAAAACGTTGTGCGACGCCGTTCTGTTCTAACAACGGGACCTTCAGCGCAACGAACGCGGCCGGAACTGCCTCGGGCACCTCCAGGGACGGAGCGCCCCGCGGCTTCGCTTCCCCCTCCGTGACCGCGGGGCGGCGCTGGGCGGCCCGGGGAGAACGGCGGTTGTTGTCCGGGCGTACGGGGATGGGATCGGGAACGGCACGGCGCTGGGGGAGCCGTGCGGGGCGACGGAGGGGAAAGGAAGGCGGAGGGTCGACCGGCGCTCTCCCAGCCCCCTCTCCGTGACACACACGGGGGCACCGAGCGCGCCCTCGCTTTGCCGCCGCCCCACGGAGCGCCGCAGGGACGCAACGGCAGCGTCTGTGCGACAGCAACGGCAGCCACCGCAGAGGACCGAATAAAAAGGGAATCGACTTAAAGCTGGATGGGACTACAAAGTGCCGCGGCACTGCAGAAACCCTCACGCAGGGCTACGGGCGTGTAACGGCACCGGGAGCGACAGCGCCCAGAGCCAAACTCAGACGGCGGCTGGGAGCGATGGCACCGCGATGTGACACAGCCCGAAAGGAGCAGAAATACCCGCACCCTCGGGTCCGGCCGCAGCGGGGCAGCACCGTGGGATCGTTCTGTTGGAAATATCCAAATAATTTACCGGGATGGCAAATCTGATAAAGCAGACTTTGTTCCCAATTGCACTGCCGGCCGTCCCGGAAGCAGCAGCGCATGTAGAAAACATCTTCATGCTCCGTCACCCGATGCTCATCTCTTCCTCCCCTGGTTCCTCATCGGCTGAGTACTTCAGGTTCATAACATTCCCGATGCTCAACTAAACATACGGATAACGCCGCCCCGCGGTCACAGAGGGGGGAGCTCGGCCACGTGGGGTCCCGGCCCTGGAGGTGCCCGCGGGTGGGGCGCTGGGCAGCCCGAGTTTGGGGGGGGCCGGTGGGGGCTGTGCCATCCCTCAGTGCTCCACACTCCGTGGTCTGCTGTCACGGGGTTACCCCAGATGTAAGTCCGTCACAGGGGAGCACAGGCCCCGGGAAAAGGAGAGAAAGGAGCGGCCCCGGGCCACGCGCGTCGGGAGAGAGGGAAGGAGGAGCCAGCAGGTCGTTCTAACAGAGAGAGAACACAACGGCAACGATCTGGGGAGGAACGGGAGTTTACTAAATGCAACCAAACCAAACGAGAGAGACGACAGTGCCCAAAGTCGGAGTCGGACCACGGCAGGGCGACGGCAGCACGCGCTTTGCTCTGCGGCGAGCTCAGACGGCCCGAGGCTGAGCGGCTGGGTCCGGTCCGGAGGCCCGCCCCGCTTCCTCCTGGCGCCAAGTCCTCCGGGGCTGCCGCCCCTCCCCTCCCCTCCGGGAACCCAAAATGGCGGTAACACGGAACCAGAGCATGAGCTCTGTAACTGCCACTGTCCTGCAGGATGTTCTGCCGTGCGATACCGACGGCAGAAATCACCAAGCCGCAACATCTGCAGTCCCTCTCTCCCTCTCCCTCTCTGCTCCCACGCCTGGCACAACATGGAAGGTTTCACCAATGGCGTGGCAGTGCCCAGCAGCACTGCATGAGCTGACTGGGATGGGATGCATCACTGTGGATATGTCCCATCCCTACAGAGAAAGTTGTCGTTGCTTCTGCTGCAGACCTAATATTTTGGTAGATGGCAGAGGGCTGAGCTGATCCTGTCCCCATTCAGGTACGCACATCGGCCTCTGCCTCACAGCTCAAACCTGGGCACAGGAGGGAGCAGAATGGGAAACCCAATCCCAGCCCATCCCAAACAGACCCTGTGAGAGATCCCATCCAGACAGATGGACGCACGCGCTGACCAGTTGGTGAAGGCGCTGCCATCGGCCCATGTCCAGTGCTCGTCCCCTTCTGCCCTGTGCAGCCCAATCCAACGGTTTGCCAGGCCCTGGTACTGCAGCGTGAATTCCTTTGAACAAACCCATGTGTGATTGGAGCTGTTGGAGCACCTCCCCCCTACCCCCAAATATCATGTCCCACCTCACTGCAAGGTGCTGCACTCGGATTGCTGCAATGCTGTGTTGCTAATGGTGTGGACAGGGAGGTGTGCGGCTCAGGACAGCGCTGGTGGCTGCAGGGAGGGGGGATGGGGGGAGATGAGGACGTGGCACCGTCCCAGCACAACCCGGTGCTTTCCCCAAAGGCATCTCCTCGTGGCTTTGGCATGGGGTGAATTGGGGGCACTGGGAGCAGTTGGTGTGGCCCCACAAGTGTGGGTTTCCCACCCCCATGTTGGCACTGGGGCTCACGCCCCACCATCTCCTCTTCTGTATCTATGATGGCCAGGGAAGCTCTGAAAGGTGACAGGGATTCCATAATAAGAGGGAGAAAGGGAAAAGGACTTCACAGAAACCAAGAGAAGGGAATAATTTATGTTAAGGGGGGACAGAGAAAAGGGGGATTGCAGACACTAAGTCTGGGAAAATAAGGGAAAGAAGGCCATAAAGATAAGGGTTGAGAACAGCCCATGGACATCTGGCAGCGAGATGATTAGACATTCACAGGGCAAGATGACCCCGATGTGTGGGGGTTTCGACATCAGAAGAAAACAAGAGCTCTCGCCGTGAGAAAGGAATCTTCATCCCAAAACACCGGCAGAAGAAGAAGGGGGGGAACCCTTTGCCAATGGGGTCGCGGGGAATGTAATGAATATGTACACAAACTCGGGGGGGAAACTATTGATTATGTATTAGTTTGGCCTATATCTGTATCACGCTTTTTCCTTACGGCGCGCAAGTTTGGAGTGTTAACCCCTTGCGCCAGGGCTGTGTGCACATCTCTTTATTAAATCATACCTGCTTTATATCCTAACAGGCTATAGAGTTTGTTTCCGCGCATCAGTTTGGCGACCCAGATGGGACAACCACTGTACGGCTGCAGGACCAGCTGAGAAGGGGGACGCCTTTGGCGCGCCCCGAGATTTCTTGGAAGGACTCCCCTTCCTCATCCGATCACTGTGTGAACAGACAAGGACCATCTGTGGGCGGACCAGGTATGTGTACATAACGGGGAACCCATAAGTCGTGAGGAGACGTCCTACGCAGGGTGCAGAGGGGCTTGTATGCCCCCCCCCCCCCCCCCCCGAGGGACGTGAGCTCACGAGTTCGGTTGCCGGCTGGGTTAGGAGGACTCCTGTGTAGTTGTTAATAGGACAGAGCTTGGTTGCTCTCTCCTACAGGGTAAAACGCAGTGGGCATCTTACCAAAGGGTATTCCTGTCTGGGATAATTGGTATTGTGTGTTGTATTGTAGCAGTACTGTGATTTGAGTCGACAACTATAACATCATTATTCTTATGGTTAAGCTTAACGAGTAATATATACCATGGTTCTTTTTGAAATGTTGGAATGAGTGTGGTGTGAGTGAGACGCGGCATAGCTGCGGGGCGAGTGCGGAGTCCCGACCCGCGGTTCCGTCCTCCCGCGAGGGAAACGGCCGGGGACGGACGAAGCGAAAGTTGTCCTTTGATACGTGTTTGTCTTTATAAGTGTTGTTTGTTGGCCACTGTAAAGTACGTAGCTGTGAAGCGCATACGGGGTCAGCTGGGGAAAGGAGTATTGCTGAATCTATTGTAAGACAGTACCGCGGTTTAAGTGTGTGGATTAGAAGTCATAGATGAAGTTAAGATGGGGGGATCACAGGGAAAAGAGGTCCCTAAGCGCACACCCTTGGGATGTATACTGGCACACTGGCGAGATATTGCAGGGGAACCAGGGGGAACTCTGAGCCGGAAAACGCTGATTAAATACTGCAATCAGTGGTGGTTGGTGTATAAGTTAGAGGATGGGGAAAAGTGGCCCCTGAATGGAACTGTAAACTATAATACAATCTTACAGCTTATGCTGTTTTTAAGGAGAGAAAGCAAATGGGATGAAGTAGCATATGCAGATATGTTCTTCACCCTCCGTAACCATCCCGAATGGCAGAAAGAGTGTGGGATGGGGCCGCCACAAGATCCATTTGTATTAACTGTAGAAAAGGAGCAGCGTAAGACAAGGGAGAATGGAGTCAAACGCTGCTGCTCATCCTGCAGTATTGGACAGCAGTGCATAAAGGCAGGCAAGGTTAGAGAGCCCAAAGAAATGTTAGAACATCTCCAGGTTCCCTGGGCAGGGGCGAGAGGTGAGGAAACCCCACTGGATCCTGAGATGCCTCCTCTTGAGGACCTTCCTTCACCCCCTGAGCCTCCAGTCCTTCCTGCGCCGAGGGAGGTGATAGGGCCAGATGGAAGTGCGAGGTTAGTTAAAGTCCCGTTCTCTTCATTTGATTTGGAATCCTGGAGAGAGATTTGCAAAAACTACCAGGACAACCCATTAAAGGTAGCGAGACATTTCCAGTTTCTAGTTAGACAACATGAACCAGATTGGAATGATGTTCAGCTGCTGTTAGATCAGCTAACCGAAACAGAGAAACAACTAGTTTTAAAAACTGCACAAAATCTAAGTGAGGACAGTTTGCGAGGAACAAATGAAGACATTAAAGATCATTTCCCATTACAAAATCCTCGCTGGGACCCGAATACAGCACATGGGAGGGAGAGTTTGGAGAGATACCGAGAATGGATAGTGAAGGGAGTGGAAAGAGCTATCCCTAAAACAATAAATTGGTCTAATCTATTTGAGGTAAAACAGGGTCCAAAGGAATCCCCCTCAGAATTCCTGGACAGACTGAGGAATGCAATGAGAAAACATACCTCTTTGGACCCAAGGTCCGAGGAAGGCATACAACAGTTAGCAACATTGTTCATGGGGCAGTCTGCAGGGGATATAAGAAGAAAATTGCAAAAATTACGGGCACCAGCTAATCGGAACTTGGAAAGTTTGCTAGAAGAGGCTTGGAGAGTGTTTAGCAATCGGGAGGAGGTAGATAAGAGAAAAGATGGGAAAGCGCTGATTGCAGCTCTGCGAGAAATGAGCAGGGGGGGTATTAACAGAGTAAGGAAGCCCCTGGAAAGGGACCAGTGCGCCCTCTGCAGGAAAAAGGGGCACTGGAAAAATGAATGCCTGCTGAGGAAACAGAAAAAGGGAAGGGGGGCATGGAATAAGGTCCGAGCCCCTGTGGAAGAAGACTGATGGGAACCGGGAGAATCTACCCTAGCGGATTCACTGGTTAAGATAAAGCTAGGGAATAAGCAGCAGAGAGTGGAATTTCTAATAGATACTGGTGCGGCTTGTTCAGTTCTAAACGAAGAGTTAACTCCATTAAGCAAAGAATTTATGACTGTAAAAGGGGCCACTGGTCAACCCGAAAAGGCTTACTTCCTCAAACCTCTGAAATATAGACTGGGAAAACAGATAGGGATACATCTGTTTTTATATCTACCCGATTCACCACATCACCTCTTAGGGAGAGACCTGTTAGAACAATTAGGGGCAGAAATAAAATTCAAGTCAGGAAAAATGCAATTTAAAGTAAGAGACGATTTGTTTATTGAAGTACTTAGTCTGGCATTGATAACAACAACACCAGTGGATACGGGGATGCCTGAGGAAATTAGTAATCAGGTCTATCCAGGGGTATGGGCAACAGAAATCCCAGGACGTGCGAAGAATGCACTCCCTATTGTAATTAAAGTAAAACAAGAAGCCCAACCCCCGTGAATTAAACAGTATCCCCTAAGGACAGAGGATAGAGAAGGAGTACAGCCGTTAATTGACAAATGCATGAGACATGGGTTACTAGTAGAATGTGAATCTAAATATACCACCCCAATACTCCCGATCAAGAAACCAGATGGAAGCTACCGTATAGTACAGGATTTGAGGGCAATCAATAAGATAGTAGAAGATTTATATCCCTTAGTGGCAAACCCATATACATTGCTCACGAAGTTATCTAGTGAATTAGCTTGGTTTACCGTACTGGACTTAAAGGATGCATTCTTCTGCCTGCCTCTGAGCCCTGAAAGTCAATTATTATTTGCATTTGAGTGGGAAAACCCCAAATCAGGCAGGAAAACACAATTAACATGGACAGTACTTCCCCAGGGATTCAAAAACAGCCCAACTATCTTTGGAAATCAGCTAGCCAAGGATTTGGAGCAATGGGAATGCCCCTCAGGGAAAGGAGTTTTATTACAGTATGTGGACGATCTGTTGATAGCTACTGAGACAGAGGAAACCTGTGTATCATGGACTATAAGTCTCCTGAATTTTTTGGGACTCAATGGATATCGAGTTTCCCCACAGAAAGCCCAGGTGGCCAAACAACAGGTAGTCTACTTAGGCTACGAAATCACTGCCGGACTGAGGACGCTGGGAACAGCAAGGAAGGAAGCCATCTGTCAAACCCCTCAGCCTCGGACTGCGAAGGAGCTGCGTACCTTCCTGGGAATGACAGGATGGTGTCGGCTTTGGATCCATAACTATGGACTGTTGGTAAAACCGCTCTACGTGCTTTTAAAAACTAACCCCAATACTCTTACGTGGGATGGGGAGAGCAGGAGAGCCTTTAAACAGTTAAAGCATGAACTCATGCAGGCTCCCGCTTTAGGGCTGCCAGACACAACAAAACCGTTCTGTCTGTTCTCATATGAAAAACAGGGAATAGCCTTGGGAGTTCTGGCTCAGAACTTGGGACCCTATCGAAGGGCAGCAGCTTACTTCTCCAACTAGACGAAGTAAGCAAAGGGTGGCCAGGCTGCCTGAGAGCAGTAGCTGCGCTGGTGGTAAACGTTCAGGAAGCACGCAAATTTACCTTAGGCCATAAAATCAAAGTATTGACATCTCATACAGTTTCAGCTGTGCTAGAGGTGAAGGGCGTACACTGGCTCTCACCACAGAGACTCCTTAAATATCAGGCTATTTTAGTGGAACAGGATGACGTGGAAATAGTAGTAACTAACATTATCAACCCAGCGTCCTTTCTCAGTGGAACCTCGGGAGAACCAGTATCGCATGATTGTCTGGAGACCATCGACGCTGTGCATTCCAGCCGACCGGACCTGAAGGAGGAACCACCAGAGGATGCTGAGGACTCCTGCTATACTGACGGTAGCAGCTTTGTGCTGCAGGGTGTACGCAAAGCGGGCTACGCTGTGACAACTACAGACAAGGTAATAGAGTCTAAAGCCCTGACCCCAAATACCTCCGCACAAAATGCAGAGATTATAGCTCTAACCCGAGCTTTAGAGCTGGCAGAAGGAAAAAGGATCAACATATGGACTGATTCAAAATATGCCTTTAGTGTGGTACATGCCCACGGAGCAATATGGAAGGAGAGAGGACTGTTATCAACACAAGGAAAAGGCGTTAAACACGCTGAGGAGATTCTTAGACTCCTAGAAGCAGTACATCGGCCAGAAAAGGTGGCCATTATGCATTGCAGAGGGCATCAGAAAGGAAAGACACCATATGAAATAGGAAATGCTTTTGCAGATCGAGAGGCAAAGAGGGCAGCAAAGGAGGATCCGGTGGAGCTGCATTCTCTAATTCCAGACGGTAAAATCCAAATGGATAGCGAGCCCAGGTACTCGAAGGAAGATAAAAATCTCATAGAAGATCTAGGAGGGCAAGAGGGAGAGGGAGGATGGGTCACAACTCCACAGGGCAAAATAATTATACCCAGCGCCATTCTGTGGGCAGTGATAATGGCTGAACACAGAAAAACACACTGGGGAACTGAGGCGCTATATAAATACTTAGTTCAAAGGATAATTGCCCGGAACTTGTACTCCACAATAAAGCAGGTGATCCAGCAATGTGAGATTTGTCTGCAAAATAACCCCAAAGTGGGGCATAAGATCTCATTGGGACAGATCGGGAAAGGAAATTACCCAGGACAGCAGTGGCAAATTGATTTTTCAGAACTCCCAAGAAAAGGGGGGTTCAAATACATGTTGGTATTAACAGATACCTTTTCGGGATGGCCAGAGGTATACCCCTGTAGGACTAATAAAGCGCAGGAGGTAACAAAGGCTTTGTTGCATGAAATCATTCCGAGGTTCGGGGTCCCTGCGGCCATTTCATCAGACCGGGGCCCACATTTTATCGCTAAGGTGGTCCAACAAGTGAGTACCCTATTGGGAATCGACTGGCAGTTGCATACTCCTTACCGGCCGCAATCCAGTGGCCAGGTAGAGAAAATGAATCATCTCATCAAATTACAGATAGTAAAATTGGGCCAAGAGGCTGGGATACCCTGGCCACAAGCATTGCCGTTGGCACTTTTAAGAATTCGCACAAAACCCCGAACCAAGGAAAGACTAAGCCCATTTGAGATTCTTTATGGACGACCCTACACTGTACAAAAGGGAATCTCTACGCAGACGGGGGAGGAAGTGTTAAGCGAATACATGATCAGCCTGACAAAGCAGCTAAAAAAGGTTGAGAAAACAGTACTTGGTGCCAGGGCCCGGGGCCTGGATGGCCCAGTGCATGATATATTACCAGGCGACTATGTCTATGTTAAATCCCTCTCAGATTTACCTTCGGAGCCAAGGTGGAACGGGCCCTACCAAGTGCTTCTGACCACCCACACTGCAGCGAAGGTGGAGGGACTGATACTGTGGATACACCATACCCGCCTGAGGGAAAGCTCCTGGACAACGGTGGACCGTGGAAGAAGAAGAACCGCTGAAGATCAGAATCCGGAAGCACGTTTAGAGGTTTAGTGATAGTTAACATAACTATAACAGCAGTTATGGCCTGGTATGATAACAGCTATTTAAGAATGACTGAGAAAATTGGCCAGGCCCTTAATAAATCTTGCTGGATATGCATGGCTCTTCCTGGAAGAGAGGGAAGAGTACCGATGTATGGGGTAGTGGCATTAAATTGGACAATTCCAAGCTGGGTGGAACAGGGGAAATGTAAATTTGGTATAGAAAATAAGCCACAGAAAGGTCCTAATTTTGATCTGTTAGTTATAGACTCTACTAAGTCAATCTTTGTAGATAGAAAGGCTAATAGCAAGAGTGGGGTGGGAGTAGGATGGCGAAACTTAACAGGTATAGGGTGCAGTTGGGAATATGGGAACTCTGAACTAGTATCAGGGATTAGTGAAGTTAGAAGATGGATGCAAGGTGAGGGATGTGACCCTAGAACAGATGGGGCAACACAGTGGGTCTCAGATGAGAACATACTCGGAATTGTGGGAATGAGAACATCATTTACCCACCAAGAAAAAATACCCAAGCCATGTAAGTTACCACATGGGTATTGGTGGTTATGTGGGGATGGGCAGGCATGAAAAGCATTACCTTTAAACTGGACAGGGACATGCACTGCAGGATAGTACCTCAGACCACAGTGCATGAAGAAATCCCACGGGGACTTTTAAGGACCCCCTGGATTCGGACTAGGCATACATACAATCCCCTAGCTAGTCATGGTACTGGATTTCACAGCTTCCTAAGAGCCCTAATCCCAGCTCTAGGAGTAGTTCAGCTGGAAAAGGCAATTGTGAATATTTCTGCAACCTTAGAAATAGTGGAAAATGCCACAACGGATGCATTACGAGCAATCCAAGAGGAGGTATCCTCCTTATCCAAAGTCGTGCTTCAAAATAGGATGGCATAGGATCTATTAACAGCTAAAGAAGGAGGGGTATGCACGATAATAAATCAGAGTTGCTGTGCATACTTAAACAAAGGTCTGAGGATTGAAACAGACTTGAGGAAAATTTGGGAACAGACAAAGGTATTGCATAAGGCAAGTCAGGGTAACTCGGACTGGGGAGGAGAACTATGGGATACACTTACTAGCTGGCTACCAAATCTGGGATGGATAAAACAGCTCTTCTTAGTCAGTATCATCCTAGTACTATTAATAGGTTTTACCTGAGTGGTAATAAGGTGTTTTATGTGCCTATGCCAGAGTACTGGAGGGGAGTATGAGGTTTGGAAAAGACATGAACTAAGGCAGAAGGTAGAAAGTGGAGTTTATTTTGAAACTCATTAAGAAAAGGTAGAATAATCTAGCAGGAATAAAGTCCTGCTAGATTAAAGAAAAGGGGGGAATTGAAAGGTGACAGGGATTCCATAATAAGAGGGAGAAAGGGAAAAGGACTTCACAGAAACCAAGAGAAGGGAATAATTTATGTTAAGGGGGGACAGAGAAAAGGGGGATTGCAGACACTAAGTCTGGGAAAATAAGGGAAAGAAGGCCATAAAGAGTTGATAAAGAGGTTGAGAACATAAAGAGGTTGAGAACAGCCCATGGACATCTGGCAGCGAGATGATTAGACATTCACAGGGCAAGATGACCCCGATGTGTGGGGGTTTCGACATCAGAAGAAAACAAGAGCTCTCGCCGTGAGAAAGGAATCTTCATCCCAAAACACCGGCAGAAGAAGAAGGGGGGGAACCCTTTGCCAATGGGGTCGCGGGGAATGTAATGAATATGTACACAAACTCGGGGGGGAAACTATTGATTATGTATTAGTTTGGCCTATATCTGTATCACGCTTTTTCCTTACGGCGCGCAAGTTTGGAGTGTTAACCCCTTGCGCCAGGGCTGTGTGCACATCTCTTTATTAAATCATACCTGCTTTATATCCTAACAGGCTATAGAGTTTGTTTCCGCGCATCAGCTCCGAGCTGGAGGCAGTGCCCCCTGCTGCTGTTCCACGCACTCTCTGTGTCCGAAAAATAATAGCATTTCCCCTGGAAACCGACCCAGGCGTTGGGGCACACATCGGAAAATTCTGGGCAAGGTGAGCACAGCTCAATGCTGGAGCACTGCAAGGGAAACAACTGGGCAAATGAGAGGCAAACAGCAGCAAGTGGGTACCCCAGGAGGTGGGATGGGGGCTGTGCTTGGGGAGCAGCTCAGGGTACTGGGAAACCCCATTGTTCCCCGTCCTATGCCCACAATGGGATGCTGGGTGCACTCACCTCTCCCAAACACCAGCGTGATGATGACGCCCACCAGCACTCCACTCACAAAGAGCAAAAGGGCGGTTTTCCTTCTGCCCACGTTCCATTTGCAGCCTGGTGGGGCAGAGAACAGATGGGATTGGGCTCTTTTCCCCCATTCAGCCCTTTCCTGCTGCTGAGTAAAGGTAGAAACCCTAGGATGATCCCTGTACAGGGGGGCCCCCTGTACATGTACGGGGGGGGGGGGGGGGAGGGCCCTCGCTTCAATTCCATAGAAATTAAAGAAGGGAGGAACCCTTACTTCAGAGGCGGAGTTTGGGGTGTGGCTTACTAGGAATAGGCAGGACTTGGGGGAGTTTAGGCGGAGTTTGGGGAGGGGAGTGCTAGGAATTGGCAGGACTTGGGAGGAGTTTGGTAGAATGGGGGCAAGGCTTTCATTTATCAATAGCACATTGCAAAGGAAGAAGCTCTTCGAATTCCAGACCTGAAGCCTTCAGATAAGAAAATGGACCAATCACCATAAAGGAAAACTCATTCAAACTGACTTGACTATATACTGCGCATGTCCAAGAAGGAGTGAAAAACGAGAAAACATTCAAGGAATTAGTTAGCATAGGACAACCCATTGTCTAGAGTGAGTTAGCAATACCTGCTTTTGCGTAATCGTGAGTGTGCATTTTGAATGGTGTAAATATGGTTGCTTGAGAGACACTAGTCGCACAACTGGGGCGGTGCAAGCCCCCCAGTGCGCCAGTGTATACACCTTAAATAAACTACCTTACATTCTGACTCTTGTGAGTCCGAGTGCAGTTCCGCAGGTCACTGCATGCCAGCAGACGATCACAGATTCTGTTCTCTTACCCTGTTTGGATCGTTGGTTTTCATCTGCTGGGCAGAGCAGCTCTGCTTCGTGCTGTGGGGAGTTTGGTTGTTGCTGAGATCTGCCTGTCCTGTTCTGGGAGCTGGGAAAGCGGGCTGGAAGGAGAGAGGAGATGCTGAATGTGACTTTAAGTATTACAAGGGACTAAAAGCAAAGTAGTGCCTTATCAGCATCCAAAGCTGAAAGATCCAAATGGACCTAAACTGCACCAAATGAGCCACAAATGGACCCAAATGCGCACAGTTGGCCTAGATATAGGGACACACTGCCCAAAATGCACAGAAATGGCACCAAATAGACTCAAAACAGACAGAAATATCCCCAGAATGCCCCCAGATCAGAGCTAATAGACCAAAACTGCCTCAAAGTGACCCAAACAGGTGTGAAATGGCCCCAAACGGATACAATTGGCTCTGGAATTGATCAAAAGGCAACAGAATGGCCCCCAAATGACTCAGAATGGATCCACAGGGCCCCACAATTGACCCCAACAGACGAAGAGTGACACAAATGGCCCCAGAACAGCTCAAAATGAGCTGAAACGGCCCTGGTTGCCCCGAAATGGACACAATTGGCCTCCAATAACCCCCAAATGACCCCAAAGTAACCCCCTAATGACCCAACACAGCCCAACATCAGCTTTAGCGGCCCCCCAGTGGTCCAAATGGCACCAAAAGCATTCCAATACGATCCCAAAAGGCTCCTGAGAACCACTCCCAAATGGCCATGGATCAGCCCCTGATTGCCCAAAGCAGCACTTACAGCCCAGAACAACCCCCAGATCGTACTGACATGGCTCAGCACCCACAAACGGCCCAAACTCCCGCGGACATCCCCTAAACAGCGCGAGTGGGCGCGGCCCGACCTGCAGTATGGGGCTTCTGGCGGCCGCCAAAGCCTGCCCCCTGAGTTCTCTTTTCCGGTGCCGACGGTGGGACCGGGAACGGGCACGGGCACGGGAACGGGCACGGGAACGGGCACGGGAACGGGCACGGGAACGGCGGGTTCGGCTCCGCACGCGGCGTACCGCGCTACTCTGGGAGCCGCCATCTTGGAGGTGGCGACCGTTTCCATGGGAACGCGGTGTTGATCACGTGATCTCGCGCGCCGCTGTCTTAGAGCTCAGCGGGCTCCCGTTGCGAGAGCGCAATGTGCCGCTTGTCACGTGACGCGGCCCGCCGTGTGCAGCGCTGCTCGCGCCGCTGTTCAAAACTCTGCGGTGCAGCGCCGGGTGTCGCGCGGCGGTGCCGCGGTGCGGAGCGGCGCCCCTCCTTATTAACGCCGTGCGGGCCGGCGCCCACCGGGGCAGCTCCGTGCGGGGTCGCCCCGGGTTTGTTCCGCCGAACCGCCCCGCGATGGGTCCGCGCACAGCGGTCCGAAGAGGCACCGAAACGGCCACAAAAAGACCTCAAACGGACCCGAGGCGGGCGCAGCCCCCAAGGCCCCGTCCGTACAGCGGTCCCGAAATGACAGAAAAACGCCCCATAACGAGGAGAAAAGATTGCAAAGCCATCCTTCCTTCTGCAGCGCGCACAGCGCTGCCCGCCTCCTCTTCTCCCCCTCTCCGCTTTCCCCCAACTCCCGTCCCCCTCTCCCCTCCCCCTCTCCCCTCCCCACCCTCACCTGCTGCCTGAGCAAACCGGAACACAGCGCTGCTCCTGCTGCCCTCGGTATCATCCACGCCTGCACTGGCGGGGCGGGCCGCTGCGACTGTTCGTGAACGGCAGCGGAGGATGACGCTCTTCGGGAATGCGCCCACTGCGGCGCTGCGTGACGTCACGGCGGTACTCGGCGAGGTGTCCCAGGGCAGCGCCCCGCCTCTCAGCGCTGCGTTCCGGCGCGGGGGAGCGGCGTGAGTAGCGCTGTGCCGGGCGGGTGGTGCCGATGTCAGCCAGGTGGTGTCGCTGTGAGTCAGGGAGCGCTGTGCCGGCAGGTGGCGCTGTGCCGGTGGTGGCGCTTTGCCGGTGGTGACGCTGTGCCGGCTGGCGGCGCTGTGCCCACCCGGCGCCGTGCTTTGTGATCTCGCGGCTCGCTCGACGTTCCCACTCCGGCGGATTCCGTCTCCTCCTCCTCTCGCTGTTGTGACGGCAGCTCTCCACCTGCACCTTCCCCGAGCTCAAGAGGTTCCCTCTGAAGGCCAAACGGGTGAAAGTGTCCGTGCAACCGAAATGTGGGGAGAACAGAGGAAGCACGGGGGATCCCCGCAGAACGAGACCACGAAAAAGCTGAGAGCGGTTTCTGTGCTGGGGATCAGGTGGAACAAGCCCTGCAGCTCTATGGCAGGAGGTGCTGCCTCAGAGTTGGAAATATCCAAATGATTTATCAGGATGTATCTCTCATCAAAGCGGATTTCGCCCCCAATTGCACTGCCGGGTGTCCCACAAACCGCAGCTCCTGCAGATACAGCAGTACACCTTTGTGCCCCTGTAGTGGAATTGCAGGGCCGCAGCCTGAACCGACGGGTGAGCTACGAGGGTACGTGAGCGCCTGGAGCGGCGGGGAGTCTGGAGCCACCCCGCTTCCGTGCAGTCTGAGCCTGCACGGGTTCCCCGCTTCCCCCCGCCCTTCTCTTCCGAGGCGCGATGGTACGAACGGGGGAGGGACACGTTCCTCAGCTCGTCCCTTTCTCCAAGCTGTTACCGGGAGGGGTGAGTTAATTCCTTTTGATATCTCTTCCTACAGCGCCTATTTCTCAAATAAAGGCTCTGTCATTGCCCTCATTTGCTCTACAGCCCCATTACCCATGCTGATCTTTTCCTCCCCCAGTTCCTCACTGGCTGAGTGCTTCAGGTTCACAGATGTTCCCAACGCTCAGCTAAACACACGGATACCAGCTAAACAGGAATCGTTGCTTGCTGAACATGCATTGCTAATTATTAACTTCTAATAATGGGACAGGGATCAGTTTGGAAGGACAGAGGCAGGATCCCGATGTCTGCCGCACCCAACCCGCCCACAGTGACAGAGCTGGCGCTGTGTCTGATAACTGCTCTTCTTTTGCCGGGGGTCTCTTATTCAAACAGAACAGCCTTACAACACACTTTCCCATGCATAATACTACACCCGTACAATCTGCAACTATTGCTGTTTTACAAATGAGAATTAATCACATAATTCAACAACATTTCCAAAATATGTTACAGAAATATATGGTATTTCATCCTTTTCAAACTAGGTATTTCTAAGGGCAAGTTACAAACTACCTTGTGCCCTACTTCTTCAGATCAGTTCTCATGCAGAAACAGCGCTCCATTCCTACAGCTGATCCCCGGTGCTGAACAGCCCAGCGTACATCAGTGGTGCAGGAGCAGCAGCTGCTGCGTGCAGTGCAGAACTCAGTGCTCAGTCACTGTTCTGAAGGTGGGCTGCGGTCCACACCACATCCTCGCCCAGCCCGGAAAGAGAAGCGTGAGGACAGCCCCTCAGCACAGCCCAGGATCTGCAGTGCTGACTCCTTCCCTTCCTCTCCGAACCGCTTCCTTTCTCTTTTCCATATTCTTTTTTCCCACTTTCCTCTTTTCTTTCCTTCTTCCCTTCCTTTCCTTGCCTTGCCTTCCTTTCCTGGCATTGCCTACTGAGATCAGGACAGTATCTCTGATGAAGCAGATTTTATTCTGGGGATTCTGGGATTCTGGGCTCCATCAGGAGAGGGGTGGTCAGCAGGGATAGGGAGGTGATTGTCCCTCTCTACTTGGCTCTTGTGAGGCCCCATCTGGAGTACTGTGTCCAGGTGTGGAGCCCTCTGTACAAGAAGGACATGGAGATTTTGGAAAGGGTCCAGAGGAGGGCCACGAAGATGATCAGGGGGCTGGAGCACCTCCCCTATGAGGACAGGCTGAGGGAGTTAGGCTTGTTCAGCCTGAAGAAGAGAAGGCTGCGGGGTGACCTCATTGCAGCCTTTCGATACCTGAAGGGAACCTACACCCAAGAGGGGAATAAACTCTTTGAAAGGGCTGACAATAGCAGGACTAGGGGAAATGGATCCAAGTTGAAGGTGGGAAGATTTAGGTTGGATGTTAAGGGGAAGTTCTTTACTAGGAGAGTGGTTAGGCCCTGGAACAGGCTGCCCAGGGAGGCTGTGGATGCCCCGTCCTTGGAGGTGTTCAAGGCCAGGTTGGACGGGGCCCTGGGCAACCTGATCTAGTAAATGTGTATGTTTGGTGGCCCTGCTAGGCAGGGGGGTTGGAACTACATGATCCTCGAGGTCCCTTCCAACCCGGGTCATTCTGTGATTCTGTGATTCTGTGATTCTATTCGCAGTTGCAATGGCGGGCGTCCCGCAAGCAGGAGCGCGCGTAGAAAACAGAGTGAATGCTTTCATGCCCTGTTACCCGATGCTTACCTCTTTCTGCCCTGGTTCCTCACTGGCTGAGTACTTCAGGTTCACAATCTTCCCAACGCTCGACTAAATATATGAGCATTGGCTCAACATAAATCATGGCTTAAATAAACATATATTGCGCATTAGAAAAACTTCTTAGATACACTCATTTAACACTAGGCCATTGTTTCCTGGACATCTGGCACTCTTGGATAGAGATAAGCTTGGGAGAAAGAATGGAGAGGAATATCTGTTGCATTCCTGCCAATTAAAAAGGTGGGACAGTTTGACCTTATGTAGGGGTCCTGAGTCATCCCATTATTGCTGAGGTCCTCTTAGCAAAACAGAACAGTCTGTAAAACAAATGTTATAATTCTGTAGCTATTGATTATTCTAACTTAATGTCACCGACCCGAGAGAGCGGCCGGACGGCGTCCGCGTGCAGAGGGAGCGCCGCTGTTCTCCCGGAGCGGGGATCCCCCGCACGGCCCGGCAGGCGGAGCACCGCAGCCCCGGCCCCGCCCTCTCCCCGCCCCCAGCAGAGCCCTACGACGGCCGCCGCCGACCGCGGCAACGGGGGAGGGAGACGGGACGAGCGGGGCGGGGCCAGGGCTGGGGGCGGGGCTGGAATACCGCGCCCATCGGCAGGGAGAAGGTCGGTGAGGGGCGGGGCCATGCAAATCAGAGCCGCGGGGGCCGCCGGGAGCGCTCCGCCACGCTGCACCGGGGCCCGGCGGGGCCGATATCGGGGAAGGAGCGGGAGAGGGAGCGGCGCTGGCGGCGCGGGGTGGGGAGTCGCACAGAGGCGGCGGGGGAGGGGGCGGCGCGGGCGGCGGGTGCGCGTCCGTGAGGTCGGGGCGCGCGAGGGGGTGGGGCGTGTCCGGGCAGAGCGCCGGGCATCGCTTCTCGGCCTTTTGGCTAAGATCAAGTGTAGTATCTGTTCTTATCAGTTTAATATCTGATACGTCCTCGATGAGAGGACTTTATATTAAACGGATTTTTGGCCGCGGGAGTTGGACCCGGAGCTTGCTCCCTCCGCTCCGCGCATCGTCCCGGTATGGCAGTACCTCCGGGCACGGTGCACCTCCCCCGGGAGGAGCGTTGGCGGTGAAAGACAGAGCTGGGGGGCGCAGCGGGCGGACTGTGGCGCTGTGTCCCGCGGGCGGGCGGGGCGGGGCGGGGCGGGGGCGGCGAGAGCCGCTGATGGAGCCTCGCTGTCCCTGCTGGCCACCCCTTCTTAATGCAGCCCAGCACACGGTTGGCCTTCCGGGCTGCAGGCGCACGCTGCTGGCTCGCGTCCAGCTTCTCGCCCACCAGGACCCCCGAGTCCTTCTCCGCAGGGCTGCTCTCGAGGAGATCTTCCCCCGGTCTGTAGGAACGCCCGGGATTGCCCCGACCCAATGCAGCGCCCCGCACTTGGCCTTGTTGAACATCATCAGGTTCACGTGGCCCCACTTCTCCAGCCTGTCCGGGTCCCTCTGGGTGGAATCGACTCCTCTCTCTCACACCTGGAGGCTCCGGGTCCCGCTAGGCATGGGGGAGGAGCCTGACGGTCAGTGACGACCGAGCACCTCATTGAGCACCTCAGCTTTTTCCACGTCTGAGGAAGGCAGCTCCCCATCCCCTTCCAGCAGAGGGGGAACGCTCTCCTTGGCCGGTCTCCTCCTGCCTGTGCACCTGCAGAACCCCTTCTTGTTATCCTTCACATCCCTCGCCAAGTTCAGCTCCATCTGCGCCCTGGCTTTCCTAATCCTCTCTCTGCACACACGGACAGCAGCCCTGTATTCGTCCCACGGCACACATCCCTGCTTCCACTTCCTGCACATTTCCCTCTTTTCCCTCAGTTTCAGCTGCAGGTCCTTGCTCAGCCACGCCAGCCACCCGCCTCCTCTGCTCAGTTTCTTCTGCTGGGAGACCCTTGTGCTCGCAGAAGGGTGTTACAGAATCACAGAGCCACAGAATGGCCCGGGTTGGAAGGGACCTCCAGGATCACGAAGCTCCAACCCCCCGCCACAGGCAGGGCCACCAACCTCCACATTTCAGGCCAGCCCAGGCTGCCCAGGGCCCCATCCAACCTGGCCTTCAACACCTCCAGGGATGGACGGGGCATCCACAGCCTCTCTGGGCAGCTGTTCCAGCACCTCCCCACTCTCTGTCAAGAACTTCCCCCTGACATCCAACCTCAATCTGCCCTCCTTCAACTTCAAACCATTTCCCCTTGTCCTGCCGTTGACAATCTACGCTTGTCAACAGTTGACTCTCCTCCTGTTTGTAGGCTCCCTTCGGGTGCTCGAAGGCTGCAATGAGGTCACCCCGCAGCCTTCTCTTCTCCATGCTGAACAAGCCCAGCTCCCTCAGCCTGTCTTTGTAGGGGAGGTGCTGCAGCCCTCTGAGCATCTTTGTGGCCTCCTCTGTGCTTAAAGAGCTGCCGGCTCTGCTGTGTTCCTATGCCCTTAAGGACAATTTCCCAGGAGATCCCACCCAGCAGTTCCTTGAGCAGCCAGAAGTTCGCCCTCCTGAAGTTCAGGGTCCTGACTCTGCTTTTTGCCAGGCCTGCATTCCCCCAGACCACAAACTCCACCAAGGCCTGGTCACTGCAGCCCAGGCTGCCTCTGATCTTCACCTCTCTAATGCTCTCCCCCGCCTTGGTGAGCACCGGATCCAGTAAGGCTTCACCTCGGCTGGGTCCGCCTCTTACCTGGAGCAGGAAGTTGTCCTCGACAGACACCAGGAACCTCCTGTACTGCCTGCCACCCGCCGTGATGCTCTCCCAGCAGGTATCCGGCTGCTTGAAATCCCCCATCAGGACAAGAGCCCGCGAGCGCGACAGCTCCTGCAGCTGTAGCAAGCAGGCCTTGTCAACAGGCGCCCCCGAGCAGGCGGGCTGCAGCAGACCCCGACCACCAGCTGCCCTTACTGGGCCCATCCTCAATTTTCACCTACAAGCCCTCGACCCGATCGTGGCTGTTCCTCAGAGGCAGCTCTTTGCAGTCAATCCACTTCCTAACATCCTACCCTGTCTGTTCCTCCTGAAAAGCCTGCAGTCCTCAGTCAGGGAATTCCAACCCTGGGATTCACCCCACCACGTTTCCGTGGTAGCAATCAGGCCATACCTTCCCAACTGCACCACGGTTTCCAGCCCCTCCTGTTCACTGCCCATGCTGCTTGCATTGCTATCCAGGCACTTCAGCTCGGCTTTTGGCCTCACCGCCCTCTCGGAGGACCCCTCCCCGTTTCCCGCAAGACACGTCTGGGTTTTCCCTCCCGCCTCCCAAGCTGACCGCGTTCCCACGCTCTTCTCTGTCACCCAGTGCAACCCCTTCCCCGCCACGTCCAGTTTAAAGCCCCGCTAACCAGCCCAGCCAGCTCTGCTCCCTACAACAGTTGCGGCCCTTGCAGTCAGTCAGCTCCCATCTGCCGTCAGCATTCCTCCTTTCTCAAGGCTGTGTCCCAACCCGTGGCACGCAAAGCCCTGAGCACGGCACCATCCACGAGGCCATCCCTTCAGCATGTCTGCCCTCCTCCTCCTCCTGCGCGGGTCCCGGTCGCCACCCAACAGGACAGAGGAGAAACCTTCTGCGCTCCCGACCCCTTCAGCAGTTTTCCCAGAGCCCTCGAGTCCCTTTTGACCGCCCCAGAACTTATTTTGCCGACCTCTTCCTTTCCAGTGTGGAACACCGGCAACGGATTTGGAGCTCACTGACGGTTTTGGTCCCTTCCAACCCAACCACGCCACGATTCCATCATTCCTCCCGCCCTGCCAGGGCCGTTGGTTGCACTTGGATCCATCCAGCCCCACTGCTCTGCCGTCCGTAACCCCTTCAGCTCATCGCCCCGCGCTGACAGAACGGCTCGTGCGGGTGCCGACCGCGGGGCGCTCCTTCGGTGCTGCCGGAACGGAGCTGCCGTGCCGAGGGACGGAGGCGGTGGCTGAGAGGCGGGGCCACGCAAATCAGAGCCGCGGGGGCCGCCGGGAGCGCTCCGCCACGCTGCACCGGGGCCCGGCGGGGCCTCCATCAGGAACGGAGAGGGAGCGGCGCTGGCGGCGCGGGGTGGGGAGTCGCACAGAGGCGGCGGGGGAGGGGGCGGCGCGGGCGGCGGGTGCGCGTCCGTGAGGTGTCGGGGGCGCGCGAGGGGGTGGGGCGTGTCCGGGCAGAGCGCCGGGCATCGCTTCTCGGCCTTTTGGCTAAGATCAAGTGTAGTATCTGTTCTTATCAGTTTAATATCTGATACGTCCTCGATGAGAGGACTTTATATTAAACGGATTTTTGGCCGCGGGAGTTGGACCCGGAGCTTGCTCCCTCCGCTCCGCGCATCGTCCCGGTATGGCAGTACTTCCGGGCACGGTGCACCTCCCCCGGGAGGAGCGTTGGCGGTGAAAGACAGAGCTGGGGGGCGCAGCGAGCGGTTAAGGGCCGCCACTCGCTGTGCGGCGCCCATCGCGCAGTGCTGGGGCCGCTCCGTTTCCCCGCGCCGCTCTGCGCGCCCCCGGCCGCCGCCCGTCCCCTCCTCCCGCGGAGGTTTCCCGCCGCTCCCGGGGCGCCGCGGGGACAGAGGGCGGGCGGGCACCGCACCGTGCGGTACCGCCGTGCAGCGCCGGGCGTCCGCACAGCGCCCCCTATGGGCGGATCTCCGCAGAGCGCCGCACCGCGGGGGCGCTGAGCCGCGTTCCGCTGCCGCCGACTTTGAGTGACCGAAAGAACTGGGGCTGTTTGGTCTGGGGAACAGGAGGCTGAGGGGAGACCTCATTGCTCTCTGCCAATACGCGAAAGGTGCTCGCAGCACAGCGAGGCTGGTCTCTTCTCGTTGGTCACAGGTGACAGGACGAGGGGTAATGGCCTCAAGTTGCACCAGGTAGAATCTCAGCAAAAACTTCCTTACAGAAAGGGTTGTGAAGCACTGGAACGGGCTGCCCACGGAGGTGGTGGAGTCAGCATCCCTGGATGTGTTCAAAAACCGTTTGGATGTGGTGTTCAGGGACACGACCGAGCGGAGGGTTCTTGGAGTTGGGGCAGGATGGTTAGGTTGCGGTTGGACTTCATTATCCTGAGGGTCTTTTCCAACCTCAGCAGTTTTTTGATCCACTCAGCCTGCAAAAAAAAAAAAAAAAGAGATGATAAAGGAGCGAAGGAAAAAAAAATAAAAGGGTTTGCCCCGGCCGCGCGCTCCGGGAGAGGGGGAAGGGCAGAGAGCCAGCAGGTCGTTCTAACAAGGAGAGAACTCAACGGCAACGATCTGAGGAGGAGCGGGAATTTACTAAATGCAACCAAACCAAACCAAACGAGAGAGACGACAGTGCCCAAAGTCGGAGTCGGACCACGGCAGGGCGACGGCAGCACGCGCTTTGCTCTGCGGCGAGCTCAGACGGCCCGAGGCTGAGAGCGGCTGGGTCCGGTCCGGAGGCCCGCCCCGCTTCCTCCTGGCGCCAAGTCCTCCGGGGCTGCCGCCCCTCCCCTCCCCTGCCCTCCCCTCCCCTCCCCTCCGGGAACCCAAAATGGCGGTAACACGGAACCAGAGCATGAGCTCTGTAACTGCCACTGTCCTGCAGGATGTTCTGCCGTGCGATACCGACGGCAGAAATTCACCAAGCCGCAACAGGGCTGCAGAGCATGGGACTGGAGTGTCCTCGAAGGGTTCTGCTTTGTAAGCAGAGGTAAAAAATGCAAAACCAACACAGAAGCGGGTTTGTTCTTTTGTTGGTTTGGTTTGTCGTAAAATGGGGGTGGGGGAATCGTGAGAGTTCCAATTGTGATCTTTTCCCCAGCGTTGCGTACCAGCCCGGCTGCCCTCGGACAAACGGATGAGCGAATTCAGACGCTTTCACAGAGCTTCGCTCCCCAAAATCACGGCGCGTTTTTCTCCCACGTGCGGGGCGGCGCTGCTCGGCGCCATCTTCACTGCGCCGTGCGGGGCGGCGCCCACCGGGACAGCTCCGTAAGGGGCCGCCCCGCGTTTGTTCCGCCGAACCGCCCCGCGATGAGCCCGAGCGGCACCGACCGACCGCAACGCAGCGCACAGCGGCCCCCAAAAGGCCCCAAAATGACCCGAAGAGGACCCGAGAGGGGCGCAACCCCCAGAAGCGCACTCATAGGGCGCGGTCCGTACAGCGGTCCCGAAAAGACAGGAAACTGCCCCGTCCCTCGAGGTGTTCAAGGCCAGGTTGGATGGGGCCCTCGGCAACCTGATCTAGAAAATGTGGAAGTTTGGTGGACCTCCCAGGCAGGGGGGCAGGAACTTCATGATCCTTGAGGTCCCTTCCAACCCGGGTCATTCTGTGATTCTGCCGCACAACGAGGACAAAAGACTCCAAAGCGGAGCTGTGCGGGCGGTACGGCGCTGCACGGCGGTATCGCGGGGCGCCGCAGATGGCGAATGTGTGCGCTGCCGTCGGAGACAGAGCGGAGCAGCAGCGCGGTCAGACGGGACGAGACGGGACGAGACGGGACGGTCCCCTCCCCGCCGCGCCCCGGCGCCCGTCCGTCGGTGCAGCCCGGGCTGCGCTCGCCCTTCGGACGGCGCTCAGCGCACAGCCCGAGCGCCACACAGCGCCCCCCTGCGGGACACAGCGCCACAGTCCGCCCGCTGCGCCCCCCAGCTCTGTCTTTCACCGCCAACGCTCCTCCCGGGGGAGGTGCACCGTGCCCGGAAGTACTGCCATACCGGGACGATGCGCGGAGCGGAGGGAGCAAGCTCCGGGTCCAACTCCCGCGGCCAAAAATCCGTTTAATATAAAGTCCTCTCATCGAGGACGTATCAGATATTAAACTGATAAGAACAGATACTACACTTGATCTTAGCCAAAAGGCCGAGAAGCGATGCCCGGCGCTCTGCCCGGACACGCCCCACCCCCTCGCGCGCCCCCGACACCTCACGGACGCGCACCCGCCGCCCGCACTGCCCTCCTCTCCACTGTCCCCGTATCATCCCGTTCTCCTCCCCCACGCGCCGCTCCTCTCTCGCTCCGCCCGTTAACGCGGCCCCGTCAGGCCCTGTACGGCGTGGCGGAGCTCCCAGCGACCCCGCGGCTTTTATTAGCATAGGACCCCCTCAGCCCAAGTCCCGCCTACCACGCGCTCCTCGTTCTCATTGGAGCTTTGCTCTTCTGGCCCCGCCCTCCTCCCCTGCTATCCTCTCCTTGACGAGCTGCTCTGCTGGCCCCGCCCACCACCCGGTCGTCCCTCTCATTGGGGCCGTACTCTTCAGGCTCCGCCCCCAGCGTTGACCCCGCCCTTTCGGAATCGCCCCGCCCACCGCTCGTCTGTCGCTCCGTCCCTCCCTTTCGTGGGCCGCGGGGATTTGGCAGGCTGGGTCGGTCCGTGAGGGTGCGGACCGGTGCGTCGGCTCAGCACAAAGAATCCATGAGTGCGATTTCTACCGCTTCCCGGTTCATCTTTCCTCGGTGTGCGAACAGCGTTCTTATTGGAACTGAATTGTTGGACAGGAATGAACATGGATGCCAATGCACTGCGTGTGCATGGCTTGACTGCTCCGGTGCAGAGCCTGAACCCTGAGAGCGCGGACTTATTTGTCACATCGCCCGGTACGCGTGGTGAGGAGTGAAGGAACGCCGCCTTCTGGCACCGCGTTGGGGTTACGGAGTTCTTTTCCTGGATCTCAGATGACAACAGAGCTGTGCCTCAGTGCCGGGACTGCAGCACTGCAGCACCATCACAGCACCACTGCAGCACTGCAGCACCACTGCAACACTGCAGCACCATCACAGCACTACTGCACCACTGCAGCACTGCAGCACCGTCACAGCACCGCCGCAGCACTGCAGCACCATAGCAGCAACACTATCACAGCACCATCACAGCACCACAGCACCGTGCTATGCCCATCCCTGGCACCGACCCTCGGTGACAGCAGCAGTGCAGCTGTGACAGGAGTGTCCCGTCAGCCCCAGGAGGGTCCCTTCAGCCCACGGGTTCCTACAGATGGAGCTGCAAAGCTGCCGAGAGCTCCGGGTGCGGTGTGAGCGCTGTGGAGGTGTTGGTGGCACAGTGGCAGAGTGGGGTGGTGACACGCTTTGCGTTGGTGACCGCTGGGATCTTTCTGTGCACGTCAGGGATTCCTCCACGCTGCGTTCTCACAGTGTTCACTGCAACTCCGGCATTGCCCTGAGTGCAGCACAGTGCAGTGGGTGCGGGCTGTGGGACGCAGTCGGGGTGCTGAGCCGTTGGCCTTTGGGCTGTAGGAAATCCCCGAGCAGTGCTGCACAGCCCCCATTGTTCCGACCCTGCCCTGCATGCAGAGTTTCCATGCTCATGCAGCAATGTGCTCTCTGACCCCCACAGATCTATGGCAGTTCCTTTCCATTCTCATTTCCACCCTTACATGTCTGGAGTTTTGTTTGTCTCAGCGCTGCTGTCCTGCCCGGCTCGCTCTCCCCAGCCCCGTTTACACGCTGTGCCGGCGGTTGTTGATCATGGCCACGATGTGCGACAGATCCAAACTCTTCATCATCACCTCCATGAACTCGTCGTCCTTCCTTGCTCCTTCCACAAATTCATCCAGGGAAAGTTCCCCTGCGGGGCACAGACAGAGCAGAGTGGGATGGGGGCTCTGGGGGGGTTCTGCCTTTCCCAGTGGGTTGATGTTTGGGGGCCCTGCCAGCAGCACCCGCTCCTCCCTCTGCCATCAGCTATGCCCAAAAAGGGACAAAGAAACCCTGCAAAATGCACACGGACAAAACACAGCAAAGGACTGAGTACAGGGAACGAATCCCATCGTGCCCACTATGTGTGATGTAGGAGAAAAGCTGCTCTGCAAAGTACGTGGCTTTGTGTGAAAAGTACGCGTGAGAAGGAAATACAAAAGGAAAAGATACACAGATGAAGCAGAAACCGTAGGATCAGAGAGTGGTTTGGGTTGGAAGGGTCATCTGTTTCCAACCCCCTGCCTGGGAGGGACCCCTCCCAATAGAGCGGGCTGCTCACAGCCCCGTCCCGCCTGGGAGCGCGGGCAGCTCTGTGGGGTTGGGGCATCCCAGGGGGGCGGCAGCAGGGCGTCTCTCACCGTCTCCGTTCACATCGATTTTGTTGAAGACGCGGTTGGTGAACTCCTCCGCGCTCGTCTCGTGGTCGCCACCGTTGATGGCACGGATGGCCTGGAAGAGGAGAGCGGGGCGGGCGATGGGCACAGGAAAACACAGCGGGAATCCTCAGCCCTGACAGCAGGCGCTGAGGGGAATGAGGGTCTGCGCTGTGGGAGGAGCAGGTCCGAACTGAGGGCTGCAGAATTGGGATCCTGGATGAAACTGCCCCAAGTTTGGCCAGCTGTGGGGCAGGGCGGGGGTGGAAGCCGACATCTGAGCTGCCCCTGTGCTGAGCAGCGCTGCGTCCTCAGAGCCGATGGGTAAATAGAGGCGTCCCTCTGCAACACGGGGACCAACCCAGCCAAGGGCGGGTTGTCATCGGTTGGGTGTGAGGGAAGATGCGAGAAAGTGCAGCGCCGGGATCTGACAGGTTAAAGTAAAATGTGGTGTAACATCTCGCAACACGGCAAGAAGGGGAAAATGAGAGAAAACCAGGAAAAATGGGGGAGGGGGGGGGGGGAGGGAATGGGGAAAACCAAAAGAAAACGGAGGGAAAAAAAACAAACAAAGGGAAGTGGAGGAAAAAAAAACACAAAAGAAAATGGAAAAGCACAAAAGAAAACAAGGAAAAACAGGAGAATACAGGGGAAAAAAAGGACAAAGCAGGGAAAAGATGAGAAGATGGGGAACACTAAGGGAAAATAGAGCAAAACTGGGGAAAGCGTTTGAAAACCAGGGGTAAAAATGGAAAATGGGAAAAAAGCAGCAGAAAACTGGGGGAAAAAAAATGATGATAATGGAAAACAAGGGCAAACAATGGAAAGCTTGGGAGAACTGGGGGAAAGAATGATGGACAGGGAAAATAAGGGGAGAAGAGTGGAAAGCAATGGAAAACAAGGAAAAAAGAGAGGAAATAATGGAAAAGGATAAAAATAGGCAAAAACAAGGGAATGCAAAGGGAAACCAGGGAAAACCGAGTGAAAACCAGAGAAAACAAGGGAAGACCATGGGAAATGGGAAAAGAAGGGAAAACAAGGGTGAACTGTTGATCTTTCCTCTTTATCTTCTCCTCTTTCACTCTCTGTAGTAGCCATTGCCTTACATTGTCTTGCCTGTAACGCTTATTGATTGAGATTAGCAAATTGGCCAATTTTAGCTCCAAGAAGAGTATTAGTTAGTTCTTCATCCTTTATTGGCTCAGCATCTTTCTAAGCTCCAACAGAAGAGACCAAATGGAGACCTGTGATTGCTGCCATGAAGCCATTGCTGTTGTCCCAACCAAACCTGGCTATCAGCATCTGGTCCTCCCCAGGAAAGGCCCCGCTCCTCAAAGCATCTGCCACTCAGCCCTGGCTCACGGTGGGGACACTGGGGAGCTGACCCTAAAAGGAGGGACTGATGGAGGGCACTCCCTACATCTACTCCTCCTCTTTCCCTCTCCTGAGTGGAGGTTGTATTTTCGGCCTCTGCTCCCAGGGAATGGTGATGGGATGGGAGGGGATGGTCTCATATTGCACTGGGGAGGGTCAGGGTGGAGATGGGGACCAATCTCTGAAGAGCGGTCAGCACTGCTCAGCTGCCCAGGGCAGTGGGGAGTCCCCATCCCTGGGGGTGTTCCAGGACCACACGCTAGGGACTCACCTTAATGATGTTGAGCAGCTCATGGCGGTCGATGCAGCCATTCCCATCCACGTCGTACAGCTTGAAGTACCAGCGCAGCTTCTGCTCCATCTTCCCGCGCAGCACCAGGCTGAGGGCTGCCACGTACTCCATGAAGTCGATGTACCCATCCTGGGGCAGAACAAAACAGGGACCCACTCAGTGCCTCTGTGACCGGATGAGGATGTGCTCCTCAAGCATGGATCTGGAACCTGGCACCACTCTGCACTCCCGAGGTTTAAAGCCAGCTTCAGTCCAGATTGGGAGTCTCTGGTCCATTCCTCTCACCATCATGCTCACTGTATTTGGGTTTTGTCTCAGGATGATGGAATCTGAACTGGAACTTGGCCTCAAGATGTGGTTCACTGCAACACACGGAGCTCGTGGGAGAGCTCTGAGCAGTGCTGCATCCCTGGGTGGGTGGCCACTTCTGGACTTCCCAAGGAAGGGCATCAGGGAGGGGATGGCTTGCACAGGAACAAGAAACACAGCTGTTAATTAACAGAGCTGCTTCTCAGCACTGTCATTGTTGGGGCACAGAGTTGGGAGGAGGAGCATTTGGGGAGGCAGCCAGGGGTCCTGGTGCACTGGGAAGAGCCACGTGGGATTGACTGAATCCATGGAACACCTGGAAACCACTTCCTCCGGAGCATTATAAAGATTGATATGGTACTTGAGTCTGGAATTTGAGCCTTTACTGTCTAATGTGTGTATTCTTGAAGGACAATGAAAGGCTCAAGAAAGCTCCAGCTTTCAGTCTCACCTCCTCCCGCTGGCATCTCACATGTCAAATGAGCCCAAACCAACTAACACACTGCAGTGATATCTCAGGATTCATAGGTGAACTTGAACAAGGCTGTTAGATAACGAGGAGTTACTCCCCATGGCTGTCACCCGTTGTCAACACACACCGATTTGCCCCTTGTATTCTGCTGCTTTACACCAAATTCCCTTGGTGGTGGTGTAACAGAAAACCCAAAACTGCCCAGTGCTGCAAGGATCGCAGTGCTGTTAGGGGCTGTTACTGATGGTCTGGACGAGGGGGTCGAGTGCATCCTCAGTAAGCAGGGATGTAAATAAGTAGGGGTTGGTCTCCATCCGCAGGGAATGGCGATGGGACAGGAGGGGCTGGGCTGACGGTGCGCTGGGAGGGTCAGGTTGGAGATGGGGAGCAATCTGTGCTCCAGAGAGCGGTCAGCACTGCACAGCTGCCCAGGGCAGGGGGGAGTCCCCATCCCTGGGGGTGTTCAGTGACCACAGGGATGGGGCACTTGGGAACGTGGTCAGTGGGCACGGTGGGATGGGGTGGGGTTGGGCTGGGGATCTCAGAGCTCTTTCCCAACCTGAATGATTCCACAATTCTCTGTTTCTCTGGTTCTAAAGGGCACAAACTTTCTCACAGGGAACTCACCTTATTCATGTCGAAGGTACGGAACATCTGCTCGATGTACTCGTTGGCCTGGGGGTCCAACCCCCGCAGCCCGAAGAACTGCTTGAACTCGTGCTCTGTCAGCTGCCCGGATGGACACTCCGTCATGAACTTCTTGTACCAATGGTGGATCTCCACTGCCTGCAGGTCGTCCACCGTGGAGCTGCTGTTGTTCCCCATGTCCAGAAAGAGGAACCCTGCAGGAATGGTCCTCCCCGTCCCGCTGCTCTCACAGCAGTGCCCCTTTGCTCCCGTCCACGTTCAATGTTAGTCCCGAAGTAAAAAACCTCTGACCTTCCCCAAGCCCATTAGAAACATTAATCTGCTTAGAGGCTGATCTACAGACCCCAAAGTTTCAGTGATACAAACATTGTGCTTAGAATGGAAAGAAGGTGTAAGATAATCCAGCAAAGCTCAGCTATTCTGGGAGTTGCATGGGGGTGAGGAGGTTAAGCAGATGCCACAGAGATGCACTGCTTTTGGACACTGCCCTATTTTTAACCTTGATGTAATTAGACACAAAGATGAGATGGAAATGCTGCAAGATGTGGGGTCCGGTGTGGGGTGAAGGTCTGCACCTCTATCTGGATTTATAGACTTGGAGATTGTGGGTAATTTTGTATATAGAATCAAGAGTGACCCATCAGCATCAGGCCCTGTGGGAAAAGTCCTATCTCCACACGCTGCACAGAAGAGCAGACGGGGAACCAAACCCCGCTGTGACTCTGCCTGCCCCAGAAACCCTACAGAGGGGCAGCCAACCCCTGCAGAACCCATCGGCACAAAGTGGGGGGAGCACAAAGCAGAGATGTCAGGGAACCCTATTAACGAGAGAAAATATAGGGCTGTCTGGGGCCAATGAGCTGTACTGGGTAGAGGGCTATATGGGAGCAAGGAGCTGTACAGGGTCATGGAGTTGTATGGGGACACGGGGCTGAATGGGGCCAAGGAGCTGTATGGGAGCATAGGGCTGTATGGTGTCATGGGGCTATGTGGGGGCCATAGGACACTATGGGGCCACGGGGCTGTATGTGGGGAGGGGGCTGTATAGGGCTGTACGGCCCCGCGTATATATGGTGAAGTAAGGAGTTAGAGCATGCAGGACTTAGAAGATTAATAGCAGCTTTTGCGAGCTCAAGAAAACACTCAGTTTAGTTTTTGGAAGCGCTTGCTTGGCTTAACTTTCGTTGGCCCAAGGAAGTGCTACCGTGAGCTATCCCAAAAGGAAAGCTGTCTCCTGTCAGCAAAGGGACCAATGAGAGAACAATGGAAAGGGGAACAAACACGATAAGGGATTGCAGAGGCATGCAAGATAAAGGGAATGCTCTAAACTGGGACAAAGGTTGGAAGGACACGATGATGAAGACTACTGACTTCATCCAAGAACGACCAGCAGATGGGGACGAAGACGTCGAGCCTTCATCCAACGACAACCAGAGGAGGCTACAACGCATGCCCCAGGAGGAGGGACGTTATGGAAATGATTGCTCGGAAAAGGACGGAATATGCGAGTGAGTTCTTGGAAACCTACTGATTATGTATGAGCTTGACTTTTAAAAATGCAATGCTGCTGTTTGCGGGTGTGCGAGTCAGGAGGAGCGATCCCCCTTGCACCCGGCCTTATGCGCAGCGCTGGAATAAACAGACCTGCTCTGTATCTCCCGGGCTATAGAGTTTGATTTCCGCAAATCAGTAGCACCAGGTTACAGTTTGAACGGAGCCAACTCCCATTCACGTTCTCCAGGGCGCATTAACGGAACGTAAAGAGGATGAAAGTGGAATAAATTAGCCGTAGGCAGCTCCTAATTAGAGAAACTGCTCACTCCCAGCTAATTAAAGCGAAACAAAGCCGGAAGCGGTCACGGGGACGTCGGCAGCCCGGGGCGGACGGGGGTGTGGCCACGGAGGAGGCGTGGCTGTCAGAACAGGGTGAGGCCCCGCCCCCCGCCGCGGCTGACCAGTCGCCTCCCTGTTATGGGGCGGGGCTTCGGGGCCAGGCTCGGGATTGGCGGTTTAGCGCCACGTGTCCGCAGTCAGCTGTGGGCGGTCTCCTCAGCTCCCCAGCTGATTGGCTGTCCTACTTCGGGGGCGGGGCTACAGGCCGGAAGCCGCTGCGGCGCATTCCGGTGCTGAGGTGGCTGTGGTGGGTTGGGCTGTGCGGGTGCGCTGCGCTGCGGTAGGTCGGTGCTTTCTGCCCGTTCTCTGGTGCTGTTCTGCGGCTGCGGGCCGTTCCTGCACGGTCCCGGCATGCGCTCAGCCTGCTGGGGTCGGGGGGGGTTGGGGCGGTCTCGCGGAGCGGCGGGGAGCGGCGGTCGGGGCCTGAGGCGCTGCTGCGGTCCGCGTCTCACAGGGGCCCTGAGCTGCGCCCGGGGCTGCGGGGCGGCAACAGCGCCTGTCTGCCTCCGGGAGAAGGAAAAAAGCAAAGAACTGAAATGAATGTGTGTATAATGCAGCCAGAGTGGGGCGAACGAGGGGAAAGGTAGAAATGGGAATGGATGAGTGTGTGCCGCGTTTGTCACTTGTATGCAAAACGTGGAAATCTGTCATGAAGTCGTTGTGAGCCCAGAGGGGCTGTGGAACCCCGCTGCAATCATGGAATCATAGAATGGCCTGGGTTGAAGAGGACCACAATGCTCATCCCATTCCAACCCCCTGCTGTGTGCAGGGTCGCCAACCAGCAGCCCAGGCTGCCCAGAGCCACATCCAGCCTGGCCTTCAATGCCTGCAGGGATGGGGCATCCACAGCCTCCTTGGGCAACCTGTTCCAGTGCGTCACCGCCCTCGGGGTGAAAAACTTCCTCCTAAGATCCAACCTAAACCTCCCCTGTCTCAGTTTAAAACCATTCCTTCTTGACCAGTGTGAGCCCAGAGGGATGGTAGAAGCCCTCTGCAATCAGTGTGAGCCCAGAGGAGCTGTGGCTGCTTGCTGCCAGCTGTGCTGTTTGCACACTGGGTGAGGCAGTGGAGTGTGCACTGAGCTGCGTGCATCCTGTGTTTGCTGACTGCTGTTTAAGAGGGAGTTGGTCAGCCATGTGTGATTCCTTCCCGCCCTATGCTCAGCATTAGCACAGTGTTTGCTATTATTTCCACTGTGTTTTCCTCGAGAACTGGCTTCTCAGGGCTTGGGCAGAGGTTCTGTTTCTCTGGGGGAAGAGGGGCTGTGTCGCTGGGCCCAAAGGGGTGGGAGTGGGGTTAAACCCCATTGGTGGCTCTTTGCCAGCAGCACTTTTCAGGGCTCAGGATTGGGGCAGTTTTAACAACTTTGTCAGTGATCTGTATGAGGTGGTGGAGTGCCCCCTCAGGAGGTTTGCAGATGGTAACAACTTAGGCAGGAACACTGATCTGCCTGAGGTTAGGAGTCATAGAATCCTTAGAGTTGGAGGGGACCTTTAAAGGCCACCTTGTCCAATTCCCCTGCAATGCACAGGACCATTACAGCTCCATCAGGTTGCACAGGGCCTGCTCCAGCCTGGCATGGACAGTCTTGAGGGATGGGGCACTCATCACATCTCTGGGCAGCCTGTTCCAGTGCCTCACCGCCCTCACTGTGAAAGACTTTTTCCTTATATCCAACCTAAATCTACACTCTTTATGCTTGAAGCCATTTCCCCTTGTTCTGTCCCCACAGACTGCTCAAGAGTCTGTCCCCTTCTTTCCTGTAGCTCCCCTTTAGGTACTGGAAGGAAAATCTGCAGATTGATCTGGATAGCATGGATTGATGCTGTTCAGCAAGGCCAAATGCAGTGTCCTGTGCCTGGGTCCTAGAAACCTCATGCAGTAGTGTTGGCCTGGGGAAAAGTACCTGGAGGAGAAGGACCTGGGGGTGTTGGTTGGCAGCTGAGCATGAGCCAGCATTGTGCCCAGTTGGCCAAGAAGGCCAGCGGCATCCTGGCTTGTAGCAGCAGCAGTGCAGGCAGCAGAGCAGGAGGAGCCCGTCTCTCTGCATGGTACTGCTGGGGCTGCAGCTCAGTGCTGTGTTCTGTTTGGGGCCTGTCTCTCTACAAGGAAGTGAGTTGGAGGAAAGCGTTCAAAAAAAATGAGGCTGCTGAAGGGGCTGGAGAAGACCTCTGAGCAGCAACTGAGGGAATCCAGGTGGTCCCATCTGGGGAAGTGGGGGCTGAGGGGAGAGCTCATTGCTCTGCAACTGCCTGTCGGGATGCTGCAGTGAGGAGGGGCCGTCTCTGTTTTTAGGTGACAAGTAATGGGATGCAAGGAAAAGGCCTCGAGTTGTGCCAGGAAAGGTTTAAATTGGACATTAGGAAGAGTGCCTCCACGGACAGGGTGGTGAGGTGCTGCGATGGGCTGCACCAGGCAGCGGTGCTGCCACCACCCCTGGAGGTATTTAAGAGGTGGTGGATGTGGCTTAGTGATGGGGTCTGGTAGTGTCAGCTGGTGGTTGGACTCGATCTTAGGGGTCTTTTCCAACCTGAATGACTGAATGATGCTAACTGAGCAAATAGGAAGTGGAAGCAGTGGGTTGTTTCTGCCCCAAGTCAGCGAGACCAGTGTGACTGCTGACCTGGCTTTGGGACAGTAATTCTGCTGTTCCTGAGCTCAGCCTCTGGGGTTGTGCAAAGAAGATGGAGTCGAGCTGCAGTGGTGCCCATGGATGGGGTGAGGCAGTGGACACAAACTGGAATGCAGGAAATCACCTCTGAACACCATGAAGTGGTCGTTTGCTGTGTGGTGACGGAGCCTCAGCACAACCCAGGGCAGATGTGGAGTTTCCCTCCTTGGGAAGCTGTCTGGAACTGATCTGGAGCAGAGGTTGTGTGCATTTGTGACTCTGAGAAGCTGTGGCCTCATGTTGAGTAGGAAGGGCAGATTCATCCTCCTCAAACATTGACGATGGTCATAGAGGCATTTTACTTTCCATGTCTTTAAATGAGTCCTTTCTGTTACCAGCTTGGTGAACAGTTAAGGGTGAAAGAAGAAGTTTCCCTGTAAGCCTGTGTTACTTTGGAGCTCCATGATGGGTGCAGGCCAGCTAGGATGTGTGTGAAAAACTGGCAGTATGTTTGCTGGCTGTTGCACTGATGTAGAACACACGCAGTTCTAGCTTTGTTGTGGTGTCCTTCACCAGAAGTGTCATCTCTAGAACTGTTTGTGGGAATCCAAGGCCTGCCTTCTTGCTTCACTGCTTCCCAGGCATTCTGTTCTGCGGGCTTCAGAGACCAAGTTTGTTCTCCAAAAGCATTAGAAATCAGAGTGAGTGTTTGAAGGACATAAGAAATCACATTTTCCAAACAAGGAAGACTTTTCACATTCTATGCTTAACGCAGATGAGTAATTGTGGTAGACCCAGAGTGTGCTGTGTAGGAAGGAGAGAGGTTTTATCTCCGTACTGTCAAATAAATTGTTTTTCTTCTCTTTTGCCTCCCAGGACCTTTTGTTCCTGTGACTTGCCAGGACCCGCGAGATAAACAGGAATGGTGTGAAGGAGCAGCACTGCCCTGGAAACCTCCCCCCTGCTGAACAAGCAGACCTATGAGCTCCTCAGTCCACAAAGGAGGTTGGTGTTCACGTGGCCTTTTTGCTTCCTGATAGAGAAACACATATTAGCACACTTAGTTTAAAGTCAGGTGGTTGGAAGCTGTGACTGCCACGCAGAAGGGATGCAGTGGTATTCTCTTCCTTGTTGGTGTTTCCGTGCTTTAAGTGGCAATGTGAGAGGAAGGGTTTGTTTGCGGAGATAAAGGAGATTGAGAATGAGCATATGGCCAGCTTGAGAAGTCTCATTCTGGCTAAGCAGACACTTTAAAACTTAATGTAAGCTTGAGTTTGTATCTAATGTGATACTTGCATGTCCTATTGCAATCAGGCTAGAGCAGGGAGAACTGTAAGCAAACTAAAAACTCTTTCTGCCTCCTCCCTCCAAGCAGTGTGGGGGAATGGGAGTCACGTTCAGTTTGTAATGCTTCACCTCTGCACTCCTTCATCCTCGCTCTGCTGTGAGGTCCCTCCTATAGGATGCCATCCTTCCCAAACTGATCCTGCCCAGGCTTCCCACAGGAATGGATTGCTCCAGTGTGAGGCCCCTTGGGCTGCAGCTCCTGCCCAGTGATGTGCTCCAGCGTAGACTTACCTCCATGGGCTGCACTCAGGCCTGGGGCCAATTCCTGCAGGGCCTTTCTGTGTGCTGCAGCCTTTTCAGGCCACATCTGCCTGCTCTGCAGTGGGCTCTTCTCCACAGGCTGAAGGGAACTTCTGTTCCATGCCTGGAGCACCTCTTGCCCTCCTCCTGTGCCCACCTTGGTGTTCTCTCTCTGAGTGGCGCAGCATTTTTTTGCCTTTCTTCAGTCTGCTCTCTCAGGGGTGCACTCAGCATCCGGAGCTGTCTGTGCCATGGAGCAGCTCCTGCACTCCCCTGACAGAGGCCACCCCTGCAGCCCCTCTGCTGCCCAAACCTTGTCACACTTCAATGCGCTTCCTGAGGTTTTTCTGTTCTTTTGTGGTTTAACCCCAGCAGGCAGCTCAGCACCACACGGCTGCTTGCTCTCCCTCCCTAGGCGGGATGGGGAAGAGGATTGGAAAGGTAAAAGTGCAAGATCTCAATGAGCTGAGGTAAACCACCATGTTCTCTTGTCAGAGGAGTTATATTCTCCGTAAGCCTGATCAGTGTGGAGGGATGCCTTTTTTTCCCCAGCAGTTTTGGCTGTATCCTGACTCTTTGCTTTGTTTCAGGCTGAAGATGCTGAGCCGCTTGTCAGGTTTGGCAAATACTGTTCTACAAGAGCTGTCTGGGGATGGTGGAGATGCAGTTCCTGAGTCTGAGTCCTCTGTCACGGTAAGTACGCTGTAGTGGAAAGGCTTCCAAACCTGACATAGAATTAGTTTTAGGAGTATAAACCATCTGGCTGCAGTGAGAACTATCTCCTCCTTCACTGCTGAAGTGAGCTTCTGAGCCAATATTCCAATCTGCTTCTGTATTCCCAACGTCATAAGTCAGCGCCTACGTGGAGCAAAACAAAATCTACTTAAGTTTCTTAATCTCAAAGTGATGCTAGAAAAAGTATTAGAATGAGAATGAAGAAAGATTTTCAAGTTTTAATGGTTCTGTACAGCAGGAAGGGGAGCTCTGCACAGTTGGGTGCCAGGAGAAGACTTTGAGCTGCGTGCTGCCCTGCCCTTTAGCACCTAGGGCACTGCAGGGCACATGAGTGGTGGCATCTCCTGAGAGCCACTCACTTTAGCTTTCCTGTGTTCATTGAAGATGCTTTTTTTTTTCCCTTTTTTTTTTATTCTTTCTCTTTTTTTTTCCCCTTATACATAGAACCATAGAATGGCCTGGGCTGCAAAGGCCCACAATGCTCATCCCGTTCCAACCCCCTGCTATGTGCAGGGCTGCCAACCAGCAGCCCAGGCTGCCCAGAGCCACATCCAGCCTGGCCTTCAATGCCTGCAGGGATGGGGCATCCACAACATCTTTTTCCCAAGGATCTTTTCCCACTGTTTCACATAATCATATATAGTTCTGTAGGCTGCATGAAATGTTTGCAAGTAACAAGAAGGCAGCATTTAGGAGTGGACCTGAAGGTGACATCTGGATCTGTGCTGTGGTCTGCTTGGGCTTTCCTCCTCCAGAGCACTCATCTCACTGTTTCAGGTAGAGACTTCAGAGCTGGAAGGAGGAGGCATGGAGGAGGCACCGGAGGACTTGTTGGAACGGTTAGCACAGACTGAAAAGCTCGTTGTCCAGCTGAAGGGTTTGATCCGAGAGAAGGATGCTCTGCTCCAGCAAAAGGAAACTGTGCTCAAGGTATCATCTCTTTTACCAAGGGCTTAACAGCAAGTTTTAAATGCTGCGTCAGCTTTCTGTGCAGGCCACTTTGTATTTTCTTCTGCCAATGAGATGCCTGCACTACTGAGGGTGTCAGTTTCACAGGGTCTTGGGATTCAAAAGAGTGGGCCCCCGCCAAAGAAGTGTGGGATTGCTTCTGTGCCCTTTGCTTAGGTGTAGCTGCCTCTAAAGTGAAGATGTCGCATCCGCATGCCATGCGCATTTGGAGTTGTCATTGCTCTAACAAGTGCTAATATCTTTTACGTGAGTGGATTTTTTTCCTCCAGTTCAGGGCGTTTGAGACTTACCAGGCTGTGCTGCAGCCATCCAGCAGTCCGGTGGTTTACAGCATTTAAACAAATTTATGTGTTGCTTATCCTGAGGCATTGCAGGAGAGGAAGTGCTGAGGGACTGCATATTGTAGAGGATGTCAAATTTAGCTTGTTCTAACTGCTGGGAGATGTTCCTTGAGTGGTCCATCCCCTGGAGAGGAACTGGCAGAGCAGAAGCATGCAACTGTTTTGCTGTTTATAGAGCTTTAGAGCAAGTTTGTTTCCTGAATGTTTTAATTAGTATTGGTAGTGAGAAGGGTTTGGGCAAAGAAGCAGACTTGACAAAACTGCAGCTTTTATCAGTGGTGCTTTCAAGGTGGTGGACAGCACTGGTATTTTAAGTACAGCCTGTTTGTGTTCTTCTCTTCCAGGATGAACGTGAGGCTGCAGATGCAAAGCTGATGAAACTGAAACTTCAGGCCAAAGCCAAGCTGGCATCTCTGAACAAACGCATCGAGGAGCTGACAGAGAAGGGCCCTCTACTGCCTGCACAGGCCGTGCCAGAAGAACAAGTGTGTGCTAAGGTTGGGAGAGCAGGGCTACTTGAGAGATGTTGCTTCTGCAGGTAGTCTGGGGTTGCCCTGTGTTGTAGGTCCTGTCTCTCTCTTGTTAGCAGAACATTCATAGTCCCAGCAAGGATGTCTGCTGCAGGAAGCTGATCTGGCCAGCTTCTCTCTACTACAGACCTCCTTGGGGTACGCAGCTTAATCTCCTCAAGGGTATGGGTCAGTTTCACGTTGTATCTTCACTACGCTCTTATGGTTAAGTTCTTGCAGAAATCACATCTGTGTGTGAGCTGTAGGTTTCCGAAGGTTACCTGTTCTGATAGCACAGCAAAAGAAAGGTAGGCTGGAATACAAGAGAGAAGGAGTAGTTGAAAGGCAGTAACTTAAATGTAAGATGGTATTCCTAAGCCGTGCATCTTCCTGTGCCTCTGCAATGTTTCATGGTAAACAGAAGCTGTTTGTGGGTAAGAGCAGGGACAGGAATGTCCCATACCAGGACATTAAAGAAGCTGCTGACTGCTGGTTAGGAGCTACCATAGACACTGCTGAATCTATGAGAACTCTGGAAATTGTTATGCTGACCACATAATCTTTTTAGAAAAACTTTGTATGGGTAGGCAAGAGGGGTGAGATAGAAACCCAAAGAGGTCACAGCATATTGGGTGATCTTCACTAAACCGAAGAAGATAAAGGCAATTAGAAACACTGGGGAGGGAAAGAAAAAATGAGGAATTGTAGGGAAAGTCAAAAGGTGAGTGCGAGTGATGTTAAAATGTGAGCTTTTAGGTGAGGGGTGGCCACAGATTGAAAAACACCTGAAAGACAATCCTGAAAATTCGTTGGTCAAAGGTTTGTGGGTTCACAGGGGGCAAGCCCTGTTTCACAAACTGCACCTTCTTTTAAGGTGTGTTCCCCACCCAGCTGACCAAGGGTTGGTGTCTGCTTTTTGGATTCCAGTATAACTCTGAGGCTGTTTCTCATGGTATCCTTCTGGACAAAGCATCCAGCATACGGGTAGCCAAAAGCACAGTGCAGCGGGTGAGTGGCTGACAGGTAGGGTTCCATCCGGTTGCAGGGGTTCTGCAGGGCTCTGTTTTAGGGCCACGTCTCTTTGATGCTTTTGTCAGTGACTTAAATGTCTTGAAGGTGTGCTAAGTGAGTTTGTGACAGTGCTGAGCCAAGCTTAGAAGAAACATAATTTCCTCTTAGAGCTGTGTCAGGAAGGTGGGCACCAAGAAGGTGGCACAGCTATTGAAGTGAGAGGGCTTTACTGGCGAAGGAATGAAGTGAAAAAGAAAAGAAGTAGAGGGTTTTTTTGTTTGTTTGTTTTAAAGTAGTAAAAAAAAAAAAAGCATATGGTTGGAAGTCAAATGCAGGAGTGTTTGGGTTTTTGTTTTTTCAAAATTGACAGCAATACCAATAGTTTTCTTTCTTATGTTTCTTTGCTTCCCGATTCTTTCTTGCAGTGTCAGAATAACCAAAATGCAAGAGAAGAGCATAGGGACGAAGCTGAAGGTCTGGAAGAGCAGCTCAGGGAGCAAGAAGAGGCTGTTAGGGATCTGAAGGAACAGCTGGCTTTAGCCAAGATGAATCTGAAAGATGCTGAAATCAAATATGCATCACAGGTACGCAATTAAAAAACTGCTGTTTTTCTCTGATTGTGTGTTTCTCAGCTCTCCACTCACACTGATGTAATTCATGAGAGAGGCTTATTCCTGGTGACACACTGCTGCTGGTGGGGATATGCCCAAATCCAGCAGTCTTGGCAGAAACCAGATTACCAGGGCTCCAGGACCCCAGGTCAATCCTGAGAGCACTGTCCCTGGCAGCTGTGTGTGTTCAGTGCGTGCATCTCTGTGTGCACAGACAGCCATACAGCGCAGCATCTGTATGAGAGCAGATGAGGATGGTGAGAATATGCACAGTAGCAGGTTGTGGATCCTCCCAGCAGCTGTGCTCAGGCGCTCAGTCTACCCAGTAACCAGCCCTTGAACCCCAGTCTCCCCAGTTCCTGGCACGTGGATGTGCAAAACCGTGGGGCCTATGGTCCTATTCCACCTGTAGGCACAAACCTGCTGGTCTTGCACATGTGCACAGAGCTGACTGGGATTCCCCTGCTCCTTCCAGCAGCCAGCCCTCCATGCTGCTCTCCTTGGAGAGGTGTGGATACACACAGACACTCATAATACACAGCTGCACACCCTTCTCTCTGCTAACTGGCTCCCTCCTGTCTCCGCCTCAGAGAAGTGAAAGTACACAGAAGAAGGTCTTGCTTTTAGAGCCCCCTGATTTGCTGTGGTCCTTCTGGTATAGCTGGAGCTCTCTTGGCCATCCAGCAGCCAAGTCTACTGGTGATCTTGACCTTGGGTGCTATTCCCCATCTTCCCCTTTTGAGGGAGGGGGTCTGCTCTGTGCTGAGAGACCTCACCTAGAGCACGGAGTCCAAATGGGGAGTCCTCAGCACAGGAGAGAGACAGGCCTCTTGGAGCGTGTCCTGAGGAGGGCCACAAAAATGATCCAAAGGATGGAACAGCTCTCCTATGAGGACAGGTTGAGAGCTGGGGCTGTGCAGCATGGAGAGGAGAAGGCTGCGAGGGGACCTGAGAGTGACCTGTCAGTGTCTACAAGGGAGCTGCATGAAAGAAGGGGACAGACTACTGAGCAGGGTCTGTGGTGATAGAACGAGGGGAAATAGCTTCAGGCTCAAGGAGGGGAGATTTAGGTGGGATATAAGGAAAAAGCATTGCACAGTGAGGATGGTGAGGCACAGATTGCCCAGGGACGCAGTGTGTGCTCCATCCCTGGAGACTTTCAAGGCCAGTCTGGATCAGGCCCTGGGCAGCCTGATGGAGCTGTGGTGTCCCTGTGCATTGCAGGGGAGCTGGGCTTGTTGGCCTTGCTTTTTTGATACCATTGCCATCCATTTCATGCTTGCTCCTCCCCAAACATCGTAGGTCCACGCACTTCCATGCTTTTGGTTCTTCCTGCAAACACCCCACAGTCAGTCTGTGCAATCCCAGAGCACTCTTTGGCTGCATCCCACCCTGCATCCCTCAGTAGTATCCACCACTTTGTGCAAAAGGTGCTCAGCAGTTATCACATAGCAGCTGCTGCTGTTGTGATCATTTATGGAGTGGTTGATGTTAGTGCTCTGATGTCAGTTTTAGCTTCTGATCTGTGAAATGGGCTGGATCCTGCACAGATACAAACCCAGAAGTTTTACCAGCTCGTACTTACGTAGTGATTATATTTTATCATTCTGCATATTTATAAATGAAAATTCTATGTTCTTTGCTATATGGGATCTGAACTGTCACCAGTTAATGTCTGTATGTTACAACTGATGAAGTTACTGTCTGACCAAAGCCACACAGAGGGTTGCCAGGCTGCCAGCATTGCCAGGCACATCTGATGTGCTGATGCTGAAAGCATGCCTGCACATCTGTCACACTCATAACCCTCTTGGGTTATGTTTGCTTGTTTCTTTTCCCTCCCTGGGTACTGTATTTTGGTTTCTGTTTTCAGCTGAGCTCTCTGCAGGAAGTAATTCAGGAGAAGGAAGCTCTCCTCAAAGAGCAGGTTCAACAGCACCAAGCTGAATTGCTGAGAACAGCAGCCAAGGCAGAACAGGAAGCAGAGGTGCAGCAGGTATGTTTGTTATAATCACCTTGTTATGAAGAGGAGAAAAGAAAATACTTTTATGAGCCACTGGGAAAGCTGTTCTCAGCAAAGCGAGCAGGGGGAGAGGAGATGGGAGCTGATGGCTTGGGGCTGTTCGGTTGCTTTTAGAATGATATTTCACGCTTCCAGAGTTGCCCCTTCAGTCTGCTGAGCTGCTATTAAACTTCCTTTGTTGCAGGTAAGAATGCAGTTATTGTTGAATACAGCTGTAATGCTGCCATTCCCTACTTGTGAAACAGCGGTGGGCTCTCCTTGCTGCAGCTTGGTTCCCTGATAAACATCAGTAGGAGCAAAGTTATTTGGGCTGTTAAAATAACTGTTGCAAGAAGTGGGTGGGTGGATGACATTTAGGGGGTGTGGTCCTTCTGTATTAGCTTCTCATGGGCTCTTACAGACCCTCCTCCCACAGAACCTGCTTGCGCTTCAGAGGAAGCTGGAGGAGCGAGAAGAAGCTCTGCTGGGACAGACACGGGTGGTGGAACTGCTGCAGCAGGAGCTACATGGGGCTGAACAACAAAACCAGGTGCCCTTTCATGTGCTTATTGCCTTGCTCCCACGTGTCTGTCTGGAGGAGCTTTGTACTGACAAAGCTTGGAAGTTCCCGGATGAGCTCATTGCTGGCACAAGGATTGCAGCATGGAATCAGCCAGCAGGTTCATTAACGTACCACTACACAGAGAATGTCTCAGTAATAATATTATTGCACACATCTCCTGATATCTGCCTCTATTTCTGGCTTTATGGTCCCTCTGCAAAGTTCTTGGCTTGCATCTGGACGAGGATGAGGGATACCGTGAGCTGTCAGCACCACAGATCTACAAATAGGAGGAATTTGGTGTTCGTGGCTCGTTCCTCGATCCAGGATCCACTTGGAGCCATTTTTGTGTTTGCTGAGATGGATTTACACCTCTTTGTTAGTCCACAAGTTCACGCTGTGTCTGATTTTACTGTGCTTGGTGTGTTTTATGCCATAGCTGTATGTCGTGCAATACATCACAGAGTGCTCGTTGTCCTTTTTGTTACTCCTCAAATCAGCTGTCTCCAGTTCTAGAGCTGCCTTTTTTAACCAATCTCTGTGAAGTGCTGATGGCCTTTGGGTCTCCATTGCGTCCCTCACTTCTGTCATCCCTTCATGTCCTCCCCATGTCCCGCTCTGTGCTGCTGCTCAGTCCCTCTGCTATTCCCCACTGCTGTTTCCCCACACTATGCTGTCAGTCATAACTATTTGATCTTATAAGGAGTGTGTTCTTGTGGCTGCTATCCACCTATATATGAGAATGAACAGAAAAACAGGGACTGTACCATATGAGGATGAGTAATGTGAATTTTGCATTGTTGTCCAGTAAGCAGTAATATGATTGCAGCTGAACCAAGTGAAGCTGCTTCCAGTGCAGATCCACGATGAATGCCTTTGTGTTTCCAATCTCACAGCTTCTCAGAATTTCCACCCTTCCAGAGACCTCTGTGTCAGTCTCAGGGGCAGTGGTGCAGTGCAGAACCTGGATTTCTGTTCAGTCACACAAACAGCTGTGCTACAAATTCATTTCATGCTCAAATCCTCATCATTTGTAGTTACAAACAGACGAGACCTCTGCTGCTGTCCTGTTCTCCTGTGCCCTTTGTCCGTTCAGGCTTCAAAGATCAATATTGTGCTTCCTGGAGAAACGTCGGCTTTTACTCTGAGTCTCCTTGCCCTCAGTGATGTATAACCCTACCATCATTCTTCCTTTATTTATTTGTAATGTGCTCTGTGGGAGCATGGCAGGATGATCTGCTTTTCGTTGGTGAGGGCTTTGAAAGCTTTTGGGGTATCTGGAGCAATTTGGAGCAAATGTGAGCTGCTTCATTGTAAGTTTGGAGAGAAGCAGAAAGAACTCATTTCTGACTAAATGACTGCAAACTGCTTCTGTAGCTCTGAAATGAATCAGTTTCTCTTGTTCTTGATCTCAAAAACAATGTGCAGAGAAAAATATCTTCATCTTGGGGATCCATTGTGATAGTGCACGTGTTTTCCTTCCTTATTGCCATCATCACAAAATTTGCATTACATGTTTAGTGGATGAAGTGTAGTTTTGAAGAGGAGACAAGAAGCCATTTTTTGTTCCTTCTGTGTAAATTGGTTGAAGAGCTCTGATTTTTTTTTTTAATTTTTATTTTTTTTGGTAGCTCTCTCCTCCCCCCTCCCCACAGCCCACCCCAAGTGCTGGAGTGATGCAGGTTATGGTGCAATTTACACATAAACAGATTTATTCTCTCTTATGCGTTGCTCTTTTGTTGTCCCTGTGTTCCCACCAGGCATTGAGGTGGGACCTCCCAGTGCCTGGAAAAGGTGAAGAGCCTCATTGAGCTGCCCGATACTCACTGCTGCTCATCCTGCTGGTGGATGAATACCTTAATGGCATGGTCCCCAGATTCTTCCTCTGTGCCTTTGACTCCCCCTACACCCACTATATGGTCAGCAGGAGAGCTTGGTACACCCATCCCTCGAGGCCTTGGGGCAGAAGATGCTCCTCCTACCCACAGAGCAAAGGGAGCTCCCTAGGAGTTAGCCCTGCTGACCACTCATAGCTCAGGAGAAAGAAGTTTGGCAGAACAAATTCTGGCATGGCTGTTGGCGTCTGCATCTCTTCCCTGGCTGGCTTAAACCTCTGCTCAGTGTCTGCCAGTTTGTTGAGGTCTTCCATGAGTCACTGGGTGTAGTGTGGGGCACTGTGTCATCTCTAGGTCCCTGTTTTAACTTTCATTTTTCGGACATAATTTCACGTACACTCATTTGTTCTGCTTGTTAATTGCCCTTTGGAATCGTTGAATTGTCCCTCTTTTTGCTGTAGTGCTTTCCTCCCTTTCTTGAGAAGCTTTCTTTTCTCTAGAAGAGAACTCATGGCGTCTGTTATACTGTTTTCTTCCTGTCCTTTCCTCTTGCTCTAAATAAAGGTGTTTATTTTCTATACTCACACTGAGAGCTCTTGTTTCTCCCAGTCTTATTTCCTTGCAAGTTGCAAACAGTAGGGCAGGTTCTCTCTAATAAATTGAGTTCTGCTATGTTTATTTCCTTCTTTCTGCTGCTAAAATATTTGAAAAAGATATAATGGTGATTTTAAGATGCAATTCAGGGACTTTGCTTTAGTGCTGTGTTGATCTGAGATAAATTAATTTCCATATCCTTTTACAGGTGCTCCGAGATCAGTGCCAGAAGATGGCAGTGGATCTGAGCTCTCTGAAAGATGTTCTGGATGCAGAGAGACAAGGATCTCAGGATCTCAGAGAGAAGATGGAGCTGGAAGTGGCAGAGAGGAAGCTGTGCTCCCATCGCTTGCAGGAAGAGGTTCAGTGTCTTTCAGAGCAGCTGGAAGTGGCAAGAGCAGCACAAGCAGAATTAGAGAGATATAGAGTCTTGGAGCAGAAGCAGAGACTGGAAATGGAAGAGAAAAATCTACAGATCAGTTGTCTTAAAGCAGCTGAACAAGAGCTCCAATCTAGCTATGCTGCCCTTGTAGCTGAGAACGATCAGCTGAAGAAGGAGGTTGGCCAGCTGTTGGTGCTGTCTGCTGAAAGCAACACGGCAATGCAGGATCTACAAGGTGAGTAAGCACAGCATTTTGGTGAAGGGGGTTCTCAGTAGCCTAAGGATTACTGGATTGCCTTTTGCGTGGCTTTGTTTCTATGGCAGCTCCTAAGGAGGTCTTGGTGCCAGAGTTCCCAGTTGCACGGGAGGATATGAATGGTGTTGAATGTGAGGTCTCTGTAGCACAGTCCTGCTGACTGCTGCCTTCTGGCACGGCCCATGCATCAGGAGCTTGTCTGAGGGTTTTGAGTGAGACTATCAAAAGCCTGTTCTAGCCAGCCAGACAATACTGGTCTCTTTCCTTAGCTACCAAGCTGGTCATTTCATCATATTGGTACAGCGTTGTGCCTATTGTAAGTGGTGTTTGTATGCCAGTTTTCAGAAAGTAGGCTCGAACAGCAGCTGAGTTCTTGTGCCATTCTTGACTTGGACAGTAGCCCTTCAGTGTCTTCTTCTTCTCCTGTTTGTACAATTTCTCATTTCATTTTTATCCCAATGAAATCTGAAGTATTCTGCTACAACAATAATTTGTTCCCCCTCCTTTATAAGAAAGTTTGTTTCTTCGTTTAAAAAGAAACACAATAAACAAAAAAACCACCCTGAAACTCTTGTCAGCTGTCTTATGATTTCAGCCTAAGTAAGAACGGAGTAGAATTGTTCATTTGGAAGGGACCAAAAAGATCAGCTGCAGCTCCCTGAACACGTCAGGGCTAACAAAAATTTGGAGCATGTTGATGAAGGTGGAATCCAAATAGCTTTTGAGCACTGATGAGCATGGGGCATCAACCATCTCTCTAGGAAGGCTGCTTTGGTGTTTGCTCACCCTCATGGTAAAGAAATGCTACCAAATACTCAGTCTGAATCTCCCCCCATGCAGCTTTGTGCTGTTCCCATGCATCCTATCTCTGATTACCAGGGAGAAGAGATCATCGTGTCTCTCCCCATTTTCCTTTCTCAGGGGAAAAGAACAGTAATATCTCATTTTCTAAAAGGTGCTTAAAATCTGTACTGTGCTTTGGTAGTTCTCCTCTTTCACGGTGAAAAAGCACGCTGTCCAATGCCAGTGTGATATATTTTCACTGTGTAAGCTCTGTGTCCTGTTCTCTAATGTTCCTGGAAGAGTATCGTATTACTTTCTAAGTGAGAGTTTTAATTTTCAAATAAATTGTTTAATGTGTGTATTTTTTTTCAATGTTTCAGAGAGGTCCCAGCTTGTTCTCCAGGAGCCTCAGCAGGAAGCTACAGCGGTTGCAGAAAATTCAGAGGTAATGATTTAAGCGGCTGAAAAGAGTCAAAACTAAAACAGGTCAAGGACTGGCCTTAAAACAGCTAAGCTGTGATGGCCTTTTTTAACAATCCTCTTTGGAAGGTTATTATTAACTGGATTAATGGTGAAAGACAGAAATAGCTTCCAAATACTGCTTGTCCTGTGTTCTTATCAGACCACGTTTCCCTTTGCTGTCTGTTTGGAATTCTTGTGTCCTTCATCCGCCCAATCCGTATTCTTGCTATTTTCTACCTCTTATGAGTTAGTTCTTCAGCAAGATCATAGGCTAAACTGAGGGAGTTCTCAGGATGTACAGATCCAAAGGCTTAGCTGTCACTACAGGATGCCTTTCAAACCCTTCCCATCCCTGCTGCCCTGGTGGGTCTGGCAGACTGAGCGGAGCATGCTGAGTTCTCTTTGTCAAACAGAAGACTTAGCGTGTATCTTTGTATGCTTCTACCACAAACAGCTTTGTGCAGAATTGCAGGCAGGTTTGGATACCTTCTGCTTTGCTTCATGTTCTGTCAGCAGGGTGATGGAGATAGCTGCCTCTGTGTCCACCGTAAGTTGTAGAATTGTTAGCTTAGAGCTAGGTCTGGGCTCCTTCCAGGCTGCTCTGCTCGGCTCCCATCTGCCAGCAGGGGGAGAAGACAATGCTGGGTCTAATCTAATACAGTCCTCTGCAACACAGAGAGAGTTGGTAGTGTACAATCTCTAGCTCCTCTGCTCCTCCACTGACTGTATAGCATAAAGTGTCACATTTATTGACTTTTCTTATTGGCTAGTGATTTAAAAATGGGGATGGAAGGTGTTACATGTGGATATGCCAAAGATGGTTTCCTTAAGTGTTTGTTGCCGTGGAATAATCAGGGCAAAGGTTGGCTTTTGGGACTTGCAAGTGTAGAGTCAGTACATCCTGCTTTACCCAGAGCCTTGTGTTCCAGCTGCCTGGCATTGGGGTGTGAGCTGGTGGCCCAACAGGGTCACACACACATAAATGTGTGTGTGCTCACGGTCTTTCCAAGGGCAGATGTAAGCCTTTCAGCTTTTTCCTAGAGCCCCTTTAGAGGCAGTGGAGAGAGCAGTGCTTTAGCATATGACTTACCTCGACCAAGGTGGGTATTGAAAATCAGTTGATGAATCCAGTGCTGGAAGTGTCCATTTCAACACCAGACACATACATAAATAACTGTATAGTCCACATAAATAGCTTTTATGTAGTGTTCATGTTTGGACAGCTCTGTACTGCCACTTGTGCCCCTGACCTATTACTTCAGGGCAAAATATCTGTGAACTCAAGCCCAATACAGGGGTTTGGGTTGTGTGCACAAATTGTTTTGGTGCATCCTATATGTTCCATTTCAGCTGCCAGTCGCAAAAGTGCTCTAAAACATGGGCTGGAGATGGCCCTTATCTGACTGGGTGGCCCTCAGTGCTTACATTCGAGGTAGTTAACAGCAGATGTTAGTTCTATTTGTTATTTTCAGCCTTAACTTTAAAAACAAAAACAAAACCAATTTGTTTTTCTAGATCAAGTGAAGTGGATTTTTTATTTCTAGACTTTTTTAAAGCTGGATGCATAAGAGTGGCAAAATAAGGACTTCACCTGCAGCTTCCCGTCAGCCAGCAGGTGTCCAATGACTGCCAGGAGAGCAGGCAGTGGGCTTTTCAGAATGGAAAATATCCTAAATCTGAACTGATATCCTAATTTGCTGAGATATATCCCAGTCTCTTGCTTAATATTGTAACTAAACCATCTTTTATTTCCACTAGGCATCAGAGTTGGGTCTAGGGTTGGGATTGACAGTTTATGCTCTAAGCTTGGTTGAGCAGTAGCTAAGATAGCTGTCCTCTAATGCAAAGGCTGTAGCTTAAAACTAAGTGTGCTTTCTTCCATCAATAGAACAAGAATGGTGGATCTGAGGTGAAAACACAAGACTTGCAGATTCTGGAAGATTCAGCCTCCTGCATAGACTGCTCTGCTACGTCTGGAGGTAAGGGCACAGAAAAAGCGCGTTGACCTCAACATTGCAGAAATGGGAGAATTGCCAGGAAAAGTCCAAAGTGATTTGGAAAGAAGAGCTTTGAAGTCAAGATCTAAAGATGTAGGGGAGATAAGAAAAGATATGGAGAAGGTGGAAGAGAAAATACTAAGGCAGGCAGGTGAGAATACATGAACAGAAAGAAGTGGTAGGTAAGATGGGAAAGGAGAAGGTTTTGAAGGAGACTGCAGGTGCAGAGGCTGTTAAGTAATGTGCAGAAGAGACTTAAGGTGAAGTACTGAGTTCCTGTCTGAGAGCTAATAAGATCTTTTTTTTTTTGCCTCAGGTATTACCAAACATCCCTCCCCCACGTTCCAAATTCTAAAAATCAGGAATGCCCTGTTTAAGTGCTTAAATCTCTGCCTTCTTGCACTGCATGGAGAGATGATCACTTACTTAATAAATACTTAATGCATATGCTTTTATTATAAATGTATATAGAACAGCAAAACTGAAACTGAATGAGCAGCTGTAAACTCTGATGCTTCCAAACATTAAGTGGCTGAAGTTTACAGCCTTGGTTTCTTAATGCACTTATTAATAATTTTCTGTATCTTTGCCTTGTTAACAAGAAAAGAACTGACTTGTGCCACCTGTAAAACCTGTGAGTTTTGAGCTTAAGTCTTCTAGAAATACAACAGAACTGTTAGCTCTTAGAAAAATGTTATGTTCTCAAAGAAGGGGTGGAACTACAGGGTTCGTAAATAAATCCTGTTCTTTTTGGAAGAGTAGAAGTGTATTAGTTCACTGTGTCTTTGTCTCTTCATTATTCCGTTGCAGTTACACATAAAGTAGACTTAGGTGATGTCGGCATGCAGTAAATACAGGATGTTTTGAATCTGCAGAGCTTGGGGATATCTGGACTGAGTGCATCACTCAAACTCTTGACCTACCTGGTATTTCCTACCTGGGAATTTGGAGACTCTCCAATCCCATGGATTTTCTTTCCAGTTGTCTACTGTGCAACTTGTTTGCTGATGGTGACATGTACATTCTATCACTAGGTGTGTCAGGAGAGATGGTGAATTCTGAAGGGCAAAAGCCTTCTGGTGACACTTCGGTACTACCTGAGGTACAAATTTCGCCCACTACTATTTACTTTTCAATATTGTATGCATACATGGGTATGGTAACTTAGCCTGACAAAATGGACAGCCTTTGCAGCACAAGGTGCTGACCTATTTGCAGGGTGATGATCCATGCTTTCCAGCAAGGATTTGATCATTCTTCTTTTGTCATCTGTATTTGGGGGTAGAAGGAAATCTTAAGATGAATGTTTGGAAAAAGCCAAGCACTTTAGACCAGATGTGTTCTCACTTTGGAGATAAATACACACTGGAATATGGGTGTCTACATGGATTCTTGTCCACGTTAAACAGGTAAAGTAGAGGACAAAACCTCCTCGTTCAAAGACTGTGAACACGATGCCAGTATCTGTATCTCAAAATATGGCTGAAGGATGCCTCTGATAATCACACACTGAGACACTTCAAAAGCAGGAAGCTTCATTTATGAGCTAATCCTAAAGCCAGAGTCCCATGCCGCAACTTTGGGAAGGGAAGTGAGCTGAGGAGTCTTCCTGTTATTAATGAGGCTGTTATTGATTGCAACTGCTAGCATGAGGTAGGGACAATGAAAAGTGCCCCTGTGGCAGGATTCAAAGGAAATTTGAAACCTTGTGTTGTGTTTTAGGCAAGAACAAATGGCTTTTCCAATGAAGGTGAGCAGTTTAGTGAAGAAAACTGCATGTCTGGAATTGGAGAATGCCTTGCTGCAGAGAAACAGAAAGAGCTGTCAGTTTTGCTGCTGGAACTGAAAGAAGCTCGAGAAGAAATTGCATTTCTAAAAGGACAGCTCAAGGACCCAAACAACCAAACTTCTGCAGTTAACCAAGCAGGAGGAGAAGCTAACCAGCCGGAAGAGAATTTCCAGACATGGCTTCTTGAGAAGGAAGAGCAAAAGTTATCAAGTACACAAAATGAGTTGGACAACAGCTCACTACAGGGAGAAACAGAAATACAGCCAGTTAATGTGCTTCAGGAAAACAAAACCCATCTTCAAGAAGTAGCCCGAGAGACCTCTGCTCATGGCACAGGGGGGATGGGAGCAACACAGGAAACCTCTGCAGCATTTCCAGAGCCAGGCACCTCTCAATCTCGAGAGCTGACAAATCTGCAAAACCGAATTACGGAACTGCAAATGATTCTGCAGAAATCAGAAGAATCCTATAAGAAAGATCTGGGAGAAAGGGATGCAGAAATAAATAGACTAAACCAGTTGGCTGAAGAATACAGGAAAAAGATGGAAGATTCTGACAGCTCGTTCTGTGCTTTGGCTGAAGAGAGAGATCAGCTCCTGTGTCAGATGAAGAACCTTTCGACCATGACAGAGCTGCAGGAGAAGGTGAAGCAGCTGGAGGAAGATCTAGCTCTTTCTGAAAAGCAGAGGCTGTCAGACAGTCAGAGCAGTCTTCTGAAGGAACAAATCCAAAGTCTTAAAAATGAATTTAAATCCAAAGAGGTTAAAATTGAAGCTTTACAAAAAGATTTGGATGAAGCACAACTTCAGCTTTCTGATCAGGACATGCAACTAAAAGACATGCGAAGCCAGATCCAGAAGAAGGATTGCGAAGCACTCGATCTGGAACGACTGCTGAGAAAATACAGGGCTGAGGTGGAAGAGCTTTCCCAAAGCTTAGCCTCCAAAGGCCGTGAAGCAGCAAGCCTAGAGCAGCTTGTTGCTGAACGTAGCAGGTGTATAGAGAGCCTGCAACAAACCTTGCTGGAGAAAGAACAGCAGATGACAGAAATCAGCATCAGCATGTCTGAAAGAATGGTGCTGCTGAATGAAGAGAAGTTTTCTCTAGAAACTGAGCTGAAGGGTCTCAGAGAGCAAACAAGTCTCTTATTAAAAGCCCAGGAGGGAAAAGACCAAAACACAGAAGCGGAAGATACGTATCTGAACTGTGAAGTGTCTGAGCAGCGGTATGAGACAGAAGCAGAATGCAAGGAGGGTGAGATATCAACAAGTGAACTTGAGATTCTGAAACGGGAAAACGAGCAAGTAAAGCGAAAGCTGCAGGCAGCACTTATTAACAGGAAGGAGCTCCTGAGGAAGGTTAGCAAATTGGAGGATGAGTTGGTACAGTTGAAAATGGAGCCCGAGTCAGAAACCTCAACGGCTCAAGAAGCTGAAGGGGAAGAACATATGACGAGTAGGACAAGCCAAGGAGTGAATCTTGGAAACTCGCCCAGGGTGGAGTATCTAATCCAGCTGCTTTCCGAAAAGGAATCTGAGCTGCTGAGCGTTCAGAAGGAGCTGCTGGATAAGGAAACTAATGAAGTGCAGTTACAGGCGGTGATTGAGGAAATGAAGCAAAGCTTGCAAGGTAAGACAAACATTGATTCAATTAAGGTTGAAATCATGGGAAGTCAGACAACTGCTGACAAAGTAACTGAAACCAATGAAGGCCCAAAAGATGATGAAGAAAATGAAGAAAATACAGCAGCTACAAATCTTGGAGAAAACCAGATGTCTGCTCTGATAGAGAGAGTTTCAACTCTTGAACAAGAAAAGGAACAACTTCAGAAAAAGCTTCAGGAAGCCTTGGTATCTCGCAAAGACACTATAAAGAAGGCTCAAGAAAAAGACAGGCATCACAGAGAACAGCTTAAACAGCAGAAAGATGATTACAATATCCTGCAAGAACAATTTGATATGCAAATGAAAGAGAAAGAAAGCATCCAAGCTCAGCTCAGACAACTCCAGGAACAGAGACGACCAACAGAGAGTGTTCCTGGGAATCAAGGCTCTTTGGATTCTTCATGCTTGGAAGCAGGAAGTCCTACGAACAGCAAACTTGTGCAAGTCACGGATGTTTCTGGGGAAGAGTTTAAAGCAGAATTTGAAAAATTGCAGATGGAGAAGGAGGAGTTGGAACGTAAGGTCAGCTGTATGGAAGGTGAACTAGCCTGCAAATCAGAATTAGTCTTTAATTTGCAAGAGCGCATAGCGCAGTTGTTGCCAGAGGTAGAAGGGATGACTAGAACCTCTGATCAAGCTGAAGCTGAGGCTGCAAGACTTCAGAGAGAACTGGAGGAAGATCACGTGGAAGATTCTAGAGAAAACAGTTTGGAAGACCTGAAAACACTTATGCATCAAAAGGATGAAGAAATTGAATTCCTTACCTTGCAGCTAAGGGAGAAAAGCGAAGCTCTGGCTAATGCGCAGGCACAGTTGCTGGAAAAAGAAGATTCTGTCAAGAGTCTGTGCAGTCAGATTGAAGCTCAAGCTCAGGCACATGAGGAGCAGAACAAGCGACTGCAAACTGAGCTGCTTGAAATTCAGCACAAGCAAGAAGATGATGCAGAAGCAGCTAAACAGAAGAATCAAATGCAGAGAAAGTTGCAGGCTGCGCTTATCTCTAGGAAAGAGGCATTAAAGGAAACTAAGTCACTGAAAGAGGAATTGGCAAATGCCAAAACTACTATTGAGAGTCTTTGTGTCAAGTTGAATAATATGGAAAGCCAAATAGGTGTCCATGTTAAAGAAACAGATGCTTTAACAGAAAAAATAGCAAGTCTCACGGAAGAGCGAGAAAAACTTATTGCAGAAGTTAATAAGGTCCTTGGAGAAAATCAGAATCTTGATGGGTGCTGTAAAAACCTGAAATTGACACTAGATGGGGTTCTCCTAGAGAAGGAGAAGCGGGAGAAGGAGATGGAGTCCTTGAAATGCCTGCAAGCCACTGAGAGCACTGAGTGGCAAGAGAAACACAGGGAGCTTCAGAAAGAGTATGAAACTCTCCTGCAGTCATATGAGAATGTGAGTAATGAGACTGAGCGGATTCAGCGTGTTTTGGAAACCGTGAGGCAGGAAAAGCAGGACATTTTCATGAAGCTGAAAAGTGCTGAAGCAAAAAAAGAAGAAACGGATAAGCAGCTGCAGGAAGCTGAACAGGAGGTTGATGGAATGAAGGAGAAAATGAGGAAATTTGCAAAATCAAAGCAACAAAAGATTTTGGAGCTAGAGGAGGAGAATGAGAAGCTTAGAGCAGAGGTGCAGTCTACAGCTGGGGATCTGCACAGGACTGACAATGGAGCTTTCCTTTCAAACACTAGCCTGAAAGAAGAGCTGGAGAGCTCTAGGAGGGATTATCAGTCTCTTTCTACTCAGCTAGAGGCGGTAATGGTTGAAAAGGAGTCTCTTATTCAAGAGATCACAGACTTAAAACATCATTTGCAGTTAACAGAATCCAAGCTGGAAGAAAGCAGAGAGCTATTAGACAAGTATGTTTCCCTGAAGACAACAGAGGAAGAAACAAAGCGGGCAGTTGCTACACTGCCTCCAATAGAGAGGACTGAAAATCAAGTGGACCTAAGTTTTAGACCGAAGTCTCCTAATGCAGAGCTGGAAGAAAAAGCTTTTGAAGGTAGTAGCTCACCTGAGGATCTTAATACCTACATAAAGGAGATAGCTGAGCTCACAGAACGAATCACTGAACTAGAGGAGAATAGAAGGGCTTCAGAACAACAGCTGGATGATATCCGCAGGAGTGTTGAGACTTTAGAAGGTGAGAAAAAGGCTTTAGAGATCCAAATGGAAGCAAAAGTCCTTGAATTAAATGTTCTCCAGAACACAGTAGCAAAGATGGAAGAAACAGTCCAAAACACCAAGGAGGACCTCATCAGGATGACAGAACTGAAGGATGCTCTAGAGGCTGAGAAGGATGATTTGGAGGAAAGGCTCATGAATCAGCTGGCAGAACTTAATGGCAGTATTGGAAATTATCAGCAAGATGCAACAGACTCCCAGATTGAAAATGAACAACTGAAACATGAGCTTCAGAGTTTGCAGAGAGCAATACATGAACTGGAGGAGGAGAAACGTCAGATGGCAAAGGAGAAAAGTAAAGCAAGTTCAGAAAACCAAAAGGAATATTTAGAAAAGTTGAAACGCACTTGGAGGGAAGACAGCAGCACACATGTGAAGGAACTTCAGGAGCTGCTGAAGCAGAAGCAGCAGGAGATTAAGCAGCTGCAGAAGGACTGTATCAAAAGCCAGGAGAAGATCAGTAGTTTAGAAAGAACTGTTAAAGCTCTGGAATTTGTCCAGAGTGAGTCTCAGAAAGATTTGGAAGCAGCCAAAGAGACTTTAGCTAAAGCAGCAGAAGACACCAAGGAAGCCCAGGCAGAGCTTGCTCGCTGCAGAGTAGTGTTGGATGACACTCAGAGTGAGGCAGCGAGAGTCCTAGCAGAGAGCGTCAAAGTAAAAGAAGAGTTACGGGCCAACAAAGAGAGTACTCTAATTCAAATGAAGAAAAAAGATGAGGACTTTGAGAGAAGACTGGAACGGGAGAAAGGCAAGCACTCAAAGGAGATGAAAAATATGGAAGAGAAACTGGCAGCTTTGCAGAGGGAGAAAGACTATATGGAAGCAACGGTTCGTGATGTTCAGGGCTCCTTGACAGCAAAAGATCGAGAAGCCAAGGAACTGGAAGGCAACCTGAACAAAACGCTGGCCCAGCTTGCAGCCTTCACCAAGAGCATGTCTTCCCTTCAGGATGATAGGGATAGGGTGATAGATGAATCCAAAACGTGGGAGAAGAAGTTCACAGAAACGATTCAAAAGAAGGAGGAAGAAATACGCTCGAAAGAGGAAACTTGTGTTATGCTGAAGGACCAGATGAAGCAGATGACTACACAAGTGCAAGAACTTCAGATTCATATATCCAGGTAATGAAAGTGGTGATAATTAAGACGATGTCAGTGTATTTCCTTTAAAGAGTCAGCAGCCAGAGGTGAGGAGGGGGAATAGCTGTTCATGAGGGTGGACAGTGACAGGACAAGGGGGAATGGTTTTAAACTGAGACGGGAGGTTTGATTAGATATTAGGAGGAAGTTTTTCATCCAGAGGGTGGTGATGCACTGGAACAGGTTGCCCAAGGAGGTTGTGGATGCCCCATCCCTGGAGGCATTCAAGGCCAGGCTGGATGTGGCTCTGGGCAGCCTGGCCTGCTGGTTGGTGACCCTGCCCATGGCAGGGAGGTTGAAGCTAGATGATCTTTTCAACCCAGGCCATTCTATGATTCTGTGAGGAAGCTGTTAATTTTAGAGATTAAGCTTGGTATGTCAGTAGAGCATGGAGATACATAATTCCAATTTGATCCCAAATTAGATGTTGAGGGGAAGATGGAGCTGGAGAAGCATAACAAAACGTTAACCTTGGAATTTCCAAAATTCAAAAACAAGCCGTTATTTCATGAGGAAAACTGTTCTACAAAGTTTAATCAAAACATTGTGTGTTGTGAAATGAATACCAACCATACAAGACCAGCACCTTTGTTTGTAGCGAACAAAATCTGAGCCTCACTGTACAGGGAAATTAATTTCTCCTTTGAAAGACTGAAGGTATAAGTGGGACTGAGAGGGGCTTAGTAGCTGCACATTGGAATTATATGATTAGAATCACCTTGAGTGATTCTAGAGAGTGTGTCACTGCTAATGTGCCTATAGCATCGTTTAGTTTGGAAAAGCCCCTTAAGATGATCACCAAGTCCACCTCTAAACCATTTCCCTAAGTGCCACATTGAGTCTCTTAAATGCCTCCAGGGATGGTGACTCAACCACTCCCTTTGGAAGCCTGATTCAGTGTTAATCATTGGAAAACTAATTCAGTGGCTTTTCTCAATGAATACACTCAGTGAAAACTGTGGGTGTGGTTTTTGAATCCTGAAATACTTTATTGATTTGGGACTGATCTTCCCTTCTCTGTTGTTCAGGCTGGAATGCAACAAGAAAGACTGGGAATCAGAGTCCAGGAGGGAGATTCAGCAGCATCAAGAGACATGTGAAATGTTGCAGGCGGAAAAAAAGGAGCTTTTAACTCAGCTGGAAGGGTCTCAGAAACTATACAGTGAGTCCCAGGATGAGCAGCAGAAGCTGGAGTCAGAAATGCGGAGCCTGAAAGACCAGCTTGCTGACTTGCAGTGTTCCTTTGCCAGATGTGAACTGGTTAGAGGAGAGTTGGAGAGTGTGGTCAAGCAACACGAGAACAGCATCCAGAATTTTAAATTCAGCTGTGAACAGCTTGAGGCTGATCTGCAGGCTTCCAAGGACCTAACAAATAAGCTGCATGAAGAAACAAGTGCCAAAGATCAAAAGATCATTAGTTTGCTGTCTGCCAAGGAAGAAGCAGTTACAGCTGCTCTATCTGAATTACAGCAGCAACATTCCGAAGACATTACACTGTTGGAGCATAGGCTAAGCAAGGAGGAAGAAGGTAAAAAGGCTTTGGAAATTGAGAAGAGCAAACTTAACGATAAACTTGATCATCTCACCGAAAAGATGAAAACAATCAAAGAAGAAAGTAAACAGCAGAAGGCACAACTGGACTCCTTCACCAAGTCCATGTCATCTCTGCAAGATGACAGAGATCGTATACTGAGAGAGTACAAACAGCTGGAGGAACGCCACCTCGTTGTCATCTTGGAAAAAGACCAGATAATCCAAGAGGCTGCTGCTGAAAACAATAAGCTGAAGGAGGAAATCAGAATTTTTCATAGCCAGATGGATGACCTCAACTCAGAGAATGCCAAGCTGAGTGCAGACCTGGTGCGGTATAGAGAAGATCTGAACCAAGTAATTTCAATTAAGGATTCCCAACAGAAGCAACTTCTCAAAACTCAGCTTCAGCGAATCCAGGCTCTGGAAAAGGAGAAGGCAATCATGGAAACACATCTGAAGGAGTCTGAGCGTACTCGGGATGATCTCAAGAAGTGCATGGAAGCCTTGAGAGAGGATAAAGTCAGCATGTCTCACGAGGTTGAAACCCTTACATCCTCTCTGTCCCGAGCTCAGAGTGAGATGACAGCATTAACTGAGGGGAGTCCTATCATGGAGTGTCAAGCACAGCTCAAGGCCCAAGAGGAAGAGGCACAAGAGCTGCATCGTAAGCTTGCACTCTCACAGCAAAGGATAACTGAACTTGAGGGGGAGCTGGTAAGTGTTCAGAAGGATGCAACCAGGAGAGTGGGAGAGGCTGAGGACAGGCTCAGAAAGGAATTGAAGCACCTGCATCATGATGCTGGGATAATGAGGAACGAAACAGAAACAGCAGAGGAGAGAGTAGCGGAGTTGGCACGGGACCTCATGGAAATGGAACAGAAATTTCTTGCAGTCACTGATGAAAACAAAGATCTCAGAGCCCAAATTCAGTCTTTCGGGAAGTCCATGAGCTCTCTTCAGGATAGCTGGGACCAGACCAATGAGGAGCTTCAAGCTTTGAAACAGAAATATTCTGCAGACTTGGGGGAACAACAAAATCTAGTGGAGAGTCTTCAGAAAAAGATCCTTCGGTTACAAGAGGAGCAAAATTCCACTGCCTGGGACCGAGATACACTGAGGTCTGAGCTTACAGAAATGCAGAAAGCTGCTGATGAAAGAGGTCTCTTGGCTCAGATTGAGGGTCTTAAGCAGAAGATCAGAGCCAAAGATGATGAGCTTCTCCGTTTGTCTTCAGAACTGGAAGGCTCTTCCAACCAAGTCAAATCTTTCTCTAAGGCTATGGCAAGCCTGCAGGATGAAAGAGACCGTCTGCTGGATGAACTGGACAAAACACGTAAGGTGGAAGAAGTGAGGCAGCAAGCAGAAGGGAGCACTGTCAGCACTCCATCAGAAGTGCTGAGTCTTAAGAAGGCTCTGTCCTCCTTGCAGAACGACAGAGACAGATTAGTAAGTCCTTGTTTTCTCTTCCTGCTCTTATTTGAAGCTTTATAGGAAATTAGGTTCTTCAGATCTTAAAATTCAGCACAGTTAGACATGTCTTTCGCAGTATTAAAAACATATAATCCTCACAGAACCTCTGAAGGGCTGAGTTTGGAAGGGAGCTCTGAGGTCTTCTATTCTGACCCTTCTGCTCTGACAGGGTTGGCTGGAGCAGGTTGACCAAAGCAACGTCTGCTTGAGTTTTGAATATCTCCAGTGGTGGATTTCCACAATTCCTCTGGTCAACTTGTTCTTTCATGTATCTGGAAATAGTTTCCAGGAGTAGTTGCTCCATCTCCTTGGTAGGATTGAGGTGAGGCTGATCAGACTGCCTTCCTCCATCCTCCTCCTCGCCCTTTTTGAAGGTAGGGATGACATTTCTTCCAGCCTTCAGAAGCCCCTCTGATCATCATGATCTTTCAGAAGTAGTTGAGAGTTGCCTCCCAATGACCTCATCACCTTTGGGTGCACTCCATCAGATCCTGTGGACTTAGTATCTGCCATCTGTTACTCTCTGACATATGAAAGCTGAACTATGGTTTCATTATTAACTTTTCAAGGTGTTTTCTCTTGTTAGCCCAGTTTTAAATATGGAATCATAGAAGAAAGAGATGTGCTCCCTTTTGGTCTGCTTAGCCCACATCTGTGACAGCTCGTGCATTTGATTTGTCAGTTCTGCAGTCTCTGCTAGAAATCTGAGAACATGGTAGATTTCTCCTCTTGGCAGATGATTGTCAAGACAGGTCCAAGCCATTGCACCTTCATTCTGTCATCTCTGCTTGCAAACCTCATCTGTGTGTTTGTATGCTCTTTGGCACAGTGCCGCTCAGTGCGTTTCACTTCTAGTTGCTGCTCAGATGACTGATTTTACTGTGATTTTCCACCTACTACTTGCTCTTAGTTTACTTCGTTTTGTTAATTTGCAACAAACTTAATCTCTTGCTATGGCAGAGCACCCACCTAGCTGACCAAGGGAAGCCAGTTGATGTCGTTGTTTTGGATTTCGGTAAAGCTTTTGAGGCTGTTTCTGAGTGTCCTTCCAGCATACAGCTATCCAATGAATAATGCAGTAGGTGAACAATTGGCTGATCGTGGAATTACCAAGGTTTGGAAAAGACATCCAAGATCATTCAGTCCACCCACCACCAGTATAACCCCCATGTCCCTCAGTACCACATCTAAGTGTTTCTTGAGCACTGATAGGTTGGGCTCAGAGGGTTGTAGTCAGTGGGGTTCCTTCATGCTGGCAACCAGTCACTGGTGGGGTTCTGCAGATCTCTTCAGTGTTTTCATCAACATCTTGGTGCAGGACTTGAAGGTATGCTGAGTGTGCTTGTGGACAGCATTGAACTGGGAGGAGCTGCAGAGTCCCCCGAGGGTGGAGAGGTCCTGCAGAGAGACCCTGACAAATCAGAGGGTGGGCAGTCACCCACCACATGAAGCTCAAACAGAGCAAGAGAAGTTTGGGCAGCACTCTCAGAAACATGGTTTGATTTGAGGCAGTGCTGTGTGGAGCCAGGAGCTGGGCTCAGTGATCCCCCTGGGTCCCTTCCAACTCAGATGTTCTGCGATTCTGTGATACTTCATGATACTGTCCATCACTTCCCACTTGTCCATCAACATCTCAATTATTTCTAGATTTATGTCTCTTCTGCTTGCTCTTTCTTGAACTGTGCAGTGCTGCTAATGTGTGTTGCGTCTCTATGGGAGGTCTCAGAACTCCCTGTACTCTTCCACACAGCAGACTTCTTGGATGTGCTTTTTTGCTGAACTCTTCTTGGTAGATTGCTGTAGTAGTTGATGTGAATTTCTGTTGTCTTTGTCATTTGAACGTGATGCTGCAGTGAAAAATGTTCTTAAACGCTTGTAAATAATAGACATAGCTGCTTGCTCAGTTAACATTTGTAGCAAAATTTCCCTTTACTTAAAGGTGAGGGAGCTGAAGAATCTACAGCAGCAGTACATACAAGTTGGGGTAGAATCAGCTGAAAACTCTCGCTTGAAGGCACAAGTGCAGGAATATCAGCAAGAGGCAGATAAACAGCACCGCCGCCAAGAGCAGCTGGAGCAAGAGTGTGTTTCCTACCAGCAGGAGCTACAGCAGCTGAGGTGAGAATTGCCTTTCTCCTTACTGCCTCAGAGATGGCAATGGGTTGTCTCAGAAAGCACTGAGCACCTCAGCCTTACCTGTGCTGCATCAGCTCCCTCATCAGGAGTGGGCACGTTTCCTTGCTCAGCTCTTTGCATCAGACTTAGGGTGGAGATTTACAGCCCAGCATACGGGAAGGAAATGCCCTTGCGAAGTAGTTTAATGGCCTTTTTGGTTGTACTTGAATGGAGCATTTAAACAGGAGGGGCAATGGCTGTTTATGGCTGTGGATGGTGATAGGACAAGGGGGAATTGTTTTAAAGTGAGACAGGGGAGGTTTAGGTTGGATCTTAGGAGGAAGTTTTTCACCCAGAGGGTGATGATGCACTGGAACAGGTTGCCCAAGGAGGCTGTGGATGCCCCATCCCTGCAGGCATCCAAGGCCAGGCTGGATGTGGCTCTGGGCAGCCTGGGCTGCTGGTTGGCGACCCTGCACATAGCAGGGGGTTGGAACAAGATGAGCATTGTGGGTCTTTGCAACCCAGGCCATTCTATGATCTACGATTCTATGGTTTATTTCCTCCAATGGTGGCCAGTATCATCCATTTCTTGTATTGCAGCTTATTTGTATATAATCATAGCACTCTCCATTCTGAGCTGACAATGAAATGAACACCCTTTATTATCTGATGTAATTGTATAGAAAATACTCATTTTATATGGTGGTTAATTCTTTGTTTCACTTGCTTTATGTCTTCTATTAAGAAAGGCTGTAATTTAAGGCCGGTGAGTTGTCATCCTCTCCTGGACCAAACTCAGGCAAATGTGCTCCGTTATAGAAATGGGGAGAAAAGTAATTTCAGATTCTTCAGAGATCTCAAAGTAATGAGTGAGAGAATGACTGAGCCTGGAGGCTTATTTCCTGGGTAGCTCCTACTGCACCAGTGAAGCCAAGGCCCATGTCTGTGTGTTGGAATCCATGCAATGGCTCTCATGTGCATATTCGACTGAGGTGGTGCTGATGGAGACAACTTTCTTAACCCTGATTTTAGGGTTTCTGTGCTGAAGCAGTTTTGCTTTAGTTTGTCTTTGACATCCAACTTCTTATCTGGTGTGGGATAATGATAGGACATAGTTGGAATCCTCCTTGGCTGGTTCTGAGCTAGGTGAATGGATGTTGCATGTGGTACTGTTAACTCTGTGGTAATTTCCTTTGCATGATGCTTTGCAGGCAAGAGAAAACTACCTGGGAAGAGCAGAATGGCAGCATCAAAGAGCAGTGCCTGATGCTCATAGCAGAAAAAGAGCAGCAGCTGAGCCACTTGCAGCAGGTTGTGCAAGAAATGAGGCCACCCCTGAGCAAGGCTCAAGCTGTAGAGGAGCAGTACCAAAGGAAGGTCAGTGGAAATGCACAGATTCTGTACTGCATGGAAATTCGGCCAAATTAGGGCCTGTTGGTTGAATTTGGATTCCGGAGGTCAGACATCACATGGGCTGGTATTGGGTTTTGCTGTGTCCTCCAAGGCTGATACTAGCAATGCAACTTGAAAGCTTTCAGAAAGCTCCTGCCTAACCTTATGTGCTCCTCCCTTTGTTCCTAATGTTTGGGACAGTAGAAGAGATGGGGTTTCCTGGGCACCTGAGTTCCCTCTGAGCAGTTCCTTCTGGAACCTCTCACCTCTTCCAATCCGATGATTTTAGAATTGCTTCTTGCACTCTTTTGAATCTGAAATCTTCTTTTCTGTTTTAGTCCTTTGTAATATCATGTTCTAATTTTTAAGTCTTCTACAGGATTTTTATTGCTGTTTGTATTAGGCAGGAATCTACAATCCTGGCTCGTGCCCAGAGAGGCTGAGGGTTGAAAGTTGGACTTCCTGCCTTTTTTTTCCGTATGACAGTTCTAAAAGTGGGGTGGAATCCATTGAGTACTTTGCTTGGTCTACTCGCCAGCTGCATGTGCAGAGCCACAGCATTACCAGCAAGGACAGAACTGTTTTATGTTTGTGGAGGGGGAATCCTCTCTTATCCCTTTGATACACGTGCGTGTATGCAAAGACGAATCTAGAACCCAGCGCGTGTGATTCTTTTCTTCCCCCACCCCCCAGAGTGCAGATCAAGTTTTGGGTGTAGGAAGAACGTAGGGCATGGAGAGGAAATGGAAACAGATCATTGTGTGTGATGAGTTCTTTGTTGTTCTTTCCCTGTCAGATCAATCCAGAAGCAGTGAGAGGGGACTTCTCAAGCCTGGAAGCAGAGGCCAAACATCTGAGGGCTCAGCTAAGTGACAGCCTGAAAGAGCTGCACCAAAAAGAGCTCCGAATTCAGCAGTTAAACAGCAAGGTACAGGCTGTGCTTGGGCTGGGGGAAGCGGGTAGGCTTCAGTGGGGCTCGTGGAGGAGGAATAGGGCTTTCTGTTCGTGTGGGCATTCACCAAAGGAGCACAGAGTCAGAAGTAGTGGTTAGAAGAGACTTTTGGAGATGATCCCTTATGTTGTTCTACTGCTTAAAGTAGCGCTGCCAGCAGTGTTAGATCAGACCATCCATGCCCTGGCCTACCATAGTGGTGGAAACCTCCAAAAGACATTTCCAAACCTCTCTGGGTCCTTGTCCGATGCTGCTCTTCACTTTCAATGAAAATGGTTTTGTTTTTGCAAGCCACAAAAAAGTCCCTTATTATATTTTCTGCTGCTGCCAAAGAGCTTGACTCTGTCTGCTTTGTGGCTCCCTTCAGGGTAATTGGGAACTGCTGTACCCTTCAGCCTTTTCTTTCCCAGGATAAAGCAGTGCAGCTCTCACAGCCATCACACACTCCAGTCCTTCATCTACCTTTGTAGCCTTTTTCTGGACTCTTTCCCGTTTCTCTATCCATTTTGAAATGTGGGACCCAAAACTGGTCACTGTATGCCAGGTGTGGTCTTACTGGTACCAAGCAGAGCAGATGGTAACATCCTTCTGTCTGCTGATCCTGCTTCTCCCGATGTAACCCAGAATACAGCATTGCTTGCTCACAAGGCTGTCTGTCTGGGTTGTGCTCATCTGGGCAGCTGCTGTAACTCCCCAGTCCTTCGCAGCAGAGCTGTTGCCTTGGCACTCTCTGTCAGTCCTGTGTTGGTGCACGGACTTCCCATCAGTACAGAAGTTTGTGCTTCCCCGTATTGAACCAAAGATTTCTGGTGGTGCAAGGTTCCTCTGGCTTGCAGTTTTGGGTCTTATATCGGCCACTCCCACAGATTTAATACTGAGAGGGAAGAGGGGAGCAAGGAGCGATCCTGTACGTCGTGTTGATGTTTTAGGGCTGCCTGTGATGGAGACCTTGGCCACAAGCTGCTGTTGGAGATTATCACTGGTCAGCGGACCTTAGAAACGGGCACTGTGGCAGCACCTACATTCTCAATAGAATTCTTACCCTCAGTTACATGGGAAACAAATTTGCTGTCACAGAAATGTTTGAGCTCCTGACTCAGGATTTGTCTTCTCAGCTGTCTCAGGTCTATGAGGAGAAAAACGCCCTCTCCCTCCAACTGCGTGGTAGCGGCCGAAGCATCTGTGAGAGTCACCAGCAGTACAGCGAGGTTCTGAGCCGCTGCCTGGTGCTGGAGAAGCAGCTCCAGGAGCTGCAGGCTGCGGACAAAAGCATGGTGAGGGTCTCTGTCAAAGCGAGGGGGAGGGTAAGACTTAGTGCAGGTGGCTCCGCTAAGTGAGCAGCACTGTGGCTGCCTTCTGTCCTCCTCATTTAGTGCCCTCTGCTGTATGTTTATACCTTCTCTTAGGGGTCATTTGCAACTGATGCTGCTCCCGGAGCACCCCAAGAAAAGAATGAGCCTGGAGGCGGTTACACACCAGAGCTACAGGAGCTGCAGCTGAGGTACTGTGGGGCCAGGAGGGGTGTGGGTGCTGACTGAGGTCCTGGGGTTGGGAGGAGCCTGGCTGGGCTGCACCGTCTGAGCTCTCAGCACTTCAGTTCCCCAGCAGGACCTTGCTGGGTGGAAGAGCTGTCATGCATGCTGGACAGTTGTGGTTAGCAATGTCCCTTTGCACAGAACTTCAAACAATGGAGAGCAAACATAGGATCATAGAGTCATAGAATGGCCTGGGTTGCAAAGGCCCACAATGCTCATCTTGTTCCAACCCCCTGCTATGTGCAGGGTCGCCAACCAGCAGCCCAGGCTGCCCAGAGCCACATCCAGCCTGGCCTTGAATGCCTGCAGGGATGGGGCATCCACAGCCTCCTTGGGCAACCTGTTCCAGTGCATCACCGTCCAATCATGTAGTAGCAGTTATGATGGACCATCACCAGCCAAATTCACATCTCTGATTTGATGGGCCAGTTGTTTAGTGACTGCCCAGGTTGTATTAATTAGCACAGTCTCAATGCTTTTAGCCTGAGAATGTGTCTGCAATTGAAACCTAGCATGTGGTTCCTGGTGCCCTTTTGTAAACAGCTTTTGGAAGGTGGGGTCACATACGTTCCTTACTGATGTGACACAGGAGCTTCGAGAGACTATTCTTCTCCTTCCTGCTTTCCAAATGATTCAAGTATGTTAATGAAAAACAGCTGTCTTCTGTGCAAAGTGGAATGCTTTTGTGCAAAGAAATGCACCTAATGCACCTAAATGTTCAGTAAATAGAACAGAAACAGGGCAGGTCAGGAATTAGCCCTATTTGGCACATGCTTGCTTATTTTCTGACAGATTGTCTGAAACTGAGCACTTACATAGCAGCACGAAGCAAGATCTGAGGTACCTGGAGGAGCAGCTGGAGGAGGAGCGGGAGCGCCGCGTGGCTGCTGAGGAAGCGCTCTCTGCAGCTCAGGATCAGATCAGCAGGTGGGGGCATTGGTCAGAGCGGCAGTGCTGTCCTAAGAGTGGAGATCCCAGCTCTCTAAATGACTGCACTGTGTCTGTGCTTCAGCTGTAGACAAAGGCGAAATTCAGCAACTGAGTGGAAACTGTGGTAGGATGAATTCTGGCCAGGAATGCCAGCTTTCTCAGTGAAGCAAACCATTAGAAAACATAATTTGTACCAAAAAGAAAGTTCTTCTGATATTTCCAATGTTTTTGTCTCCTCAGTAATCACCTGTCTGTCTTGGGTAAAAAAAAAAAAGTCTTGACTTGAGAAATTTCCCTAAATTTAAATTTATTGCCAAAAAGCATAAACTTTGGATACTGAGAAACACCTAATTTGGGGTAGACCTCTTCCCTCTGCCCCTTTCCTTGGCTCAGCTTCAGTCTGGCCATCCCTCCTCCCCACTTTCCTCGTTTTCACTCCCCATGTTTTCACCTTCCATTGCACTCAGTCCCTTTGGTATGGCAAAAAGTCATGCAGGGGGTTGGGACCAACACACAGTGATCACAGAATCACAGAACTGCAGGGTTTGGAAGGGACCTCAGGAGGTCATTGAGTCCAATCTCTGCTGAAGCAGTTCCCTATAATGGGTCACACTGGTTGGCATCCTGAGGGGTCTTAAATATCTCCACAGAAGGAGACTCCACCACCTCTCTGTGCAGCCTATGCCAGTGCTCCGTCACCCTGATGGAAAGAAGTTCTTTCTCATGTCAGTACAGAACTTCCTATGTTCCAGTTTGATGTTGTTGCTCCGTGTCCTATCACTGCACAACACCGAGAGAAGCCTGGCCTCATCCATGTGTCTCCACTTCCCTTTAGAGATTTGTGAACACTGATCAGATCCCCTCTCAGCCTTCTTTTCTCCAGGCTGAACAGCCCCAGGTCTCAGCCTTTCCTCACGCAGGAGATGCTCCAGGCCCTTCATCCTCTTTGTGGCCCTCCACTGGGCTCCTTCCAGGAGATCCCTGTCTGTTTGGAACTGGGGGGCCCAGAACTGGACAGAGCAGCCTGAATGTGGCCTCACCAGGGCAGAGTAGAAAGGGAAGATCACCTCCCTCACCCTTCTGGCCACACTCTTTATAATCTATCCTAGGGTGCCATTGGCTTTCTTGGCCACCAAGGCACACTGCTGGCTCATGGCCAACCTGTTGCCCACCAGGACCTGCAGGTCCTTCTCTGCAGAGCTCCCCTCCAGCAGCTCATCCCCCAGCCTGTACTGATGCATGCAGTTATCTGTCCCCAGGTGCAGAACTCCGCACTTGCTCTTGTTTAAACCTCGTTGGGTTCCTCTCTGCCCAGACAGAAGACAAAGGAGTACGTGCAACATTTCTCTGAGAGAGAAGCTCCATCTTGGATGAAAACCAGCCCCTTTGTATGTTATTGAGACATGGGAGGGAGTAGGATGCTGCTGCTTTGAGGGAATGGGCAGCTGCTGTTGGGTTCGATCTTCTTCCTGAGGCAGTCAATAGGTGCTGCTGCTGCTTTCCATTAATTTCCTTTAAACAAGAGTTTATTTCTCCTCTCGATTCCCACCTTCTCAGGCCGCAAGTTGTTCCTCTTGTTTTGTGCTGTCAGTGATGTGGTGTTTTCAGGATTCCTCCTGTATGAAGCCTTCAGCCACACTTCAGGATGTCGTTGCATCCCAGGTTTGGTTACTTCTTGGTCCTGATGCTCAGCTGGAGTTTTGGGCTGGCAGGTTTTTTTCTCCTGTCTGTTTCAGCAGCCATTTAATATTAGAAGGTCCGCATGCTTCTAATGTGGCCCTGCGCCTTCTTCTGTGCCCCCTCCCAAGCTCTCTGCTGCCAGCACCTTGCTCTTTATACCCAGGGCACTGTGGATCCTGGGTTGCTTGAGAGATGCTGTTATAGTCAGTAGAGAAAAGGAGGCTGACCTGGCCTGGATGTCAGGCTGAGGCGCAGTGAGCCCTGTGCCTTTGTCTTGTTGTTGTCTGTAGGAGTGGATTTGGTCACTGAGCTTTGTTGTAGCTGCTTGTGCTGCATGCATCCCCTAGCAGTTTTGGTGCAGCAACTCACGTAAATCTCACTATTAGAATCTTCTGCATCACCGTTGTGGTTTTCCTTCAGACACAAGTGCTTATTTTGACAGAAAGTAATGAAAAAAAATTGGAGGTGAAGTTCCCTGGCAGCTGCTACGCAACTCAGGCAACGTTATCTCCTTCCATCGTTAAAGTCTGTGGAAGTCCCCTCTCTTCACATCACCTGATTTCACATCACTGATACTGACAGTGCTGCTTTCATCCTTTAACACTATCTTGCCATTCTTGAAAGTCTGTCACTGGGAAATAGTTAGCAAGAAGCAGCACTTCTGGGAGCAGAGCTGGCTTCCAAATTAATTTCATGGCATTAGAAAGAGTTCAGTCATCTGTCTTGGCCTCTTGCAAGTCACACACTATGAGATTTCACAGACAGCCAAACACAGACACCTCAGAGAAAACAGCACCAAAAGAAATCGAAGAGTTGTAAAGTGATGGGGGATGGGTGAGGAAAGAAGGACTCCGTGGGCAGCAGCTGAACCCTCCTGTGTATAATTTGTATGGAGATCACAAGGTACCAACTCTGCTCCAGTTTCACTACCCTCCAGAAATTGGGAATGATTTCGAGACCATACCTGAGGAAAGCAGGCTGTTGCTACTCGGGTCACCCTGTGGTTCTGCTCGTTGGTTTAATGGTTGTGTGTTTGTTTTGTGTCAGGTTGGAGTCGAGTGAGTGGACGTCGTCCCTGAGCACCAGCATCGATATGGCTCCAGGTCACGAGCATTCCTTGCTGATTGACTCCACGGATAATAGTTTCAGCAAAGTAAGAATTTTCTGTCACAGCTGCCAGTGGTTTGAGCTCAGTCTGGTGTACGAAAACATGAACTGAGAACAGTGAGCCCATAGCAGCAAATTTCTTCTGTGGGCATCTTTGAGTCCGTTTGGGTAGGAGGTTTGTGTGGCTTTCTGCTCTTGGCTTGCTCTGCTGGGCTCCTTTTTCTCTGGCTCTGCCGGGAGATGTGACGTTGTCTGAGGACCCCCAAAGGGCCCCTGTGGTGGATCACCATAGGGCAGCCCTGGTCAGCAGGACCTGAAGTCCTTTCTGTGGTGAGGCTGAAAGATCTCAACAAATACACGTTCCCTTCTTCCAACCTGGAGGGAGGGTGAGTTGGGATTCCTAGGAGCTGAAGTCTATAGCAGAAAAGTAACGTTGGTCCTTTTGTTTATATTTCACTTGAGGGGCTAAGATGTTTGTAGGGAGCAAATGTCAGGGGGAGACGTTCTGCATTCTGCTGCCTTTCTCTATTGGAATTGGAGAGAACTGGCTGGCAGAAAATCTGAAGAGAGCAGCTTTTCTGATGGGGAGTAGCTCTGGAGGTCAGATCTGGCAGTGGAATGGGTTTTGGGAAAGTTTGTGCTGATAAGCTTAGACTTATCTTTGTGTTCAGAGTACTCTGGGGAGGGTGGCTGGGCACTCAGCCATTCCTGGTGCTTGACCAGTCTCTCTTTTGCTCTTTCAGACTCGGAATATCCCTGGACTGCGGCGCCTGTTACGCTCTCTCTTCCGCTCCCGGACCCACTTGCCCATGCTGGTGGCCATGTACCTGCTTGCTCTTCACGTCCTGCTCTTCCTGTGCTTCACAGGCCACCTCTGAACAGGAACAGCAGCCCTTCCTTCCTTGAGCCACAGCCCTCTGTGATCCTGGGCCAGCACTTCCCATCTGCAGGGCAGCTGAAACAGGCACTTCACCCACTGCCTTCTTTCCAAGTCCCCTATGGGCAGCACTGCCCGGTGGTTGATGCATGCCCTGGGTGCTTGCTGTTGGGATGGGCAGCAACCAGCGCTGTTGCTCGCAGTGTTTCCAGGACATCTCTCACTTCATTCTGTGGTTTTAAATGATTGAGCAGTACATTTTCTGAGCTGGGGTCCTCCTGCTGACAGTCACAGTATCTGTTCCTGTACCTGGAGGGAGCGCTGCTCATTTTATGGAGCATTTTGCCATGGTAGGAATGTGTAAATTCTTCCCGGGTTGCTGCAGTTCTTCAGTGCTGCCAGGAAATGCCAGATCTTCATTCAGCCTCATCCTGAGTCGGTTGAGCTGGGGGGGAAGCTCTGGAGCTGTGTGCCGGGGAGGGAGGCTCCTTCCCTTCCTTACATCTCCTGTTTGCTCCATGGCTCAGCGCTGTTTGAGATGCATATCCTAAGGAACGGTGGACACTTTAAGGAATGTGAATTTCAAACCCACATTTCCTGCTCAGTTACATCTACGGTTAAAGTAGGGCCAAAATTAGTACATCAGGGCTTGCTGAGCACTGCATGTAAAGACAGCTGTATGTCTGCTCTGACAGCTTTGTAAAATAGCTTCAGAAATGTAATTATTGAATGTGAGGCAAGAGCTTTTTATCTCTCACTTCAGTAACCTCTCAAAAGGAGAGCAGCTGTGCTCCTGCTTCCTGCTGTGCTGTGCCAGGTTAAGCCCATATGGGCTGTGTTGGAGGGTTCCGTCGTGCAGTTCCATCGCATGGGCCTGAGTCAAGGGCAGAAGATCAGAACTGAAAGGGTTCCCTCGGCGCTGGGGTAGGGAAAGGAGTTCTGGGCCTTTGGTGTCACTGCTTGTGGAGAAATTCTGCAGTGCTGGTGCTGGGCCCTGGGGTTGTCTGACTCCGAGGCCAACTGTGTGGGTGGATTTGATCATACAGGATGCGTGGGAAGCTGTGCTTTTCTGTAGAACTCCTGCAGTGTCATGGAGTTGGGACAGTCCTCTTCCAAAGGGAGAATGCTGAATGCAGGGGTGGTTGGGCTGAGCTTCCTGCTTTTGGCCAAGCTGCGATGCGTTCAGGGTCCTCGCTGGGAGGGTCCTGGCTGCTTTGTGGTGCAGTGCTCAGCTTGCATTTTTCCGCATGGGAAAGAGGGGGTTCCGCTGCTGCTGGTAACCCAGCAGACCCCAGCTGCTGCAAAACCTCTTTGAAGGTGGATTGAATTCATCACTGTACCTAAAACAGTGGGATCTCTGGCAGTGTTGGCACTACATATCCCTTTGTGCACTACCCCGATGATCTCTGTGGACTTTCTCAGCTGCATACATTTCTGTGACCAAAAACTTTTCCTATAGCTTCCTGGGGCGCGTGCTCCTGTATATAATAAAGATTATTTTTCAGATGGAAGTTGTGTTGTGTCGCCATGTGAACATCAGAGGTCTCCACAGCCCTCTGTGTGCATTTCCTTGTGCGTTCATTCCATCAGATCTGTTTCTCCCAATTGAACACCCACAGAGATGACCTTTCCCCTCTCACCTCTCAGCGTCTTCAGCTTCTGCTGCTGTGACCAAATAAGTTAAGAACGCTGTGGTTTAAGAAGTGGCTCCAATAAATCCAAAGGTCTGTCAGGGTTTGCTTTTATTTATTCTCAGTTAGATGTAACCCAGCTCTGCGCTGGGATGGAGTTGTACGACCCCCAGGGAAGATGTGGTGGTTGGTGCCCGTGGGCTGGTGATGCCTGGGGTGGGATGTACAGCACCATCCTCCTCCATCTTTCATAGCCGAAGACATCACTTCATATTTACTACTATAATCTGACAGTGCCATTGGAATGGAAGTTAATTATAGGGCGCTGTAAGAATAACGGCCCCGCTGCATTTAATAGGCACAAGAACTACGGGTAGTGAATGTTTCCTTAAAGCCCGTGATGTGAGTTTTCTGCAGAGGACTCAAATTCAGGGCCTGCCCATCTGCAAAGCTGAAATGAGACCGTTGGGGTGAATTGGATTTGTTAAAGGTGTGTCTCCAGGCAGAATAGTTAGAGTAGGATTAAATCAGTTAACAAGAAACTTCGAAGGAGCTCCTGCTCTGATGTCATAGCATGGCCAGCAGCTTTGACCTGACGGAAGACGTGGGACTTCACCGGATGGTTTCTGCTTCAAACATCTCAACCTTTTGCTTCCCCCCGGTGTGGGTACCGCAGCCCTGCCCAGTCGCTCTGCAGGAAGCCCTCTGCATCATGCCGTGTCGGGCAGAACTGAGTGCTCCGGGAGCCCTTCTTTGCACGGCTTGACTCATTCTGAAAGGAAGTCGTTTTGGTTTCGGAAGGTCGTTTGGTGCAGAAGTGGTTTGCGCCTGTTCTGAAACTGGGCATTTCCAGCAGCGAGCAGCAAGGGGAGAGTTTGGTCTGAAGGTGCTTAGGGCTCTTCACCTGCATCCTTTCCGTATTCCTACCTCAGACTATTTACTTTCTGTAGATTACATATCCATATCTGTATACAAATACATATGTATACATATGGATATATAATGCATATATGTGGGTTTTTAATTGCGCTTTGAAGTGCTGAGCCCAGCGTTGCACCGACACTGCAGCCAGCAGATTTGCAGCTTTCTTTTGTGGGATCTTTGCAATCGTCGGCCATGGGGGTTCAGGCACTTCCTGGCAGGAGCCCAGCTGGAATCACCATTGGTTTTGTCACAGTCAGTGCCATCGTGCCCCACTGAGCCCTACCCACCAGCGGAGCTCTTTGTGCAGCGCGTTCCCTCATCGGAGCAGAGGGAACCGCTGCGTTGGGGGCTGGGGGAGGAAGTGCAGAAAACAGGAACCCAGTGCAGCCCTGAGGCTGCCGTGAGCGGCAGTGCTGGGCCGGAGGACGGCAAACCCATCAGCAGGAGCTGGCGGCGGGGCAAGGTGAGGAAACCGGGGGGTCCTGGGGGTGGGGAGCGGGCAGCAGCAACGGCAGAAGTGCTTCCGTGGGCAAAGAGCCACTTCCTGGGCGTGGGTTGATGGTGCTCAGCATTTACTGCTCAGTTGGTTCTGTGGTCATCATTGGGATTTTTGGCATTTGAAGATCTGAAGAGCCACTATTCCCACATGTTGACCACCTGTTTTGGGAGAATGATGGGACCAATGCTGCATTGACCATCTGCTCTGGGGGAATCATAGAATCACCAAGGATGGAATCTCCAAGATCATCCAGTCCAACCGAAGGAAGGGGGGAAGGATGATGATAGGGGAAGGACGGGACCAACCCCCATGGCTATGGTTACAGCTGTGGTTTGTTACAGTTCCCAGGATGTGTGGTGGGAGGTGCTGGGGAGGAGGTGGTCAGGAGTCACCTGGAGCAGCAGTCAGACCCCAGAGCTCCATGTTGGAGTTGGAGCGGCTGCTCAATGGCTGCCCTTGGCTGTAAGCCCTGTGCCAGGTTGTTGCTGCTGCTGTACGCACAAATGGGCCATAGAAGTGTTTGGAGTGAGAGATGGTAAAAGGTGAGGAAGGAAAAAGGAGATGAAAGGTGCTGTTGGGTTATTCTGCATCATCCACATCCACCTTCCTGCTTCCTCTGCTCATCATTATCGCAGAAGCATTGAATCAGAGGATGCCTTTGGTTGGAAGGGGACCTTAAACATGGTGTGTTCCAACCCCTCTGCCCTGGGCTGGGTGTCCCCCCAGCTTGGGCTGCGCAGAGCCCCATCCTCAGCCATGGGCACCTGCAGGGATGGGGCACCCATAGCTCTGGGCAGCGGTGCTGGGATCATTTATTGGCTGTGCTCTGCAATAGGATTCCTGCCGAGCGCAGCAGCAGCACAGAGGTGTGCTGCACTTCCATTATTACCACTATTACCATCATTGCTGTTGTTATTATTTTAACTCCTGAGGGTCAAATCCTTGCAGTAAATCTCCCTCAGTCCTCCATCCTTGGCTTTCTGCCTGGCTCCTTTCAACCACAAACTCCGTTCCTGCTCCGTGCTTTCGGTCCCCTCCTCCCCAGCCCCTCGTTCACTCCACGCAATGAGCAGTGCTGGAGGTCCACCCGCTGCTGGGACGGCATTTCCCAGCTCAGCGCCAACTCCTTGCACTGTAAGCAGCTGCCCTGTGCACACTGCATCAAAACCTGTGAATCGAGGGTCCCTACAAAGCTGACCCCATCCTTCCCATCTGGTTTCCCCTGGTTGATGTGACGTTTGTGGCAGTGTGGGGCACAGCACTGCAGTTCTTCTCTCTGCCCCATTGCAAAGCTGCTTTTGGCCATGGGAAGAGCAGCCCTGCATTGCCTGCCCCGTGCAACCGGACTTCCTTCCGCTGCTCTGCAGGCGCAGCGCTGCCTGGGAGGGACACTGTTCTGTCTTTTGTCAGAGTCATCCTGAAAGTGAAATGCAGGAGCTCGAGATTTCACGTTATTTATCTTTTATAACTTCCTGTCCCTGGGCTTATTGCCTCCTCCAGGCTCCTGTGCTTCGCTCCGAAAGTAATGCCTGCTTATTTCCATGGAAGCTAGAGCAGAGGCAAAGAACACAAAAATGCTATTTGATAGAGCAAATTCTCAGCTACAAAGCACTGCTTTTCAACATAGGTACATTTCACCAGCGATGAACGCTTGTACAAACCCGCACCAGTGGAGGTGACCCACTGTTACACAGCTGCTATGATGGCGTCGTTGTTAGGCTGGAGGGGCTTTGGGCACCTGATCTATGTGTAGATGTCCCTGTTCACTGTGGGCTGTGGGACCAGATGACTCAGCTCACTGTGGTCCTGCCCCACCCCCACTGGCAGTCCCGGTGATGCTGCCTTCTGCCCCGCAGATGTGGAAGGCGGTGGTGGGCCACGACGTGTCGGTGAAGGTGGAGGCACAGAGTGACGACTGGGACACCGACCCCGACTTTGTGGTGAGCGCCTGCGGCGGGGCTCAGCGCGGCGCTGCTGGGATCTTCTGGTTGGCATGGACGTATTTCGAGTTTTGCACTAGGGGAGAGTTTGTGGAACCACAGAACGGTTTGTGTTGAAAGGGACCTTCTTAGAAATATAGAATGGTTTGGGTTGGAGGGGACCTTCATAGCACCACAGAATGGTTTGGGTTGGAGGGGATCTTCGTAGCATCGCAGAATGGTTTGGGTTGGAGGGGACCTTCATAGCATCGCAGAATGGTTTGGGTTGGATTTGGAAGTGACCTTCACAGAAGTATAGAATGGGTTGAGTTGGAGGGGAATCGTAGAATGGTAGAATCATAGGATGGTTTGGGCTGGAAGAGACCTTAAAACTGTAGAATGGTTTGAGTTAGAGACTTTCATAGGACTATGGAGTCGTTTAGGTTGGGAGGGACCTTTATAAGATTGTAGAATAGTTTTAGTTGGAAGGGACCTTCCAAGAACTATAGAAGGATCTGAGTTGGAGAGGGCCTTCATAGGATTATGGAATGGGTTGGGCTGGAAGGGATGTTCATAGGATCACAGAGTGCTTTGAGTTGGAAGGACCTTCTTAGAACTATAGAATGGCTTTGAGCTGGAGACCTTCATACGATTATGGAGTAGTTTGTGTTGGAAGGGACCTTTATAAGATCATAGAATGGTTTTGGTTGGAAGGGACCTTCTAAGAACTACAGAATGATCCGAGTTGGAGAGGGCCTTCATGGGATTATGGAATGAGTTGGGCTGGAAGGGATGTTTGTAGGATCACAGAGTGGTTTGGTCCCACTCTCTGCAACGAGCAGGGACACCCACAACTCCATCAGGTGCTCCATCACCTCTCTGAGCATCCCGTGCAGTGCTTCATCACCCTCAGAGAGAAAACCTCACTCCCTACATCCAGCGATTTATCCGGGGGCGCAGCACCCATCGGCCCACCCCCACTCCCCTCCTGCCACCCCCGCGGGGCCGTCGGGGCTCCCCGGGCTCCGGGCGGTGCTGACGGGGGCGGTTCGCTCTGCAGAACGACATCTCCGAGAAGGAGCAGCGATGGGGGGCGAAGAGCATCGCGGGCTCCGGGCGGGCCGAGCACATCGAGTGAGTGCGGAGGGATGGGGGTGGGGCGGGGAGTGGCGTTGGTGGGCGTGGCGGAGGGCGTGGCCTGGAGGGTGTCGGGGGCGGGGCCAGGAGGGGGGCGGGGCTGCAGAACCCCGCAGCGCAGCGATGCTCTCCGCCCCGCAGCATCCATCAGCTGAGGAGCAAAGTGTCAGAGGAGCACGAGGTCATCAAGAAGAAGGAGCTGGAGAGCGGCCCGAAGGCCTCGTATGGCTACGGGGGCAAATTTGGGACGGAGCGGGACCGAATGGACAAGGTAACAGAACTGGGGGGTCTCCCCTGGGCTCCTTGGAAGAGTTCATTTTCTGTCCCTGTTTTCTGCCCTGGCCCTGAAGGGGAGGTGTGCCAAGCACACGTGTCAGCCCATAGACTGTCTCCAAAGTGTGCTTGAACCCATCCATGTAATTTGTCCCTGCTGAGTCCCTGCAACATTCCCCTCAGCGGAACGGAGCTCTGCGCTGCTAACAGCTCAGTCAGGTGCCTCCCTACTGGGTTTGGAGAAGCAGTGAATAACAATCCCCCACCCTCACAGCACGAAGTTCTTCCTCATAGTCAGACAGAACTCCCCGGGCTCCATTCTGTGCCCACTGCGCCTCATCCTGGCACTGGGCACCACCGAACAGAGCCCGGCCCCACCCCCTGATCCCTGCCCGTCAGATATTCATCAGCACTGCTCAGATCCCCTCTCTCCTCCAGGTGCACAGCCCTGGGGATCTCAGCCCATCCCTGTCAGGAGGTGCTCCGGGCCCCCTCATCTCTGCACCCTCTGTGGGGCTCTTCCAGCAGTTCCCATTCTGCCCTGAACTGGGGAGGCCCACACTGGGCGCAGTGCTGCAGCTGTGCCCCCCCCCCCCCCCCCCGCCCCGGTGCAGAGCAGAGGGGAGGAGCACCTCCCTGCCCTTCTGGCCACACTCCATGCAGTGCACCCCAGGGTCCCATTGGCCTTCTGGGCCACCGGGGCACACTGCTGGCTCAGAGCCAACTGGTCAATAAGTTGGTCAACCATTGATCAGTCAGGACCCTCAGGTCACCCCACACTCCTTCTGGCAGCAGAGCAGAGCAGTCCCCATCCGTCCCGCTGCTCTGAGCTCACACTGTGCCTCCTCTCTCCCCAGTGTGCCGTGGGCCACGAGTACGTGGCCGATGTTGGGAAGCATTCCTCGCAGACTGATGCAGCTCAGGGCTTCGGGGGGAAGTACGGCGTGCAGCGGGACCGAGCCGACAAGGTGCGCGGAGCGGAGCAGCAGAGGGATGCAGCTGGGGCCCGTGCTGCACTGGGGTTATTGATGCAGTTTTCAATGTGCTGATGCATGCAGGGATCGGTGTGCTGTGCACCACACTGCAACGTGCAGCTCACCTCCTGCGTGCAGGGCGAGAGCCGATAGCTCGGCTGTGTGTGCGGCACACAGGTGGCCATAAGCTCTGCACCAGCGTCGGTGCGCTGTGCTGTGCAGGCAGCGCCGTGTTTGCATCCCTGCTACTGCTGCTGTGGGACTTGCAGTGTTCTCGTCTGCAGCCCGAGTGCTTTGCAGCGTGTGTGCGTGGCACAGTGCCCTCCGTCCCACACGTCTCAATGTCAGACCCTGCCCAAGTGCTTTGCTACGTGCATGTATGACATAATGCCCTTTGTCCCTGGAGTCAGACCCTGCCCAGGTGCTTTCTATGTGCATGCATGGCATGCTGCCCTCCATCCCTGGGGTCAGACCCCACTGCTGGCGGGACCCAACCCCAGCACAACACCATTCCTCCCTTTGTGTTCCAGTCGGCACTGGGGTTTGAGTACAAGGGAGAAGTGGAGAAGCACTCATCCCAGAAAGGCAAGTCCATGGCACACTCGGACCTCGGTGCTCTGCAGTGCCCTCCTGCTCCTGTCATCCAGCTGGCTGCCGCTCACAGCCCTGCTATCCCAATTCTGCCACTCAGTGCAGAATTCCCAATTGCTCACCCTGCTGCCCTGTCCTGCCCTGCTCTGTCCGTCCCTATCACTGCTCTCTTTTGCTTTCCTGGAAACTCCTGGCTGAGCAGAGAAGACCCCCAACCCCATCCTGCTGATGGATGAATGGTGCTCCTGATCCTTTAAAAGTCCCTCCGAGGAACTGCTCTGTGCAGAACGCAGCACTGCGGGGTATGAGAAGTGATTACACACACACACACACAAAGATAGATAAGAAAAAAGCACAGTAGTGGAAGTGGCAACAAAAGGCTCTACAGCATCCAAACCTGCGCAGAACTCTGGGGGTCACTGAGGCAAACTTAGAGGTGTGCGGAGGAGCAGCTGCATTCAGAGGGAACACCTCAAGAGCTGAAGCCAAAGGTGAAATACTCTGCAGCCAAGGGAAGGACAGAGGGCAAAGCCCCTCATAGTGCTTCAGGCCAGTGTGAGGAGAACATCATTGCTGGGGGAAGAAGTTTGGTGCTGTGTTCCTTTCAGAGGAAGCTGCAAAAGAGTGAAGAAGTTTTGAGGCATCTGTAGTCGATGTAAAGTAAAGAGTCAGAGGCAGCCTTGACACCACAGCATGTTCCTGCGTAGGAAGTCAGATGTAAACATGGGACTTCAGGCTGTGTGGAAGCATAGAAATACCTCGGAGTAAAATAAAAACGTAAGAGATAAGGAAAGAAGTTGCAGCAGACGCCCACATCCCTGCCACGTGCTGGTCCTTGTGATGATGTTCCTGTACTGGAACCTTTAGTGCTGAGGTAACAGCTGGAAAAGCTCTATCTGCTGAACGCAGCACCCTGGGGTGTTTGTTTTGTGATGCACTCCCCCTCTTAAGGTGGGATGTGGTGATGGGGAGCTGTGAAGGGATCCCTGTGGAGCCGGTGGATAGGACAGGGGCTGAGATTTTGGAGGATGGTGGCCAAAAACAGTGTGATGTTTGGAGGATAACAGCAGAGATACAGTGGTTATCACGGGGTACTTTGTGGGGATGTAGGAAGTGAAGGTGTAAGGAGGATGTGCTGTGCCTCCATCCCAATGAGACAGAGGTGGAGGGAGCACGTATCCAGAAATGTACATTTCAGCTTTTGCTGAGCTCCCACGGTTGGTGGTTTCCACGTGGGAGCTGAGGTTCCACTGTGGCAAACGTCAGACATCTGTAACTATTTGCCATATGTTCTGTGACCCCAAGGCCTCACTCCATGCCATGTCCCCACTGCCCAACACCCTCCACCTCCTGCTGCCATCAGCCACGTTGCCCGTGCCCTCATTCACCCAGATCCTCATCCTCAGTGACCCTTGGGGTGCTCCCATCCCTCCAACCCCTGCTCTGTTGTTTTTCTTCCCTGCTGCCATTTCCCCATCCCCACTGGCATTCATTCTCCATCTCTGCTGCTGTTCTCTCATCTCTGCTGCCATTTCCCTACCCCTGCTGCCATCCCTTCTCCACCTCTGCTGCCATTCCCAATCCCTGCTGCCATTCCCCCACCCCCGCTGCTCTCCCCCTCCCTGCAGCTCCCCAGCACCTCACTGCACACCCCCTCCATTACTCCATTACAGATTACTCCAAGGGTTTTGGTGGCCGTTATGGTGTGGAGAGGGACAAAGTGGACAAAGCAGCAGTGGGGTTTGACTACAAGAGCCAGACAGAGAAGCACGACTCACAGAAAGGTGACCACCCCTTCCTAAGTCCAGAGCAGCCTATAGAGTTCTATAGGGGCACTACAGCCCCACGCTCACCAGGCCGATACTTTTCTCCTCCTCTCTGTTCCCTGTTCCCCCCTGTGCCACGATTGGGATCCCTGTGGCTGAAGACTACGCGGTGGGCTTCGGTGGGAAGTTTGGAGTCCAGAGAGATCGCCAGGACAAGAGTGCTCTGGGCTGGGACCACCAGGAGGACGTGCAGCCCCACGCGTCCCAAACAGGTACAGATGGGCGCAGAACTGATGGTTCACGCTGCCAAACCCAAATGCAGCATATTGTGGATGTGGGCAGCTGGGGGGGCACCATGAGCCCCAAAGCAAAGGGTGAACTTGGCCAGAGCAGGGCTTGGAGTGTGGCACAGCGGATTGATGGGGGACATAGATACACATCCCTGGGTGGGGCTCTTTGTGTCTGTTGTAGTTTCCTTGGAAATAAATAGGAGGTATTACTTTCAGAGTGACCTATGCAGTATTCTAGAATATGAATTGGTTTCTGATTTTCCATACAGACTACGCCAGGGGGTTTGGAGGCCGTTATGGGGTCCAGAAGGACAGGGTGGATAAGGTGAGTCTGTGATCAGTGCTCTTAGGATCACTGACCTATAGAATCACCAAGGTTGGGAAAGACCTCTGAGATCCCCAACCCCAACCCATCCCACCATGCCCACTGACCACGTCCCCAAGTGCCCCGTCCCTGTGGTCACTGAACACCCCCAGGGATGGGGACTCCCCCCTGCCCTGGGCAGCTGTGCAGTGCTGACCGCTCTCTGGAGCACAGATTGCTCCCCATCTCCAACCTGACCCTCCCAGTGCACCATCAGCCCAGCCCCTCTCATCCTATTGCTGCTCCCTGGGAGCAGAGGCTGACCCCTCTGCAGGAAAAGCCGTGGCCTTTGGCTGAGGGCAGCAGACATCCCCAGTGCAGGGAGGCACTCCATCTCCTCAGGGCTGTGGCAGTTCTACCGATGAAGACAGACACTGCTGGGAGAAAAGCTTGTGGCCAAACCTCTGGGGTGCTCTCAGCATAACACGCTGGATGCTTGGTTCCCTTCCTCTTGCAGAGTGCTGCTGGCTTTGATGAGATGGAAGGTCCAACCTCCAGATATGAGAAAACACAACCAGTGGAGGCAGGTGAGTGAAGCATGTACCCACCCAGGGCTTGCTGGGTCCCATGTCCCCCGGTAGCAACACACCACAGGCACTGGGCAGTGCTGGGGGCTGAGGAGGGCGGCTGCAAGGAGGTTCCTCTGGGGGATGTGGAGGGATGGGCTTCTTCTGGTGCTTGGGGCAGTGGAAGGAGCCATTGGGCAGCCTGCAACAGCGGTATCCTTCATGCATCAGCTTCCAGTGCTGCCAGCAGCCTGCGGTCACGGTTTGAGAACATGGCTAAGTTGGCAGATGAGGAGAGCAGGAGGCAGGTAGAAGAGGAGCGGGCCAGGCGGCGGGCACGGGAGGGCCAGGCGGCACGGTGGAAGGTGAGCCCTGGCCCACCATCTCCCCATGGCCATCACCTCCCCATGGCCACCATCTCCCCATGGCCACACTCTCCTCCTGGCCACCATCTCCTCGTGGCCATCACCATCATCTTCCCAGGGTCACCATCTCCCTGTGGCCATCACCTCTCCTTGGCCATCACCACTACCACCCCAGAGCCACCACCTCCCCATGGCCACCAAGTCCCCATCGCCATCACCTCCCTGTGGCCACCACCTTTCCTTGGTGACCATCCCCCTGTGACCATCACCTCCTCGTGTCCCCAGGACCAGCAGAGTAGACTGTTCTGCAGACCCACTGGTGTCCATCTGTCAATTTGTGGCAGCTGGAACAGTTTTCAGCAGGAGGAGAATCATCCGAGAGTTGCACTGATGGGAATGGGGATGGATGTGGTTGAAAGGGACTGAAGGGCTCTGGCAACTTTCCTCCAGCAGGAAATCCCACAAAGAGAGAGGGACCGCGCAGAGCCACCTCCTGCCCATATGCCAGCAAGGGTCCCTGTGAGAGCTGAGCAGGAGCCCATACCAAGAGGAGAGCAGGTGCTGAGAGAGGGGATGGAGGGGCTGTGCCCCACGGCCCTGCAGGGAGAGGAGGGGGAAACACTGGGGTGGTGGTGGGACGTGGCTGCACAGCATCTTGAGCTACTCAGGGTGGGCTGGGGGGGCTGGTCACTGCCACGACAGTACAGCGGGCTGTATGGTGTGAGATAGACTTGGATACATGAGCCATGAGAGTCTACCCTGAGCAGATGGCTGAGCTCCAGGTGTGGATGATGCTCTTGGTGCTGCGAATGCACGCGGTGGTGCGGGTGACCTTGGTTGGGTGCTGTGCAATGAGGAGCTGCCTGCAGTGGGTGCTTTGCAGGTGACTTTCCTGTTGTTTTCTCACTCCACGGCAGGAGGCAAAAGGAGAGGAGGAGGAGGAGGAGAGAGCACCTGCGTTGCCCCCAAGGCAAGCAGATCTGACCGAGGAGGAGGAGCAGCCCATCTACAGCGAGACTTTTGATGTTGGTGGAGACTACGAGGAGCTGCTGGAGCGCTCTGACTACTGCGACAGCGTCAGTGCAGGCGCTGACTACGAGGAGCTGCCGGCACCCGTGGGAAAGCCAGGTGCCACCTACAGCCTGGGAGAGGAGGATGAAGGGGAGGACTATGATGAGATCATTCCCGAGGAGCCCAGCCAGAGCCAGTCCTGCAGGGGTGAGCGTGGGGGAAAGAGCCTCGGAGTGTGTCTGTTTGCGTCACGGGATGGATGGATGGACAGACAGAGAGGGGTTTGGTGTCCTGAAGCCCTGTGGTCAGGTTAGCAGTCCATGTTGGTTGGGACCTGGCTGCTTCACAGCCCCTTGCCCTGCTCCAAGGCACAAATCAGAGGCGTGGGGTGCAGGGTTGGGCAGTGGGTGTCTGCTGAAGGTGAGGGCAGGAGGGCTGCACATGATGCAGTGTTTCCTTTGAGGGGCCACCAGTGGGGCTGCAAGGCTGGCTCTGATAGTTCACAGCTCACAGTTCTCTGAGACCTGAGCTGCTGGTGCCACCTGGGTGCCAGGGGAGCAGGGAGTATGTGAGCAAACTGCACAAGTGGCTGCTGCTGTTTCCATTGCCACTTTACTTGGTGAAAGGGAGGATCTGGAGTTCTGTCCAGGCTTTGTCTGAAGGAGGATCACAAAGCACCAGGACTGCTGCTCCCTCCTCCTAGCCATAGAAGCAATGCGTGCTGTGCGCTGAGCCGCGGTGCACTGCTCTGTGCCAGCAGGGGTTGGATGTGGCTCACTGCAGGATGGACGGATGGGCACCAAACAGATGTCTGTGGCTGCCTTCAGCCTCTGTCTTGTCTACCTGTCCCGTGTTCTGCAGGGGGAATGGACAGCACTTACGAGGTGGAGAGCCCTGGGATTTGTGCCGTGGCCCTCTATGATTACCAAGGAGGTGAGTCTGCCATCCGGGCAGTGCGAAAGGCAGACACCCGGGACAGGGGGCCCTGGGAGCTCAGTGGGGGATGGGAGGTGGTGGCTCACACCAGCTGTGGTGGAAGGGTTTGGGCTCGGTTGGTTAAATGTCGTGGAACGTAAAAGGAGAGCTTGCTTTGGAACATGGCTGTTTCATCGTTCACCTGTGAGGTTCCTCTCCTTGTTCCACTCTGTTCATGCTGGTTGCAGGGATGGGGGTTGGGTGAGATAAGCTCTGTGACTTGTCAGCCTGCATGGGGAGAAGGAGGGGAGGGATGTAAACCAGTCCATCCTGGCGTTACCTGTGCACGGCCACCATCTTCTCTGATCAATCCCTGCAGATGGAGATGATGAGATTTCCTTTGACCCCGATGACACCATCACACACATCGAGATGGTGGATGAAGGCTGGTGGAGAGGGCAGTGCCATGGCAAAGTGGGGCTCTTCCCAGCAAACTACGTCAAGCTCCTGCAGTGAGGCCAGGGTCCAACTGCCTCCTCCCAAACCTTTGCCTCTCTCTGCTTCAGTCCTTCATGCATTATTAGCTTAATTTGGCTCTGCTTGGCGTGGCTGCATGCGAGGAATAGCAGTGAACAAACCAGCAGTGTGGGGCGAAATGCACAGGGTGTGTTTGGGTTCTGATTCCCATCCCATTGAGAAAAGTAGGATGGTTCCAGAGCTCATGGGTGTGATATGTGATGTCTTTTCTGTCTGGGTCATCCCATGCATCAACCACAGTGAGTGCAGGAGAACTGTGTCCATTTCTGTTCCAGCAGGGCAGTTCTCAGGCAAGGAACACCAACCGTGATGTGGTCAGGGCAGGAGGGAGTGCCCTTTGTCACACCCATGGGTCAGACCTTTATCCCGGGGAACAGCAATAGGATGAGAGGGGCTGGGCTGACGGTGCGCTGGGAGGGTCAGGTTGGAGATGGGGAGCAATCTGTGCTCCAGAGAGCGGTCAGCACTGCACAGCTGCCCAGGGCAGGGGGGAGTCCCCATCCCTGGGGGTGTTCAGTGACCACAGGGATGGGGCACGTGGGGACGTGGTCAGTGGGATGGGGTGGGGCTGGACTGGGGTGGCACCGGGGATCTCAGAGGTTTTTTCCAACCTCAGTGGTTCTGTGGTTGTACCCATACGGCCCAGTCCAGCAGTTGCAGCTGTAGAATAAGAGGTGATGCCCTGGGCTGTGACCCTCACCTCCCCCATGAGGGTGTTGGGGGCAGGAGCTGTGAGAGCTGAAAGTTCCTTTTTCCTGGGATGGGCTCCCACCTGCAGGATGGGCCAATGTGTCTTGGAGCAAGAGGAAAAAAGCAAACAGCTTCACTCAGGTCAACACCCGGGGGGCTCAGAGGGGAACGTTCTGTAGGGGACATCCCTTCCATCCAGCAGAGGGACCAGAAGTTCTGCTGGTCGCAGCCTGGGCAATGTTTCCAAGAGCCCCATCATTGCTGTTAAGAACTGTAAGTGCACACACACACAGGTGCTCGGTCATCCTCGGTGTGCTGAAGTCAGCCCACCCATTCACACTGCAGAAATAGTTATCTGCAGCTAACTAGCTTACCTGTCAGTAGGAATTAATGAAGAAAGTAGCGAATTGTTCACTCTGGGTGGGGTTCCCTTACCTGAAGAACTCCCACTGCTGGTGCTGTTGGCCATATCCTGATTCCCTGGCATGGGTTGGTAGCATCACTTGGAGGTCTACCAAACCTTCAGCAGCCTGGTTTGGGCAGAGCTCACAGCAGCAGCGTCACTCTGTGCCACACTCTGCTCCCCCCTATAGCTCAAGCAATAAACTCTTCTGTTCTGACCCGCTCATGGCCACGACCCTTTATTTCGTGACAGCACACAGTGCACAGCAAAGAGGGCTCTTGTTTCTGCAGACAGGAGGAAAAAGCAGAGCGGGTGGGCAGCAGGACCAGAAGAAATGAACACATCATTTTAAAATTTGTAATGCCTTTAAGCAACGTTCAGGTAACAATCCAATGAAATCAGCCTTCCCCTAAAGCAGCGTGCTCTGGGCTGGATGCTCACTGCTGCTGCAGGAGGTGGCTGTTGGTATGCAAGTGGTGTGCAAGTCAGTGCCAGCACCACCCCCAGGACCAAAGCTCCTGCGAGGAGCTGCGGGAGCTCATCCCAGTGCAGTGCTGACCTCCAGCAGCAGGCTGGCACCTGAAAGCTGCCATCTCCCAGCACCCACAGCCACACCACCGCTCCACCAAGTTGGAATTTACTGCTGCAAAGCAAAGCACAGAGATTTGGTGGTGGCCTGGAGAAACCCAGTGGGCATCATGTGGTGCCAAAGGCTGTGCGGGAGCGGGCTGTGCCAGTGGAACTTCTGCTGGGGACGAGTTCTGCGCTCTGTGCTGGTGCCAAGCCCATGGCTCGGTGCTCTGGTCAGCCCCAGGCACTGCTCCCAGCCCTGACGAGTGCAGCCCATGTCTGGTACCGCAGGAAACTGCCAATTACAGCATGCTTCTGTAGCAATGTGACTGCAGTGGGTCCTGGGCTGAGCTCAGCATGCAATTGTAGAATCAGATAGGTTTGGGTTGGAAGAGATCTGTCAGACCACCTCGTTCCAACCCCCTGCTGTAGGCAGGGACACCTCCCACCAGCCCAGGTTGCTCACAGCCCCGTCCAGCCTGGCCTTGACCGGCACCGGGGAAAGAGGCATCCAAAGCCTCGCTGGGCAACCTGTGCCAGTGTCTCACCACCCTCACAGTTAAGAATTTCTTCCTAAGATCTACACTAAATCTCCGCTCTTCCAGTTTAAAGCCATTTCCCCTCGTCCTGTCCCTCCCCAGCTTTCCTATAGGATCCTTCAGGTCCTGGCAGGCTGCTGTAAGGCCCCCCCCCCCCAGTGCCTTCTCTTCTCCAGGCTGAATATCCCCAGCTCTCTGGACCTGTCCCCATAGGAGAGCTGCTCCATCTCTCTGATCATCTTCATGGCCCTCCTCTGGTCCCTTCCAACCCAAACCATTTTGTGGTAGTATGAATAGCAACTTTATATCCTATAGACTTCATCTAACACATCTGCCTGAACACAACCCAGGACCTGTGGCCAGGATCCCAGCTTGATTCTGCCATTCTCTCGCGGGTGATGTGCGAAGGGTCAGATGTGTGATGGCGGTGTGCCACGAGTAGCCCTGGTCCCCGGCAGCCCCAAACTCACTGCTGTGATGATCAGAGTGCTGCAGCCACACTCCCATGAGGAAAGGCTGAGGGGGGTGGATGTTCAGCCTGGAGAAAAGAAGGCTGCAGGGAGACCTCACTGCAGCCCTCGGTGCTTGGAGGGGTTACTTTGCAGGAGGGGGACTGGTCTGATAATGATAGGACAGGGGGAATGGCTTTAAGTTAACAGAGGGGAGATTTAGGTTAGATGTTAGGAGGAAATTCTTTACTCTGAGAGACGCTGGCATTGCTGCCCAGAGCTGTGGGTGCCACATCCCTGCATAATAAAATAAGCATTTTCTTCTTTGAGCTAAGTCATATGATTATGTGGTTTGCATTGCTGCTGAGTGAGCTGAAGCAAAGGTTCTCAGCTCTGTCCCCTGCGTATCCCCTGCGTATCCCCTTTCATGGCTGGTCTAAAACCCAGTCCAGCTAACTGGTAGGAAGGCAGAGAGACAAAGGATGAAGGATGAGCTCTTACAGGTGTGCTTGTACAAGTAGACAGAGAGACAGCTGATTTTTAGTTAAGAAAATGCTTATTGTGAAGTCTGTTGTGAAGTCCTTCAATGGAACAACCCATGTTTTCTGGAGAATGGAACCATAAGAAGTGGAGTGTGAGACACGATGACCTGGAGATAAACTTCCAAAACTGAGCTGAGAAGTGAGACTAAGAAAGCAGGTTGTGCTGATGAAGTTGTTTGTTTGGGACTTGGTAGATGACCTGTAGAACTCTATGGAAACTTTTTTAAATGTTAAGTCATGTAATCATAGAATGACAGAATGGCCTGGGTTGCAAAGGCCCACAATGCTCATCCCGTTCCAACCCCCTGCTGTGTGCAGGGTCACCAACCAGCAGCCCAGGCTGCCCAGAGCCACATCCAGCCTGGCCTTGAATGCCTGCAGGGATGGGACATCCACAGCCTCCTACATAATCAGAAGAGCAATGCTGTATAAGTGATCACGAAGCATGAGGAGGTTGACATTCACTGCGATGGTGACCCAACTTTGACTGAATAAACCAGAAAACCCAGCATGACCCAGTCTGCTGGATTTTCTCCTTTTTACACCCTGGAGGTGCCCAAAGCTGTGGATGGGGCCATTGGGCAGCCTGAGCTGGTGGGGGGGCACTCAGCCCACAATAGGTGTGGAACTGGAGAGGAGTCTTTAATGTCCCCTCCAACCTGAGCCATTCTATGGCTCCACGATTCCCCCCCTCACTGGAGGGGTCCCACATCAGCCCCACAGCCCCGGGAGCCCCACCGCCCACACAGGGCCCTCCACAGGGCTGCCCGCACCTCCTGGTTGCGGAGGCTGTAGATGAGGGGGTTCAGAGCAGGGGTGACGATGCAGAAGAGCGCTGACACCACCGAGTCGGCCAGCGGCGAGCTGTCGGCACCGAGCCGGTTGTAGTTGAGGTTGGCCGTCACGAAGTAGAGCGTGACCACCAGCAGGTGGGCAGAGCAGGTGGAGAGGCCCTTGCGTCGGCCAGCGGCCGTGGGCACGGCCAGCACAGCCACCAGGATGCGTAGGTAGGAACCGACCACCAGCAGGAAGGGGCCGAGGCCCACGAAGACGCTGGCCGTGTGCAGGGCCGCCTCACTGGGCAGCGTGTTGCTGCAGGCAGCCCTCAGCAGCGGGGGGACGTCGCAGAAGAGGTGCTGCAGGCGGACGGCCCCGCAGAAGGACAGCCGGGAGGCCAGCAGTGTGTGCACCGCCGAGTCCAGCACACCCCACAGCCAGCAGCCCGCGGCCATGGCCCAGCATGCAGCCCGGCGCATGGCGTGTGCGTAGTGCAGGGGGTGCACGATGGCGGCGTAGCGGTCGTAGGCCATGACGGCCAGCAGCGCGCACTCAGCCCCCGCGCAGCTCATCAGGAAGAAGGTCTGCGCCAGGCAGCCGCGATAGGAGATGGCTGCCCGTGGGTGAAGGCTGTTGGCCAGGACCTTGGGCACAGTCACCGTTGAGTAGCAGATGTCCAAGCAGGAGAGGTGGCTGAGAAAGAAATACATGGGGTTGTGGAGATGGGGGTCCAGGAGCACGAGGGTGAGTATTGCAGAGTTCCCCAGCAGCGTGACCAGATACGTGGCCAGGAAAAGGAGGAAGAGGAAGGGCTGGCCTTGGGAAAAGCCCAGCAGCAGGATCTCTGTCACCTGAGTCTGGTTCCCCCTGGCCATGGTGCAGCTGCGTTGGTCTACAGGCAGAAAAGAGCACCAGGAAGAGGTGGAGAGGGTGAACAATGACTACAGAGTATGGGTTTCACAGCTGGGATGGCTGTGGTCCTACCTCTGCAGTGACTGAAGGCTTCCCATGCCGACACTTCGCAGACAGTGGGATGTCACTGTCCAGGGAGGTGCTGTTTGGTGCTGGAGATCCAACTGCAGGAGTCACATTGAGGAAACCATGGCCCCTTTGCATCCAGACTAACTCACAAATCCCGGGTCCTCCTGCCCATCAAATCACTGTCTCAGACACCCAGCACGTCTTTCTTTTCTTCCCATTTGCACTTCTGGTAATCGCCTCCTTCCCTGCTTCCTGCACAGTCACATCCTTCTCGAGATGCTGTGCCCACAAGGGCTGCACTCTGACAGCTGCCTGGGATGTGCCATCATTTTGCACCAGCTAAAAGGGATTATTATTACTTTTTCTTTCCATCCTGTCTCTTGCTCTGCCTTTTCACAGTGCTTTGCTTGGCAATAACCAGTACCAAACACCCCAGGTTTCAGCTGAGGGAGGCTCACCATGCCGTGTTTGTAGTGCCACGGGCAAATTGAGCTGTCCGGGGTCTCCACTGGCCTGGGACTTTCTTCCATACATCCTATTTCTGTCACCCTGACCCAAGGGTTTTGCTGACTGCTCTGTGGAGCCGTGCTGTGCTGACCCTGTCCACATGACATAACCCTCAGCCCATAACCCTAACCAAACACCTGGGAGGGTGCCACTTGCTGGGTACACACACCTAGGGCTGCTGTTATCCACTGCACCAATGCCACGGAGCCCTACAGACACCAGCTGGGAGCTTTGGCCTCCCTTGGGGTACACGTCTGGCCCTGCACAGCAGTCCTGTGTGAGGTTGCTGGAGAAATGGAACTGGGAAAAAGGCTAAAGGACCTGGGGGTCCTGGTGGCCATGAGCCAGCAGTGTGCTCTGGTGGCCCAGCATGCCCACTGGCCTTCAGTGGGATCCTGGGGTGCATTATAAAGAGTGCGGCCAGCAGAGCGAGGGAGGTGATCCTTCCTTTCTACTTTGCCCTGGTGAGGCCACATTCAGGCTGCTCTGTCCAGTTCTGGGCTCTCCAGTTCCAAACAGACGAGGATCTCCTGGAAGGAGTCCAGCGGAGGGCCACAAAGATGATAAAGGGCCTGGAGCATCTCCTGCGTGAGGGAAGGCTGAGACCTGGGGCTGTTCAGCCTGGGGAAAAGAAGGCTGAGAGGGGATCTGATCAGTGTTCATCAGTCTCTAAAGGGAGGTGGAGGCACATCATCACATCAATCACAGAATCATGGAATCACAGAATGGCCCGGGTTGGAAGGGACCTCCAGGATCATGAAGCTCCAACCCCCCACCACAGGCAGGGCCACCAACCTCCACATTTCATGCCAGCCCAGGCTGCCCAGGGCCCCATCCAACCTGGCCTTGAACACCTCCAGGGATGGACGGGGCATCCATGGCCTCTCTGGGCAGCTGTTCCAGCACCTCACTGCTCTCACAGTACAGAACTTCCCCCTCACATTCAACCTAAATCTTCCCTCCTTCAATGTCAAACCATTTCCCCTTGTCCTGCTGTTATTTGCCCTTTCAAAGAGTTGACTCCCCTCCTGTTTGTAGGCTCCCTTCAGGTCCTGGAAGGCTGCAATGAGGTCACCCCGCAGCCTTCTCTTCTCCAGGCTGAACAAGCCCAGCTCCTTCAGCCTGTCTTCGTAGGGGAGGTGCTGCAGCCCCCTGATCATCTTCATGGCCTCCTCTGGACCCTCTCCAACAGCTCCCCGTCTTTCTTGTATTGGGGGTTCCATATCTGGACACAGTACTCCAGATGGGGCCTCATGCGGGCAGAGCAGAGAGGGACAATCATCTCCCTGCCACATGGATGAGGCCAGGCTCCTCTTGGTGTTGTGCAGCCATAGGACAAGGAGCAATGGTCTCAAACTGGAACATAGGAAGTTCTGTACTGACATGAGAACTTCTTTCCATCAGGGTGACGGAGCACAGGCACAGGCTGCGCAGAGAGGTGGTGGAGTCTCCTTCTGTGGAGACATTCAAGACCTGTCAGGACATGCACCTCTGAGACCTATTATAGGGAACTGCTTTAGCAGAGATTGGATCAGTGATCTCCTGAGGTCCCTTCCAACCGCTGTGGTTCTGTGATTCCGTTGCTCATGGTGTTTCCAGCAGCAGAAGGGAACCATGAGTTCCTCTGCAGGAGGGACTGGGAGGGCTGGAGAGCTGCCCGTGAGGTTCTCCCTGTCCTGACAAACTCAGGCTGCATTGGGTGCGGGGGCACAGGGATGCAGTGCAATCACAGGAAGACAGACCCTAAGTTTTCCACTGTGCTCTGGAGCAATGTAGCAGTCAGTGACATTTAAACCCTTCACCCCCAAACACCCTTTGTACAGGGAAGGGGAAATGTGGTAGGAAAATCTCCCCTCTCCCCACCAAGGAAGGTGCCTCACTTCACCTTGGTGCCCTTCCTGTAGCCCCAGCGTTTTGGGGTGCGTTGTACCACCCTCTGTTCTGCAGGAGGCCAGGCATGCTGTGCTCCCACCCCAGATACCAGATGCTCCTACAGTAAGATGCAGCTCTCCCCTTGAAGCTCTGCTGGCCCATTAGCACCCAGGTGAGCAGAGCAGAGCCTGGAATGCGGGAGTGAGCCCTTGGTGTGGTCGGTCCCTGTCTGACAGTTGGACTGGGGGAGCTGACAGCACTGCAGGAGGAATTTCTCCCGATGAGGATCGGGTGGTTTTGCTGGAGGAAGCACCAGCCCCCACAGCCTGCCCAAACGCCTGGACCACCCTGAGCCCTGGGTGCCAGTACAGGCATGGTCCCCATTCAGCATACTGGGAAGGACCCCGAGAGAGCCCCATCATAAGTGAGAGCCCTATGAGCATCCTACTGCCAGCAGGGCTCTGCCCTCCTTACCTCCATGCCCAGCAGCAAACCTGCAGTGCTGGGTGAGAAGGAAAAGTTGTCCCTGCCCCCACATGCTGCCTAGCGAGTCTTACCTGCACCAGGAGGAGTCCTCTGCACCTGTGAGCAGAGGAGTGGCTTTTAACCCTGGGAGGTCCTGAGGGAGAGGCTGGCAGAGGCAGCACTGCTCCATGGCAAAAGCACAGAGCAGAGATGCGTTCCCCCTGTCAGTCTACACAAGTGGGACCTGAATCTGCCAAACAGAGCCCTCCTGGCACAGTGCTCCCCATGACTCCCTGCTCTGATCCAGCCCAGTCTGATCTCTCTAGCCCTGTCCTCCCATCCCAGCCCTCAGCAGCTCTCATGCACCTGGGCTGCAGCTCAGATGACTGTGCAGTGGGTACCCCATGCCATGGGGAAGGGACAGCTGGGAGGGCTGGGAGCTGATTGAGCTCATCAACTGATAAGCACAGATAGATACGACTCTCAACCTTCACCAAAAAGTGAAGAACCTGCAGTCCTTATGTCCTCCTTCACCACACTGTGGGGTGTCACACCGGACAATGCAGCAGAGGGGCAGCAATGGGCAGGGCTGGCCCTGAACACACCTGCAGCACAACACTATGGCACTGGTTGTGCTGGGTTGAAGCACTGATTGTCTTGATTAAGGCACCGGTTGTGCTGGGTTGAGGCATGGTACGGAGCCCTGTGGCTTCCTGAGGAGCCAGGCAGGAGGACTGTTTGGCTTTGTACCAGGTGATTGCTGCCTGCCCTGAGTTTGAGGTGGCTCCTGCTACAAGCAGCAGTTTTGCTGGCGTTTGATGTATAGCACCATGGAAATGCAAAATGGGAAATCCAGAAAATGGGAAGATGGCAGCAGGGAGGGAATTTGGAGAGGCACAATTGTTCCTGCAGCAGGAATGCATCAGAGCCTGGGTTACCAAGCCCATGGGTGCACAGCAGTTGCAACCGGGGCTTTGTAGGGTGCGGTGATGTTTGAGGACATGGGGGCTTTATCTACCAAAGATTTGAATTTATTACGGACCACCTCCAGCAAGTATACCATGATTAATAATGCAAATATGTGTGGAAACTAATACAGATAATAAATTATTATAAACTATAGCAGGAAGCAAATACATACGTTGCAGATATTAAGGGCTTTGCACCAATTAACAGTAGCAGCAGAGGGAACTGAAAGGCAATTAGAGATGGTAAAGCCCAGGTATGGGTTGGTATCGTCAGTGCAACAAACTTAGCAATAACGCAAAGTTTGAATTAGTAATGAATGCAGTTATGAGTTACAAGCTTATCAGTAGTTTAGCAGCAAACACGACAGTTTGATTTATCGAGACTATACTTAGGGCACAAGATGTACTTCTATATGTACTTCGGGGTATATTTGCAAAACCACTGGTATAGACGTATCAAATTGATAGCAGAAGGGAGCAGGTCAAGGTCTCACTGACCTTAAAGGGTCCCATTAAGAAAATTAACCTCCAGAAGTGGGCACCAGAAGTGGGAGAGGACCAGAGTGTCCTACTGAGTTGGTCTGCATTATGGAGGTGCCTTATTGTGACCTTTCTGTAGTGTTTCCCAATGACAGGGCTGTAGCGGCCAATCATACAACCATAGAATCCCCAAGGTTGGAAAAGACCTCCAAGGTCATCCAGTCCAACCGTCCACCTACCACCAATGCCTCCCCGCTAAACCATGCCCTCGGCACAACACTTAAATGCTTCTTGAGCACCTCCAGGGACGGCGACTCAACCTCCGTATCTGAAGCCTCAGGGGCGGAGGTGCTGGATAGCGCCAGCAGCGGAAAGGGGCCGGCAGACCCGATGGAGAAACACCGCGAAATGCAGTGTGGCAGGGAGCTACTGCTGGAGTGGGGGGGAAATGGTGTCAGATAGGAGGGAAAAGGAAGATGGAAAGTGTTAACTCTGAGCCCCGACAGTCTGAGAGGGTTCTCAGGGCAGAAGGACTGTGACGAAAGGACTTTGTGACAGCCATGGGCTTTAACCTCAAAAAATGTCCCCTCTCTCCTGTAGAAATGTTGAATGTTTCCTTGTTTCACACTGAAATTCAGCGGCACATCACTCCTGTGTGACCCGTCTGCTCTCCCGGATCTCTGGATGGAGGCTGCAGAGTGTGGAGAAGCTGATGCTTGAAACAGGGCTTTGCTGAGACCTGCACTGGGGTGTGCAGCCACAGGGATGGCCCCAGCTCCGTGAGCACTCAGCACTTCTGGAAGTTGGACTCTTTAGTGGATGCAGAGCTCTTCATGTCTCCGCTTATAAGCACTGTGCTTTCCAAACCCAAAGGTACTGCTGTAAAACCGTGGCCTTCTCCAAGTCACGTTTCCCTGTTTGTTTTGTCTGGTGGATATTAGATTGGATCTTGGAAACAATTTCTTCTCCAAAGAGCAGTCAGCACTGCACAGCTGCCCATGGCAGTGGGGAGTCCCCATTCCAGGGGGTGTTCCAGGGCTGTGGGGATGTGGCACTTGGGGACGTTGTCAGTGGGCACAGTGGGATGGGGTGGGGTTGGGGATCTTAAAGGTCTTTTCCAATCTTAACATTTCTATGATTCTATGTATCTTTTCCAGCTCAAGGATTCTGTCTCTAGCAAAACCCACCGTCGCACAGTGTTGTTCCAGGCCACAGGAATATGCCTGCAGGGTCCAACCCCGACCCTAAGCACAGCCCCATGATCACCAGCGCTGCTCTGGGCTACATCCAATCAGAGATGGAACACCTCCAAGACCGGAGGTGCCAAAGCTTTCCTGAGCCCCTGATCCCCCATCTCATGATCTTCAGAGTGAATCATAGAATCATTGAGGCTGGAAAAGAGCACCAAGATCACTACAGGGGACTCCGGTTCTTTCTTACATCCATTAAGAAGGAAGAATCTTAAACTTGAAGCCTCTTGCCTGCATTGCACCTGATCCAGGACCTGATCCAGGTCTACAAATATCTGAGGTGTGGGGGACAAAGTGGCGAGGCCAGACTCTTTTCAGCAGTGTGTGGAGACAGGACAAGGGGAAACGGCCAGAAACTGGAGCATAGGAAGTTCCGCACGAATGTGCACAAGAACTTCTTTACGGTGAGGGTGACGGAGCACTGGAACAGGCTGCCCAGGGGGGTTGTGGAGTCTCCTTCTCTGGAGACATTCAAGACCCGCCTGGACGCCTACCTGTGCGACCTGCTGTAGGGAACCTGCTTTGGCAGGGGGGTTGGACTCGATGAGCTCTGGAGGTCCCTTCCAACCCCTACGGTTCTGTGATTCTGTGATTTTGCCTGCTGCCTCTCCTACCCCCTGTGCCCCATTGTGAAGGGTCCGGCCTTGGTTTTGTGATAGCCTCCCCATGGGTACAGCAGGGCTGCTGTGTGGTCCCCCCGAGCCACCACCCCATCAGGCTGAACAAGCCTGGCTTGTTCAGCCCCTGCTCATGGGAGCTCACCTCCAGCTCGGTGATGTGCCTCGTGTTTTGGGGAGCCCAGAAATGCATTCAGAATCATTGGTCTCAGGGGTGCTGAGCAGAGGACGCAACTGCTTGCCTCATTCTGATGCCTTTGATTCACACAGCCCCAGGATGCCCAGGGCCACCAGGGCACGCTGCCGCCCCAGTTTGCTGCCATTGCTCCCCCTCTCCAGGCACAGGACCTGCCATTGTTCTCATTGAATATCATGGGGTTCCCATTGGTCCACTCCTCCAGCCCGTCCAGGTCCTTTTGGAGCAAAAACCCTTGAGCATATACACTGGTCCTCTTGATTCAATGTCACCTGCAAATTTGAAGTGGGTACCATCTCCTCTGTGTCACTAATGAAGAGGGCAAACAGGACAGGGCCCCGGACAGATACCTGTGATGTCTCATTTGTTACTGGCCTCCAGGTAGAGGATGGCTGCTCAAACATTATTCCCTGAAACTGATGATCCAGATGGTGTCACACCATTGCTTTTGTGATGCTGCTGTTGCTTTGACATACACAAGCTGAACACACTTTTCTTCCCATGTTTTCAAACACACTTCTACTGGCAAGGCAAGCCCAGCTGCTCAGACCTTTGTGTGGCCACATCTGAATACAGAGCTCAGTAATGTGTTGATGGCATTGTTGGCCCCATTGGCTGCAGTGGGCTTGTGTTGGTTTTGCTCAGTGGCTTTGGCTGTCCCTGATGCAGTTGTGATGGTGCTAAAGGTGCTCTGCCAGAAGTTAAGATTAAGGCTAGGGTTATGGTTACAGTTAGGATTAGGGTGATGAGAAGAGGTAACAGACGCGAGCCACAAAAAGAGCCATCCGCACTGCAGGCCATGGAAAATCTCTCCAGCACTGCATCCACGTCCCACAAGCCATGGACTCTGTTCCTGCTCAGCACCCACATGGCCACAGCCCCAACAACTGTGTTCTGGGCAGGGGCTGAACCAGCATCTTCTTTCCACCAGCACGAGTCTGATCTCTACAGTTAAATTCTATTGGGTTTTGTAAGAACAGCATTTCACATTTTTCTCATTGCTTTCCTCTGAGAAGGAGTTCCCTTTGAAACATGATTTTGCAGAGGAGTTGCCTGGAACTCCTTGTTATCTAGGCCAGCCCAGAAGCAAGGACAGGAAAGAACTGGCATTTCCAGCCTGTGCTGCCCAAGGTTGGTCAAACGCCTCACACTGCATCCTGTGAAAGCAGTAATGGAATGCAGTGAGTCATTTTTCTCTAAAATGACAGATATTTTTTGGCTGAAAGAAAACAGCAGTGCTTCATGCTGCTCTGTAGCAGCGAAGGGACTCCATTGGTTGCATCTTCATTCTGCTTAATTCACTGCTGGTACTCATAGTGCAGGAAAAAAGGGCGGTAATGGTTGATCCAGCTCTAAAATGCACCAAAGATGACTTGATTTATGTGTTTATCTTGGGTTAAGAGCAGGAACAATGCACCAGGCCATGCAAAGTGACTGTGACCCCTCCATGCAGGGTTTGGGGTCCATGTAACATCCACACAGAACCCCCAGCACCAGCCCAGGGGCAGCGTTCCTTCCTGGGTTTCTGCTTAGAAAGGAACAACAGAGGGCTCTCCCACCACCACCACCACCGAGCAGTTCCTGCCCACTGATTGCTTACCCGACAGCTGCAGCCCCACCAGCCCCACCCCCCCAGCCTGCTTCATCCTCACACTGCACAGACCCTGTGGGGTTTGCCCAGGGCACCAAGCCCAACATAGGAGCTAATTACTGCACTTCAAATGAGATGCTTTAAATAGAAGGTTGAAATTGGAGAGAAAAGTTTTCTTGCTTCAGTTTACCCACTTGGGGCACGTCCCCACTGGGCTTCCTCCACAGAGGCATTGCCTCAGGGGTGCCAATGCCAGGCAGAAAGCCCAGAGCACCCCACTTGTCTGTGCCCTGTGCCTGTGTGACACTGGTAAATGAGGCACGGAGGGAGCTGTTAGAAGTTTGGTGTATCGCTCAGATCGTAACTTTGAGACTGCTTACATCTGCGCCAATCCATTGCATCATAACACAGAACAAGGAGAACGGAAAGTGGAGAACACCTTCCTGCCTTGGAGGTGTCCACACTCTGAGCCAAGTAAAGGTGCACACAAAGCTTCTGGAGTATCAGAAGGCAAAAAAAGCTGAACAACCGAACAGTGCGTGAGCAGTCAATACAAAACGCCCGAGCGACAGCAAACTGTGCAAATCAAAATTCGACAGACATCACCAATTCCTTGACCTGCTTTGAGTAATAACAATGAAACCCCTTCCCAGGCTCAGCCTAATGCTTCTTCCCCCTTCCTTAATCCCGGCGCCCCACAGTGCAGTTGTTGCAGCAGCAGAATCTGTAACGTTGTGCTAAACCAGCATCCGGAAATTTTGCCTTCATGATGTTAAGACACAACACCTGGAGTTCAAATAAAGAAAGCAAAAATCCTTCTGAAGGAGGAACAGAACCTGTCAGGCACCACCAGGATTTCTTAGGCAGCGTTTGATTTGAGCGTAAACATATAAATAAAAGAATAATTCAAGTTCTCTGCTTGTTCCGTAAGAACAGATTAATGAGGGGCAGGGAACGGGGGAGAGAAGAGAAAGGTGAGAAATTGAACGAGAAGTTGTTTTGAATTAAAACCATTTGAAGTTACAAAACCAACGGTGACTCATCGTCAGAGGACCAAACAGCACCAGATGGTGCACAGAACAGATGCTGGATGTCACTGCAGAAGCAGCAAAAAAGCATATTCTGCTCTCTTCCAAGCAAGGGGGAAAAAAGACTTTCAGCAGAGTACCCAAAATAGAGAACATCTGCTGTCAGCCCAAATGCAAAGGCTTCCTTATGTTAAAAAACCACGTTTGACATTACCTCTTGCATCAAACACCAGTTACTTCAGGATTAGATCTCCTGATGAATTTTAGAACATCTTTTGATTTGCAAAACAAACACCTTGACTGGGGAAATGGGACTGAGCACCCCCATTCAGGTGGACCAAAGACATACAATCATAGAATCATCACTGAATGGGTTGGGTTGGAAGGGACCTCCAGGATCACGAAGCTCCAACCCCCCACCACAGGCAGGGCCACCAACCTCCACATTTCATGCCAGCCCAGGCTGCCCAGGGCCCCATCCAACCTGGCCTTCAACACCTCCAAGGATGGACGGGGCATCCACAGCCTCTCTGGGCAGCTGTTCCAGCACCTCCCCACTCTCTCTGTCAAGAACTTCCCCCTCACATCCAACCTCAGTCTTCCCTCCTTCAACTCCAAACCATTTCCCCTTGTCCTGCTGTTATCTGCCCTTTTAAAGAGCTGATTCCCCTCCTGTTTGTAGGCTCCCTTCGGGTGCTCGAAGGCTGCAATGAGGTCACCCCGCAGTCTTCTCTTCTCCATGCTGAACAAGCCCAGCTCCCTCAGCCTGTCTTCATAGGGGAGGTGCTCCAGCCCTCCGAGCATCTTTGTGGCCTCCTCTGGACCCTCTCCAGCAGCTCCCTGTCCTTCTTGTATTGGGGGCCCCACACCTGGACGCAGTGCTGCAGATGGTGCCTCATGAGGGCAGAGCAGAGAGAGACAATCCCCTCCCTGTCCCTGCTGGCCACCCCTCTGCTGACGGAGCCCAGGATACCATTTGCTTTGCAAGCTGCAAGCGCACCCTGGTGCCTCATGTTCAGTTTTTCATCCACCAGGACCCCCAGGTCCTTCTCTGCAGGGCTGCTCTCAAGGACTGCTCCTTCTGGTCTGTATAAATGCCCAGGATTCCTCCAGCCCAAGTGCCAAACCTTGCACTTTGCTTGTTGAACCTCATTAGGTTCACCTGGGCCCACCTTTCAAATCTGTTGAGGTCCCTCTGAATGGCATCCCTTCCTTCCACTGTGACACCAAGCTGAGTGGTGCGGCTGACATCAGCAAACAGCTGAGGGTGCACTCAATTCCATCACTGATGTGACTGATGAAGATGTTGAAGAGCACCGGTCCTAAGACAGACCCCTGGGAGACACCACTCATCACCAGCCTCCACCTGGACAAAGAACCACTGATCACCACCCGCTATCTGCAGCCTTTCAACCAATTCCTTATCCATGTCAGCACTAACTTGACAGCTACCCAAGCAATGCCAACCAGGATCTGTAACAGTATGTGAAAACGTGACACTGAGATGGAGGATCAGTACTTGAAATTCAAGAAGATTTTGTTTCAGGGAGTATGAAAAATAAACATTTCAGATGAACAAAGAGATAGGAGTTACCATGTAATGACATCCCCAATTAACATCATAAAAGAAAACAAAGTAAAGAATGAAGGTGGAGAAAAATAGTAAAGATCAGTAGTTACCAGAACAAGCACACAATGTAAGGCATTTGGGGAAACTATAATATATCAGTCATTAATGACAGCAAGAATTCAGGTCCGGGTAAGTTCATGTTATGAGCAGATCCACCTTTGGGTACTGCTGGTGAAAATAAAAGCAGCAAGGCAGAAATGCAGCCATATTCAGCAGATCCTTTTGATCTGTACCTGAAACAAAATAATGGCTGCGTTTAATCTCCCATAGTAGCAAGGAAAGAACAACAGCATTAGCGTACTGCACCAAGGAAGCTGGACGGCAGCACTTTGACAACTTACATTTTCTCAAACACAGCTGTATGAAACTAATCAAAGAGCAACTTGTCCGCGATCCACAACAGAACAGCGCGCTAATTAATTTGGGACTCAATCAACAGAGCTTCAGCATCACTGACACTCGTGCTTAACATCAGAAGGGGGGGTCAGGCAAACGAACTCGTTCCAAGTACATTCCCAGGGTCCCTTCCCTGATTCAGTGCACTTGGAATTACATGAAAGAAAGTTCGCTCAGTACCTTGATTAAAAAAATAATCATCAGTATTGGAAAAAACGATTAGGGGACAGTTTAAATGGATTAAAGACTCACACACGGGCAGATCTCAAAACATGTCAGACAGGAGAACATAAGTAAGCGCAGAACTTCGCACAGTAACTCAAACCCACGTCCTCGTGCCCCACCACACAGTAATCTACCAAGGATCTGGACGGTTGAAGCCCTTGGAACACAACCACACAAAGGATGTGGAACTCTGCGCTTTCAGCTCACAGCAAACCCAGAAACAATTCAGCCTCTGAGTCACCATTGGGTATTTTGTTATGAGGCTGAATGCAAAGAGCTCCAGACAGAGCTCCTGCAGTGTCTGTGTACCTCCACTGAATTATCTATTTTTTGCCTTTATTACACGCTCACAATATTCATAGTTCTAACAGCCACTATCAGGTTCCATCAGAGCCACCAACCCCACGTTCCAGAAAATCTAAAAGCAAAACACATACGATCCTTCACAAGCACTGGGCCGCTTCACACCTTTCTGCAATCACTTCTAGAAGATCTGCTGTGGGGTCGTCAGCCCAGACTAAAAGGAACTGCTTTCCTACTGAGAACAACTTCCAACCGTGCCCTCCACCAGATGCTTAATATAAGAACTTGGATATGAGTTTGAAGGCCACCTTTCCTCTCGGCTTGGATCCAGGAAAGCAATAACAGAATTGCACTGCACACCAGTGCATTTTTTCCACATTCATCCCATTAACCCCTTTCTTCATAAGGGAAGGAGGGAACAGAGCAGATAGTAAGAATCTGGGCAAGCATCAGCAAAGCCAGTCATCCCCTAGCGGCCAACTCCTTGGAGGAATTCACCTGCACTGCTCATACACAAATAAGCACAGGAGGGCTGGGGATGCGCACAGTTTTATCTCTACATTGACTCTGAGTACTGCTACTGGAGAAGTTATTTCAGGAGCGTCCCAGCACCTGAATGCTGCACAAACAGTCCCAAGCAGCCCAGCACAATGCTCATCTGTCCTTCCTTTCCCCACAGTCCTTAAGACATGTCACGACTCTGCGTCTTGTTATGGGGCCGACCCAAACAGTGTGGCTAGCAGCTACGTCCAGCTCAGCAGACCATACCCCCGGGTAACTCATGTCAAATCTGTTTCTTCATCCCTGATCACACAGTGGACACGCTTCTCTGCATTGTAATACATCTGCCCACAGCGCAGACGTGGCTCCTCCTGCTGGTACCAGAGCTGTTCATTGAACTCTGGAAAGAAGAAGGCAATTTCTCTGCTGGCTGACGCTGGGGAATCTGTAAAGTAGATAGGAAAGAGGTGAGATGCTAATCTTGCACCTAAAACATGTACTACATCAAAGGGAAAGGCAGAAGCTGAGGATGTAAAGTGCCAGGCCTGGCTGCATGTGGAGTCTGCAGAAGCAAGCAAAGTGTGAACAGAAAGCAAAGGCAGACAAAATAGCATTGTTCAGCTCTCACCAAGCTCCAGTCCCTGCCCAGTGCTCAGCCAAGAAGGCCTACCTGAACCATGGGTGGTATTCCTGGTGTCAGTGAGGCCATAAGCTCCTCGGATGGAGTCTGGGACACAGTTTCGAGCTCGGAATACTTTGGTGGGTCCCATCAGTGATCTCCAGAGAGAGATGGCATTCTCATGGGCCAAGATATAAGCCCACATGGGGCCACTGAAAAAAGGACCAGGAAAGAGCAGAAGTAGGTAAGGTTATAACAGGGTGCAGCTTCTTCATTCTTATGCATACGACAAGTTCACAGTAGACAGTGATAGCTTGAAAACAAAGCATCTGCATGACCTCCGTCTAGGTGATGGCACCCACAGTATGCTGGGCTGCCATCCCACTGAGTCTTCTGTTGTCACACCGGAGTTGTTCCATGACAAATGCCCACTCTTCAGTCCAAAGCCTTCACCCTCAGCACATCACAAGCACACACTCCCAGTGAGATGCATCCCATGCTGAGGTGGAGCCCTCCAGATGTGGGCGTGCTGCTCAGGGTTTGCCCCATCCCCTCCTCGCACCCTGCACTGCCCTCCATGTGGCACAGCAGGTACCTGGCCATGAACTCCACCAGCCGCTGGTAGAAGAATCGCCCTGTGGGAGAGAAACAACCCCAAGTCACAGCATCCACCCAGTGTGCTCCCTGCCCCTCCCTGGGAGAAGCAGCCTTTGGGGAATCCCAAAGCGGTTTGGGTCAGAAGGGCCCTTCAAGGCCACCTGTTCCCACTCCCTCTGATGAGCAGGGACCCCAACAGCTTCATCGGAGCTCAGAGCCCCATCCCCTGACTGCGGGTGTCTGCAGGGCTGGGGCAGCACCAATTCTCTGGGCAACTTGTGCAATGCCTCACCACCCTCGGCGTGAAGACCTTGCTCCTTATGTCCAGCCTCCATCTCCCTTTGTCATTTAGAAACCATCTCCCCCTGTCCTGTCACACAGACCCCACTGAAAAGTCCATTCCCTCCTTTCCACAGCCCCTTTAGATACAGAAGGCCACTCTCAGCTCTCCCTGAAGACTTCCCTTCTCCACCTGCACACCTCAGCTCACAGCCTGTCCTCGCAGGAGAGCTGTTCCATCCCTGAGACCCTTCCAGTGGCCCTCCTCCACATGCACTCCAACAGCTCCATGTCTCTCCTGTGCTGAGCACTCCTCATCTGGACGAAGTGCTCCAGGTGAGGTGTCCCAGCACAGAGCAGAGGGGCACACCCCCTCCCTCGCCCTGCAGGTCGTGCCGCTATGGATGCACTCAGGATGTGGTTGGCTCTCTGGGCTGCGGGGGTACAGTGCTGCCTCGTGGTGCTGCTCCACACCAGTACCGCCAGGGCCTTTTCCTTCCCGCCCCGCAGCCCCACCGCAACCCCGCGCCGCCTACCCGCGTGCTCCCGGTAAAAGCGGCGGCTCTGCTCCCGCCCGCAGCGCAGCTCCTTGGCGCGCACGATGAGGAGGCGGTTGCTGAGGATGGTCTCATGCACGGCCTGTGGGCAGAGGCGCAGCGGCTGGGCGGGGGGCGCACACCGCCAGGGCGTCCCGAGGGGGCCGGGCGGTGCGGGGCGGCCCGATCTGCCCTCACCTCCAGCACGAGCGGGTGCGCCACGGCATCCGGCTTCAGCAGCGCCAGAGTCAGCTGCAGGGGCCGCCTGCAGCACGCCGCAACCGCCATAGCGCTCTCCTTCCCACCAGCGTCGCGAGAGTGATAACGTCACTCAGCACGACGGCGCACCAGTGATGACGCCATCAGAGTGCGACGGCGAGCGGGTGATGACGCAATGCATCCGGCAGTGCCGCCGTGTGTGTCGCGTAGCAGCGGGGACGCAGCGGCGGAGCAATGGCGGAGGCGGCGGAGCAGCCCCGGGATGAAGCCCGGGATGAGGCCCCGGTTGAGGCCGGCGCTGAGGAGGCCGTGAAGATCATCTGCTTGGGCGACAGCGCCGTGGGCAAATCCAAGTGCGTGGCCGCGCGGGCCCCCCGGCGCCGGGCCGGGCCTGGCGGGGCTCCTGACGGCCGCCGTGTCTCCCCGCAGGCTGCTCGAGAGGTTCCTGCTCGACGGATTGTATCCGCGGTTCCGGCCGCGCCCCTCAGGTGTCGGTGGGGCGGGCGGGAGGCGGGCGGCGGCGGCGGGGACTGTTCCTCCGACGGCTCCTTAACGCGGGCACAGCCGCCCCCAGCAGCTCTCCACCTTCGCCCTGACGCTGTACCAACACCGAGCGCGGGTGGACGGGAAGGCCGTGCTCGTGGGTAAGTGCGGAGTCCGGGGTGGGCTCTGTCGGAAGGCGGTACGGCCGTGGTGCTGCTGGGACACAAAGCGCCGCGCGCGGCTTCCCGGCGGTGGGCAGGGGGTGCTGCACAGCGGTGTGTGGGCAATGAAATGGAGGAATGAAGAGCAGGATCACAGAGCCGTGGTGGTTTCACAGCTGGGCTATGCCGTGCCGCTTGCTCTCCCCCCCTCAAAAGAACAGGGGGCAAAAACAAGGTGAGAGAAGGCTCATAGGTTGAGGTAAGGATGGGCAGATCACTCACTGATTTCTGTCGTGGGCAAAACACTCATCCTGGGAGAAGAAATTAGGAAGAAATTATTTACCTTTGAGGGCAGTGAGACAAAGGAGCAGGTTGCCCAGTGAGTTTGTGGATTCCCCCCTCCCTGAAAGCAGTCAAGGCCAGGCTGTGTGGGGCTGTGAGCAACCTGGGCTGGTGGGAGTTGTCCCTGCCTACAGCAGGGGGTTGGAACGATGGTCTGACAGGTCCTTCCAACCCAAACCATTCTATGATTCTATGAAGAGAATCTGAAGAGAACCGCAGACACCAAATCCTCACCCATCTGCTTCTTCCTGTCACCAGCAGTGCAGCGGAATGGGGATGTGGGCATCCCATGATGATTTGTCTCTGCAGCTCCTTCAGCCTCGTTCTCTTCCCTGCTGCAGCGTGGGGCAGCTCCCACGGGATGCTGTCCTCCCCAGCCTGGTCCTGGTTTTGTGTTAACTCTTGGCCCTGGAATGTTTCAAATCAGCAAGATGAAACCTAATTTGTGACTTTAATTCAGTGAGCTGGGGTTTGCATCCTGGGTTAAAGTTGTGAGAAAAACAGAAGTTGAGACGTTGTGTCATCCTAAATCCGTTGTTTCTTCTATTTTTTCTTTTATTATCTTACAGATTTCTGGGACACAGCTGGACAAGAGAGGTTCCAGAGCATGCATGCCTCCTATTACCACAAAGCTCATGCTTGTATCATGGTAAGGGTGATGTCCCAGGTTGCCCAAGGAGGCTGTGGATGCCCCATCCCTGCAGGCATTCAAGGCCAGGCTGGATGTGGCTCTGGGCAGCCTGGGCTGCTGGTTGGCGACCCTGCACACAGCAGGGGGTTGGAACTGGATGAGCGCTGTGGGCCTTTTCAGCCCAGGCCATTGTATGATTCTATGATCTGGTGGGATTTTGGCTGATCAGTCCCAGCTGATGTTTGGCCTGGATGTTACTATTTGCAGTTACACTGTACCATTTTTTTTTTAATCACTTCCAGTTGTTTTACAAATTATCCCACGTTGTCCCTTCTTTTCTTACCTGACAAAGCCAGCATGGTTGGTGTGCTCAGTGTTCCTGCATCCTTCCTGTAGTGCTCTGACTGCATTCCCTAAGTTTGCTTCCTTCTAAACTTCCTTTCTTTCCTTGCTGCACTTCCAGTAATGTGGTGTGTACAACCAAAGGCACCTCTTGGAAGCAGTCCTGTCAGACGGGTTGTGAGGGAGAGGGCACTCTTTTCTTCTTCTGTGATGTGTCTGTTTGATTGTATAGTACAAAGCTGTCTTAACGTGTTCTGCAGAGTACTGCATTCACAGAATCACAGAATGGGTTGGGTTGGAAGGGACCTCCAGGATCACGAAGCTCCAACCCCCCGCCACCAACCTCCACATTTCATACCAGCCCAGGCTGCCCAGGGCCCCATCCAACCTGGCCTTGAACACCTCCAGGGATGGACGGGGCATCCACAGCCTCTCTGGGCAGCTGTTCCAGCACCTCCCCACTCTCACAGTAAAGAACTTCCTTCTGATATCCAACCTAAATCTGCCCTCCTTATTTCCATGTGCTTTGAGCTTCCCATTTTTATAGCTCAAATGAGTTTCCATGAGTTTTCCTCAAATTGTTTCCTCCTAATCCACTCAGTCTCTCAGTCTGTGTTGTTGCTCTGACTTTTCACTGTATCCTTACTGCTTGTATCTTTATCAGCCAACTCCACTGACACTTTAATGTAATTGTTATAATGGAGAATCCTCACATCTGGCCCTACTGAGAGCAGAACAGATCTTTCCCGTTGCTTCTTCACCATTGTGGGTGCTAAGAATGTAAAGGCAAACGAGGGACTGTTGCATGCAAAGAGGAAGCCTGGCTGCGTTTTTCAGGGCTTGCTGGATATTGTCCCTTTTCTCTGTCACACTTTCTAACAAAGAGCAGTTCCCCATGACATCCTCCTGGGAGAAGTCTGGATTCTGTACGTGTGTTTGGTGCAGTGGGTTATCAGGAGCTCTCCTGTTGCAGCTGTGATAGCTGGTTCTTTTTTGGAAGGTGTTTGATGTGCAGCGGAAAGTCACCTACAAGAACCTGAACAACTGGTACAAGGAGCTGAGAGAATTTCGCCCGGAGATCCCTTGCATTGTGGTGGCCAATAAAATTGATGGTATGTCTTCGTCTCGTAGCTCCTCAGGATTGTGAAGTTGTTCTCTTCTTATCTGGTTGTGAAAGGATGTCATGCCTTCTGTTGGGTCCGAGTACGTCCTGGAGTGTTAGTCCCTCAGGGCTGTGTGTTACCAAGTAAATAGCCAGGTTTATGGAAGTTCATTTGGTTCAGTGGTAGAGCTCAGGGTGTGATTCATCTCACTAATAAAAGCCTTTCCTCCAGGCTGCATCAAGCACCGCAAATAAAGCAACAAGAGCCCATTCCTGTCTTTATCTTCATGTCAGCTGTCTGGTGATGCCGTAGCTTTTAAAACCCTCTAGCTTTTGTGGAGGGCCCATGTGGCTTTGTGCTGCAGAGGGGAGGCCTTGATTGCTGCTTTAGGTTCCGGTCTGCATCTGTTCCACCATCCCTGCATTTGTTGTCGTTCTTTCTATACCAGTGCTTTACTATTTCTCCATTTCCTTTTTCCCCTCAGCGGATATGAAGGTGACCCAGAAAAGCTTCAACTTTGCCCGGAAGTTCAGTTTGCCCTTTTACTTCGTGTCTGCTGCAGATGGCACCAATGTAGTGAAGGTAAAACGCAGCTGTTTGTCTCAGAGCTGTACGATCCAAGGATGTGGAGACTGCTATGAGCACGGGGTAGGAAATGGGGTGGTGTACGTGGGACAGTCCCACTGACTGTAAGTGGTTGTAGAGTTGGTTTGTTTTTTTTTTTCCCCGTGGGATGTGGGAACAGTTTTCATATATTAAAGAATGCCACCACTCTTTGCTTTGAGTGACAAAATATTCTTCCTCGTCAGCTCTTCAATGATGCTATCAAGCTGGCAGTTACTTACAAACGGAGTTCAGGAGATTTCATGGATGAGGTCATGCAAGAACTGGAGGTAAGAAAGGAGGGGGAGGAGTGCGGGGAGTAGAGCCTGAGGTGGTTAGCAGCTCTTCCCCTTGGAGAAAGCAGAGTCTCTACCAGAGGGTGAAAATTTCACAGGAACTGAAAGATTTGCCTTATGCTGACAGCACAGGGTTTGTGTGCTGCTCATATCTAGGTGGGAAGGGGTAAGGTGGTGACCCTCTGAAGAGCTTGTGCTGCTTTAGCCTGAGCTTGCAAGAACCGTAGCAGTGTAGCTGTCATGCTCTTCAGCATTTTCTTGTCCTAATTCTTTGCAGAGCTTTGACCTGGAGAAGAAGAGTAAGAATTTGTCGGATCAAGAGGAGAGCTGCCCTGAAGAAAAACCCCCATCTTCCTAAGGACCACGCTTGGACTCCCATCTTTTCTGTCTGCTCCAGTTGTCAGGGGCTGCTCGGAGCTCACCTCTGCAGTGAAAAGCGATTTTTCTCGTGCCCTGAGATCTGGTGATGGGGAGCCTGGGCACGATCTCCCTTGGCTGGGCCCTGTGCTTCACAGTCGAGGCAGCAGTGGGAGTATCTGTGTGCTTTTTCAAGACAAAGCTTGCTGGGAGAGCTGAGCCACTCCTGTACCTGCAGGGAAGGGTCCTGCCCAGAGACTTTAGTGGTACCTACTGGAGAAAACCATTACTAAAGACTTTCATTTTTAAAGGTTTGAGTTTAGGCTCTTTTCACAGTTTTATTATGAGGCGGTTCAGTTGCTGCACGGTGCAAGTCCAACCACCAGCCCTCCCCTTCCTTTCACAGCCCAGCCGGTGCTGCCTCTGTGCACCCCTGTGAGTTCCTTTGCACCCCCTTATAGAGTTCCTTTGAGTTTCCCTTCTCCATTCTGCTGTGGGGCAGACAGATCCAGTAGGCTTACAGGCATAGGGAGTTTGTCCATATGGGCCCACTAGAGTTTAATGATGTTGTCTCGCATCCAGAAGGCATCTCCCAACCCAGGCTGATGGATGTGGCTGCTGCTGTTCCCACATGGTGACGTGCTGTGTGTTCCAAGTGCAGACAGACACACACCATGACACTGATGTGGATGGCAAAACACATTAACGCGGATAGAGTGATGTCCTTGCGTAAACGTGACCATGAATGCCTCTCCAGCTACTGGAACTGGTGGTCAGCAGTGACAAATATATGCAGCTTTACCCTCTGGATTTGCAGAGCAAGCCCACAGATCCTTCAAATGACAGCATGGGAATTGCATCCATGTAGTGCCTGTGGCTGCATTCAGGCTCCTTGCACACTCAGTGGGGCAGCCATTGGCTCTTTCCAGATTTAGTCTCCAGCCATTTGAGCTGGCCCAGCATTAAGTTAGCTGGTGCACTACACACACACCCCACACACACCCATGCTGCACCACTATCTGGCACTTGGTGTTGCTGGCTGCTGTCCCTGAGACCTCTGGTCACCTGCAACCTGTGTACCCTTATCCCATTGTGTCCTCCCGGAGCAGGCACCGTTGCAGCCCTCATGGGTCACTCTCTCCCTTTTGTGGCCTGCGGTCTGCATGCAGCCTCGCTTTGCAGTGCTGGGTATGGAAGCCTTTGCCTGGCACAGGAGATAGAACTGAGCAGAGACAGGGGTGACTGAAAATAAGCTTTATTTGTCCAACTGGGTAAACTTTGGTGTTTGTGTGCAGTCAGAGGAGGGTGGACGGGACAGAGCAGGACCTTGGCACTGGGGCTGCCATTGGGGATTACCCCAAAGAAAAGGGTCGTGGTGCACTGCAGCCTGCCGTGGGTCATGCGGATCATCAAGCTTTCTTTCCTCTTAAACCCTGCAGGAGCTCCTGGAGCAGATTAAAGAAATCCAGGACTTTCTGGCGTGGAAATGGGCATGGTCTAAATGGGCTCGAGTATGTTGGTTTTGGCCTCTGGTAGGAGGTTGAGATATAGACTGGATATGGCGTTGAAGTAGGCGCTTCTGCTGGAAGCAATCCCATCTGTACCAGGATCCAGTTGCGGAAGTACTGAGTGGAGGCATAGACTCCAGGCTGCTGTATTCTCCCGCAGCCTTTCCCCCAGCTGGTCACACCAATGAGCCAGAAGTAGTCAGCAGTTTTATCTTTGCACATGAGAGGACCGCCGCTGTCGCCCTGCAGTGGACGAGAGAAGCCCAGTGTTACTGCGTGGCCACATAGCAGCAGAGCTGGCTCCCCTCTCACAGCACTCCCTAGAGCTACATTCCCTGTGCAGAAAAGCTCTGCTTGAGTGCCAGAGCCTAAAAAGGCTTCTGGAATGGGGTTGTGGGCCTGGAAGGTAGCTCTCTCTCCCTCATCTCTGTGCAATGATCCAGGATGTGGGGGAGAGGGGTGTTCCAGGACTGGGTTCAGACCTAATGGGCACCAGGAGCAGCAGGGGGGCTCTCTGGGCAGAGTCCCAAGCGTGTGGAGCATGGGGAGTCTGAGTGAGGAGCTCAGATGGGAAGGGGAGGTGAGCCCTGCAGGGCACCCAGCGCTGGGAGGGTGGCTTGCAGGCAGAGCATGGCTGTGTGTTGGTGTGCAGCTCCTACCTGGCAGGTGTCGATGCCGCCCTGCGGATACCCAGCACACACGTTGTGGCTGTGCACGGCCCCGGCGTACCAGTGGCTGCTGTTGCAGACGTTGAGGTCAATGAGCTGGACCTTGGCCTCCTGCAGGACACGGTATGGTTCGACATATACCTGTAGAGCTGTGAGCACAGAGCACAATTGGCACCATCAACTCCTTGCTTGTTATCGTGTTTGTGTGTGAACCCCTTTCCTACGACTCGGCTTTGTGTCTCGAGATGCACCAACTTTCCCTGCTTTGGGAAATGGATCAGACCCACCCCTCTCTATGGATACATCCCCCGGTGTCACTGGGTTTCACCGCAGCTGTCAGGGATACCTGACCCGTCTCAGCAGCGTGCCGAGCTTTAACTGGGGCCATCTGTGCATTTTGGGTGCTCACATCTTAGGCCCATGTGTCCCCAGCCGCTGACGTAGCAGTCTGTGAGCTCCGACACTCGCAGCGAGGCGTCGGGCACGCAGGCGAGCTGGATGTAGTAGCTGCAGTGGACGGGTTGGTCCAACTCGAGCAGGGCGATGTCGTTGGCCATGGTGTTTCTGTGATAGTATTCGTGTGGAATTATCCGTATCACGTTGCGCACGACAGCTTCGGGGCCCAGGTTTTTCAAATCGTGGCCACCGATCACCACGTGCCACGGCACGTTGAGGCTGGAAGAAGGGCAGAGAAAGGGGTCAGAAGGAACGTGGCCACATGCTGCAGCAGCCCAGCAGTTCCCTTCTATCACTGCTATGCAGGAGGGAGGAAAGCGGTCCTACAAGGGCTGTGGCATCCCAGGTGTGCCTTGGGCACGAGGGCTGCTGGAAGCTGTGGCACGCACCGCCTCAGGAGGGCACCCAGGAATGCCCACACTGTGTGTACTGCAGGGAAGGGGACGGCCCTTACCCTGCATCGTCGAAGCAGTGCGCTGCCGTGAGGACCCATTGTGGGGTGATGAGAGATCCTCCACAGATGTGCCCCGTGCCCACATACCACGTACTTTGGAGGCTGACAATCCACGGCCAGGCCCCCTGTGGGGCATCCGTGCCACCCACGACGCGCGTTGCCCCGTACTGATAAGCCATGGGCCGGAGCCCGCAGGTGCTGCAATCAGAAACGCGTCAGTTTTTGCACCTGAACCGCCGTCCCTCCCCACGGGGCGCCGCCGGGGCCACTCACTCGCAGGCGCCGGAGTAGCCGCGCCCGGGCCGGCAGGCGGCCAGCAGCACCACGAGGGGCAGCAGCAGCACCATCGCTCCCGGACGCGCACGGCAGCCCATCGCGCCCGGCTTCGTTGCCACCGACGCGGCCGTTGGCCACAGCGTGTGCCCGTTGCCCGCGGCGCTGATGTCACAGCACCGTCGGTTCCGAGGGCTGTGCCACCGGGGGGGCTGCGCGGGGGGGTCCGGGCAGGAGCCAGGGGGTGGGGAGGACACCCAGCTGCTCTCTGCCCCTACGGCTTGTACGGATGGATGCAGAGCCACACAGCTGAGCAGGAAACCCGGTTTTGTGAATGACAGCAGCAGAAATTTCAGCCTCTGTCCCACTGCTCTCGAGGCCCTCGAGGCATCACACGCACCAGAACTGGGTCTCAAACAAACCTTGCTGTGGTTTTGAATACCGACCTGAAGGCGGTGCTCCAAATCTGCTTAGAGTGCACAGAGTGCCTCGGAGGGCAGTTTGTCTTCCGTGGGTCCTCAGCTGTCCCCTTAGCCGTGTTCTCCGGGAGGTAAAGGGGGGTGGTGGGACAAATGAATGGCTCCACGTGTGTCTGATGGAAGGATGGGCGTCCTTACAGGGACAGGCATGGAGCAGGGCCGGTAGGACTGAGGAACGATGCCCTCAGCTAACAGCACCTGAAACGCCAAATCTGTGCTCCAATGCAGCAAACTTGGGAGCAACGAGGCAAAATTAACTGGGGTGGGGAGTTGCTTATCTGGGAGGAGCCAAGCAAGATGAATAAGCATTGAAAACAAAGAAAAAGGGCAATGTGGACGCCAAAAAAGAAATCACACATAAGCAAACTGCACGTTGATTTGGTTGTTTTATTGAGCCCCGCATTCAATCACTGTAATCCACCTTCACATTTTGTTAAGAATTAGTCTAAACAGAACTCCAGAGCCGTGGGGCTGGAAGGGACCTCTGGAATCCTCCATTCCAACCCCAGGCACCACTGACCATCCCCAGCCCCTGCCCATCAGATATCCAGCAGCACTGCTCAGATCTCCACTCAGCCTTCCCTTTCCCAGGTGCACAGCCCGAGTATTCCCAGCCTGTCCCCATCGGGAGGGGCTCCAGGCCCAACCCAGCGGTTGAAATCCCCAAATGCCAAGGGCCACCTACTGCTGGGATCGCTGGGCATGTGATCGCTAATGAACGCCAATTAGCTCCATGAGCAAGAGACCATTTCTGTCACGTGGGTGGAATGTGAGTGCAGCCCACCTGACTGCAGGCAGCTCCAGTATCCACAGACCTCACTGAAGGATCAGGGCAGCCACATCTCCACCTTCCAGAGTTATGAAGGATAGGAAAGTGGTGACAGGACGAGGGGAAATGGCCTCAAGTTGCACCAGGGGAGGTTTAGGTTGGATATCAGGAAAAACTTCTTTACAGAAAGGGCTGTGAAGCACTGGGATGGGCTGCCCAGGGAGGTGGTGGAGTCACCATCCCTGGATGTGTTTAAAAACCGTCTGGATGTGGTGCTCAGGGACACGATTGAGCAGAGGGCTGTTAGTTAGGGTAGGATGGTTGGGTTGTGGTTGGACTCGATGACCTTTAAGGTCTTTTCCAACCTGAGCAATTCTATGATTGATTGGCACATCCTCTCTGCACTAGCTGTACAAAGCTCCATCCCTGAAACTGTCAGGACCATCCAGCCCATCCTGCTCTTTGCTGTGTTCTTATCCCCTGGACAGCCATGCTGCTGCAGCTCACAACTGTTCCATGAGGGTTGCACAGCATACCTCCTGCTGAGCTGGGATCTCCAGACACCAGGGCATACCCTGTCCTTCATCTTAACTGTAGTTCGAAAGGAGCTGTGTTGGCTCTGCTGATGATTCTGTGTCCTGGTCCCTCTGAGTTTCTGTTAACAGATCACAGCTAGGAGGTCCAACAACGACCTGCACACCCAGCAGGGCTGGCAGCCTTCCCAACCCTCAGTTCATCAGGCCAGCACTCCCTCGGTCAGCAGTGTCACTGAGCCGAAGCTCTGGGGTAGCACTGAGGCTAAATGTGGTTAGTCGGGGGTGGGGGGTCTGGTGGGTTTAGGATCAGCAGAGGGGGGTGGATCAGCAAAAGGCTACGAGCAGCAGCAGCAGGAGGGCTTGGGAGTGCAGTCTGGCTTGCAGCAGGGTTCCAGGGCAGGATCCCCGCCCTTCCTCATCTGGCTTTCCCCAAACTCCATGCGTTGCTCAAAAAGCGTCTTCTGCAGTTTGATGTCCTTCAGGACTTGCCAAACCTCTGGCCCTGGAGCACTCTGCAACAAATTGTAGTTCTCGGCAGGGTCTGACTCCAGGTCAAAGAGCAGTGGGGGCTCATGATGGGTCAGTGGGGTCAGCCCGCGGCAGGCCTGGTCTGGGGTTGTATCACTGTGAAAGGAACCTGCAAAAGAAACGTCCAAGAGCAGCTCAGCTGCTACTCTGAGCCTGGGACAGCAGAACCAGGCAGGACTTCACAAAGCTGCCCGAGCAGAGAGGAGGTGGCACCGACCTTGTGTGAAGTAGTGGGCCTTGTACTTCCCGAGCCGGACAGCAAAGGGGCCATGCAGCGGATCAGGGGATGGTGGGTAGAAGAACATGGTCTGACGGGGACTCTGTGGAGAGCAGCAGAGCTGAGCTCATCTGTATGGCCATGAGGCTGGAGAAGAGCCTGGGACAGGACCAGGCAGAGACTCCAGGGACTCAGAAAAGAGCCCCGACACTATAGCCAGGACACAGCTAGAAAAGGGGGAAGCTAATGAGCAGGAGCATCGTGCTTGTTCCCCACTCAAAGCTACTGGGGCTCTGCTCTGGCCCCAGAGCAGACAGGGAAAGCCCAGTAAGCCCTTTACACAGCCCAGACCCCACTAAAGATCTCACGTCATGGGTCTGTCCTGCTCCCTAGCTGGAGCTAATGACCAGCTCCCACTCCCAGCCTTCATGTACCACACCAGATTTGACCTGCAGGATTCACCTTCCCTGACTCAAACAGCAGTGGACTCAGGTCATAACCATCCAAGGAAACATTGGGAAGAGCTGCTCCAGCCAGGGCAGTCAGTGTTGGCAGGATGTCCAGGGTGCTTGCCAGCTCGTGAGTCACTCCTGCCACCCAACACAACAAAGTTCAAGTGCCCAACCCCACATCCGTATCTGCCAGCCTCACCACTTCCCTCCCTCTCCATCACACCCCTGCCTTGCCTTGTGCCAGCACACAAAAGGCACAAGCAGTGCTGAGTCTCACCTGGAGCGATACGGCCTGGCCAATAGGCCACTGCTGGTTCCCGCATGCCGCCTTCGTACGTTGTGCCCTTCCCACATTTCAGAAGGCCAGAGCTGCCTCCACGTGCCATCCGCATGGTAGAAGGGCTGTGAGAGAGAAGAACCACCTACCACCAGCTTCACAGGTCCACATAACCCCTTTCCCAGCCACCACCGGGGCCATGGAAAGAGACAGTGAATAGCACCAGAGACCCAAACCCCCCATACACAAAGGGAACTTGCAGGTCTTCAGGCTGCATGGTCCAACCCCCGAGCTGGCGGGCACTGTGCCCACGAGGGGAACAGCTGATTCACTGGTGCAAGGAGGAGATCATGCAATAGATGCTCTCCTTAACAGCACCCGCCTTCTGCCTCACTTCAGGTCACTACTATCTCAACTGGCGCCACCGCACCACATCTCTTGTGCCCCAGCCAACCAATGCCTTGCTCCAGTTGCCCCACACCTCAGCAGTACAACTTCATCAGCGGGAGAAGCCCGCCCAGCTGAGCCCACTCACCCATTGTCAGAGGTGAAAAACACAAAGGTCGTGTTCTCGAGACCATTCTCCTGCAGTGCCTGCAGCAGCTGACCCACTGAGCCATCGAACTCCGAAAGCGCATCACCAAACGGCCCACGCTGGGACTGTCCTGCATACTCCTGGCTTGCAAACTGGGGATGGTGGGTATGCTGGAAAAAAGGCAGAGATGCTTTGCGAACTCCTAGAGTTGCATCTGGTTCCCAGCTCACCAAGAGAGAGTGAGAACCCCAGCGAGGGCATGGAGCTGTGTGACAATGCCCATAATGGGGGGGGAGTGCTCCCAGAAACACCTCCCAAATAGACACAAAAAGGCTGAGCCCCAGGCAGAACGCATAGACTCGGTGAGTGGTGGAGCCCCAGATGGGCTGCTGGCTCATGGAAATAGCCAGAAAGAAGCCACTCAAGAATAATAACCCTAATGGTGCTACCACAAACCCTAGGCATGGGAACACCAACCCCAAGTCACGTCAAGGCAGGGAGTTTTCCCATCCTTCATCCAAGTATTGCCTGCTCAGCCCGCTCCAGTGGCTGCACGAGATGAGGCGCTTTCTGGAATCCCCAGCAGGACAAAGGCTTCCCCCCACCCTCAGACCTGGAGAAGTCCCCTCTCTCTTACATGGGAGGCGTAGTAGAGCAGGAAGGGCACACCTCGCCGGGCGCAGTCAGCAATGAAGTCCCGTGCAAATTTGTTGTAAAGTGGCACCAGATCGGGGAAGGAGACCGGCTGCTGCACGATGCTTTGGTTCCAGAGCAGCGGGACGGGCACGAGGCCCTGGTCACAGGTCCCAAAACACTTGATGTCAGGTGGGAAGCAGGTGAGATTCTGACAGGGGCCCTGGAGAGAGCACACAACATGGTCTTCCCGCTGTGTTGCAGGACAGTGAGTGGAGAGGGGGCAGGAGACACACAGCAGCCCACCCCCAGGTCCTACAGGCACCTACAGGAGCCCGTCCCAGAAACCTGGGGGTTTATGTCCACCCCAGAAGCATGCTATGCCACTGCTTTCTCCTCACAGCAGTTCAGATGTTTCTTTGCAACCCAGAAGCTGACTTTCCCTCCTGCAACCCACCGAGGGGGTACATCCCCACAAACAACTGCTGCCCATGTTCTGCAAAATCACTCTTATTGCATGAGCACCTTGGAAAGGCACTTTCCCCACCAGCACCCATTGCTCCTCTGGCCTGCAGCCACCCACACCCACGCCACCCCCCACCTCTGGGGCACTCCCTCACCCCCCCACCACTTCCCTCCTCCTCACCTGGTCGTGGGAGTACGGCACCCCCAGGAAGTGGTCGAAGCCCTGGTGGATGGGCAGGAAGGAGCCACGAGCACCCATGCCGAGGTGCCATTTGCCAACTATGGCCGTGGCGTAGCCTTTGGCCTTCAGCACCTCTGCAATGGTGACCTCGGACAGCGGAAGGCCTCCCCGGGAGTCAGGGTAAAACACACCAGGGTAAATCCCGGAGCGCATCTGGAAGCGGCCGGTCAGCAGGGCAGCCCTGCAGCAGAAAGGACAGCATTCACACAGTGCTGCACGAGGCAGGGCTTAACTGCTTTAACTGCGCAGCTGGGGAGGGATAACTGCGAGCAGCAACAGAGGTTAGGGGCTGAGCTACAGGAAAGGAGCTCTGCAGACAAGGACCTAAGGGTCCTGGAGGCCAACAGCTTACTGATGCTAGACCACTAGGTGACCACGAGACAGCAGCGTGTGCTGGTGGCCCAGAAGGCCAATGGGAGCCTGCGATGTATTGCACAGAGCGCTGCCAGCAGGGCAGGGAGGTGCTCCTCCCTTCCCCTCTGCCCTGGGGGGACACAGCTGGAGCACCGCGCTCAGCATGGAGCTTCACAGTACCAGACAGAATGAGAACTGCTGGAGAATGAGACAGAATGAGAACTGCTCCATGCACTGTGGAGGGTGCAGAGATGGGGTTGGGCTGGAGCACCTCCTGATGGGGACGGGCTGAGAGACCCAGGGCTGTGCACCTGGAGAAAGGAACACCAAGGGAGGATCTGAGCAGTGCTGATGGATATCTGACAGACAGTGGCCAGGGAGATGGGCCGGGCTCTGTTCAGCGTTGTCCAGTGACAGGATGAGGGGCAGCAGCACAGAATGGAGCCTGGGGAGTTCCGTGTGACCGTGAGGAAGAAATCTGAGCCCCGGCACCGCTGCCCACAGAGGAGGGGAAGTCCCCTCTACAGGGACCCAAACCCACCCGGACGCTGTGTGTGCAGTTGCTGGGGGGGCAGTGGGGCGTTCCAGCCTCACAGCTCCGAGGTTCTGCACCCAGCGGCTCACACCGCGGCTCCCTCACTCCCGGCTCCCGCTGCCACCCCCCACCGCTGTCCCCAGGGCCGCGCTCACGGCGCGGCCGAACCGCAGTCCCCCCACACCGCGGGCCGCACCGGGAGGGGCTGCACACCGCAGAGCTGCTGTAGAAGTCGGTGAAGCGCAGCCCTCGAGCCGCCATCCGGTCCAGGTGGGGCGTGGCGGAGGAGGGGTGCCCGTAGCTCCCCAGGTCGCCGAAGCCCAAATCGTCCGCCAGCAGCAGAACGAAGCTGGGGGGGCCGCCGGCCGCGCCCCGCAGCGCCCACAGCAGCGGCAGCGCCCACAGCAGCGGCAGCGCCCACAGCCGAACCCCGCACCGCTCCGCCATGACGCTCCGACGGTCACCTAACCGTCACGTGACACACCCCACCGCAGGGCTCGCCGTAAGGCGCGGTCCGCCGAGGAATAGCGCCACCCTGCGGTAGCCTCCGGCCGACCCGCGCCTTCAGCCCCGGCCCTGCGGGGAGCGAAGCGCCGGAGCTGCGGGTCGGGGTGTGGCAGGCAGGGCGTGGAAGAGCCAGTGCGAAGGGCGGCGGTTCTGCGGTGGCAGTTCTGCACCTGCGAGAGGGCTGTGCCCGCCTTTGGGAAGTTCGCACGGCAGGCATTGAAGGACTGGGGGTCCGGTGTCGCCACGAGCGCCGTTTTGTGTATCCAAGATGAGGCTGAATCCAGAGCAGAGGTGGTGTGCAAGCACAGAGGCGCTGGTGGTGGGCCGGGGTTAACCCTGCAGCAGGCGGAGGTGGGGACTTCCAGCCCAAGGACAAAGCAGGGCTAAAAGCAGACGAGGTTCTGGTCTGGAAGCTCTCATGTGGCTGCACCGTGTTTTGGATTTGCCCCAAGCCTTCCTGCGTGCCTCACCCTGTGCTTCCTAAAGGCTCCTGGCACGGGGGGATGCTGGGGCTGCTGCTGCTGCTGCGCTCACCGCCATCAATTATTGAGGCAGAGCGAGGGGGCTGATGCTGCAGCGGGAGGCAAAACTGCTGCATAATTCATGTAGCCTACTTCGATCCCAGGGCATCGCAGTGCTGGGCCACCGTGCCTGGCCACGGCAGGGGAGGGCGGCCAGGATGAACGGCTGGGGCTGTGGGAGGGCGCAGCACGGGGCAGAGCTCTGGGGACCCCGCATGGAGCAGGGAAGGAGGAGTGGGACGGGGTGTGCTGTTGTATGGTGCTGAGCAGGGCGTGGTGTGACTGCCCTATCTGCACCAGTGCCAGCAGGCAGGGGTAGGACGTATCCACGTGGCCAGGTCTGAAAGGGGAGGCCCAAATGACAGCTGCAGTGCTGTGGGATCCCACTCTGACAGGCTCTGGTGGGAGCTGTGCCCACATAAGCGGATCACAGTGGGTGCTCCCTCGCCGTGTGTTTGAGTGCAGCCCTGCGGGTGCTGGGAACATTGTAGGTCTGCATGCACAACTTTGGGTGCACGCTGAGTGTGCGTATTGGGTGTGCGTGCACCGTGTGTGTCTGTGCGTGTGTGTGCACTGTGCTGAGGATAACTGCGAGCACTGCACCGTTCCAAGACGTGTGTGTTTCACAATGTGTGCGTGCAGCCGGCTGTGCATTGCAGCGTCTGTGTGCACGCCAGGTCTGTCTCCGCACTGTGTGCTTGCATACATGTGGCGTGTGAATACAGCGTGCGCACGTGCTCTGTGTGCATGCGCTGAGCACACAGCATCCACTTCAGCTTCCTCCCACAGTTTCTCCTTTCGCAACAGCTGGAGCTGACCTGGGAGGACTCTCCTTCCCAGAAAGTTGGTCTCATTTCAGTGCAGTGGATGCGGCAGCTCCTGTTCCCCTGTGCCAGGTACTGTGTGCCAGGGAGGCAGGTCACACTCCAAACCACACACACGCACCTCACGGATGTGAACAGCAAAACCAGTGAACAAAAAGCAATGCCTTTCCCAGCACCCAATGGTATGGAAAGGACAACCCTGTCCTTTGCTGCCTCTCCAGTTACTGGGGGTGCTGTTTGATGCACACACAGCTCCCTCCTCCCTGAGGAGGCACCGTTGCAGCCCTCATGGGCCACTCTCTCCCTTTTGTGGCCTGCAGTCTGCATGCAGCCTCGCTTTGCAGTGCTGGGTATGGAAACCTTTGCCTGGCACAGGAGATTGAGCTGAGCAGAGACAAGGGTGGCTGTGAAAATAAGCTTTATTTGTCCAACTGGGTAAACTTTGGTGTTTGTGTGCAGTCAGAAGAGGGTGGACGGGACAGAGCAGGACCTTGGCACTGGGGCCGCCATTGGGCATTACCCCAAAGAAAAGGGCCGTGGTGCACTGCAGCCTGCCGTGGGTCATGCAGCTAATTAAGCCTTGCTTCCCCTTAGGGTCTGCAGGAGGTCCTGTACCCCAGTAAAGAATTCCCTAAGTTTCTGCACCGGATATGGACAGGAGCCCGATGTGCTCGGTTGTGTTGGCACTGCATTTTGCCCATGATAGTGGGATGAGGTGGTCATGAAATGGCTCCACGTCCGCGACGTCGGGTGGGCTGCCGCTCTCATCTGTACCAGGATCCAGTTGTAGAAGTGCTGAGTGGAGGTGTAGATTCCAGGGCGAAACGCTCTGCCGCAGCCTTTCCCCCAGCTGGTCACACCAACGAGCCAGAAGTAGTCAGCGTTGTTGTCCCTGCACATCAGAGGGCCGCCGCTATCGCCCTGCAGTGGGGCAGGGAAGCACAAAGTGTTACTGGTACTGGGGGGTGGCTTGCAGGCAGAGCACGGCTGTGTGTTGGTGTGCAGCTCCTACCTGGCAGGTGTCGATGCCGCCCTGCGGATACCCAGCACACACGTTGTGGCTGTGCACGGCCCCGGCGTACCAGTGGCTGCTGTTGCAGAGGTGGAGGTCAATGAGCTGGACCTTGGCCTCCTGCAGTACCTCGGCGGTTTGGGCAGGTGCTGCAGCTGTGAGAACAGAGCAGAATTGGCACCCCCAGCTCCTTGCCTGCCTGTGGGTGAACCCCTTCCCAAAATCTTGGCTTTGCGTCTCAGCATGTACCGACACTTCCAAATCTGTCAGCCCCATCCCTCTCTACAGATACATCCCCGTGGCGTCACCCTGGGTTTTGCTTTAAGCTTTAAATCAGGTCACCCGTGCGTTTTGGGTGCTCACATCTTAGGCCCATGTGTCCCCAGCCGCTGACGTAGCAGTCTGTGAGCTCCGACACTCGCAGCGAGGTGTCGGGCACGCAGGCGAGCTGGATGTAGTAGCTGCAGTGGACGGGCCGGTCCAACTCGAGCAGGGCGATGTCGTTGGTCATTGTCTTGTTGTTAAAGTATTCGTGAAGTATCGCCCTCCTGATGGTGTGCACTTCCACCTCCTGGCCCAGGTGAGTCAAATCGTTGGCACCGATCACCACACGCGACTCCAGGATGTAGCTGGGATGGAGAGAGAGGTGAGGAGGAGCAGAGCCGTGGCGGAGAGGGGAGGGCAGTGCTACGGGGGCTGAGACGTGGCTGCTGTGCCTTGGGCACACAACCGGCCTTGGGAGCCGCAGTCCCACGCTGGCTGCGCTGCAGGGAAGGGGACGGCCCTCACCTGGGGTGGCCGAAGCAGTGCGCTGCCGAGAGCACCCACTGCGGGCTGATGAGGGATCCTCCACACATGTGTCCCGTGCCCGAAAACCAGGGATTCTGGATACTGACAATCCACGGCCAGGAACCGTGCTGGGATTCAACGCCGCCCACGACGCGCATGTTGTTGTAGTGATAAGCCATGGGCCGGAGCCCGCAGGTGCTGCAATCAGAAACGCGTCAGTTTTTGCACCTGAACCGCCGTCCCTCCCCACGGGGCGCCGCCGGGGCCACTCACTCGCAGGCGCCGGAGTAGCCGCGCCCGGGCCGGCAGGCGGCCAGCAGCACCACGAGGGGCAGCAGCAGCACCATCGCTCCCGGACGCGCACGGCAGCCCATCGCGCCCGGCTTCGTTGCCACCGACGCGGCCGTTGGCCACAGCGTGTGCCCGTTGCCCGCGGCGCTGATGTCACAGCACCGTCGGTTCCGAGGGCTGTGCCACCGGGGGGGCTGCGCGGGGGGGGTCCGGGCAGGAGCCGGGGTGGGGTGTTGGGGGGGGAGGGGGGAGGACCCCCAGCTGACAGCGGGAGGAGCACATGTGGCTTCAGAGCGTGTTTGGGTGCTGGAGCACAGCTGTGACAGCAAGTCCCCTAATGTCTGCACTGGGGTGCTCGACTCTGTCACCGTGCCTGTTTGTGCCGAGTGTGCCTACAGTGGCTGTGCAGGCAGACGGGGGTTGGGTGCTCTGTGCATCTCCGTGCACACATTGCGGGTGTGCATCCCGTACAGCTGCAGGTGGACGCAGGTGGGCTGTGCAGGTGAACACTGAGTGTATGCACTCGTGTGCGTGCAGTGTGTGTGCATGGTGCGCTTGTGACTTCCCCTCTGCTCGTGATGTGCTTTGTGCAGCTGACTGAACCGGCGCTGCAGCATGTGCACCCGTGTGCAACACATTTGTGAGTGCTGGTGTGCAGAACGTGTGCATGTTTGTGTGCAGCCAGACCGTGTGTGTTGGTCAGTGCGCAGACGCTGTTGGGGTGCGGTGTGCTGCTGTGCAGGCAGTGTGTGTTGGGGTGCACTCGGTGCTGTGCAAAGCATTTGGTGCTGTCCCACGTGGCATCTGGGCCACCGAACTGGAGAAGAATGGAAGTGATGGACGGAACACTCGCTGGGTATGGCTTTGGCTGCGTGGCTGAACTCAGAGAGCTGCAGTCAATGGCTCAGTGCCCAGCTGGAGGCCAGCGAGGAGGGATGTTCCTCAGAGATCACTGCTGAGACCGGTGCTGTTTGACGTCTTTGTAGGCAACGCAGACAGTGGGGTTGTGTGCACCATCAGCACATTTGCAGATGACAGCACGCCGAGGGGTGCAGTGTCGCGGCAGAGGGAAGGGGTGCCATCCAGAGGGACCTGGGCAGGCTGGAGAGAGGGAGCCCACGGCAACCTCACGGAATTTAGCGAGGCCAAGTGCAGGGTGCTGCGCCTGGGTCGGGGCAATCCCAATCAAGATATGGGTCGGGCAGAGAATGGCTTGAGGGCAACCCCGAGGAGAAGGATTTGGGGGTGTTGGTGGGTGAAAGACACAACATGAGCCAGCGATGTGTGCTCACAGCACAGAAGGCCAACCGGATTATGGACTGCATCAAGAGAGGTGTGACCAGCAAGTCGGGGGGGTTCTGCCCCTCTGCTCCACTCTCATGAGACCCCACCTGGAGCACTGTGTGCAAGTCTGGGCCCCCAGCACAAGAAGAGCATGGAGCTGTTGGAGAGGGTCCAGAGGAGGACCACAAAGATGATCACAAGGCTGGAGCACCTCCCCTATGGGGACAGGCCCAGAGAGCTGGGGGTATTCAGTGTGGAGAAGGCGCCGGGGGCCTTATAGCAGCCTGCCAGGACCTGGGGTGGGGCTGTGAGCAACCTGGGCTGCTGGGAGGTGTCCCTGCCAACAGCAGGGGTTGGAACGAGGTGGGCCAACAGGCTCCTTCCAACCCGAACCACTCCACGACTCCGTGATCCTGGAGGTCCCTTCCAACCCAAACCATCCCGTGATTCTGTGGTGTGCAGTCGGTGTGTCAGTGTGCCTCCGTGTGCTCATTGCACACCGGTGTGCAATTAGTGAGTGTCAGTGTGCAGCCAGTGTGTGTGGGTGTGCAGTCTGTGTGTGCTGGTGTGCAGTCACTGAGCACTGGTGTGCACTCAGCATGCGTTGGTGTGCATCAGTGTGCAGATTGTAGGTGTCACTGTGCAGTTTGCATGTGTAAGCGTGCAACAAATGTGCATCAGTGTGCGCTCAGTGTGCATTGGCGTGCAGTCAGTGCGTGTTGTGCACTCAGTTTGTGTTGGTGTGCAGTCAGTGCGTGTCATTGTGCTGTCAGTGCATGTCGGTGCGCACGCTGCACTTGTCGTTGCGCACCCAGCGTGCATCAGCGCGCGCTCGGCCCACGTGCGGCTCCGCAGTCCGCACGTGTGTGCGCATGCGCATGAGCGTGCAGCCGCGCAGTGCCGCTGTGCCCGCGGTGCGCCGCAGTTCTCCCCGCGGCCACCAGGGGGCGCTGCCGCGCACAGCGGGTTACGGGCTGGGGGGCGTCGGGTGGCCCTGGGGGCGCAGTCGCGGCCCGCAGGTTCGGTTCGGAGCGCAGAAAGGGCACTTGGCCTCGTTGGAGCTCATCCCATTGGCCTCAACACAGCGATGCAGTCTGTCCAGATCCCCCCGTAGGGCCTTCCTACCCTCATGCAGGTTGACTTTTCCTCCCAACTTGTCATCACCTGCAAACTTAACTGAGGGTGCACTCAGTGCCTTCACCCAGGTCATCAATAAAGGTATCGAACAGGAAAAGATTATATGTATATTTTGGAAGATAAAGACTGTTGGAGGAAGGAAGTGGCCCCAAAGGACTGCTGGAACAGGTTGCCCAAGGAGGCTGTGGATGCCCCATCCCTGCAGGCATTCAAGGCCAGGCTGGATGTGGCTCTGGGCAGCCTGGGCTGCTGGTTGGTGACTCTGCACACAGCAGGGGGTTGGAATGGGATGAGCGCTGTGGGCCTTTGCAACCCAGGCTGTTCTGTCATGCTGTGATTCTATGACTGTCTGTTCTATGACTGTCACCATTCCAGGAGGAGCTGCATGACATCAGAGACCACCAATGAGGCTGTATCTGTTGGGCAGCCATTGGGAGAGGATAGGATAATGATTTGCCCCAGCAGACGGTCCCCCCTCACTGTTCCGGGCTGGGGGCGGTTCTGGGCAGACATCCCATCCCTCTGCTTCGTGCTGGCAGATGGCTCTGGGGTGTCCCTCTGCATCCCGGTTCCACCCTTCCCATGCCAGCTGGGGTCTCCTGCTGCATCGCTTCGCTCCTCTTCCCGATATTATTTTCCATAGGATATGTCTGCTCCTTTCTATCTGCTGGCATGTGGTATGGGTGGGGTGTCGGGGGGAAAGAGGAGGTCTGTGTGGTTGGAGGATGCTGCTGGGCAGTGTTTGGGGATGGAGCACCTTCCCAATCATCAGCTGGATTGGGTTGGAAGGGACCTTCAAGATCACATAATCGTAGAATGGTTTGGGTCGGAAGGGACCTGTCAGACCATCATTCCAACCCCCTGCTGTAGGCAGGGACACCTCCCACCAGCCCAGGTTTCTAACAGCCCCACCCAGCCTGGCAGCCCACTCTAAGTCTCCCCTCTTCCAGTTTAAAGCCGTTTTCCCTCATCCTGTCCCTACATGCCCTTATGAACAGTCCCTCCCCAGCTTTCTTGTCGGCCCCCCCCCCCAGGTCTTGGCAGCCTGCTACAAGATCCAGGCTGTGAGTGCACGCTGCTGGCTCACATTGTGTCTTTCACCCACCGACACCCCCAAACCCTTCTCCTCAGGGCTGCCCTCAAGCCATTCTCCACCCAACCTGTATCTGTGCTTGGGATTGCCCTGACCCTGGTGCAGGACCTTGCACTTGGCCTTGCTGGACTCCATGAGGTTGGAGGGGGGGTTGGAATGTGATGATCCTCGGGGTCCCTTCCAACCGAAGCCATTCCATGATTTTGCAATCTCTCTTCCCATCAGTCTGGGTCCCTTTGGATGCAGCCCACCCCTTCGCCTCCCTGCCCCACGCCATGCCCAAAGCCATCCTCTCCCACTCCCACTTACTGCCATGCTTGCTCTCACCTCCCCACCCCAGACACCAACTGCTCCAGGACTCCTGTACCATCCATCCCACTTTGCCTGCCACTGAGGGCACCTACAGCACCTGGAGGTGTTTGGATGCCCTGGCTTGGGAACAGCCTCGTCCCCAGCCATCAGCATAGAACTTTCATGCAAACACTGATGGGGAAGTGCCAACCTCTCCAGTGCAGGCAGTCGCATTCCCGGCTTCTCCCTTCCCAGCACACCCAGTGGCACTGACCTCCAGCAGCTGCCATATCCCAGGGCAGCAGGAGATGCTCTGAGCATTTTGTTTCGCCATCCCACTCCCAGACCACGGCCTGGCACCCAGCAGGGCTGCTGCTGCTGCATAGAGGTGGGGGATGTTTCATCTACCCCAAGTGCTCTGTCAGCTGTGTCCCACAGCCCCTGCACTGCTTTCAGCAGGTGACAGACCCCAGTCACAGCACCGTCCTGTGGGCAGAGAGCTGGGAGGTGTGGGGCAAAGCAGTGGTTGCCCAAAGGGAACCAAGTGCAGTGCTGAGCTGCAGGAGGTGGCTGAGGGACCATCTGTGCCCGAGATGGGGGCTGGGGCTGAGGCCGGTGGGAAGACCCAAGCAGCTGGGGTGGGAAACGGCAGAGTGAGGGGAGAGGAGGGGGGTGAGCAACTGTGGGGGCAGCGGGAGCCGGGCATGGGGCAATGGGGGAGTGTGCCCATCCATGGGGGTATTCAAAAATGTGGGGATGTGGCACCTGGGGATGTGGTCAGTGGGCACGGTGGGATGGGTTGGGTTGGACTGGGGATCCCAGAGGGCTTTTCCAGTCTTTATGATTCTGTGAAAGGCGCTGAGTCCAGGAAAGGTACTGCAGGGGTTGTTTGCTGAGCTGCGGTTGCACAGCTCCTTCCTGCAGCTCAGCCCTCCCCCAGCTCCTGCAGCGCTGAGAGGACGTGGCAGAAAATGGACATCCCAGCACAGAGCCATGGGAAGGGCCAGGAGCTGCGCAGTCAGAGCCTGTGTTCCCCATCCCATGCTTTGCTTATTTAATGGCTCTTCAGGTCTTGATGTTTAAATCTCTCTAACGAGCGCTTAACTGCCTCTCAATATTTAATGCTTTGGTGTTGAACGTAATAATCCCACGTGTCACAGTGAGTGCTGCTCCATTGCCCTGGGCGCAGGAGGGGCTCTGCCCTGTGGCACACACCTCCATCCCCACTCCTCCCGCAGTGCATTGCTGTGGCCGTGGGGCTGTGAGCTGTTTCTGTAGCATCAAAGAACCACCTGGGCTGGAAAAAGATCCACGGCCTGACCCCAACCCATCCCACCGTGCCCACTGACCACGTCCCCAGGTATCCCATCCTCATCCCTGTGCCCACCCAGGCAGCTCCTCTCCACCTTCCGGATCACTGCCGTTGCCTTCCTGGCTTTCTGAGAGAGCAACACCTGATTAATCCCAGAGCTGCCATCACACAGCAATAACTGCACGACTCGTGCTTATCTGGACGTGTAATCACAGCGGTGAATAATGCTCAAGGTTCAGCACCTTACTAATTAACACATGGCCGGAGAGAGGAGCGGCTGCGGTCGTCTCTATGCAGCAGGTCCCCTCCCTCCTGGGGTCAGGTTCTGCCCTTGGGGGCAAAGACCCATCGCCCTGCTAGGGCAGCACTGGGTATCCCATAGCCTGGCAGTGGCTGGGAAGTTGTCCCACACCATGCAGTGACTCCTGTCCTGCTGTGAGCTCATCACCTGGGTACAGGCAGCCCATGCTGGGCACTGTGTGTGGTGCTGCACACGCTGCAGTGAGCACTGCCCCTGCTCTATGCTGAGCTCTGCAAGCATGCACAGCCTGGCTGAGCCCTCCCTGTGTGCACACAGCCCCGGCACCACGATGGCAGTGGCAGCTGATGTGGGGTGTATGGAGGCTGCTGCTCTCGGCAATGCTGCTGTGGGGCCCTGCAGCTCCAGCAGGGCTGGGCTATGACGGCAGAGGGCTGTGTCACAGCACGCTGGGTCCTGACAGGCAGGCAGAGAACCAACCTCTGGAAATGTGCAGTGCCACCAAATTAAGGGCTTAATTAGCAGTCTTGCTTCCCTCAAGGAGCTGTCACCTCATTATCACAGAGAACAGTGATTAAGCAGCAGGAAGGGGCAGGCGCTGCCAGCAGGACCCCGGGGAGGCAACAGCAAAGCAGCAAGGCAAGGCAGCAAGGCAGCAAGGCAGCAAGGGAGCAAGCCCAGGTCTCGCTGCAAGGCAGCAACAATCCCTTGTCCTGGCTCTGCTCCTCTCCCTGCTCCCTTCCATGGGCAGAAGGTTCCCATTCATAGGTCTGTCTGTCTCTGAGTGTGTTTGCTCGCTGGGTGATGGTGGGCTGGAGGAGCTCCATGGCATGGCACAAGGGGACAGGACAGCTCCCCATAGGGACCATGGCATGGCACAAGGGGACAGAAAAGAAATTCTTAACTGTGAGGGTGGTGAGATACTGGCACAGGTTGCTCAGCGAGGTGATGCCCCCTCCCCAGAGCCAGTCAAGGCCAGGCTGGATGGACTGTGGGTAACCTGGGCTGGTGGGAGGTGTCCCTGCCTACAGCAGGGGGTTGGAACAAGGTTGTGTGACAGGTCCCTTCCAAGCCAAACACTCCATGATTCTATGATCTTGAAGGTCCCTTCCAACCCAAACCATTCCACGATTCTCTGATTCTCTTCTTAGGCACTGGAGTGCAGCTCTCCACCACGCTTCCCTGCTGAGCCCCACAACTGCTGAACTCTGCTGCTCCTCTGCTCCCACCGCCCTCTGGCGGCCGCAGCCAGGAGCTCTTTCCTCCTGGGGAGAGCGGGTGCAATCCTCTCAGCTCCTGTGTCAAACCCACTTTCCCAGCCTGGCGGTGGGATGCCCTGCAGGGATGGGCAGCCCCAACCTTTCCTGCCCCCCCCTTTCCCCCCTCGGGTGCTCTCTGCCATCCTCCCTCCTGGCTGCAGACTGCAGGGACCAGATGGGCCCTTCCTTCTCCCGGCTCAGTGCTTCCTGCTGCTTCCCACTCGCCAACATTTGCATCGTGCTTCTGCTCTGACCTTTGCAGAGAGTGGAGCAGGCAGTGAGTGCAGTGCTGCACTATGAGCTCCTCTGCACAGCACCGGGTGTGCCTGAATCCCCCTGAGCTGTGTGTGCACCTCCACCTACCTGCCCCATCTCATGGCAGAGCCCTGGCCCATAATAGAGCCCCTGTTCCATGGCAGACCACCAACCTCATTGAGGAGCCCACACCCTACGGCAGAGCTCCAGCTCCATGGCAGAACCCCCACCCCATGGCAGAGCCCACACCCTGGAGCCCCAGTCCTATGACAGAGCACCTGCCTGGATGCTGCTCCCCCAGCACCATCCCATCCATGTGCTGATGCGCCCCACAGATTGCATGGAGCTGGGCCGGGGGCACTGCATGGACACGGGATCTGCCCCAGCTGGGTATGGGGGGATGAGATTCCCGGACCTGAAAAGTCCCACCAATGAGCCCCATCACTGAGTCCTGGCACAGGGCAGTTCTGTGTATACAACACCTGATGTATGGAACATGGCAGCTCCCCCTGAGAGCAGCCAAGTGTGAAAAAGAGTTGAGTGTGAGCTGGGAGGACAGAGAGTGCTGGGGGGAAAGGGGCCAAGAAAAGCGTACTCAGCTTGGGGAGGCTCTGCAGTGGTGAGCACAGAGGATGAGTTGCCCCATGTGCATGCAACAACATGACTGTGAGCAAGGGAGGTGAGTGTCCAAAAGCAAAGCAAGGACAAGGAATAAGAAAACATCCATCCCTCCCCCACCCACCCATCCATCCATCCATCTTTCCATCCATCCATCTGTTCATCCATCCATCCGTCCATCCATCCATCTTTCCATCCATCCATCTGTTCATCCATCCATCCATTTATCCCTCCCTCCCTCCATCCATCCATCCATCTTTCCATTCATCCATCTGTCCATCCATCTATCCATCTATCTGTCCATCCATTTATCCCTCCCTCCATCCATCCATCCATCCATCTTTCCATTCATCCATCTGTCCATCCATCTATCCATCTATCTGTCCATCCATTTATCCCTCCCTCCCTCCATCCATCCATCCATCCACCCATCCATCTGTCCATCCATCTATCCCTCCATCCATTCATCCATCCGTCCACCCACCCGTCCATCCATCCGTCCACCCACCCATCCATCCATCCATCCATCTGTCCATCCCTCAATCCCTCCATCCCTCCCTCCATCCATCCCTCCATTCGTCCATCCATCCCTCCCTCCCTCCATCCATCCATCCATCCACCCATCCATCTGTCCATCCATCTATCCCTCCATCCATTCATCCATCCGTCCACCCACCCGTCCATCCATCCGTCCACCCACCCATCCATCCATCCATCCATCTGTCCATCCCTCAATCCCTCCATCCCTCCCTCCATCCATCCCTCCATTCGTCCATCCATCCCTCCCTCCCTCCATCCATCCATCCATCCACCCATCCATCTGTCCATCCATCTATCCCTCCATCCATTCATCCATCCGTCCACCCACCCGTCCATCCATCCGTCCACCCACGCATCCATCCATCCATCCATCTGTCCATCCCTCAATCCCTCCATCCCTCCCTCCATCCATCCCTCCATTCGTCCATCCATCCCTTCCTCCCTCCATCCATCCATCCATCCACCCATCCATCCATCTGTCCATCCATCCATCCATCCATCCATCCATCCATCCATCCATTCGTCCATCCCTCCATCCCTCCCTCCATCCATCCCTCCATCCCTCCATCCATCTTTCCATCCGTCCATCCATCCGTCCATCTGTCCATCCCTCCATTCGTTCATCCATCTTTCTATCCCTCCACCCACCAACCCATCCACCCCTCCATCCATCTTTCCATCCATCCATCCATCCATCCATCCGTCCATCCATCCCTTCCTCCCTCCCTCCCTCCATCCACTCACCCACCCACCCACCCATCCATCCATCCACCCATCCATCCACCCGTCCATCTGTCCCTCCATCCGTCTGCGCTGCCGGTGCTTTGCTCAGGGCTTTCCTCCCAGCCGCAGAGCTCCCAGCAGCAGGAAGGAACTCTCAGTGGCCGCAAGGTGCTTCCTGGCTCCCCAGATAAGACAGGGGGAGGCACATCCTGGCCCCTCCTGCACACCCACCCCAGGCTCTGCACGACCTCACCCAGGCGTGACCCATGCACAGCCATGCGTGTGCACGCGGGTGACGTGGGCAGGCCGTGACCCTGGATGTGTGTGTGTGTGTGTGTGTGTTTCACAAACCGCCGCCCCAGCCCGGCGGGCAGGACGTGGGGTCAGGGGTCCTGGCAGGAAAGGGGCTGAGCCAGCGGCCACGGGGTTCCTGTAGGGTCAGACTCTGCTGGTGCCAGCAGTAGGGCAGGAGCACATGGCAGGTAATGGGGCTGCGCCGCAGGAACGCGGCTGGGGCACTGCTGGGAGTTGCGGGACACGGGGCTTCTTGGCTTGGGGGGCTCACAGTCGGTGGGTGGGCTGGCATGGAACTTTGCTGTGGGGTCAGTGTGGACGGATCAGTCCCAGTGCTATGGCTGCAGGGCACGGATGTGGGGCTGTGCTGTGGGACCGTGGCCGTGGCTGCGCTCAGGACCCACTTCCCCTCTCTTGGTTCCCCGCAGCGCCGCGGTCCATCCCGGGAGCGAGGGGCCGGGGCTGCGCTGCCCCGCTCCGACGGGAACCCCGGGACTGCCGCTGCCGCCGGGCCGAGCCAGGGTCGGGGCGGGGGGCGAGGCTGGGGGAGGACGATGGGGGCCCACAGAACACGCGCTCTGAGGCGCGGGGAGCGCGGAAGGGTCGCGGAGCTCCGGAGCGCGGAGGGTCCGGGAGAGGCAGCGCGGCCGTCGGGGCGCGGGGCGGAGACCCCCCGGGCGCCGTCCCCGAAGTTTCCCTCCGCCCTCCGCTCCCCGCGCACAGCGCTCCCCGTTGCCATGACGACTCCTTAAACTAACGCCCCGCTGCCGGCGGCGGGGGCCGAGAGCGCGGAGGATCCGCCGCGATCCGCCCCGTTCGCCCCCGCCCGCTCCGCGCTGCGGCTCTCCGGCCGCGCCGCGGCTATGGTGGGTCGGACCCCGCAGCCCCGCAGGTATCAGCGGCCCCGGGGGGGGAGGGGGGGTAGGCGGGCGGGGGCGGCGGGGGATGCTCTGCCCCGCGGAGCGCTCCTCGGGACATGGGGGTGCGCGGGCACAGCGCTCCGTGGGGCTTCGCGGGCTGTGGGCGGGGGGAGATGTGGCCCTTCTTGGGAACGGCGGGGAGGGGGGAGGTCCGTGGGCGGCCGGAGCCGTGGGGCCGGGCTTTGTCTGCCGGGAGCGGTGCGGGTCACCACACGGGACGGGTGCCCGAGTGGGCAGCGGCGCGGCGCAGGGGCGGGGGGTGCCCGAGTGGGGGCCGTGGCGGGAGCGGGGCCGTCCGGTGCGGGTGTGAATTCGGGCCGTGGTGGGGGCTCAGCGGTCGGGTGGTTTCGGAGCGAGGCTGCGGTGTAAGCTGGGATGCGCACACGGGGTGGCAGCCGTCGGGGTTTGCGGCGGGAGGTGTTGGGACCTGAGCCGCGGCCGTGGCACCGCTGTGCTGGGGAGTGAGGGCCGCGTGGGGCGGAGGTGGGCTGGAAAGAAGGGCTGGGGCTGTAGGGAGGCTGGGATTTGGGGGAGAAGGGCTGAGATTTAAGTGGGTTGAATGTGCTGGGGGGAGATGCGGTGACACGGGTGTATGGGGAAGGGGCCGTGGTTTGTGGTCGGATGTGTGCTGGGGAGCAGGAGCTGTGCTGGCAGCATGCACGGGCGCAGTGTGCATCAGATAGGGGCTGTGACGCCTGCAGTGTGCTCCAGAAGCACTGAGGCAGTGCAGAGGGATTGCTGGTGGGGCACATCGCTGCTTTCTTTACGGGTCTGACATCTGTGCGTGCAGACCTTCACCTTGGGCTTTGCACACAGTGCTCAGTGCTCCATTTTTCCGTGTGTTCTGCGCTCAGTGTGTGAGCAACAAAATGCGTGCGGTCACCGCCTCCCCTCTGGGTTCTGCTGGGTGACACCACTCCAGGAGCGGGACGGCTGCTATCCCAGGCCTGGGCTGATGGGTCCTGCTGTCCCCGGCGTCCCGTGGGGAAAATGAGACCGTGCCGCCCTCTTCCTGTCCTCAAACTGGGTCAGGGGAGCAGCAGACTCCAGAGCTGGAGTACTGATGCCCACGGTGCTCTGTGTCGGGATGGAAGCGTGGAGCAAAGTGGGTTTGAGTCAGATCTGGACGTGATGCAGGGTGAGGGATGCAGGGCTGCGTCGCTTCCATGCAGGCAGCGCGTGCAGGAAAACAGGGACGGACCCTCGGGGGGCACGGCAGGGTCCTCCCCCCCCAGAGCTCCACCAGTCTCACTTGGAAACTTCTGATGTCCCCCTTGATAGCGGCGCGCAGTGAACAACTTGTGTGGCAGCACAGCGCATGTTTTTGTGTCTCGTGTGCCTATTTAAGTAGTGCTTACACTTAGGACAAAGTTGTGGTGCCCGCAGTGAGGTCTGAGCGCCCACTTGGAGTGTGTGGGGTACGCAGAGAAGGGGGCGAAGGGGGGAAAGGGTGCAAAGGAGAACATTGCTGAGTTCTTTGTTTAGATAACAGCCTATTCTTTTGAGGAGGGGGACAGTTTATATGTCATACAACACCTCGGCATTCCCAGCGTTGTTGGTTTTGGCTTGAGAGTGAGTAATCTGTAGTATTTGTGTGTTGCTCCACGCGTTCAGTTGTAGAAGTGCGACGAGGAGGGGATGAGCGAGGAAGGAAGCAGTTGGTGCTCCCAGGATTGGGGTGGGATGAGGTCACCTCCCAGGTGTCCCAGAGACCACCATGCCCTGCCCCACGCTGCCCACCTCCAGCCAGCACTGTGCCCGGCTCAGGCTGTGCCCTGGGTGGGGGGCAGCGGAGGCACAGCCGCCCCTGTGGGGCACAGAGCCGTGGGGTGGAGGCCACAGAGCTGTGGCAGGGGAGGCCTCGGAGCTGAAACGAGCACAAAGAGTAAATTGCCATCCCACTCCTAAAGGCAGCCGAGCTGCTGTAACTGTGACAACGGGTGCAGGCGATCGGCTCTGCCGGCAAAGTGGGGAGGGGGCCCGGTGCTGGCACTGCGGGAACCTCCCAAGGCTCAGCCCAAGCACTGTGGGATCGGCTGCCCCGGCTGCTGCGCTGCTGGCAGGGAGCGGAGCGGCGTTGTAACCGGAGAGGAGGGCTGGCGAGGAGCTCTTCAGCATTAAATATTGACAGATCCTCCGTGGCAGCAGCAATGTGAGTTTGTGATGCCGGATTTTCTGTCGGGACGAGCGGCTCTGGGGGGCACTGGGCTGCTCTCTGGGGCCTGCGGGGCCATGTGTTTAAGGAGCAGTTCGGGCTTCCTGGCCCGGATCCTTCTGCTTTTTACACACATCCTCAGTGGAGACTTAAAGAATGGCAGGAAGTGCAGCGCGCGCCCGGCGCAGCCCATGGCTGGCACTGGTGGAGCCCGCATGGCACAAGGCTTCCATAGCAGGGCTCCTCTGGGCCTCAGTCTGCAGGGACCACAGCTCCCACTGTGATGCCGGGCATGGGGGCTGCACTGTGGGCAGCGGAGTGGCCTCTTCTGTAGGGCCCGGGGATGCAGGATGCCCCCCCCCCCCAGGGCTTGGGGATTCAGGATTGCACCTTCTGTAGGGTTTGGGGATGTGGGATGGCCCCTTCTGTAGGGCTTGGGGATGCAGGATAGCCCCTTCTATAGCGCTTGGAGCTGTGGGATGGCCTCTTCTGTAGAGCTGTAGGGCCTGGGGCTGTGCGATGGCCCCTTCTGTAGGACATGGGGATGCGGGATGCCCTCTTCTGTAGAGCTGGACGGGACTGCTCAGGGCTGTGTGTTGGGGGCAGCACATGGCATTGCTCCTCCATGGGGCCGTGGCCACGGAACAGCAGGCTGAAAGGTCTCCATGTGAGCCCCAGCTGCAGGCATCTCTGTGAGCCCCATTGGCCCCATGGCAGCCCTGGGGACGTCTCTCCATGCAGATACATTCCCTCGGCCCCTCTGAGAGAGGAATCTCCAGATGCTCCCCAGCTCCCACCTCTGTTTTAGGGACAGCATCACTTCTGCTCTCACTTCGGATCGCTGTTGTGTTGCTGGGGACCAGCTGCCGTGATGGCTGCAGGCTCTGTTAGCCTGGAAGGAGAAGAAGCTGGGTGAAAAGGAGCGAAATTTGGGTATCCACAGCAAGAGTCAAACTGAGGCCACTGAGCAGGAAGGGCAGAGCAGCCCCACTGTGCTCCCACTGAGTCCCCTCGCCAGCAGCAGACTCCTTGGGGACCGGGCCGATGCACAAGCAGCAGTCTGAACACATTGCGGATCATCTGCATAATTTATTCCTCTTGTGAAGAGTTTAATTTATCAGACCCAATAATAAACTCATACATCTTTGCCTGTTGTCAGAGCTGGGAGGAGATGCTCGTGCTTTAAGTGTGGAATTTATCCCCAGAGCTGCTTCCCGTGCAGACCGGCGCTTGTGACATTATGGGATGCACGCTCACACGGTCAGTGTTGTGCCGGGTCTCTGTCACGGGAGGACAGAGGAAGGAGAGGAAGGAAGAAGGAAGGAGAGGAGCATCCAGACCTGGCCGGCAACTCGCTGAGCTCCAGCCCTCTCTGCCTGTCCTTGTGAGTGGCACCAGCTCATAGGGGCAATGTGAGGAGTGTTTCCTTTCTCAGCTCCAGGTTCCACTGCGCCTTCTGTTGCCCTGAAGCTGTGAGATGAAAGGAGCAGAAGTGCTGTCTCCTTTCTGCAGACTATTCAGGATGGCTCAACCTTTCATCTGGGCCCCTTCTTATTAGTCTCCTTTCTGGGGCGGCCATCCCAGCTCCTTCTCTTCTTACAGCAGTTTTGCCACTCTTGCCTCCCATTCCTCAGTCCCTGTGGTGCTGTAGTTTTTGGGGGAGCCGTGGTGTCCACCCTGCACCTGCCCTCTGTGCAGGGCTGTGCCCACTCCCAAACCACTCTTTTGTTCCCAGCACTGTCTGCAGTGGCCGTGGGGGGACAGAGGAGAAGTGCATGGGCTGCTTGGCTGGTGGGGCTGGGAGCGCTGGGGCTCCCTGGGATGAGGCCCATCCGGGAGCAGAAGCCTCAGTCCTGGACCTCAGGGTGGGCTCAGGGGAAGGCTCACATACCCCAGGCCACTGCTTGTGCTGGGGTGGTTGGGTTCACTTCCCGTGTGATGCTCACATGGAAGCTCAGAGGGTGTGGAGTGGGGATGGGCATTGGGGCTGTGCCACCCGTGGTGACACAGAGCCCTGGTGTGCAGTTCCAGCCCAACCCCACTGCACTCAGGGCTGGGGCTGCCTGAAGCAGTGGGGTAAGCTGGGGGCGCGGGCTGCAGGAGAAGGCTTTGGTGGATGGGGAGCTCCTGCTCTGCATCACCGCACAGTGCATCATTCCCTTGTCCTAATTGCAGCCAGTGAGTCTGCCTGCAGCTCTGGTAGTGGTCGGGCACGGGGGTGGGGGCTGCTGTCCCTTTGGGCGACGCTGAGTGCTGAGGTGAGGGATTTGGGGCAGTGTGTGATGGGCTGTGTGGGTGTCCCACCCCCTGCCCCCTGTGCCCAGGTTGTCCCCCCTCCATCCCCAAGCTCTGCAAGGCTGGACCTGTCCCAGTTCATTGTCCCTGCGGGCACAGCAGTCCCTGCCCCAGCACTGCCTGTCCCAACCTCGGTGTTCCCAGGGCTCAGGGATGGCAGGAGGACACAAATGTGCCCCGCGCTGTTTTGTTCAGGTCCGACACAAACAACGGTGGTAGATTTCCTCTGTGTCAGCAGCACAGCTGCCCTGCGAGCCTCCCGCAGGCTGAGGGCAGCAGGGTGGTGACAGCTGCGTCCGGAGCGCGGTGCCAGGCCCCCCTGGGACCTCAGGGCATCACTTTACAGAGGCACATAAGCAGCTGGGTGAATTGCAGGGCCCGCGGTGCCTCTGCTGTTGGGTGCTGGAGTGCATCTTGTACGATGTTAAAGCCTGGTGGCACCCACTGTGGTGCACCATGGGCAGAAATGGGATCCTCGCGGCCGCCCCTTCCCCCCCAGCACCTTACACCGCCAACACCATCTGCAGCACAACAAGAAATCCCAAGCCATACATTTTTAATTTTCTACAACACAGCAGCCATTTCAGCCACACACCCAGAAAGGATCTTTAATGAGAAGCGAGGAGAGGGAGCACGCACATTTCCAGCGCGCAGGAGAGCCGAGGCACTATGGAAACACTCTGCTCCCTCCCGGCTGCCTGCCGCTGCTCCGAGTTCAGCCCGGAGAACTTCCCTGCGCTGCTGGAGGTGGGCTCTGCTGCCGCCTGAGCAATGAGCCCACCCCTGGCACTGCTGGGCTGGAGGCCGTGCTCCCAGGCTCAGTGCTGCTGAGGGGTGGGAGAGGCACGTGGGGTCCCTCCGGCTCCCTGCTCTCCTCCTGTGGCTCTTGGGGAGCTGCGCTGTGCTCAGACATAACCTCGCGGCTCTGTGCCACGGGGCTCGCAGTCCCTCAGCCTGCAGGGCATGGTGGGAGCCCCTGGGGCACGGCGTTGCTGTGAACATCCCCTGCTGGCCCAGGGGTTTGCTCTGGGATGCTCCAGTTCCCAGGTCCACGACCTATGGGGTCCTCACATCTCCCTGCTGTCCTGAGGAGGATGTGGGTGTCACATGGCTGGGGATTGCTGTGGGGTGCATTGCACTGATGCTGTCCTTGCTGTCTGTTGTCTGCAGGTTGATGAGGAGGGAGTGCTGTGACCCCGTGCCTGTGACAGTCATTTCAGGTAAGTGCCGTACTTTCCTACCCTTCCTGCCTTGGGGAATGCCCCGGGCCTGCCAGCACGGGGGTGAGGATGGTGAGAGCCCTGCAGCCCCAGCCTGGGGGATGGCCTGTGTGGGGCAGTGGGGATGGGGACCTGACCTCTGCTCTGGGACAGCAGCGTGGGGGGCTGAGGGCTGGGAAAGGATGGAGTGTGTTGGGCTGAAGGGGATGGGGTGCATTCAGGCAGGCTGTAAATGATGCAGAAGCAGCCATGAGTCGGGAGCAGGACGTCGCAGCATGATGCACCTTGAGGAGGCATCGAGCAGAAAGGGCCTGGGGAGAACAGCTCAGTGGGGCCTGCCTGGCCCATGCCATCAGGACGCAGCATGTCCTATTCGATGGGATACCCCAGGTCCACCCATCTGAGATCTGGGATCTCTGGGACAAACACCACTGCTCTCAGAGGACAGGAGGCTCCTGGTCACCTCGTTGTTGTGGTGCTTCTTCCAGCCCCAGCTGCTCATGTGCTGCTGTGTGCCGTGGGGCTTCTCCTGCCCTGCCCAAAGCCACCAGAGCCTCTGGAAGCAAAGCAATGGTGGGGGGTGTGCGAGGAGTGCCAGGTGCAGGATGGGGCTGTGTGCTTCCTCCCAGTGCACTGAATGGATGTGGGCAGGGGAGGAATGCGGCACTGCTTACTGGGTCTGTGGTAAGGCCGGAGTGTGGCACAGAGAGGGAATGGGGCAGCCGGAGCTGCACTGGGGATGGGGGATGTGGGGAAACATAGGAGATGAGCTGGGGAGCCCATGGCTGGTGGAGCTGTAAGGCCCAGCTGGGGGAATGCAAGAGAGAGGTGTCCTGTGGGAGTAGAAGGCAGCAGGAGGCAAATGTCTGCCCCTGGTCTGGGGCTGATTTCCACCCCAATCTCTGCCCTTCTTTTCCTGCTTGCACCTCTCAGCAGCCTTCTCCCTGCCAGGGGTCCCGTGGTGCCCAGTCCTGACCCCAGCCCATCCCCTTGCTGGGTCAGCTGGGTGCTGGTGCTGTGTGAATGCACCCCGAGGGGGTGCTCCCACCTGCTGCTCCTTGCCCCAGTGCAACAAGAGCTGGGCTTGAGAGGAGCCCAGCTTCTGCCCCGTCCCCCGCCGGCCCCGTTCTCTGCAGGCATTTGCCATGTGCGCATCCTTTAAGTCCCACCCTGGGGTGAGGCAAAAACAGAGGGACCTCCGTGCATGGACTGACCCCATGGACACTGCTGTGGGGCTGAGGCTCAGGAGGAGCCAGACCCAGGCGTGCAGCCCACAGCGCATGGTGGGCATTGGGGCGAAGGCATGGAAGCAGGGGCTGGAACAAAGGAAACGTAAAATGCTGAGGAACAAGAATAGCGAGGTGCTTTTTTTTCTGAGCGTGGGTCTGCATTCAGCAGGCGCTTTTCACAGCCTGCAGCTTCCTGCCAGGGCCCCTACGACGCGTTGCTGCTTCACCTTGTAAATCCTGCTGGTAATTCAGGCTGTGTGTGCAGGGCTGCGTGGGCTGAGCCGCGTGGGCTGTGCTGCGTGTTCCCGTGCAGGGGAGGGCAGTGCTGCGTGGGCTGTGCTGAGCTCTTCCATGCAGGGGAGTCTCTGTGCTGTGCTGCCCTGTGCCATGCTGTGCTGCCCTGTGCCATGCTGTGCTGCACCGTGCCATGCAATGCTGCTCTGTGCCATGCTATGCTGCTCTGTGCCATGCGATGCTGCTCTGTGCCATGCGATGCTGCTCCATGCCATGTAATGCTGCTCCATGCCATGCTGTGTTGCACCATGCCGTGCTATGCTGCTTCATGCCATGCTATGCTGCTTCATGCCATGTTGTGCCATGCTGTGCCATGCTATGCTGCTCATGCCATGCAGTGCTGCTCCATGCCACGCAATGCTGCTCCATGCCGTGCTGTGTTGCACCATGTCATCCAATGCTGCTTCATGCTGCACCATTCCAACACAATGCTGTGCTGTGCCATGCTATGCTGCTCCATGCCATGCAATGCCGTGCTGTGCCATGCAGTGCTGCACTGTGCAATGCCGTGCCATGCTGTGCCATGCTGTGCAGTGCAGTGCTGCACCGTGCCGTGCCATGCTGTGCCACTGTGCTGCACTGTGCCACATTGTGCAGTGCTGCGCCATGCTGTGCTGTGCAATGCTGCACTATGCCGTGCAATGCTGCGCCATGCAATGCTGCACTGTGCCATATTGTGCCGGGCAGCTCAGGGCCATGAAGCAGCTGTGCACTTAGTGGTGCTTTCTGGCAGCGCTGTGGGGCTGTGCCAGCTGCCTGAGCACAGGCTGCCAAGTGCAGGGCAGGTGCTGTGGGCTCGAGGTGTGTTTGCAGTGAGAGGTGAGCATTTCTCCAAGCTGTTCTTTTCCTGCCTTGTGTGTTCAGTGAAGTTAGCCCTGCCTGTCCAAGAGGGCAACCACAACTCACATCTGCATGCTGCGGCAGCATCATTTCTGAACACTTAGCAGCACATTGCTCCCCGGAAGGCAGCGCTCTGATCAAGACCTGATTTGTCCTTCATGCTTGGCAGCAGAGCAGCAGATCCCAGTGGGAGCAGAGCCCTGGGGAGCCGGGCTGAGCCAAGGCACTCCCCGTGCAGGGCTTTGTTCCTAACCCCATCGGCAGCCCACGCCTGGGGGACGCAGGGGGTCTACAGCCAAGCCCGGAGGCTGGCTCTGTCCTGCTCTTGTCTGTCCTGTATGGCTGCAGCCCGCAGTGCTTCCCTGTGTGCTGCGGGTGCTGAAGCTCTGCCCTGTGCTGCTGGGAGGGGTGGGACGGGGCGGGAGGCGATTAGCCTCAGCCTCAGACAAGCAGATGGAGGCAGCGTTATCCTATTAGCGGGGCTAAGCGGGGCATCCGCGCAGCGCAGGACCCCGTCGGTGGGTCCCGGGCTCCTCCAGCAGCAGGATGGCTTTCTGGGGTGGCATCCCCCCCGACAGCAGCTCCGGGTAGTGGCTGCACCGGGGCAGCACCAAGTCCCCAGGAACAGGTCAGGTACAGCCCTCCCAGCCCTGCACCCCGCACCATGCACCCTGCTGCAGGGGCCCAGAGCGGCAGTGGGGGATGTGGGAGGGGCAGAACTCCCATGAGTGAGGGGTGTGTTGGTGCGGCTGAGCCAGGGCGTGGTGACGGGACCCTTCCTTTGCTGGTGGTGGTGGCGGTCAGAGTGGCGGCAGTGGGGCGGACTGGATACTCTGGGAACTGTGTAACTTGGGGAGATTTTGGGTTCCTTGCTTCTCAGCACCTCGTGCTGCTCCTGAGATGGAGCTTAGAGGGTGCAGGATGGGATCTGGGGGTCTTGGCCAACCCTTGGCTGAACACGAGCCAGCATTGTGCCTGGGTGGCCAAGGCGGCCAGCAGCATCCTGGCTTGTAGCAGCAGCAGTGCGGGCAGCAGAGCAGGAGGTGCCCGTCCCTCTGCATGGCACTGCTGGGCTGCAGCTCAGTGCTGTGCTCAGCGTCGGCCCCTCGCTGCCAGAGAGACACCGAGGCCAGAGGGGGCAGCGGGGCTGTGGGGGTCTGCAGCACAGCGCTGTGGGGAGCGGCTGGGGGAGGGGGATGGGGCAGTGTGGGGCAGAGGGGCTCAGGGAGAGCTCAGCGCTCTCTGCCCCTCCTGAAAGGAGGATGGAGTGAAGGAGGGGTTGGTCTCCATCCGCAGGGAATGGCGATGGGACGGGAGGGGCTGGGCTGACGGTGCGCTGGGAGGGTCAGGTTGGAGATGGGGAGCAATCTGTGCTCCAGAGAGCGGTCAGCACTGCACAGCTGCCCAGGGCAGGGGGGAGTCCCCATCCCTGGGGGTGTTCAGTGACCACAGGGATGGGGCACCTGGGGACGTGGTCAGTGGGCACAGTGGGATGGGTTCAGGTTGGACTGGGGATCTCAGAGCTCTTTCCCAATCTCAGTGATTCTGTGACACTTGCAGCAGGTGTGGGGCCATCCTGCGGTCTGTGCAGCCCTATCTCTGTGGGGCAGTGCTGGGTACCAGCTGGGTCGGGCTGGGCCATGGCATCGCCACACTCCATGGGATGTGGGCTGCACCGCGTCGGGGCTGCGCTGCTCTGCAGGGACACAGAGGTGCATGCTGAGAAGCAGTTGGATGTGCAGGAACCGAACACTCAGCTTTACTTGTCCTTGGGCTGTGCCACCTCCATAGCTGAGTTCATGCCCAGCTGTGCCCAACAGTGCTGCAGGCAGCGGGAGGCAGCAGCTGGCTATTCTGACCATGATGGGGCAAGCACTGGGCTCCTGTTCCTTTCAGCTGCGTCTTTGCATGCGTCTGGCCTTCGAGCTGTGTGTGTGGGGCCAAGTCTGGGCTCTGACATGTAGGGTGGGAGGAGGCTCTCAGCACACAGTTCTGTCCATACGTCCCTATGGGTGTGACCTGCAGCAGGCAGCACCTGGGCATGGGATCTGGGACCCCACGAGGTGCACAGGGCTCTGCACGTGCTGCTGAGAGCGTGCAGCCACAGTTACCAAGGTGACCGTGTTAAGTGATGTTCCTATGGCTACGTGGCTACGCACCGCTGGTGCTGGAGTTACTGTGTGGGGGTGCAGAGCCCCCTGATGTGGTATTCCCGAGTGAGGCTGCTCTCATCACAGCCATCCCCCCACTCCACCACTTTCCTGGTGCCGGCTGGTTCTCGGTGCTGGGCTGCCCTGGGCATGGGGCTCTGCACACCCAGAGGGCCCAGGGCTGCCCCTGCCCAGCTCCCCGTGCCTGGCAGGGAATTGGACACTCCTTTGGCATGGGCTCAGTCTCTGCATGGGAAAGGAGCTCCTGGGGCTCCCACCACGGCATCCCTTTGTGAGCCCTGCCTGCTCCCTTGAGCTGCCCATGTGGCACAGGGAGCCCGCAGGTCGGCGCAGTCAGTCCTGCACAGTGTGGCCAACGGGACCGACTCTGAGCCTGTGCTGTGCTGCGTAAGGGAAGGGCAGCCAAAGAGCAAGGACTGTGGTCCTGATGGGAACTGGGACAGGCACGGTGGGGGCTGTAGGGCAGGATTACTTCCTGATGGCTGCAGATGGAAGCAGCCTGTCTCCAAGGGGTAAGAGGATCCTAGCCGAGGAACCGGCGGGACTTATTGAAAGGCCTTTAAACTGGGTATGAAAGGGGAAGGGGACAAAATGAGGGTCACTGGGGTTGAGTGGGTAGTTCGAGGCTCAAAACAGAGCTTGATAGGTGAAGAGGGTGGAGTTCAAAGGGATGGAGAGGGGTGGGGGGATGCTGCTTCCCTAAAGTGTCCGTACACAAATGTGTGCAGCATGGGAAATAAACAGGAAGAGTTGGAGATCTGCATGCGGTCGCAAGGCCGTGATCTCATTGCGATCACAGAGACGTGGTGGGACAGCTCGTGTGACTGCAATGTTGTCATGGAGGGCTGTGTGCTTCTTAGGAAAGATGGGCTGGCAAGGCGGGGTGGTGGAGTTGCTCTTCGTGTGAGAGAGCAGCTGGAATGTATTGAACTCCACCTGGGGGAGAGTGATGGAGCAGTGGAGAGCTTGTGGGTGAGAATCAAGGGGCGGGCTGGTAAGGGTGACCCTGTTGTGGGTGTGTACTACAGGCCCCCCGCTCAGGAGGAGGAGGTTGATGAGGTCTTCTGTAAGCAGCTGGAAGTAGCGTCACGATCCCAGGCACTGGTGCTTATGGGGGACTTCAATTATCCAGATATTTGCTGGATGAGCAATGTGGCCAGGCACACGTGGTCCAGACGGTTCTTGCAGTGCATTGAGGACAACTTCGTGATGCAGGTGGTGGAGGAACCGATGAGGGGAGGGGTGTTACTGGACCTTATTCTCACTAACAAGGAAGGACTTGTTAAGGAAGTAATGGTCGGGGGCAGCTTAGTTTGTAGTGACCATGAGAGGGTCAGGTTCAAGATCCTGAGTGGAAGAAGCAAAGCAAAAAGCAGGATTGCTACCCTGGACTTTAGGAGAGCCAACTTTGGTCTCTTCTGGGACCTACTTGGGGCTATCCCGTGGGCCAGGGTGTTAGAAGGTAAGGGGGCCTGTGAGAGCTGTCAGCATTTAAACAGCTCTTCTTCCAAGCTCAGGATTGGTGCGTCCCTGTGAGCAAGAAATCAGGAAAGGGCGGCAGGAGACCTGCGTGGATGAGCAAGGAGCTCATGTGCAAACTCAAAGGGAAGAAGAAGATCCATGAAATGTGGAAAAAGGGTCTGACCACTTGGGTAGAATATAGCAATGTTGTCAGGGCCTGCAGGGATGCGACAAGGAAGGCTAAAGCTCACCTGGAATTGAATCTGGCAAAAGTGATAAAAGGATAATAAAAAAGGCTTTTTAAAAGTATGTTAACAGTAAAAGGAAGACTAGGGAGAATGTGGGTCCCCTACTAAGTGAGGGGGGTGTTCTGGTAATGGGGGATGCTGAGAAGGCAGAGATACTGAACGCCTTCTTTGCTTCTGTCTTCAGTGGAAAAGCTCTCCCTCAGGAATCCCAGACCCTGGAGGTTGGTGAGAGCGTCTGGGGAATGGAAGACTTCCCTTTAGTCAGGGAAGAGGTGGTCCGTGAGCGCCTAGGCAACACCAATGTTCATAAATCCATGGGACCCGATGGGGTGCATCCACGGGTGCTGAGGGAGCTGGCAGAGGTGATTGTTGAAATGCTCTCTATCATCTCTGAGAGGTCTTGGAAAATGGGGGAGGTGCCTGAAGACTGGAGAATAGCCAACATCACTCTGGTCTTCAAAAAGGGCAAGAAGGAAGGTCTGGGTAATTACAGGCCAGTCAGCATCACCTCTGTCCCTGGAAAGGTGATGGAACAGCTTGTGCTGGATGCCATCTCCAGACAATTGGAAGGAAAGGAGGTTATCGGGAGTACCCAGCATGGGTTCACCAGGGGGAGGTCGTGCTTGACCAACCTGGTGGCCTTCTATGAAGTTGTCACTGGCTGGGTGGATGGGGGGAGAGCAGTGGATATAGTCCACCTTGATTTCAGCAAGGCATTCGATACTGTTTCCCACGACATCCTTATAACAAAGCTGAGGAAGTGTGGGATAGATGAGTGGGCAGTGAGGTGGGTTGAGAACTGGCTGACTGGCAGAGCGCAGAGGGTCGTTGTTGGCGGTGCAGAGTCTGGTTGGAGACCTGTAACGAGCGGTGTTCCCCAGGGGTCTGTGCTGGGTCCGGTCTTGTTCAACATCTTCATCAGTGACCTTGATGAGGGGATAGTGGGCACCCTCAGCAAGTTTGCTGATGATACGAAGTTGGGTGGACTGGCTGACACACCTGAAGGCTGTGCTGCCATTCAGCGAGACCTGGACAGGCTGTAGAGCTGGGCAGTAAGAAACCGGATGAGGTTTAACAAAAGCAGTGTAGAGTCTTGCACCTAGGGAGGAATAATTGCATGCACCAGTACAGGCTGGGGGATGACCTGCTGGAGAGGAGCTCTGCAGAGAGGGACCTGGGCATCCTGGTGGACGACAGGTTGGCCATGAGCCAGCAGTGTGCCCCTGTGGCCAAAAAGGCCAATGGCACTACTGGGGTGCATTAGAAAGAGTGTGGCCAGCAGGTGGAGGGAGGTGATCCTCCCCCTCTACTCTGCCCTGGTAAGGCCTCATCTGGAGTACTGTGTCCAGTTCTGGGCTCCCCAGTATAAAAAAGACAGGGATCTCTTGGAAAGAGTCCAGCGGAGGGCCACAAAGATGGTGAAGGGCCTGGAGCATCTCCCCTGTGAGGAATGACTGAGTGAACTGGGTCTGTTTAGCCTTGAGAAAGAAGACTGAGAGGGGACCTGATCCAGGTCTACAAATATCTGAGGTGTGGGGGGCAAAGTGGCGAGGCCAGACTCTTTTCAGCAGTGTGTGGAGACAGGACAAGGGGAAACGGCCAGAAACTGGAGCATAGGAAGTTCCGCACGAATGTGCACAAGAACTTCTTTACGGTGAGGGTGACGGAGCACTGGAACAGGCTGCCCGGGGGGGTTGTGGAGTCTCCTCTGGAGATATTCAAGACCTGCCTGGACGCCTACCTGTGCGACCTGCTGTAGGGAACCTGCTTTGGCAGGGGGGTTGGACTCGATGAGCTCTGGAGGTCCCTTCCAACCCCTACGGTTCTGTGATTCTGTGATTCTGTGATTACCCCAAGCCTGGAGGTGCTCAAAGCCAGGCTGGAGGGAGCCCTGAGCAGCCTGAGCGGGTGGGGGGGCACACAGCCCATAGCAGGGCATGGAATCCGGTGACCAAATGGCTTGAGAGCAGCCTTGAGAAGGATTTGGGGGTGTCAGTGGATGAAAGGCACAACGTGAGCTGGCAATGTGTGCCGGCAGCCCAGAAGGCCAATCAGATGATGGGCTGCACCAAGAGAAGTGTGACCAGCAGGTCGGGTCACGCGTGGATCTATGATTCTGTGACCTTGAAGGTCCCTTCCAGCAGAAGCCATTCTGTGATTCTGTGATCTCCTCGGAAGGGGATGAACCTGGGGAGATGAATCAGGAAGAGGGAGGGCACGTCTGGGAGGAGGTTCTCCACTCTGGGTGGAACCCAGAGGCGAAGGGGTGAGACCAGGATGCTCCCAGCCCCAGACTGCCTGAGGTGCAGCTGCTCTGGTGCCAGACCTGGACCTGCTCAAACAGGGTGGGGAAGCAGCTGAAGCGCAAGCAGCAGCCCCAGGGCTGTGGGTCTGTGGCATAAGCCTGGATTTCGGAGGCCATACAGTGATGTGGACAGAGGGCTTTCTGCCTTTCTGTGGGCAGGTGGCAGGGGACAGCAGGACGGCTAGTAGGGACAACACCTGGGAGCCACGGTGCCTGCTGCCCCAGGGCTCTGCCAATGGGATCTCCCACAAACTGCACCGCAGTGCCCCGTGGCCACCTGCACAGCTCTGAGCTGGGGCAGCTCAGGGTTCCCTGCTCCCTCTGCTAAGCACTGGGCACAGGAGAGCCCAGCGTTGCTGGGCATGCTTTCACACAGTGCTGGGTGCTGCTTCTCCTGCTGCCCCTGGTTGGGGTCTGCACCGCACCGCTGTCACCTTGAGAAGGACAGCAGTGGAGCGATGGGTCCGCTCCCAAATGCTGCAGGAGTGGCCTTTACCCGTCCGCCCGTCCCCAGTGACCCAGTAACCCTGGCAGGCAGAGAGAGGGAAAATCTATTGGCAGCAGAATTACCCGTGGAGCCTGGAGGACGCTGCAGCCACCGCAGGCTGATCGATGAGCCACCCCCTCTCCCTCTCCTGCTTCCCCTCTCTCCTCACTTGCTCTGTGCATCAGTCTGGAGCTGCTGCAAGCGTGCTGCTGTGCTCCCACCACTCAGCCAGGCACAACGCTTTGCTCAGCCCATCTCTGGCCTCCCTGGGCAAAGGAGGTGCTGAGAGCTCTCCTGGATGTGCTGTCATCCCTCTGCTGGGTGCAGGCAGAGAGCAGCCCGGGCAGTTGAGGGCTGGAGGGACTGTGATGGTGCTGAGCTCTGTGCCAGCCCCTCTGATGTGGTGGGAGCCTGGCTGAGCTCGCTGCCCTGCTTTGTATCACAGCATTAGCCGCAAATCACAGAATGGCCTGGGCTGAAAAGAACCACAGCGCTCATCCCGTTCCAACCCCCTGCTGTGTGCAGGGTCGCCAACCAGCAGCCCAGGCTGCCCAGAGCCACATCCAGCCTGGCCTTGAATGCCTGCAGGGATGGGGCATCCACAGCCTCCTTGGGCAACCTGTGCCAGTGCGTCACCACCCTGAGTGAAAAACTTTGTGTAAGCCGCCTGCCTGCAAAGCAAGGAGCAGACACCCTGACAGCTGCTGGGACAAAGTGCCCACACAGTGCCTGTCCTGCCCCTCAGCGTGGGGAGGGCATGGACGCAGTATTGCCTGAGGATGGGGCTGCATACAGAGCCTGCAGGCGCTGGTGCCTGGGTTGGCTCTGGAGGATGGGGCAGAGGACGGGGCTGTGCTGGTGCAGGCTGCTCGGTGCTGCCTGTCACACAGCATTGGGACGAGGCCATGGCACACAGCCTGTGAGCACAGCCCTGGCACTGCCCCGGCTCCGGGGCTGGGTGAGCAGCCCGCATTGGGCTGCGGGGCCCCGGCAGCCACATGGCACACCGAGCTCTCAGCCCCACGCTGGGGTTAAAGCAGTGCCATCCCCCTGTCCCCATCCCCCCGTGAAGGCCAAGCCTTCCACAGCGCCCACAGCCATCGACCGTGCTCCAGCTGCAGCTGCAGCCGCCCCTGGTAAATCAGTAACTGGTGTGTGTGTGAGCCAGGCACTGTGAGTCCCATGGGCATCGCCAGCCAAGCGCGAGCGGACGCTCCCCGGTCCTTTGAGGTGAGGGCTGAGTCCCTGCGGCCGTGCGGGAGGGCTCAAGGTGACCCTGGGGTCCCCGGGTCCGGGGGGAACATGGGGGTGACGAGGAGCTTGCGCAGCACCTGCACACAGCGCTGGGCTTGGTGCTGCTGTGGGAGCCGGGCGGCTGCTGGAGCAGGCGCTGGCTGCTGGCTCTGGGGGGGGTGAGCATTGCCTGGGGACTGAGTCTGCAGCATGGGGCTGATGGGGCAGGTTGGGGGCTGAGGGGTGTGTCGCTCCATGCTGGTGCAGGTGTTGGCTGTGCTGCCCCGTCCTGGTGCAGATGGTGGTTGTGATGCCCCATCCCCAGGGCAGCTCTCTGGGTGCTGCTCTGGAGGAGCTGGGTGCGAGCGTAACCTGTTGGTCCTTCCAGCAGCAGCTCTACCCCGGGGCACGGGGCCCCTTCCCAGTGCTCCTCTTTGTACCCACCCTGCAGCGATCCCCTGGCAGCACCCCCTTAGTTCTGCTTGCAGTGGTGCTACCCCACCCACACCCCCCAGTGCTGCACATGGAGCTCTGGAGCACTGGGACGGGGCGCAGCTCCTGCCCTGCAGTGCGTGGCCGTGGGGCAGAGCTGGGGCACACACATCTCCTGCAGACCAGCACCGCCAGGTCCCTGCTGCTGGCACGGACGGTGCTGCTGCTCCTGCCACCTCCCCCAGGAATGCAGCACCTGTGCTGGAGTGCAGCCACCTGCATTCTCCTGTGACCTGCCCTGGCACTGGCATGCCGGGAGATGTCTGCCTGCCCTCAAAGGAGCTCCGTTTTGCACCCGTGTTGGTACTTGTGAGCTTTCCCTTGGCCTGGAGACTTTGCTGCTGCTGCTGCTGTGGAGGTGCCAGCTGCTGTTATCCCTGTTTCCTTTCCTCTGCTCCATAGCAGAATGATTGCAAGACTGCTGCTTGCAGCAGAGCCGAGCGCTCCCTGTGATATATGTGGGGGTGGTGTGGGTTTGAAGCCCAGCAAGGCACGAGCCGTGCAGGGCTCTCCTTTGGAGCTCTGCTTCATTCCCTGCGTGTGGCTCCAGGCTGTGCCTGGAGCAGCCCCAGGGCTGCAGCCCCCATCTGGGCAGGGCTCTGCTGTGCAGGAGGACACTGCATCAGCTGCTCCGCCTGCAGAGTGAAGTTGGAGTGTGGGTCTGATTGCTGCCTGTGATACTCATACAAACAAAGGCGGGGAGAGGATCTGTGCCGGCCAGCAGATAATGCTGTCACATGGATAGGGGAAACTAGCCGTGAATGTGTGGGCTAGAAATCAGGCCATCGTGCTCCATGATATCAGAGGAGGATCTGAAACAGCTTTCCAGGAAGAGGAAAGAGGATGAGAGGAGGCCCAGAGGACAGAGTTTGGAAAAATGGCTTCAGAAGTGGCCCCTGGCTGCAGCAGCCCTGGCCCTGAGGACAGGGAGAGCAGCCCCGTGACCCCATTGTGGAGCTGGGCTTTTGCCCCATGCCAGGAGCCCCACGTCCCACTTCCCCCTTCCTGCCCTTCCATGCCCTGGGCTGCTCGTTTTCTTCAAGCCCTTTCCTCATGCACTGCCCCGGGTCCCAACGCCACGGGTCCCAGCACCATAGGTCCCATCACCCTGCTTCCCACGGCCCTGGGTCCCGCCACCCCTCTTCCCACTACCCTGGGTCCCGTCACTCTGGACCCCATCACCCCAGATCCCACCACCGTGGGTCCCGCCACCCTGGGACGTGACCAGTGGGCACTGTGGGGGCACGCTGGGTGATCTTAGAGGTCTTGTCCAACTGGAACGATTCCACCATTCAGTGATGCTGTGGCATTGGGACCGACGAAGAGGGGCTGTAATCAGGGGACAGAAGAGGTGGCTGCAGCAGCACTGCGCAGCCCTCACTGCAGTGAGTGTTGGGGTGTCCCAGCGAGTGGCTCTGCGTGGGCTGTCACTTTGGTGCCACGCGTAGCCCACGGCCGAGCAGTGATTTCCTTTGGCAGAAGCGTTGCCGATCTGTTCCCGTCACTGCAAAATCTTCCTGAAAGATTTCAGAACTCTCTTTGGTGGCTTTTTACCCATTTTTCCCGGCGTTGGGCTAAGACTCGTCGGGTTTTCATTTCTGAGATTTCGAGTCTTTTCCAGATAAGTGATTCTAATTTTTTTCTTTTTCTTCAGCAGAGAAGTTGATTTAATAAGAGAAAATGAGTGTGAATGACTCTGCAAGTCTGCAATGGAGTTGGGGTGTGGGGGGGGTGGCCAGTGCATTTTTCTGATCACTCAGATCTAAAACATTATTGGGAGCTGATGAGGTACCAGAAGATTTTGGGGGGGGGGGTGGGTTAAGCTGGAATATTACCGCCAATTACCATCTGGAGCGTTTAATTTCTCCCCCTGGTGAAATAATGAGGAAGGAAAAAAAAGGAAAAAAAAAAAAAAAAGAAAAAAGAAAGGAAAGAAAGTCATTGACCAGCAGTAATGGAATGGAGCAGAGCGGAGCAGATGTGGCACCGCTGATGTCTCTCTGCAGCCACGCAACACAGCTCTGCCCCGTGTCATCTCTGGGCTTCCTTCCGTGTAGAAGCAGGACTTCCTGCTGCTCCTCAGCTTCTTTTGGGTTGGAAGAGCCCTCTGGGATCACTGAGGTTGGGAAAGAGCTCCAGATCCCCGATCCAACCCCAGCCCATCCCACCGACCATGTCCCCAAGTGCCCCATCCCTGTGGTCACTGAACACCCCCAGGGATGGGGCCTCCCCCCTGCCCTGGGCAGCTGTGCAGTGCTGACCGCTCTCTGGAGCACAGATTGCTCCCCATCTCCAACCTGACCCTCCCAGCGCACCGTCAGCCCAGCCCCTCTCACCCCATTGCTGCTCCCTAGGAGCAGAGGCCGACCCTCCATGCAGAGCTGCTGGTGCCAGGAGCAGCACAGCTGTGGGTTTCTCCTCCCGGCCTCCAGCCATTCCCGCACCACATGCAGCCGCAGCTGCTGACTCCCACCTCGGCTTCCCCTCTTCCCCCTCTGCCCTTTGTTCCACAGATATTTTTGCCTGCTCCCTTCCTGGCTGCTCGGACTCCATTGTCTCCCGAGCTGCCGGAGGTCTCAGCTGGGCTCGCAGTGACTCACGGCCATTCCATCCGCTTCCTCCCCTCTCCAGCCCCACCTCGTCCCCCGTGTCCCTGACTCACAGCCCAGAGCCCGGCCTGTTCTCTACAGCCCTCACTTTCGCCTTTGCTGCTGATGAGCTGCAGCCCTTGGTCCCAGAGCCACGATCTCTCAGCCCCGTTGTGCTCTCCAAAGCAGTCTCCATGCGCCTTTACCCAGAGCTCGGCAGACCCTGCATGGAGCATGGGGACATCCCATTGCTCCCATGCCCTCTCTCTGCCCCACTGCCCTGCAGGGAGCAATTCCCAGACCCCAGGAGAGGTGCTGTGGCACAGGCAGCCCCACTGAGACATCTTGGGGTTTCTGTGCTGCTGGGCCGTAGCATTAACTCACACCTTACAGCCGGTTTATGTTTGGGGGTGACTGAAACCGATGTCCCTGTGTGCTCCCATCTGGGCACACAGACCTGACCCGTGCTGGGGGTGAGGGCAGCCCGTGCTGCAGGGGAAGCTGCTGAGCCACAGCTCTCCAGCACTGCTGTGCAGGTGTGGGTGGAAGGAGCCCAGAGATGGGCCAGTTGCTCCTGAGATGTTCTTGTTCATCACCACTGACCCAGCAGAACCCCTTGGGCTCCTGCTGTGTCCCAGGTCTCTGGGTCTTTGGATGCAGCCTCCCCTCTCCATTCCCATCTTTGTTGCTGTGGACGCTCGGAGCTCCATGCTGCTCCAGAGGGAAGTGCTGGGGGCCGGGCTGCCCGCAGAGCCAGGCTCTGGCTGGGGTGGGAGGGCTGGAGGAAGCACCATTACTCATTTCCTGGACAGATCCAGGCCGTACCGTAAATCTCTCGGCTCTCAGTGGTTTGGGGGCTATTTCTGTTTAAGGATTGTCATCTAGATTAAAGCCTTGAATCCCAGCCAGCCATGGACCGGACACAGCCCCACGCGCAGTCCTGCAGGGCTCAGCCCTCATCCATCTGCTGTTGGCAGGGCAGCCCCCGTTCCTGCCCAGGAGTGAGGACCCGACTGCAAGGAGCTCTCCCTGGCAGGAGGATGGGCAGAAATAGCAGCCCATGGTGTAGCTGCTTGCATCTGTGCTCCACATGCAGGAGCTGACGGCAGCTGTGCTGCCAGCAGAGCCTTGAGGTGGCAGCTCCCACTGGGGCAGATCTGTCTGTCCCCAAAGCTGGGTGCTGCTGTGCACTGTTGTCCAAATTTGGGTGCGTGTTGGTTGGTGTGCATGGCCACGTCCCAGCGCTGACAGCCTCAGGGAGCTCGCAGTAGGCAGTGCTTGGGCACCCGCAGGAGGAACAGTTTGTGGGGCAGGAACTGAGGTTTTCCTGTAACCCAAGGCAAAGTGCTGAGCCCTGCTTGTTCTGCTGGTGTCCAGCCTCCTTCATGGGGATCCCCGTCACGGGGGCCGGGCAGGCACTCCAGGCGTGCTGGCGTGGGGTGGAGATGGAGGACCGTTGTTGCAGATGGGGCAGAAACTGCAGGCACGGGTGGTGGTGTGGGGATGGGAAGGGGCACCCCGTGGGTGACGGCACGGAGAGAACGCAGCCGATGGGCGCGGGAGCAGAGCCGGCCCGAGAGGCTGGGATGTGTGCTCTGCCCCCAGCGCTGTGCCCAGCCCAAATGCTCTGGGTCTGGTGCACGCACTGTGCTCTGAGCCGCCCGGCGTGAGCAGGGCTCTGGGTGTCCCTGTTCTGTGGTGGGGCTGCCCGCTCCCTCTGCTGGGATGAGGAGGGGTCGCTTCTGAGTGGGAGTCACTGCCATGGGATCGGTGCCCACCCTGGCACCTACACAGGGTGGGGGGTGCGGGTTGGCCCCTTGCTGGGAGGGGCCCGTTGGTGGGGGTCCCCAGTGAGGTGGGGAATCTCCAGAATGTCCTTGGGATGGGGATTCCCCTGTGGGGTGGGGGTGGTCCTGCGCAAGACCCTGGGCATGAAGATCCCCATTGAGGGTGTCCCTGTGAGATCCCTGCCATGGGGCGTGGGGGTGTCCCCACAACAATTCCTGCACGATGGGGCCGTGTTCCCCACGGAGAGCCCCGAGATGAGAATCCCATTGTATGGTGGGGGCGGGGGGGGGAATGGGGGGGGTGGTCGTCCCTGCACGGGGGGTGCCTGTGTGCCGGGGGGGTCCCACCGGGGGTGCACGGCGCGGTCCCCGCTCACCGCCTGTCTCCCGCAGGGCCCCCGGGGGGGCTGTGAGCGCGGCCCCCGGTGCCGGTGCCGGTGCCGGCCGCCCCGCCGCGCCGCACGGAGCATGCCTCTGAGCCCCGCCGGCAGCAAACATGAGAGCCCGGAGTCGCCGCCACCAGAGCCGCCGCCGCCACCGGAGCGACAGCCCCGCGCCTCCACCGGGGAGCCGGGCTCCGGCCTGCGGGAGGAGACGCGCCTGGACCCGATCCGCGGCCCCGCCGGGCCCCGCTCCCCCAAGCTGGCGGCCCCGGCGCGCATGGAGGAGCCCGCGCCCGGCGCCATCGTCGTCCGCATCGGCATCCCCGACCTCCAGCAGACGGTGAGTGCGCGTCCGGCCCCGCACCGCATCGCTCCCGGCCCCGACCCGGTCCGCACCGCACCGCTCCTGGCCCCGACCCACACTGCGCCTGGCCCCGCACCGCACCGCGCCCGTCCCCGACCCCCTCTCCGACACTGCCCGGCGAACTTCGCTGTGCCGCGGCAGGGCTGGCCGGGTACGGGGCCGGCAGGACGGCTCCCGGCGCTGCGCTCCCGGTGCTGCTGCGCTCCCCCGCTCCCCACCTCCCGTCCCCGCTGCCCGCAGAGCCGCGCAGGGACGCACACGGCTGCGGCGGACCGTTTCCCCGCTGAGCTCCGGGGCCGGCAGCGCTCCGCCAGCTGCCCGGGCGGGGGGCACGGGGGCTGGGGGGGAGGGGGCACAGCTCCGGCGCCGGCTGTTCCGCGGGTACCGGGCGGGTGCTGCGGTGCTGCGGCGCTGGGAATGGTGACGGATGGTGCGGAGTGCCCCGGTGAGGGGACAGCAGTGCGGCAGGAGGAGTGGGCGCGTGTCACCGGACGGGAGCTGAGGTGGCACCGAGCATCGCGCTGCGCGCCGTGCGGGGCTGAGACGGAGCGGGTGGTGCTGGGGGCACATGGAGAAGCGGATGCTCGGGAGCAGCCGTGGTCAGGGCAGAAGGATTGCAATCACTGTGGCTCTAATGAAGGCGGAGTGCTGGGGCAGCAGCTTGCCTGGCGAGGGCAGGAGGGGCTGTGCTGCCTTTGGATCGGATGGGTGCTGAGGCTGTCTCTCTGCAGCCGGGAGCAGTGCTCTCAGGGACCGGTTCTCAGCTCCCCGTGCCAGCCCTGCCACACCGGCTCCTCCTCCCTTGGCCCCGTTCCCATGTCCACAAGCTGAGGCATGGAGGACCCGGTCCCCATCCTGCTGCAGCCCTGCTGTGTGACACAGTGTGGTACAGGGCCCGGGGAGGGGGGGGCAGCCATAAAGAGCTTGCACTGGTGTCCATCTCCCTGCCTCCCTGTTCCCTGGGCACTGCCTGCACCACACTCCTGCCTGGTCTGTTGGGGAGTGTGCTGGGGTCAGCCTGGTGATGGGGCTGGTGTGATACTGTGGTGCTGTGCCATACCCCCACCTTTCACTCCCTTCAATCCTGTGCTGCATCCAGGGCTGTACCAGACCCAGGTCCCCAAGCTGTGGGGGCAGTGGGCTGTGCCATGCAAAGCAGAGCATCTTGGCGTGCATGAAGTGGGCTTTCCCATCCCATATCTCGTTTCCCTGTCGATGCCTCTCCAAGAGCTGATGAAACATTTCAGGGCTGTGCTGTGGCAGCCAGAAGAGCCGGAGCCCCTGGGGAGCTCTGATGCTGAGGACGTTGCTCTGTGCGATGGGGATGTGGGGCAGGGCTGCAGATGGGAGCAGGGCATGTTGGCATCTCAGCTCTGGGCGCCAGAGTGGCACCGGGACGAGCCCTCGAGTTTGCAAGTGGAGCTTCCCGGCTCTCCTGGAGTTGTCTCCAAGCGTCTCTTAGGTTCCTTTGCTCCATCACTTCCTTTGTGCAGCTGAAAGCCTTTGAATTCACCGTTAGTGGGCTCCATTGTTATGAGCGCATCTCCACCGCGGGCGGTGACCTTGTGTCGGGGAGGGCACTCTCTTCAGGCACTCGGCTGTTTGCGTCCTAATGGCAGGTCAGGCTTCGGGTTAAAGACTCTGAGCAGCCTGCACTGGTGCGCAGTGTGGAATGAGAGGTGAAGCTGCTCTGCAACCGTGCAGGAACTGGAGAGCGGCCCCTGGGGGACAGGAGGGACGGGAGGGATAGGAGGGACACTGTACTGCAAGGCATTCTCCAACTGCAGGCTCAGCTGCAGAGAGCAGGTGGGGATGTGGCAGGGGGATGCGTCCTTCTGCAGGACCGAAAGCAGAGGGGCTGCACTGGATGGGGAGGCTGCACAGCTCAGTGACCAAAGGGAGAGCCCTCTTCATGCATTGCAGAAGGAACTGGGGCATTCCCAGCTTCACAACCAAGCAGCAAACCCCTCCGGGTGCTGATTACCGGGGGCTGTGAATGATCCCTTTCTGAAGGGCAGAGGTGGGGGGCTGTGGGCATGGGACAGCCCTGCAGGGGTTGGGGTGGAGAGGGGGTGGCAGAGGGCAGTGCTCAGTGCTGCTCCTGCACTGTGCAGTGTCTGGGACCGCGGTGAGGAGCCGTGCAGTGCCTGCAGCTGTGTGTGCTGCAGAGAGCTCCTCTGGCCTGCAAGGCTTGCTGCTCAGCTGGGTGTTTTCACAGCACCCTACATTTCCTGTCCCTGTTCCACTCTCTTCCCACGAGCGTTTTGCATAGCATTTCCTTGCTTTGGATCACAGAGTGCTGCGGTCTTGCCCAGCAGCTGCTGTGGGGGTGGGCACTCTGCTGAGACCCCCAAGGCTGAGTGGAGCTGGGGCAGCTCACAGCCATGGCCCAGCAGCGGGTAGAAGGGCAATTAGCGCAGGAGCTCGTGCTGCAGCGTGGCCCATGGGCTGCGTGGCAGTTGGGGAAGCCCCAGAGGTGCCGGATTGCCTGCATCCTGCGGAAGGACGTCCTGCAGTGACGCATCCTTCCTGCACCGGGGTCTGTGCTGGGGGGGGGTCCTGCCCTGTGTGAGGCTGAGGGGGGCCCGGGGTGTCGCTGTGCTGAGGGATGGAGCTGCTCGTCCTCTGTGGCTGCAGTGAAGGCTCTGTGGTCCTTCTTCTCAATCTGGATGCTTCAGGATAATATTTTCTGCCTTGTTATCTCCTTAACGCAAATGAGGAAGGAGCTTGAAAAACAGCGCACAGAACATTGATTCTTCTGCTAAGCCAAGGGAAACCGAGGAATAAATTTTCCTATTATAAAAGAGAGAGAGGCAAACTTTTCCTGGACTCCTGCCCAGCCAGGGCTGAAGGTGAGAAGGAAGGCTGAGGAGAGGGGTCGCGTTGGGCCATTTCTGTGGGGTTTGGTGTGAATTCAGTGTGGCAAAAGCACAGTGAGCGACCGCGGGATGGAAATGGCACCAGCTGCGTCTGCAGCAGGGCGAGGTGGGGATGTGGTGGCTCCGAGCTGTGGCCAACAGATGCCACTGCCCGACTGGGCTCCCACCACCCCTCTGAGCCCCCAGTACCTAACTGAGCCTCCCGCCATCTGACTGAGCCATCTGCCTCCTAGATAAGCCATCCTCCACCCAACTGAGCCCCCGGTAACCAATTGAGCTGCCCACCACCCTGCTGAGCCACCACATCCCAACTGAGCTGCCCACCACCTGTCTGAGCCATCCACCTCCCAGTTGAGCCCCCACCGCCCTAGTGAGCCTCCCACTTCCCAACTAAGCCCTCAGTAACCAACTGAGCTCACCCAATTGAGCCTCCTAATTCCCAACTGAGCCTCCACCACCCAATTGAGCCCCCACCACCCAATTGAGCATTCTACCTCCCAGGTGAGCCATCCACTTCCCAACTGAGCCTCCCACTTCCCAACTAAGCTCCTATGACCCAACTGAACCCCACCACCCAGTTGAGCCTCCTACTGCCCAACTGAGCTATCCGCTTCCCAACTGAGCCTCCCACTGCCCAATTGAGCCCCCAACACTCCACTGAGCCAGCACCACCACCCTAGTGAGCCCCCCTACCACTCCAATGAGACCCCAACACCCTGCTGAGCAACCACATCCCAACTGAGCTTCCCACTGTCCCACTGAGCCCCCACCACCCCAATGAGCCACCACTACTCCGCTGAGCTGCCCACCACCTCACTGAACCACCACAACCCCACTGAGCAACCGTGTCCCAAATGAGCCCCCCACCACCCAACTGAGCCTCCCACTGCCCATTGGCAGCATGGGGCCACACAGTGCTGCCTGTGCCCATGGGGAGCCTTGGTGCCATGGGTGGGCTGGGGGTCTGTGTGTGCCTTTGTTGCAGGTCCGGATGCTGCAGAGGGGCTGTGTGATGAGGGACCTTGGGTCTGATCAGGTTGTTTGCAAAAAGGAGTTGTTTTGTCTGCAAGTAAAAGGCCCTTTTTGTAGAGTATGCAGTCTGATGCTCTGCTTCCTAAAAGACAAACAGAGAAGTGGTGGGGGCTGTAGGAAATACCTATGGGCACATCAGAGCCAGGGAGTGCCACTGCTGTGCTGCTGTGTGCTGCGTGCCATGGGGACTGCACAACACAGACCTTGGGCATGAGGGGTGATGCAGCCAGCTGTGGGTGCCATGTGCTGAGCACCCTGGTGCTGGTGTGGGTGCCTTAGAATCACAGAGTCAAGGAATGGGTTGGAAGGGCCCTCCGAAGGCTGTCAGGTCCCACTCCCTGCAGTGAGCAGGGACCCCCACAGCTCCATCAGTGCTCAGAGCCCCATCCCCTGAGCGTGGGTGTCTGCAGGGGTGGGCAGCAGCACCTCTCTGTGCAACCTGTGCAGTGCCTCACCGCCCTCAGCACGAAGACTTTGCTCCTTACGTCCAGACTCAATCTCCCCTCTTCCCCCCTTGCCCCCCATTTTCCCTCGTCCTGTCACACAGACTCCACCAAGGAGGGTAGAACTGCTGAGCTCGCAGCAGAAATTGGGATGGAAAGGATGAATGAACCCATCCTTCGTGCATGTAGTGGGCTGCAAATCCAGCAGTGGAAATGGTAGTGAAAATCTGCCGGTGTGTGTGTGTGTGTGTGTGTGTGTGTGTGTTGTACAACTCCCAAAGCCATGGGGGGTGCTGGCTCTGGGTGGGGGGTGAGGACTCCCTGCCCCCCTGGTCAGCACTTTGCTCTGGGACATCCCTAGCTTTGGGCAGGTCTGCCCACCTACAAACCCACTCAGGGGACCGTGGGCTCCTCAGCATCAGGATACGGCGGCTGCAGAGGGATCAAAGCGGGAGGAGGAGCTCCTGAAGCAGGCTCTGAGCTGCTGGCACACAGCAGCACGGGCACAGCGAGGAGGAGGGGATGAGGAGGACTCTGCAGATCCTTTCCCATCGGTGGGGTTCTGCCTGCCTGCTGATCCCGGTTCGTCCCGCTGCTCCTCCAGGCGCAGCCGCTTTTGGCTGTGGGATGGGGCGGTGGGGACCCAGGGTAAAATTGTCCCAAACACCTCCAGGATTTATGGGATTGTAATCTATTTTTGAAGGAGACACAAACATCCCAGCGGATTTCTTCTCTCTTTTTTTTTCCCCTGAAGTAGCAGTGACTTGCTGCTCTGCATCACTAAAACACAACTGAAAACAGATTGCCCAGGTCATGTTTTGGGTGTGAGCCCCACTTTCTATAGGCAGAATCAATCCTTAGGAACTGCAAAGTGCCTCTGGAGGGCACTGCCCAAACCTGGCCCATCCCATAGGGCAGTGATGGTCCCCGCAGCCCCGCGGCTGTCACACGGTGCAGCGGGGCATCGGCTCTGCATTTGCATCGTACCGGAAACAGGGAACGCTTGTTCCGTGGGATCACAGCTCAGCATAGCACATAAAAAATGTATGCCCAGAGATAAGAGCCTCCTGCAGACGAGTGGTGCTCAGGAAGCAGCCGACTCTCAGAGCTGGAGCTCATCAAAAAGCTCGGAAAATTCAGGAGGAACGGCGGCGTTCGGTGATTGAGGCTTCGTCCTGAGATCTCCGAGGGCTTTTCTTCTCCACTGAGTGCTGTTGGCTCCCTTTCCTTCCACTTTTAATCCAGCTGAAAACCAGATCAAGGGGTGCCTGTAGGGTCACAGTGATGTTCCTGGGCTCCATCAGCAGAGGGGTGGCCAGCAGGGACACGGAGGGCATTGTCCCTCTCTGCTCTGCCCGCATGAGGCCCCATCTGCAGCACTGTGTCCAGGTCTGGGGGCCCCAATACAAGAAAGACGGGGAGCTGTTGGAGAGGGTCCAGAGGAGGCCAAAGAGATGCTCAGAGGGCTGCAGCACCTCCCCTACAAAGACAGGCTGAGGGAGCTGGGCTTGTTCAGCATGGAGAAGAGAAGGCTGCGGGGTGACCTCATTGCAGCCTTCCAGGACCCGAAGGGAGCCTACAGACAGGAGGGGGATCAGCTCTTTGAAAGGGCAGATAACAGCAGGACAAGGGGAAATGGTTTGGAGTTGAAGGAGGGCAGATTGAGGTTGGATGTCAGGGGGAAGTTCTTGACAGAGAGTGGGGAGGTGCTGGAACAGCTGCCCAGAGAGGCTGTGGATGCCCCGTCCATCCCTGGAGGTGTTGAAGGCCAGGTTGGATGGGGCCCTGGGCAGCCTGGGCTGGCATGAAATGTGGAGGTTGGTGGCCCTGCCTGTGGCGGGGGGTTGGAGCTTCGTGATCCTGGAGCTCCCTTCCAACCCGGGCCATTCTGTGATTCTGTGGTTCTATGTTGCCCCCATAACTGTGGGGAGATGGCAGCATCCTGCAGGCTGTGAGCTGTGTGTGGGGCTGGGATGTGTCCAGCTGTGCTCGGGGCATTGCACGGCGCCGTGCTGCGGCGGACGGATGGCACCGGCCGGGTGCTCATCTGCTATTTAAAACTTCACCCACCCACACAGTGCTCTATTTTGATCCTTGCTTGCTGTCACAAAGCGGGGATAAATTGTACAAAATCGGGTTCGAGTGCTGTAGCTTCTCCCTGATTGTTTTTAACCAAAGGAATGGAAAGGCCTTTCATGACCCAAAAGGGACAAATCCCATCCCGAAATGACTGAGGGTTGGTCCAGTGTGTCCTGAGACCTCGCAGGAGCCTTCACTGTGGTTTCCCTCAATGGGAAGGCAGTGGGTGGCCCTGGGTGGGAGTGTGGCCACTGGTCCTCAACCATACAGTGCCACCAAGCCAACCCCAGCCACACGGTGTCACCACTCCAACCTCAACCGTGTGGTGATGCCAACCCAACCCCAACCACACGGAGCCACCAACCCAACCCCAACCACACACTGTCACCACCCCAGCCTTAACCATGTGGTGTTGCCAACCCAACCCCAACCACGTGGTGCCTCCATGCCGGTGTCCGGCCGTGCCAACCCCAGCTCCTTGTTTCTGCCCCACACCCCTCATTCCTCTCCCAGTGCCACACAGCTCCTGAAAGTTCCTGTTTCTGTGCTTTGTCTCGTCAACATAAGCAGCGCAAACAAGTGAAGGAATAAATCAGCAGAACGTTCATGTAGCAAAGGGAGATCTGGAGGTCAGGAAATGACCTCCTGGATGGCCTAAACCAGCACTCAAAGCTTTGATCTTTGGCCAGAGCGTCTGCTTTCTGCCGTTGTAAAGATCTCTGCATGTCAATAGTTGTATTGGATTTCCAACCCTTTTATGGGAGAATCAAACCACTTATGCACATGCTTTGAGATGCTTTTTGATTACAAGCTGCACATTGTTTTTCCATAGGAACCCGGCTTCTTTCAGATCAGATTAATCGTGCTCAATGAATGAGACAGCTGTTCGGGTTTTTTTTCGTCATTCTTATTCACTGTGCAGCCCCGTGCTTCGCTCACTGCACGCTGCTGAGCCCTGCATCAAACGTGGCACGGTTTAACGTCTCTTTGTAGCTGGTTTTTCTGATGTTTACTTTCCTGACATAAACACGAACTCATTCTGTTCATTCTGTTGGCATCTTCTGCCCAGAGCCGTGGGTGCCCCATCCCTGGAGGCGCCCGAGGCCGCGGATGGGCCGTGGGCAGGCTGAGCTGGGGGGCACCCAGCCCACAGCGGGGGGTTGGAACAGAGTGATCCTTAAGGACCCCTCCCAGGGGGTGGATTAAAGCCCCTTTTTCTGCGCATTCGTTGTAAACTTGGGGGATTTGGGGCTGCGTACGCATTTCCAGTGTATCCGGTATTGGGAGCGTAGGGCACTCGTGTTTGATTTGTTACTACTAAGAACTATTTTAAGGTGATAAACGAACAGATTTCAGTGCCAGTTTAAAGCCCACTTCGATTTGAATGGGATGAAAAGCTGCTCATCCTCCTTTAAGTATGAAAAATGCCACTCACTCTTTTCTAAATATTAGGATAACATTAAAAAAAAATAAATGGAATGTGTATTTTACACGAGAATTGCTTAACGTGATGCGTGGAATTAGCATGGAATCATAGAATCACAGAACTATAGAATGGCTTGGGTTGCAAAGAACCCCAATGCTCATCCCGTTCCAACCCCCTGCTATGTGCAGGGTTGCCAACCAGCAGCCCAGGCTGCCCAGAGCCACATCCAGCCTGGCCTTGGATGCCTGCAGGGATGGGGTGTTGGACCCCATCGTTTACCTCCAGATTTCTGGCAATGTGTGCTTTGGGTGCTTTGCCTGAACCATGCAGACAATCCCCAGTAGTCTGCAATGGCCCAACCATTCCTTGTGTGCAGGGAAGAAGGAGCAGAACTGACTCCCACCTCCTCCCACCTGGTGCGCAGTCTGCAGGTGCAGCACTGTCAGAGGTGCTTTGTGGTGGAGGCAGAAAGAGGTTTCACCCTGACGTCTGTGCACCCGAGCTCTAGTTTTTGTTATTAACATGCTTGGTCTGTTGTTTTACTCTGACTTCCCACTGGGCACAGCAATAAGTGCATTTAACACATTAATGTGAACCCAATCTCGTTCCTTCCCATCAGGTTAGCTCTGGGGTCTCCAAAATGCTGAGACAGCGATGCTCCTTGCTGATCCCTGCTGGGCCCCAGGGCCAGCGTTGTGTGATAGCAAATGGGGCATCACTGTGACTTGACAGGAAGCAGAGAGCACCCGGAGGGCAGCCCTTGGGTTTGTGCTGTGGTGTTCCGGTGCCCATGCTTTTGAATTGTCCCTGCACTTTTTGTTGTGCCTCTGCTTTCTGCCTCCTGGTGGCTCTTTGAGCCAACAGGCCGGAGCTGCGGGGCATGCAGAGCTTCTGGTGGAATGGATGGGGGAAAATGTGGTTGGACACTGGGAATAATTTCTTCTCCAAAGAGCGGTCAGCACTGCACAGCTGCCCAGGGCTGTGGGAGAGTCCCCATCCCTGGGGGTGCTCCAGGGCTGTGGGGATGTGGCACTTGGGGACGTGGTCAGTGGGCACGGTGGGATGGGCTGGGGTTGGATTGGGGATCTCAGAGCTCTTTCCCAGATGTAGTGAGTGTACGAAAACTTGGAGCAAGCAAGGCATAAAGGATGCAGCAGGTCCATTTTGCTGGTGCTGGGCTGCCAGACCATGCATGTCTGTGGTCTTCTGGAAGGTTCATTTGTAGCTCCATGCTGGTAACAAACGTTTGCTCACACTCTGTGTGCTCACAGAGCGTCCTGTGCTGAGTGCCCTGCCTGGTCCGGGTGAGGAGCTCGGGAGCTGCACATGCTTAGACCATCAGCCTGGAGGTTTTTTGGAAAGAAGGTGTGAGGGCAGCCCTCCCTCTCCTTCCTGTGCTTAGAGGGCAAAGGGAACGTAATTGAGCCATAATTCACAGTCACTGGTAAGAAAGCGTGGGACACAGTATGAGCAGCAGCACTGGAACTTTATATTACAGCTATCTCCAGGGGAGATTATTTTTATTAAAATCTGGGTTGATGGAAAATTCAGAGATTAGCTTCATTCTGAATGGATGGTTCTCTGTGGATCCACCACCAACGGTTCCCGCTGCCCCCCACTGCTGTGCTGCGCTCTGCCCGCAGTGCCAGGCGGACACCGGAGTGCTGAGGGTGCCCGCTACTGAAGTGCTGGGGGTGCCTGGTACAGATGTGGCCTGGGAGGTGCAGCCCTGAGGGCACAGTCACTGCTCCTGCCCCGCTCCTGCCTCTGCCCCAGTGTTGGCACAGCGCCTGTGGGACCTCGGGAGCAGCCCTGAATTCTTAAAGCACGTCTAAAAACTTTCCTGATGCGCTTCCACACTCGGGGTTTTCCTTTGCTGTCGGTCGCTGCGCCTCTGCTCATGGATTCCTTCTGGGTTCATCTGAGCATACGTGTGGAGCGGGCGCAGAGCTGTGGGTCTGCTGCTCATGGACGGGCCCCGTCCCGCTCCCACCTCCCACGGGCGCACTGCTCACTCTCGGATGGCACTTTTGCAGTGGTGTTGGGGTACTGACAGTGTTTCTCCCCCATGCTACCCACAGCCTGGCCCCCAACCCAGCGCCCCGCGGTGCTGCCAGCCCCCCCCGGCTCCAAACCGCCCCATGCAGCGCGGTGGATGTGAAGGCAGTGGGCAGAGTGGGGCGGTGGGTGATAACCACAGATCTGTATTCACTGCGTCTCCCACAGGAGCTCATTCTGGGGAGGGCTTCTGGCTTTGCCTCCATCTCTTTCTATGCGTTGTGTCACACATTTTCTTTCTAGAACTTTGGGCTGCTTCTCCATCATCTCCTTTTTGTCTGAGACAGAAGAGGGCTGTGGTGCAGTCACTACAAGGGGCTTAGGGGGGACCTCATGGCTCCTACAGCTCCTGAAAGGAGGTTGTGGTGAGAGGGGTCAGCTGGTGATCCCAGGGAGCAGAGAGAGGATGAGAAGGGATGGGCTGAGGGTGCGCTGGGAGGGTCGGGTTGGAGATGGGGAGCAATCTGTGCTCCAGAGAGTGGTCAGCACTGCACAGCTGCCCAGGGCAGGGGCGAGTTCCCTCCCTGGGGGTGTTCAGTGACCACAGGGATGGGGCACCTGGGGACGTGGTCAGTGGGTACAGTGGGATGAGCTGGATTTGGATTTGGTGACATCAGAGGTCTCAGAAGAGGGCATCCCTCGGTTGATCCAGGTGTCACACAGCCCCAGGTGGTCACAGCAGTGTTGCCTTTGCCAGAAGGGCATAGTAGAGCTCTGGGAGATGTCTGTCCTCACCGTGGCTTATGGCACACAGCTGTGACCAAGCTGCGAGCGTGAATCACAGCATGGTTAGGTTGGATGGGACCCCCAGCCCACAGCCCCACCCCTGCCATGGGTTGGGTGCCCCCCAGCTTAGGCTGTCCAGGGCCCCATCCGTGGCCTCGGGCACTTCCAGGGATGGAGCACCACAGCTCTGGGCAAACCCAGCACCGATCCAGCCCGCTCAGTTGCTGTGGCCATGGGGTGGTGCCCAGGGCACAAGATGTGGGTATCCTGGCAGCCCCAGCTCCCCCAGAACACCTCCTGCACCATGGAGCTCTGTGCTGCATCCATCGCTCCCCACTCCTGGGGCCTGCAGTCTCTGCTCCATGGGGGATTTGTTCTCAACGTGGTTTATAAGGATTCCTCATCTGGGAGGGAGCTCCGTGGGTTTTATTCACCCAAATCCACTTTACATGGTAAGCAAGCTCAGAGCGAGAACATGAGGTTTATGCCAGGAGAAGAAAAAGGTAAATCCGAGATTACAAACTCAGCAGTGCAGTTACAAAGGAAATAACAGAGCAGAGATTTGCACTGTATCTATCTCACATTCTTTTTTGCCTTTGAGCTGCAGGCAGCTGAGCTCCTGCCTGGCAGTGTTCTGCGTCCACGCTCCTCACGCGCAGCGCCTTCTGATGCAGAAAGCCTGGTTTCTGGTTCGTACTTCTTTCCCAATTATCTCATATATATCCATAGATAAAATTCCAAGGCTCGCCCTGCACCCAATCTCTGCTGCCGACCGGACCTCCTGACATCACCACCTTGTCTTTTGTCGCTGGTTTCCTTGAAGGGAAGCCCAGCAGGAGGGGGGTCTGTGAAAACGTGGAGAAGAGTGCTGCCAGTCCCAGGGACAGCGGGGGGCTCCGGAGCAGCGCTCCCTTCTCTGGGGCTCACAAATAGAGATGCTGCCTTCCATTGAACTGGAGTTGAGCCCATTGGTTACCGGGGAGGGAGGGGTGCCCTGTGGTGGTGAGGTGGGGTTATGGGCTGCTGAAGCTGTGATGGACGGGGGCAGCTCAGCTGTGCCTCCTGCACTGCCCACCCCCTGGTTGCCAGCACCTGGGGCTGTGAGTTGGGGGAGTTTGGAGCAGGAGGGATGTCCAGTCCTGAGGAGTGGGGATAAGCACAGCTGGGAGAGTGCTTCGCAGTCCCCGTTGCCCACTCACAGTTGTGATCAGCGAAGAGTGAATCATAGAATCATGGAAGGATTCAGGTTGGAAGGACCTTAGGAACCTCATCCTCCATGATCCCCTCTCAGCCTTCTTTTCCCCAGGCTGAACAGCCCCAGGTCTCAGCCTTTCCTCACGCAGGAGATGCTCCAGGCCCTTCATCCTCTTCGTGGCCCTCCACTGGGCTCCTTCCAGGAGATCCCTGTCTGTTTGGAACTGGGGGGCCCAGAACTGGACAGAGCAGCCTGAATGTGGCCTCACCAGGGCAGAGTAGAAAGGGAGGATCACCTCCCTCACCCTGCTGACCACACTGTTTATTATCCATCCTAGGGTGCCATTGGCTTTCTTGGCCACCAAGGCACACTGCTGGCTCATGGCCAACCTGTTGCCCACCAGGACCTGCATGTCCTTCTCCGCAGAGCTCCCCTCCAGCAGCTCATCCCCCAGCCTGTACTGATGCATGCAGTTATCCGTCCCCAGGTGCAAGACTCCACACTTGCTCTTGTTAAACCTCATTGGGTTCCTCCCTGCTCAACTCTCCTGTCTGTCCAGGTCTTGCTGAATGGTAGCACAGCTTTCAGAAGAAGGAACTGAGGTTTCCACTGCTTTGGGATGGGACCTTCGCAATCAGTGAATACTCTGAGCTACCCCTGAGCACTGCGGGACCCAGGGGTTCCCCTGGGGCCTGGATGGAGCTGGTGGGGATCAGATAGCAAATGGCAGCTGGGATGGAGGAGCAGGCAGTAGCTGCTAGTAGCTGAGGACAAGAGACCCGCTACTTTTTCCTACAGCTTTGAAGCAACCTTAATTGGCCGTGCTGGTTTATGGATGTGTGATTGTGAGAGATACCAGTACACATGGTGATGGCTGGGATCTCCTTCGGGTGCCTGCAGGCCAGGTGTGGGATGAGCACACGTAGACACAAATTTCCCAGCCCTCAGATGTTCTCATTTCTGTTTTCCTGGCTCAAGTTACGTCACAGTGTATTGTTTTTTTCCTCAGATAATATGTTGCATAAAAAAAGACGTGCAGGAACATTAATATGCTTTTACTAATAGAGCTATAAATCATTTATCTCTGTAACTGTGCACCGCTGTATCGATCCATTACAGTAATTGTTGTGTTCAGTGTTTGTGTTGCTAACCTTCCCTTCTGCGGCTCGCTCCAGGTTAACTATTCAGTGCGAGCGGGTTTCTACATTCCATTCATTCTTTTGGTATTTTTTCCTTCATACTGGAGTGTCCTAAAACAAATTCATCCTTTTAAATGCATTTACTGCTGTCATTGGGGGGTGCAGTGCCTTTGCAACGTGGCTCCAAACCCAAGAACCGCAACAATGAAAGGATCCCGTGAGCATCACTCCAGCCCAACGTGTCACGATATTAATCCAGCCTAGCTCTGATGTCCCAGGAAAGCTTTGCTGTGCTCACAGCTGCTGCAGTGACCACATGACTGCTGCTGCAGGAGGGAGCGTCTCAGTCCTGCGGGGTCATCAGGGCCCTCGCAGTGCTCCTGCGATGGGGTCTGTCCTTGTGTGTTTGGAATAGGGATTCTGGGCTGTGCATAGGATGGTTGGGGTGGAAGGCACCTCACTGGTCACAGAGTCATAGAACAGTTGGGGTGCGAGTGCCCTCATGGATCACAGAGCTGTGGGGCAGTTGGGCTGGAAGGGACCTTATGGATCACAGAGCTGTAAGATGTTTGGGGTGGAAGTGAACTTATGGGTCAGAGAGTGGTAGGATGGTTGGAGTGGAAGTGACCTTACAGATCACGGAGCCATAGGACAGTTGAGGCAGAATTGACCTTGTGGATCACAGAGCTGTAGGGCTGTTAGGGTGGAAGAGGCCTTATGGGTCACAGAGCCATGGGACGGTTGGGTTGGAAGCAGTCTTACAGATCACGGAGGTGTGGAACAATTGGGGTGGAAGGGACTTTGCAGATCATGAGCCATAGATTGGTTGGGTTGGAAGGGAACCCCCAACCCCCCCGACCCCACCCCTGCCGTGGGTTGGGCGTCCCCCAGCTCAGGCTGCCCAGGGCCCCATCCATGGCCTCGGGCTCCTCCAAAGATGGGGCACCCACAGCTCTGGGCAGCAGTTCCACAGCCTCACTGCCCCAAAATGTTTTCCAATTATTTAACCTAAATCTTCTCTCTACAAGCTCTTGCCTCAGTGCTGGCCTTGCCCAGGCCGAGGTGGCAGCTCACACTGCTGTTTGTTCTCTTCCCCAGGATTGCTGCAGGGGTTTACCAGCAGCTCAGGTGAAATGATGTTTCTTCCCTCTATTTGTGCTTGTTTGTTGTGGCACAGATTGATTTCAGGGCTGGTGTTCAAGGTGAGCCGAACTGGAGCTGGAGGGGGTGACGTCTCCTCCCCTTTCTAACAGGGTGTTTTTCTACATTTCTTTTTTTTCCTCCTCTTGCCCATTATTGCTGGTAAATGTATTTCTAATTTGCTGTCTCACCTGTAGGTTGTTATCAGGCATTGCGTGTGTAGTTGCTCTCCTTTGCTGAGGATGTGTGTGGGGAGTTGTACAAAACAGGATTCATCTTTATTGGATCTCACCGTCCGGAGACGTCACATCTTGCCTTAGTTCAGATGCAGTCTTTATTAGCAACATCTTATTTCCTTTCATACCTCTGTTGTTTGATTGACCCCAGGTGCCTCTCAGCCTCGTTCCTCAATGAAGGCTTTGGTGTTATTTGTCAATGTTGCTCTGTTGGCTGAGGGCTGAAGAACTGCGTGATGGTGGCACATGCAAACAAGATGCCACAAACCAATACTAAATGCTGCTTCTAAAGCATGCAGTTGCCTCCATTCTCATGATCCAGGAACGCTGCAGTTCTCATCGTGAAGAAGTCTTCTCAGCCTGGGGGAAGCCATGCTTTTCCCAACAACACAAGCTCTGGTAAAGCAGTTCTGCAGCTGCTTTTGGCAGTCCTGCTGTAGAGCACTGATTCTCTAAATGTGTCCTGACTTTCACAGGTCATTGGCATCGTTAAAGGCCTGGCTGTTAATTAAACCGCTAACCCAACAAAATTGCCCTCCCCACTTCTGATTGGCCCTTCCTTGGTGCTGGTTTATTGATAGCAATTTGTGCTTTCTTGTACCACTGCTTTACAAAATTGACGTGCGAGGCCAGCGGCGAGCTGCTGATGTGGGGCTGGGAGGGAGCAGTGCTGGGATGGGGCTGGGGAGCTCGTGCTGATATGGGGATGGTGTGGTGGCTACCAGCGGGATGGATGCTTCTGGGCTAGCAGCCTGCAGATACCTTCATTGTGAAATATCTTGTGCAAAATCATAGAATCATAGACTTATCTCAAGTGGGAAGGGGCCCACAAGGATCATCAAACCCAACCCCCGGCCCCACACAGCACCACCCAAACCCTACAGCTGAGAGTGGTGTCCCAGTGCTCCCTGAGCTCGGGGCTGTGCCCACTGCCCTGGGGTCTGTGCTGTGCCCACCACCCTCTGGGTCACAGCCTTGCCCTGAGCCTCACCTGATGCAGCTCCATGCTGACAGATATTCCAGTCAGCTGGAACAAAGGCACCTGCTTCAGGCTGGCCTTAATGCCCTAAATTAGGGATGCTTGTAACACTGCAAAATGATCTGTGAAATATTTGATAACATTTCCCTCCCCCCACCTCATTAACATCCCAACCTCTTCCTTTTCCTTCTTAGTGATCACAGAATCACAGAATGGCCCGGCATTCCACAGCATCATCTGCACAAGGAAACACCCACGTGGAGTTTGGGACTGATCTCTTTGGGAGATAAATGGCTGAGTCTGTGGTGGCATGGAGAGGCTGCCTGCAAATTCTTCATATGGGAGCGGAGAGGTGCTCCAAGAAATGTTGGGTCCACCCTCAAGGCAGAGGGGAGCACAGAGCCACAGAATGGCCCTGGTTGGAAGGGACCTCCAACCAATGAAGCTGCAACCCCCCACCACAGGCAGGGCCACCAACCTCCACATTTCATGCCAGCCCAGGCTGCCCAGGGCCCCATCCAACCTGGCCTGGAACACCTCCAGGGATGGACGGGGCATCCACAGCCTCTCTGGGCAGCTGTTCCAGCACCTCACCGCTCTCACAGTAAAGAACTTCCCCCTGACATCCAACCTCAATCTGCCCTCCTTCAACTCCAAACCATTTCCCCTTGTCCTGCTGTTATCTGCCCTTTCAAAGAGCTGATCCCCCTCCTGTCTGTAGGCTCCCTTCAGGTCCTGGAAGGCTGCAATGAGGTCACCGCGCAGCCTTCTCTTCTCCAGGCTGAGTGATGCTCATCAGCGATGCTTATTCTCTGTATATTCTTCTTAGGATTTTGGAGGTTTGGTCAGTTATGTCCTTGCTTCAGGTTGCATTAGACCAGCATGAATGTATGGATGAGGTTTTTCACAGTCAGTTTTTTTCTTGCTGAGCGGGCTCCCTTGGACACGAAGAAGTTGCAGTGCTCCTGTAGCAGCTGGGCCATTTTGGAGCACTGCGCATCCCCAGACAGCAGTTGCAGGGTGATGCTCAGTGCTCCTCTCTTTCTTCACTGGGTTGGTTTAGAGTTTCTCACGATTCCTGTGCTGCTGTGACCAAAGTAATTGCATGCTGCCTCAGGGTCTTTTTCTGTGGAAAACGTGATATAAATTTCCTTGTGGACCCGAAGGAATCTGCGGTGTTTAAGTGCAGCAGCCTGCAAAACCCGCAGTTGCTGATGGAAGAGAAATGCTAATTTTCGAACGGGGCGAGGTCCGGAAGTAAAGCAGTCAATATAGGCCCTCCTAATACTATTTAACTTGCTATTAACTTTAGCTGATTTGACAGCTCAGCGCGGCAGAATTTTTATTGAAAAGACGGCGATGTTGTAGAAGTTGTCATGTGTGAACCTCGGGGCCGTGGTTGCCTGGGAACCGCCAAGCGTTGGGCTGCTGCTGGGAGGCTGCCAAGGCGCAGCACATGGGGCAGATACTGCCGGAATCGATCAGCGGAGGAGTGGTTCACAAATTTATCAACGTCGTCATTACTCTTTTTTAATTAAAAGCCGCCGAGCAGAGGAGCGACTCATCCAGAGCCGGCTCTGCCTGTGACTGCGTGTCCCTGCTCACCTGGTGCCGGGACACGGCCTCGCAGAGGGGACCGGAGGGAGCAGCCCTTTGCTCAGCCTGAGGGGGGGTGGGAGGGTCCCTGGGACCCTCAGTGTGGCATCCCCGCTCCCGGCACCTCCACCTGCACCCCCGGAGCGGGGAGGTTCCTCTGCAGCTCTGGGCGGCGCCAGGATTGGGGTCGGTACAGAGACGAGGAAACAAAGTGGAGGAACCGCATGAAGCGCTGGGGAGGTTTCACAAGAGAATGGATCAGCGGGTGAGTGCTGGAGCAAATTGATTTACGAGAACAAAGCAGTGGGTAATTATTGAAGGAATTTTGGGTAGGTGAGTAGGAAGCACTAACGTGTGTTTTCTTTTCACTCAAAACAGTTATTAAAGCAGGGAAAAGCGATTAGCGAGAAGGAGGTGCTGACGCTAAAGCTTTCGCTAAGGATGTCTTCAGTGTGAAAGTTAACGACCAACAAACTGATCTGTGGTATAGTAGCTATACTGTTAATCAAAACCAGGACAATTAAACAGTTGGAAAACTATTTCTGATAAGATTTAACCATTGCGTTTCCAGAAGTTCATGTCTCCTTAATCTGTTTCCATTCCATAATAAAAGAGAATGGATGTCATAGAGATAACTGAGAGGATTTATCAAGACTTCAGAGGAGCTGGATGGAAACACCTCTGGAACGTCTTCACGAGTTGCCTGGGGACACAAGAAGAGCTGCAATGCCCCCAGCGCCCAGCAAAGAGATTGGCTCGGGAAAAACATGACTCGGTGATGAATTCCTGTCTTCAGAGGAGTCTGGCAGGAAGGAAAGTACCTCAAAGTGTGTAACTTTGCTCAGAATGTTAGTGGTTTGAAGAGGACACGTGATGGAGGGCTGAAGCAAAGGGTGGACACACTGGGACTTCCACCCAGAGAACTGCCCCAGCCTAAGGCAGCAGTTGGCCCAAGGCCTTGGTGTATATGGTAACCCCTTGTTGGTCCCCTTCAGGAAATCATAGTGCATGTTTTGAGTGCTCTTAGTGCTTGCATCAAGGATGAGGAAAAGGAGCTGTGGTGAGGCTGACCAACAGCCAGATCCCTTTGGTTGGAGGGAAGGTCCTGACGGAAGCCTCATCCAGGCACATGAAGGTCAGGAGGTGACTGGGAACAGCTAGCAAGGATTTGCCAAGGGTAAATCATGCCCAACCAACCCGTTTGCTTTATCCATTGGGGTGGGTGATGGTTGAAGAGGAGAGCACAGGAAATATCCACACAGAACTTGAGGAGTTTTTCAGTGTGTTCTCCTCAGAGTGTTCTCCTATAACATCCTTATTGCAAAATAGGACGGAGATGGTTTGGATGGTTGGAGGGCAAGGTTGGCAGACAGCTGGCTGGACCACCAGGCCTAAAGGGCAGCCAATGGCCATACAAAGCCCATCTGGTGGCTGCTTAGGAGCTCGTTCCTCAGGAATGGATATGAGAGCTTACACCACGTGGTATCTTCTTACCAGAGCAGCACCAGACAGTCTAGGAGCACTCAGCAGGCTGAGGGCCAGGCTGCTCCTCAGAGGGGTCTCCAGCAGCTGCAGGAATGGCCTCAAGGGCTGGCAGAGGTGAATCCTGCCCGTGGGCTGCAGCAGTGCTGTGGAATGTAATGAGATAGGGCAGGATGGGTGACTGGACAGCAGGTTCCTTGGCAGGAAACGCTGAGGGATCCCAGGAGCTCCCTGACCCAGCACTGACAGTGCCTTTGGCAATGAAGGCTGAGCACACCCTGGGCAGCAATGGCTGGTGGTAGCCAGCGGGCAAGGGTGGGGATGGCTTCCACCACTCAGCACTAGTGAGACCCATACAGATAGTGGGGTCAAGCTGGGCTCACCAGCCCAGGGCAGGCATTACCGTAGTCCAGAAGGTTCCGCAGAGTTCCTGGGATAGTTGGAGCTGAGGTTCAGGAAACAGAAGGAAAGGCTGAGAGTAGGGTTTGCTCAGACCAGGGAGGAGAAGACAGAAGAAAGACCGTACTGTCATCTGCAACTGCCTAACAGGGTGGGGAGAGGCGATGGAGGTGGGCTCCTCTGGGGGTGACATGATGGAACAAGAGGACCAAGCTATGACCAGAGAAATCCTCCTCTGTGGCCTTGTTTTCATTGCAAGGAAGTTGTCTGGGGCCTCGAGAAGTCAAGAGGTCTTCGTCCTTGGAGGTGCTTGGCCAATGCTGTGCAGCCTTTAGCCGGTCTCCCCTGCTCAGAGCAGGACCAGCTTTCCCCAGAGCCCTCCACTGGTGTCAGTCTGTGACTCCCTACTGTGGGGCTCCTTGGGTGAACCCTTGCAGGGTTCTATAGAAATACCCATTCTGGGTTCAGAATGGCCAATGACAGTGGCCGAAAAACTCTGCCAGTTTGTCTTATTATCCTCCTGAGTTTTGTTTTAAAAGACTTTACTGCTGGGGAGTAGGAGTTAGTGCAAGTTAACAGAACTGCTTCAGTTGTAACTAACAAGGTGGATGTGCAAATGTCCTGGAGTTATAAGTACGGAGAAGCAGGATCCACCCACAAAATTAGCCTGGTTGTTGAGACCTGGAGGCAGAACGGTGGTAGGTTAATGTGAAATGAGGGAAGTTGTAACTTGGAAGAAAAGAGTGGTATTAAGCTGTAAACTAAGAGATAGTGTTGCAATTAAAGTCAGATCTGGGTAGGGTGCCCTGAGTAGGGTAAGCCAAACAGCCCGCGATGCATGCAGTGCTGATTTGTGGTTATGACTCCTCGAGTGGTGGGACCTGGGAGACCAATTTGGAGTCGATTGCCAGAACCCCGCGGCATGCCATTGAGCAGATCAGCATGTGTGTGTCTAATGAAGATGTCGTATCTGTCTCCTTGTCTTGCAGTGTTTGCATCGATTCCCAAGGAAATAATACCTGTGTCTATTTTCCATGCCACTTTTGGTTTTGTCGCATTCCATCTCAGTGTTCTTTTTCCCATGCTGGGACTCCTGTCTATTTGGATGAGCTTCACATGGACGCTGCTCCAGGCCGTTGGTCATCCTGCCCTCCCTTATCCACACCTTTCCCATTCTGGCACGGCTAGAGCTGCACGCACCTCGAGGACGTGGCTGTACCACAGTGCAGTGGTGCTTTCTGCTTCTTTGCCAGTGCTCCCTGCCTCCTTCTGCAGTCCTTTCCCCTCATGCTCCTGTTTCAACAAATGTGGTTTTAGGGTTGTTAGAGGCTGCATCCCTACCTCACCACTCCTTTTCTTTTAAAGCTGACGTGGAGTGAGCTAGAGCTGTGCTCTTCAAAATAAATAATGTTCTAATTCATTCAAATGCAGAGTTCTACAGGTAGCTAATTCCAGAGCTAGAAAACAAGAAGATGTGAATTGGGAAGAACGTGGGGTTTGGCTGTCAGAGTGAGGTGGAGTGATCAAAGCAAACTGAACCCAAAGGGCCATGCGCTATGGTTGGACTGGATGATCTTGTAGGTCTTTTCCAACCTTGGTGATTCTGTGATTCTGTGAGAGGAAACTGCTAATGCAGTGCCTGGAGATAGAAGCAAGCGGACAGTGAGTCAAGGACAGTATTTTGTAGCTGTATGTGACAGCTGGGAGACAGATGCTGGAATATTGCCTCCGGCTCTGAATTCTGCTCTTTAAAAAGTATATTTAAAATTAAAGAGGATGCTGAAAAGAGCAACAAAAATGATTTGAGATCTGGAGAAAATGCATTGCAGTTTATGAACATCAATCTCTTCAGCTCACCCTAAGCAAGACTGAGAGGTGACTGTTAAATGGAGGCTGGAGCACAGCAAGGAGCTGAGTACTAAACAGCGGTTCAGTACCACAGTGAAAGGTATAAAGAGAAGGAATGACTGAAAGTTTAAACAAAGGGAATCAAATGAGAATTAAGACATACCTTTTATCGAGGATGAGTATTTGGTTATGAACTTATCCAGAGAGGGAGCATTTTCCATTGTGTGTGTCTTTGGGTTTTTTTGTTGTTGTTGTTGTTTTTTTTCTTTTCTAAGACCCAAGTGGGATGGATTTCAGCTCACTATGGGAGTTAATGGTTGACTCCTGCAGCATAGTGGTGCACTGCTCAGACTGGACAATCTGTCAGGCCTTTGTGGCTTTACATTTGCTGAATCAGAGAACATCTTGGCCATGTGCTCCTAAGGCAACTGCAGTGTGCTGTTCTCATTGGTTTCACCATTTTCCAGCCAAACTTGATTTCTTTCACTCTTTTATACTGAGAATCTATTTACCTCTTCTGGATGTGTTTATTAGATGTAGCACTTGGGGACAGGGTCAGTGGGCATTTAGTGGGCATAGTGGGGATGGGTTGGGGTTGGACTTGGTTGTGACCCTTAGAAGTCTTTTCTATCATCTGTGATTTTATCATAAGGGCTTTTCTACAAAACTACAGTTTCTCTGTGTCGATGCTGAGTGAACATAAGGTCCTATGCACCCTTCTGAAGAAGCAGCTTAACTTCCCTTGGCATTTGCTAGCCTTAAGTCGAGCTAAAGTTTCTCAGATCCTCATTTTCCAACTGCTCACACATTAGATGGTGGTTGTTGATTGTTTTCTTTTTGGAGTGGTTGTGATGGTACAGTGACATGCTGGAATCAGTTCTGGGTGTCTGAAGGAAATCATCACCTCTTTAATCCATGTCGAACTCTTTGTTTGGGCCTGTGATTGAATCAAGCTGTTCCCAAACTTTTTGCATTTCCTTTGCCCTGTGTTTTCTAAACAAAAAGTTCAGCAGTTGGTTGAAGCAGGATGGCAGTGGTGCTCTTCAGCAGCCCTTCGCTTGCAGGTGGCTGATGGGAAAGCTGTTGCAGCTTTGTCTTGCCAGAGCCACTCACTTGGAGTTAATCAGGTACTGAGTCTCTTCAAACATTCATTTCAAGCTGTGTTTGTATCAGAGGCAGCTGCTAGACCGAAAGCAGTGATGGAGGGTCTTTAGGATGAGGGTGGCTGTCACTATTAGGAGTTGTAATACAACTCTTGGACTCTCATATCTTTTAAAAAGGATTAACTGTGGATGGTTTCCTGGCTCAGGCAAGGGATACAGGAGGATGACACAGCAGTTAACAACGCCCTCCCAGACTGTCTTACAAGCAGCAACTGTTTCACTGGAAAACCTAGCAAGCCCAAATCCTTTATCTACAGCACGTAACTCTGCAAGAAGGGCTTGTGCACGGCTGCTTTCCTGCTGGGAGCCAAAAGCCTCCCTCCTGCTCATTATCTTGTTTCCTCTTGATGGGGGCAGCTTCTCCCAGCATGGTGTTCCAGCACATCAGATGGCAGGGCCAGAACTTTCCTCAGGAGGTGATCTAAGCCCCAAAATTCTCATTGTTTTGCCAGTATACACAGCTTGTTCTGTAAGCTGGTCCCAATCTGCCCACCACCAGCACCCGGTGCACAGGAAACTTGTTCTAGCTTCTCCTAGTGGTTGTTGCTCTGCAGGGAGCAAGGTCCATCCCTGTGTTCCTGCGGGAGAACAGCTGCCGTCAGGACCCTGTGGGGGATTTGTAATCTGCCCTGGGTCACGGGGAGACACCACAGCTGAAACTGCTGCTGAAGGGAAAAGCTTTTGTCTTGGTTTCAGCTGGAACCAAGGTGGTTGTTTTTGTTTGTTTGTTTGTTTTGTTTTGTTTTTTGTTTTTGTTTTTGTTTTTGTTTAATTTCACAGTGTCTGATGTGATGCTATATTTTAGCTTTGGGAGCAAAACAGTATTGCTAATACATCGTTGTTTCGGTGTCACTGAGCAGTGCTGCACAGAGCCACAGACATTTCAGCTCCTTGTGTTGTGCTGCAGTGAGGGACTGAGGGGAAACAAGGAGCTGTGTGGAGCAGAACCAGTGCTGCTGACTCAAACTGGGCACAGGAATGTCCGATGCAATGTGGCATCATGTGAAAAAAGTATAAAACTGCAGGGAGTTGGCCATGGGGGGCACTGCTCAGAGATGGGCTGGGTGTTGGTTGGCAGATGGGGAGCAGCTGCATCGTGCAGCGCTTGTTCTGTAAATAAATACTATATGATCATCATTACTATTATTTTCCTTTTCCACTTTCTGTCTCAGTAAATATTTTTTTATCTCAACCCATGAGTTCTACTTTGGGTTTCTCCCCCTCCCCCAGCTTCTCTCCCCCCGTCCTTGTGGAACAGGGCAGGGCGTGAATGACCACATGTGTGGTGCTGCACTGCTGCCAGGTGAATCCATGGCAGGCTTCAACCAGAGCAGAGAAAATAAATGGACAATTGGGAAAATTGAGCACAGCCTGTTAAAGAGAGGCAAGGAGGTCCCCTGGGCTTATTCTGTATTATTCCCATAGAGTGGCTCAGGCCCTGCTCCCAGCCTAGGCCTTGCTCCCGGCCTAGGCCCCACTCCTGGCCTAGGCCCCGCTCCTAGCTTATACCCCACACCAGGCCCTGCTTCTAGTCCACGCCCCACAGCCAGCCAAGGCCTAACTCCCAGCCCAGGCCCTGCACAAGGCCCCACTCCTGATCTCCTGTGAAGGAGAGGGCAAGGAGGTCCCTGGGTTTGTACTGCACCATTCCCCTGGCATGGCCCAGGCCCTGCTCCCAGCTCAGGATCTGCACCAGGCACTACAGGCCGCTCTCTACTCCTGTCACCTTTGTCAGCTTTACCTTTCCTGTTTCTGTTTTTTCCTGAACAGATAGGGCGGATGGGCCCACACGTGGTGCAGAGGATCTGGGTGTGCTGCCAATTTCAGTGTAACAGCCTCCATTGCTCTGGCTCAGGCCCCAGCATGGGCGCGCGTGGCCCTGCTGAAAAACCCCGTGTCAGAAACCTGCAGCATTCCCTCACCTTTGTGTACCATTTTCCCACTTGGTTGCAGGGCTGAAGGGGAGCTGCACTGCTTTGGGCAGTCTGGTTTATGGCAGCAAGCAGCCATGCTGAAAACACTTGAGAAGTAGGAGAGCCCCACTCCAGGATGAGCCGCACCACAGCCTCACCCGCGTTCCATCAGCTCCCTGCTCCCTCTGCGTCCCTGAGGTTTTATGGCTTTGTCACCATTGTCATTTTGCATGCAGTTGTCGGGGTTGTGCTCTGCTCTGATCTCAAAATGGCAACTCCCATTTTCAAAAGGAACTCTTTAACTTTCTATAGATTCCTCTGCTCTGTTGTTTTCTGGCCGCTACGTCTTTCTCTGGGGGCCTCTTCGGGGCCGTTTTTCCATTTTTGCCATACATTTGCTGAGAGCTTCTGATGTGATATTATGAAATATGCTACCTGCTGCCTGCAAGCACATCACCTTTTCAGCTGCTGCTTTTAATTTCCTTTCAATTCTCTCTCATTTTTGTGCACTTTGATGAAAAAATTTTGTCTTCTTTGCTGTTAAGGGGTTGTTCTTTATTGTCGTTATTGCGGGGTGGCTCCTGAATAGATCTTGTCTGTCATCCTGTGCACTGCAGAGGATTGAAGCTGGAGCAATGAGCTCTTTCTTCCTTCAGGAAGGAGTCATCCATGCTGTCTAAAAGTTGAGGAACTGCATTGTTTTCTTTCAGGACTTGTTCCAAAGGCTTTGATTGCTATGATCAGCACTTATAATTGTATAGCAAACCGAAGTGAGTGGCTCATGCTGCAGCTGCTGGCAGCCCATGTCCCCAGCGCAGGGTGGACTCTTTGGTGCCCTGTGCACTTGCCCTGATCCCTCCTGCTCAGCATCCTGCAGGAGAGCAGCACGGGACTGCAGAGCTGCCCTCGTGTCCAAGCTTGGTGTTCCCGTCCTGATGGGGCTGGGTCGGTGCAACTGAACCCTTCCTGCTCTGCCAAGGCCAGCCAGGTTCTGCTGTGCAAGTTGCCAGGGCTGTTTCCTCTGTGATGGTGAGAACTGATGTGTCCCCATGCAACAGGACAGAGGAACCCTTGCTGCATTGTCTGCCCGAGCAAAGTGAGCACAGAGCAGCTGTCTGCTGTGGATCTATGCAGACTTCAGAGCTGAGGCTGTACAGAGAGATCTCTGCAGCTTGCCTGCAGAGACTGGTGGGATTAGTGTCGTCTGTTGAATTGCTCCTGGAATGGCTATGCTGCATCATGGACTGCAACAAGCGTGCTTAGTTGCAGGAATTCTGATGGGTTTAATTCAGTTTAATATGTTTGGTGGTATTTTGAGAAACAGAGCTTTAAGATACACCGAGGTAGTGGGATTATGGCCACAAAGGACTACAGCATTTTGACCTAACACCGAAGCAGGTGTTTCCTTTTTTCCGATTTCTGACACTGGTTAACAAATCATGTTGCAGGATGGAAGCTGTTTTCTACATATGGAATGTTAATACTCTCCGGAATATGTCTGTGCAGTAAAAAGTTCAGGATAAGATTCAGTGATCTTTGTGCCGAGATGTTCCTTCAACCACAGCTTGTTCTTGTCCACATGTGCATGTCTGTAACTTATTTTTTTTCCATTAGTCATACAGTTTCATACTGAAAGGCATCATCTGACAGTGAGGAAGAGCCCTGGAGACGAAGTAGGAAGGCATAGACGGTGTTTTTTCATGTAGAGTTCCCAAAAGAATGATGGATATTCTGCTTCTCTTTGGCATCTCTCGGGTTTTGGGCTCCTGATGTCTCACACCAGCAAGCAGCCGCCTCCTCATTAGCACCTGCTGTAGGACAAGCAATAGTTGATAAGCACACCAACACGCTGATGCGGTCAGCGATGAAATAGATAACGCTGACCTCTGCTTGCAGTACAAAAGCGTGCTGCCAAGTGCAAGTTATCCTTGCCTGAGAAAAGTGAGCCGTAACTTCAGCTCAGTGGCTGCCGCTTGTGCTGCACAGTGAGTTTTCTGGGCACTATGCAGCGCAGCACTGGCTCTCTGCTGCCTCCCACCCTGTGCCTGAGCAGGACCATTTGCTTTTCTCTAGGCAAAGCTGTTTAATTTTTCAAAGCGGTGCCTGTTTAATTCACAAAACCATAGAGATGCTGCTAAGACCTAAGCAAGCCCCAGGGCTCTGGAGCTGGAGGTCATAGAACTGTGGAATAATTAAGATTGGAAAAGACCTCTAAGGTCACCAAGTCCAACCCCAACCCATCCCCACCATGCTCACTGACCATGTCCCCAAATGGTTTAGAGGGCATGGTGGTAATGAATTATGGTGGGACGAGGCTGACGGAAGGAGTGAGGATGTGCAGTCACCTCTGATGCCCGGGGTGAGTGCCAGTCCCCTGGGCTGGGGTGTGTGGTATGGTGGCAGGGGCTCCAGCACCGCAGGTCTGTCAGAGCCCATTGGAAGAGCTGCTGTGTGCTTGGAGGGGTGATGGTTGGGTTGTGTTTCTGCTTGGGAAGCTGAGCAGGTGTCTGTGGTCAGGCACCAACTCTTCAAAGCCTGTATGAACAAAACTACAGTTGCGTAGCCATGTGATTCCATGCTGCCCCTTGGACACTGCGTGCGTCTCCGGTCTCCTGTTTTGGGAGTGATCACAGAGTCATGAAGGTTGGAAAGGACCTCTGAGATCACCAAGTCCAAGAGCAAAGAAGGAGGAAAACCAACTTAATCATAACAAGAAGTCAAGGGCCAAAATGCAGACAATGGGACCTGGGAGGGGAAGCTGAGACCGCTGCTGGGAACCTGTTGTTGTGAGCTGACCTCCTGTGTGCCAGCATGTCCTCTGATTTTAGACATTTCATTCCCTGTCTCTTCCTCCCCCTCTTTTACCAACTGACACTGCAGAGGTAGTGGTATTCCCCTCTGTATGGGAAACTGTTAATCACAGCCTGAACCTCTGATTAACCATCTGAGGCAAGTGACGGGTCAGCTGCGGGAGCACAGGTGAAGGTAATTCAGCTGTGCTCCCGGAAGGGGTGGAGCTTGACTCCACCTCTCCTAGATCCCATTTAAGGGCTGACCACCACTAAGGCAGCATCTCTTTTGGAGATTGCTCCTGTGTGGATTTCCTTGTGGTGAGCATCCCTCTTAGCTGTGAGCCTCAGGGTGGGTGAGTTGTTCCCCTATAACCTCTGGCTATTCATCTGTTACAATCTTGTCTAATAACAACCATACACCCTCTCATCCTCCTGCATCCCTGCAATGCGCAGCAGCTCTCATTGCCCTCTGTCTCTCCACAGAAGTGTCTGCGGTTGAATCCGGACGTTCCTGTGTGGGCCTCCAAGCAGCGCATTCTGTGCACCCTCAACCACAGCCTGAAGGATGTGCTCAACTACGGGCTCTTCCAGCCGGCCTTCAATGGCAGAGCAGGGAAGTTCCTGGATGAGGAGCGCCTGCTGCGGGAGTACCCCCTGAATCCCGACACTCCCGTCCCCTACCTGGAGGTAGCTGTCTTTTTTTAATATATAAATTTATGTGTGTGTGTATCTAGGTACATCTATAGATAAATATACACACATACATATGTGCACAAGTACATAGGATTCATCCCATCTCTTCTTCTATAGCTTCTAAAAGCAGCACAGAAATTAAGCCCCCTCCCACCCATCCCTATTTCCCCCCATTTCCCATCAGGACGAAGTGCTGAGATTTCTGTGGGTGTGTGTTTACTCACAGAGAATCCACCGAGGGAAAGCTCAGGCAAACGCCTCTGAGCTCCAGTTTTAGCTGCTTGTGGAGCTCTATAACGTTGGCCATGGCCCTGGGGGTCTGATTCTGCCTCCTGAGCCTGCTGGTCGCATCTCTTTCTTCTTATACTGGCAGATAACTGCCTTGGGGAATTGGAGTTAGGGAGGGAAAGCTGTAGGTACAGAGGGAAAAGCACAGGAAGGTCTTTAGAAATGAGGCTGAAGGGGTTGAGTTTGATATTTTTTACTCTAGTTTTACATTTAATTTCGTAGAATCATTGAATCACAGAATGGCCTGGGTTGGAAAAGAGCACAGTGCTCATCCCGTTCCAACCCCCTGCTATGTGCAGGGTCGCCAACCAGCAGCCCAGGCTGCCCAGAGCCACATCCAGCCTGGCCTTGAATGCCTGCAGGGATGGGGCATCCACAGCCTCCTTGGGCAGCTTGTTCCAGTGCGTCACCACCTTCTGGGTGGGGGTTGTTTCTTTAAATTTAATTCACAATTACTGTAGAGACTGGAAGGGAACGCTGTGCTTTGACAGCAGTGACCATTCCTGTACAGACCTCATTCATGTAATGAGCACGGAGGGTAAATGCTAGGTTTCATTCTATATTATATTCCTTTCCAGAAAATTAACTGGGACAGGAATGAATGGAGTTGCTCTGTACTGACGTTCAGTACAGATTTTGGTCTGGGGCTGAGGGGGCTGTGTGTACCACAGGGTGACCAGGAGCAGTTTGTGGGCTCCACTGACTCCCCAGTGGTTGTATGGAACTTTGGGTGCCTGCAGGCAGACCTCTGGTTCAGGGATCCTGTGCTATAATTTACCCTCAGAGCCTACTTAGGAAGCATTACGCACTCAAGCTGCATGAACTCTGACAACTGCAAGCGTGAATGCTGTTATTATAACTAATCCCAACTAATTTGGAAAGTTTCTTAGTAAACTAATGTCAAATATAGACTAAAACATTTGCAACACCAAGAGAAATGCTTGCAAATAAACCTGTGAGGTAGTCAGTTCCTTGATGTTCCTCCCATAGGCTTTAGTCCTTTGTTTTGTATGGTTCAGCATAATGTCTACACTTAATGTCTCAGTGCACGCATCTAAAAGCGGACCTGACGTGGATATTTGTCACGGGTCATTTCAATTCTTCTTAACCTGATAGAATGGCAGCTGAGCACATGAGAATCATGTTGGAAAACCAAAAGTCCAGAATCCATTTACAGGGCACCCATCCCATGTTGCTCCCAGTGAGGTTTCCTGAGCCCATACGATAAATGAGCCCTCAGGGCTGCATGCAGAGGTGACCAGATTGCTGTGGGTTTGTACAGAGTGACAAAACATCATGGAGTGACACAGAGGGACTTTTTGCAGCGCTTCCTGCCAGGTGATGCTGTCATAGCAGAGCTGTTGGGGTGCAGGGCTGACAGCTAAATGCTGTGCAGGGGCTCTGAGCAGCTGATGGTGTCACACAGCTCCGCTCTCTCTGATGCAGTTTTGCCTTGCCCCTGGGTGGCACTGTGTGCTGTCACATCAGAGTGGCACAGCCTGCCTTCCCCATCCGACCTGCTCCATCCCCACTGTGCAGCTGGGATTGGAGCTGGTTGCACCCTGATGTGGTGCGGGGGTGAAGAGGAGCCCTGGGAGCACCTGCAAGGGGCCAACACCTGTACATCGGTGGGCCGGGCAGCTTTTAGCTGGGAATGATTGAAAAAAGGGGTGTGAGGACGCATCTGCCCAGGATTTCTTGTTTATAACAAGTTCTGGAACCCGAGGGCAGCTGCAGCAGGCTGAAAATGTGGTAATGTGTTGTCAGCATTCGAAGGTAACTCCAGCCCAAAGATAACCTGGTGTCAGTTCTGGCTAAAATAATGAGATGCTGGCGACGGATTAAGTTCATAGCAGGTCACAATCTCAGAATGCAATTGAAAAAGAGCTAATCAAATCCAGCCTCCTTAAGGAGATCATAATTCTGCCCTACGAAGATGGCTGCACAAAGGCAGCAGCCACTGGGGAGGACCTGGTTTTGTTCTTCGTGGTGCTCCCTTTTGGGATGAGCGCTGTAAGATGTCTGTAAGACACATGGATAAGTCTGGGTGGGCTTCTTAGGGACTGATGTCAGACAGTCTGTGGGTACCCCAGGGTTTGAGTGTAATGTGTATGAGTTGGGCTCGAGGATCCTTGTGGGTCACTTTCAACCTGAGATACTCAACAGTTCTATCAATTAAGAATCACTGCTGGCAGAGGGTGCAGCAGTGTGGGTGCAGTCATTTGGTATGGGAGCCATCGAAGCACATTCCTGAATTGGACAGGGATGTGGCTGCTTGCAAAGGAGGGGCTCTCATTTATAAAAACAAAGTTTCGAAAGAAAATGGTCAGTCAAAAAGGCTGACGTTAATTCCAAGTGTGAGCATATGGGATCCTTTGGTGTGTACCCTGACAAACAGCGAGGTGGTTCCAGGAGTGGTTTGGGTGAGGAGATGGACATCAGAGCAGTGTTCGGTCACAGTCAGTACCTGAAAGGACACCGAGAAGAGCTGAAACCACACAGACTGATACAAAGAACTGGTCAGAGCCTCTTCACCGAGCAAAGCAAGGAATGAGGGGAAAAAAGATGGAGGAGAGCAGTGGATCCTGTTCTGTTGTGTTCAGATTTAGGCTGAGGGTTTCACTGCAGAGCAAACTGATGCTGAGTGGGCTTTGTGCATCTCACATCTGACGTTCTCCCTCTTGCAGTTCCGGTACAAGCGGCGTGTGTACACCCAGCCTTTACTGGATGACAAGCAGTTTGCCAAGCTCCATACCAAGGTAAGGCTGGAGTTGAGCCTGTGAGCTCAGAGCCCGGAGTGCATGCACAGCACCAATGGTCCATCCTGATGGGTGGCGGTCCCTGAGGGCACCAGGACCTGTGGGGGTTCAGCCTTCCTCACTCGCCAGAGCTCATATCCCTCCTGTGAGCTGCTGGTGTGGCAAAGTCAGGGTGGTTTTGGTGCAGAGTGAGTGGAAGGACTGTGCTGAATGGTGCAGTGCGTGTGTTGTGGTGGGCGCATGGTGGGCACTGCTCCACTGGAGGTCTGGGGGGCAACTGTGTGCAGGGCAGTGCAGGGAGCACACAGTGGGCTGGCTGAAGAGCAGCTTTGTTCTGTTCTCTGCCCTGGGTGGGTGATGGAACGCCCGGGAGCACAGTGTGCACATTGAGAAGCGAGCTGTCCTCCCACTCAAGGGCTGCTGCACACCTCTGCCTTGTGAGAGGGCATGGCCGTACCACGGCTGTAACCATGTGTTGGGGTCAGGACTTTGTGTGGGGCAGAGAGCACTGATGGTCTGCTGCTCCAGGCATCATGGGCAGTGATGGAGGCATGTATAAAGATTAATGGCTGGGGATACCCCTGGTGGCACAGCTGGCAGGCACTGAGGGTGATGGGCAGTGGGGATAACAGGCGCTGGGGCTGACAGGTTCTGGGCACGCAGTGGTTGGGTGGATGCTCTCCTGCATTGCTCCTTACCAGCCAGCTGCAGCTGCTCCATGATATCGTTTCTCATCTAAGAAACCAAGAGCAGTGTGTGTGGAGAGGTTTGGGACCAGCAGAGGATTTCAATTGCCACTGATAATTGCACCCTGCTGCACGGAGCTTGGGATGGTGTTGGTTCCTGGGAGACCGAGGCCAGCAGTGGGCAGGAGGAGCGAGGTGGGCAGCATTGGTGTGGCTGTGGGTGGGAGGACACCCTCGGCATCCACCAAATGCAGCCCATTTTTGGGGGGATCCAATGGGGAAATGGGGCTCAGGGCAGGGAGCAGAGCTGTGGAGGGCTCCTGGGGTGCCCTGTGCAGTGGAGGAAAGTGCCAGGAGGCTCTGCAGTTCTTGTTAAGAAGGCTGTAGGACACAGAGCTGCTCTTGCTGTAGGGCTGCCGGCTGCCGACTTGCTCCTGCTTGTGTGTGCTCTGCGAGACAGGCAGGACGGAGCTGTAAGCTCTGCGTGGAGAGCAGAGCTGGGTGGAGCCACAGGCAGAACACAGGAGGGGAAAAAAAAAACTTTGTCCCAAAGGGCTTGACCTGCTGCAAAGGTTAAAATCTTCATGGGAAGAAACACGTCCTCTGTCTTCCTTTAGCGGAGCAGCAGAAAGGAGGAATAAAATGCTGCCAGGGCTCAGATCTGACTCACGAAGATGAAAGTCGTGAGGTTTCTGTCTTGTGGCATAAGAATATCCAGGCAGCAGATCTGGAAAGCGCTCAGCATCTCCCTGGCGCCAGGAAACATGAATCACTGCTGAGCCCTGCCAGTGGGAGCCGCGCTTCCTACAGGGAGGGCTGAGGTGGGGAGAGCCGGGCGGCAGCGTCTGAGGGCATCCCCAGGAGTGAGCAGGAGCCAGAAGTGTGCTTTATTAAACATGCACTTAATCTCTACGCTTTAATGTCTGCTTAAAATAACAAATCTCCTTCAAGTCGTTTCTTTACTTTTAAGCTGTCCCTTGCTACCGGAGGACGGCATCCAGGGGAGGCGTGCAGCCCCGCTCCCATTTGCCTCCATCGGGAGGACGCTGATGTTCTCCAGGAGCTGCGGTGCTCCTGGGGCCAGCAGAGCTCTGCTCCTCCCCGGTTCGTGGCTGAGCAAGGGCGGGATTGTTTCCGTGTTAACTGTAATGAAGCCTTATCTCCTGGGCAGTGAAATGCTGTTCTTTTTGTATTGCTTTTTTTTTTTTTTTTTTCCCTGAGATTCAGTAATTAAAAGTGCTGTGGAGAATTAGCTTTGGGTCTAATGGGATGGTGGGACTGCTCCTCAGGCTGTGGTGTGTGCAAAATGTTACTGTAGGATCAGAGGGTGGTTGGGTTGAAGGGACCCCCAGCCCCACCCCTGCCATGGGCTGGATGCCCCCCAGCTTGTGCTGCCCAGTGCCCATCCACGGCCTGGGGCGCCTCCAGGGATGGGGCACCCACAGCTCTGGGCAGCAGTGCCAGCGCCGCACCACCTCAGGGTGAAGGATTTAGCTCAGATGTGAGGGGGAAATCTCCCCTTTCTAAATTTAAAACCATTCCCCCATGTCCCGTCACGATCCGCCCGTGTACAAAGCTGATCTCCTCCTGTTGAGCAGCTCCTTCAGGTCACAGGGAGGTCTCCCCACAGCCATCTCTTCTCCAGGCTGAAGCCCCAAGGGCAGAGCAGAGGGGCACAGCCCCCTCCCTGCCCCCCTGTCCCCTTTTGCTGCAGCCCAGGGTGCAGTCGGCTGGAGACCTGCACCTAACGAGCTCCCCCAGTTGAGAGTAAAGCACCAATGGGAGGGGATGGTCTCATATTGCACTGAGGGGCGTCAGGTTGGAGACCGGGAGCAATCTGTGCCACAAAGAGTGGTCAGCACTGCACAGCTGCCCAGGGCAGTGGGGAGTCCCCATTCCTGGGGGTGTTCAGTGACCACAGGGATGGGGCACTTGGGGACGTGGTCAGTGGGATGGGGTGGGGTTGGATCCGGGATCCCAGAGCTCTTTTCCAACCTGAATGACTCTGTGACCCTGTGTTCTCCAGAAAGAGATGGGCTCCAGTGTGGTGGTGGAGCTGCCTGAGCACAGCCTGGGAGCTCCCATTATGGTCATGGAACTGTGGAGCTGAATAGTTTGCACTCCTATCTAAAATATTGCAATAGCCCTGAAAATCTGATTGGAGAGACAAAGGAGCTCGTTAACGCCAGCAGGAAGTGCTGGATGGTGAAAGGGCTGGCAGGGAAGTGCCTTGAGCAGATGAGCAGCTGTGCAGTTAACTCCTGGAGCAACGTGCCGTGCCTGCAGCCTGGCTGCTGGCATTACCTGAGTACCACTGGGTTTTAGGCTGCAGCTCATGCTGCCTCGGCAGCTCTCAGAGCAGCACACCCAGGTGCTGACCCTGCTCCTTACACTGTGTTCACCTCTGCCCCCTGGTCCTCAGCCCACAGCATCTCTCTGCTGCCCTTGGTCCCGTTAATGCTGGGAGTGCTTCAGGCGGGTTTGGAGAAGCGCTGAGCCTCAGAGATGGCACGTAAAGATTCTTTGCATGTGCAGTGAAATGGATTGTCGGGCATTTCTGTGGGAATGTCTGCTTGCTGCTGCCTGGGCAAAGGCTTGTAAAGCGACCATACCAGGGCGGAGGTCAGTGGCTTCCTGCCTCCCGTAGGCAACATGACCATGCGGCATCTGCCATGCTGTGGATGGCAGGTGGTTTTTCTTAATCCTAGCTGCCGCTGGGAGCAGACCGGGTCCTGAGGAAACATTCACCTCACTTGATACTGAAATGGCAGGAAGCATCAGCACGCACCTGCTGTGCAGGGGTGTTTGTCTCCCTGTGCTCACAGTGGGTCCCAGCAGCTCTCCCTGCACTCAGCCCGGGCTGAGCAGCCAGCAGCAGTTAGAATAGTTTCTCTGCAAGAAGAATATCTCGTTTATTTTCTTTCGTTTCATTTCAAGCTAGAAAACTGGTGGGAAAAGCTTGTTCCCTCACACCAGCTTCTTCATGAGCTTTTTCTGGAGGGTGTTGATTTTTCTCGTGGTTTTGTACCAATAGAGGCTGCACACAATGGCTCGGTGGGACAACCAGGGCTGTGCTTCCTCCCCGGGAGCAATCCTGGCCTTAACCCCAGGCTCTGGGGAACGTGCCTCAGGCCAGCTCAGCGGGCAGCCGCTGACAAGGGATGTTTTGGATATGGGTGCAGAAATGAAGCACAGGGTGCGGTGGCCGTGGGTTGGGAAGCCAGCCCTACTGGTTCCCAAGCAGTGGGATAAGGGCAGAGCCAGGTTTCGGTTCTTGTCTCTTCTAACAGGGCTCCTCCTTTGGTGGGAGCAGGGTGGGTTGGCAGACAGCCTGCAGGAGATGCAGGTGGTGAGCACAGATCTGCTGCAGAGGTTGGGACGAGGCTGCAGTGGCTGTGGGGCTGGGGTGGGAGGCTCCCACTTGTGCCCGACCTTCACACAGCACTTCCATGCCAAGGGGTTGGGAAAGAGAGATGTGAAACGCCCTTGCACTCAGCCAGGGGCGGCCATACGCTAGGCTGGTTTCATTGGATGAGTTATTGCTGAGTCTTGCCTTTTTTCTGCCTGGAGAAAGTTTCCATCGTGCCGGTCAGGTCATCCAGCCCCTCACACTGATTTGCAAATTGCCCTGATCTTCATTAATACATTGCTTCTGCTCATGGGAAGATATACTGGGAGTTGATATACACGAATTAAGGTTGCACTTCTTGCATGTAGGAAATAGGATGTGGTGCCTTTATTGGCTCCTGATGTTTCTTTTAGCATTTTGATTCATATCAAACTATTTTTGGGTGGAAGCTGGAATTCAATTAAAATTAAAGCAAAGTAACATTTTAAATTGTGTCTTTATCACTTGAATGAATGCTCCTTGAGTGTGCTGGGTACAGAAAAGGAAAAGTAAATCTATCAGTACATATCTTTTGTATTTAAAGCTGACTGATCTTTTAAACAAAGGGAGATTGGGTTTGTATTAGTGGTTCCCATTACAAACTCTCAAAGGTATTTAAGTGCCAGAAAATAAGTGTCTGGTGAGATGCACAACTGCCCGAGTGGTTCAGGCATTGCTGAGCTCCCCTTGATTTCAGTGGGAGTCTGACATTTGCTCTCTCTCTTCGTGTCTGGTCACCTCAATGCATTTGAAAACCTGGCCCCAAATCCTCTAGTTCTTAGAATAATGAGATCTCATTCCTTTCCCACCAGGGTTTTATTCATAGATTGGGGGAGAAAAACAAGCTTCCGCGCTCCCTCAGCTCTCAAATCTTTCGGCTTTGAGTGAATCAGTCTAAATGAAAAGGAAAATGTTCTGTGTTTCCAGCTAAATTGAAATGAAAAACAATCTGATAGGAAAGCTCCTTTATGCAGCATAAGTTGAAAAACCAACACGGGAGAATGTAAATACCAGCATTTGCTTCTGTGAAAAGTGGTTATAATGGGCCCAGCATGGGACGGGGCTGTGACGTATTTATAGATTCGAGTTGGTTTCCAGAGCCGGGGATGGTTTGTTCTGGTTCTGAATGGGGCAGGAGGAGCGCACTCAAATTTGTGGCTATTGGCAGAAGAGTCGTTCAATCAATATGGTTTTCTAGTGCTCCTAAGTACTGCCTTCAGCATCAGCTGTCACACTCCGAGCTCAGGTTTTTAACAGTTGTATTTTTTAACTGTGGGAAGTAACCTTAGTGGGACTGAAACCTCACTGACACACAGTAAAGCCAGGATGGAGACATAAAACTATTAGAGAATGTCCAAATGAGGGCTGCAGAGAGGGGGGAGGGTCTGAAAGGGAAGGGATGTGAGGAGCAGCTGAGGGTCCTTGGTTTGTTTGGTCCAAAGCAGAGAAGGCTGACAGAAGGCCTCATGGCAGCCTACAGCTTCTCATGGTGACCCTACAGCTCCTCGTGGCAGCCCTACAGCCCCTCACATTGGCCCTACAGTTCCTTTTGGTGGTTCTACAGCTCCCTCATGGCTGCCCTACAGCTCCACCATGGTGGCCCTACAGCTCCCCAGTGACTTCTCCACAGCCCCTTGCGACCCCACAGTTCCTCATGGTAGCTCTACAGCTCCCTCATGGCTGCTCTACAGGTCCTTATGGCCCTACAGCTCCTCATGGCGACCCTACATCCCCTCATGATGGCCCTACAGCTTTGCATGGCCCTACAGCTCTCTCATGGCAGCCCTACAGCCCCTCATGTTTGTCCTACAATTCCTTATGGTGATCCTACAGCTCCTCATGTCTCTACAGCCTCTCACAGCTGGCCTACAGGTCCCTCATAGTGGCCCTAGAGCTCCCTCATAGTGGCTCTACAGCACCTCAGGACACTACAGCCTCCTCCTGGCAGCCCTATAGCTCCCTCAGTCCCTTCCTGGCAGCCCTACAGCTCCCTCATGGTGGCCCTACAGCTCCTCACAGCCCTACATGTGATCATGTCATCATGTCATCATGGCCTTACATATCCTCATGGCCCTACAGCTCCTCATGGTGGCCCTACATCTCCCTCACGGTGACCCTACAGCTTTTCATGGCAGCCCTACAGCTCCTTAAGTCCCTACAGTCCCCTCATGGCAGCCCTACAGCTCCTCTTGGCCCTACAGCTCCCCATGGTGGCCCTGCAGCTTTTCAGTTCTTAACCTCTCTGCTCAGCCCTCTGCTGTGGTCCCGATGTTGATGCTGATTCCAGTGGTGGTTGAACCATTCGGCCGCACTGTGGGGAACAGGTCTCTGTGCCCGGAGCAGCCAGACTGCATGCACAGTCCCACAGTCGAAGGGCTGCACCCCCCTGTTGGGCTGAGGCTGCTCGAGAGGCTCTGGGGCTGTCCCACAGGCTCTGCCCCGGACTCTGAGCTGGGGGTCCCATGGGACGTTCCAATGCTGGAGGCACTGGGCTGCAATGGCAGGTGTGGGAGAGGCTGTGCAGTACGAGAGGATCTTGATGCGAAGGTTGGAGGTGTGCACTGACCAAGACGTCTCAATTAGCAATTTCCCATTCCTTTGCTTAATCCCATTTCTTTTATTTCTCACATGTTGGCAGAGTGTTGGAGAGATCTCTGAGGTGTAGCAGAGTGCTTTCCATGGATGTGTGTTTAGAAACGGTGGTCTCTGTCTCTCCATGGTCAGGGCAATGCTTAACTTGAGTGGAACAATGGGTTTCCCCAAGTTTATTCTGGAAAACAACTGAACTGATTTAATTCTATCAATATCTGTATCAGCTCAGGCCTCGAGCTGCACATCTGGGGCATGCAGCACGGCAGGTGGTAACTGGTGGAAGAGAATGGTTTTCTATTTGTGATTTAACTGCTCAAGCCCATTTGCTTGACAAATTATCTTTGAAGCTTTGCTATGGATTTGATCTGAGACCTTGGGTAGATGAACTTTGGAATGTTTGGAAATACAGGATAGCAATTGATTTCCCCCAAAGGGAAATTCCATGCATGGCCCCATTAGAGCCCGTGTGGTGCATGGGACCGTGATGATGAACATCAGCAATGGGAGAATCGTATCCAGGAGTCGGGGCTGCTTCCCTCCGCATTCTCCTTTTGCTCGTGCACTTTTTCTTCAGTTCCTTGCAAAATGCAGAAACTACCATTAAAAGTTGACGTCATGCTGATGTGGGCTCAGCTCTGCCAGCACGAATCTGGAGGGATGGGCAGCGCTGTTCCCGGGCTGCCGTTATCGTGTGCGGGGCATTGGCTGCTGGGTTGAGGTTGGCGTCTGCTGAATGGCTGCTGGGAGGAGCGTGGGGGATGTGACCCAAAGGTCTGCAAAGCAGAGCTGTAAGTGTGTGTGAAAGGAGTGCTTTCAGTCCTGTTGGCCTGCCTGGCAGAGCGGTAATTTCTAGAGCCTGGAAATTTATTAAACAATGCGTGCATCAGGTGTAGCTACCCAAAAGGGGAAGAAAGAGGAAATCCTCACAGCCTACAGCCACGCAGGCAGGCATCAAAGAGTGCTCTGAGCACTCTGTCCCCTCAGGAGAACAAGATTTGGTCTCTGGCCGAAGACAGAGAATGGCACCACAAATGAAACACGATTCTGCAGCCATAGCTGTGACACCACACAGCAACAGCTGGTGTCTGTGAAGCTGGTCTTTCTTCCTGAGCATTTCAAGATAGTTGGCACAGAGATGATGCACCGTCAAAGTGACTTGGTGACCTCAGGAGGTGCAATGCTGCTGCAAGGTGTGGGCAAAGCCCCAGATGTGTGTCAGCTGCTCAGCACCTTCCATAGCAGTCCCTGTGCTGCCTGGTTGGCAAACACTACAATGTGTGTTTGGGGATGCGGCCGTGTCACAGGCGTGTGCAACACGTGCCTGCCCTCATGGGGTGTGAGCAGGGGACCGTGGTGTGGGCAGGGGCGATGGCTGGTGGCCCCACTGCCTTCCATCCTTCCCTGGGGTGGTCCAGCGATGACAATGAGGAGTGGGCTGGAGGGGCCTCGTCCTGCACAGACCTGTGGTGTGCCCTCAAACAGGATGTGTGCCCTATAAGGAGCAGGGTTTTGGGGACCTGGGAACAAATATGTGCCCTGGCTCCCTGTGGGTGCTGCCCTGATGTTGTGCTGGTTGCCTTGGGTCTCTTGGATGGGGATATTCCTCTGGTGGCTTCTTTCCTCATATCGGGGTGTTAATGCTGTGTCTTGTGTGTTTTCCTGGGGTGTCACGGCTGCAGGCAAACCTGAAGAAGTTCATGGAATACGTGCAGATGCTGAACGCGGAGAAAGTCTGCAGACTGCTGGAAAAAGGACTGGACCCCAACTTTCACGACCCGGATACTGGAGGTGAGATTGGCCTCTCCAGAAAGGGGGGGATGGCAGAGCAGAGCTGGGGGAGAAAATGTCCAGGGGAGACAGTGGGAATCTGGGCAGTGGTTGTTCTTGGTGGCCATAGCAAACGATGGGTTGTTTGAAGGGGAAGGTTTGGAACAGTGGTATGTATGTGAGCTGGATTTCTTAGTAGTGTGTTCTCAGGTCTTGGAGGCTTTCAGAACACAAAGTTGCAGGAGGCTGTTGGCAGAAGATACTGTGTGGGGAGAGAAAGCTGCATTGTCTGGGAATGAGAGATAAAATGAGACAGCTGTGGGGCTGTGCATCTTTCAGACGGGGTTCTGGGGACGACGGGGCAGTCTCTGGGACTGGCATGTTGAGGGAATGTGGAGTCTCTTTGTGAAGCAGTCAGGAGGCTGAAGAAATGTTTTGGAGGCCAAGAAAATAAAATCCTGGCTTCCATGTTCTTCAGTGTTGTCTTTTAATTTTTTGCCCACCTTAATGAGGTCAGGGTTTGGAGCGCTGGCTGTTGGGTTTCCTGCTGGCTCCAGGGTGCAAGGAGTGAGAATCAAACTCCCGCGTCTTTTCCTTGAGAACAGAGGATGTGAGGATCTGTCCCTGGTCCCAGCTGAGGGCTCTCGTGGTCTTGTTCTGAGAGAGGAGCTGCTGGTTCAGTTATTTCTGCTTTCAAGCAATGGTTTCTACGATCATTTAGTACAGAGTTGGACTTCTGCTTGTGAATGATGGGCACATTTCCAAGTCATGAGCAGGTGCCGATCTGATGATTAATTTTCCACGTTTCTGGTTCATCTGGATGGCTCCTCAGCTTGGTCCTGAAGCTCTGGCTATCTCTGCAGGAGGAGTTCTCATGTGCCCAGACAGCTGTTCTGCACTGCCATCAATGGGCACGGCGTGGTGCTGGGCACACCGTTAACCTCTCCATCCCTCCCCAGCGATGGGGCTGCACCCAGACTGCCCCTTGGGATGGCTCTTGGCCTCTGCCAGCTCCTGGGCTGGAAAGGTGAAAGCTGACTCAGCCAAACTGACAGAACCACTCAAATTCAGCCAGCAGTGTTTGTTTTGTTTAATTTATTGGTGTAGCAACTCTGTCTGGTCCTGATGGACAACTGCTCCTATGACAAATAAACCATTAGCAGAATAGGAGTATGATCACTGTCTGCCTTGGAGCATGCCCAAGCAGATCAGCTCTATTTGGTTTTCATTTTTGCCCAAGGCCTTTCAAGCGTTTGGAGGGACATTTCTTTTAAAGAAAGCCCTCTGCTCTTCTAAAGCCGATCCAGCTTTACGAAGTGTATCGTATTGTAGAGGGCAGTGTGCTCAGGGAGATCATAGAATGGTTTGTTTTGGAGGAGACCTTAAAGCCCATCCAGTTCCATCCTGCTGCCACAGGTGGGGACACCTCCCAGCAGGTCAGGCTGCTCAAAGCCCCGTCAGTGGAGCTGAAAAAGTTTCAGATCTAATGTTATTTCATAGAATCATAGAATCACCAGGGTTGGAAAAGACCTCCAAGATCAGCCAGTCCAACCTCCCCCCTATCACCGATATTCCCCACTCAACCATGCCCCTCAGTACAACATCTAAGTGTTTATGGAACACAGAAGGTTGGAGGCTTATAGGAACAGGCTCACGTACTGAGAAGAATCTGTTAAATATAGAGGGGGAAGAATGAGAAAAAAAAAACCCAAACAAACCAAAAGAAAGCACCTGATCCGAACAGTCATCTGATTCCAGTTCAGAACTGACAGCAAAACTGGATGTTAAGAGATGTGAAAATAACGCTGGAGCAGAGGGAGTGCAGGACACCTCACTTCGAGCCCTAATTCTTGTGCAAAAGCACACGAGTGTTTGTTGCTTCGCAGTCTGTTTTGTGAGTGCGGCAGGATGACATGGAGCTGCTGTTCAGTATCAGCGGCTTTCTGGAGTTTAAGAGCAGATGGAGCTGCTCCACCACCCACCCTGACCTCCTGCACTTCGTCACCCTGTGTGTGTGTTCTCTGAACGCACTGAACAACACTGAAATGTGTTTTCCAGAAAGTCATCAATCCTGATTCAGGGAGCAGAGGATCCGTGCTGTTCCTTCGTTATTTGGTTAATCACCCTCACTGTTTAAAATTCGTGTCTTATTTAAATTTGTATGCTTCAGCTTCCAGCTGTCGTTACACTTTATCTTCTGGATTAAAGAGCACTTTAGTACCTGGTATGTTTTCACATGGATGTATTTATACACAGTAATCAAATCAACATTTAATCTTCCTTCCTCTAATTAAAGAGAGGCCGAACTCCTTCAGCCTTCCGTTTGAAGGCATTTTCTCCTGTTTTCCCATCACTTTCGAGGCTCCCACATCACTGCTCCATTTCTAAAAGGCCAGCTGGAAGGCAGGCACCAGGCACGCTGCTGTGCAGTGCTCCCCTGCATATCCCTGCTGTCCGTGTCCTGTGGCAGTTGCCTCCCTGGGGAAGACCTGGATGGCCACATGTTGCTGGAACAGACTCTGTGTCACACCACGACCTGTGTCACCTGAGCCACAGCAAACCACAAGAGAGTTCCTTGCTTGGGAGCTTTGCTTTGGTGGGGCTGCTTCTGTTCCCGTTGACTTCCACGTGCATCTGGCTGCAGATGGAAGAGGTGAGGTGGGAGCACGCTGCTCCCTGCAGGGCTGCCAGCCTCTCCCCAGGAGCATTTTGCAAAGCTGTGACTACAGGGTGTAGGGCGGTGCATCCCCTCCCCCACGCGCCACATTCACTGAGCTCAGATGGATCCCATGGGATTGCCACGGCTTTTGCTTCTGTTTCTGCACTGCCCAGCCCTGATTGCTCTCCGTAATCATCCCAGCTTTGTGTCACCTACAGATCTGATCAGAGATTTGCATTTACTTCAAGATAAGTGATGGAGATGGCCAAGGCCAGCACCCCTTCCATGCCAACCACTCTGGTTGCTTCCCCTCATCTGGATTTCAGTTCATCTGAAGGAAGTGGAGCTGACATGTGATGCTGCTTGTTTTCCACGTCAGATAGGGCTGCACACGAGCCTCGCATCAGTGCAGCTATCTGCATCAGTCAGACCATGAGTTAGAAGAAGAGGGGTTACGTGTGAGCTGCAGGACCTGCTTACTGTAAAACTCGATTGGTTGATGTGAGTGACACAAGTATTCTTCAATCCCGTGTCAGTTAAAGTCCATATAAATTCCCCAGCATTTTCCCAGGATTGGTGTTATTTTTCTGGCTTCTTGGTTCATGGATCATCTTATTCGCCCCTTTTTGTGTCTTGACCCAACGCTGCTACTCTTCTCATCTTTTTGGATGTCCCAGTACTTCAAAATGTATTCAAATTTAACTTTGTTGGCCCAGGAAGGTCTTCAGGGAGAAGTTAAGAAGGATGTTAAGGAGTTAAGAAGGATGATATCCCACATTTTCTAGAAATAAACAACTTCTTCAAGTGCAGGTAACTTATGTCAGAAATCCCATTTTGGTAATAGAAAGGAAAAGAGCATTTCCTCAGCAGCAAAATTAACAATAACCATTGGTCATTTTGCTTTCTGTATTTATTAGCTATTATACACTGCCTGCCTATCTGACGAGCGTGTGCAAGGCCTGGGAAGTTGTTTGGTGTTCTCTAATTTAAACAACAGCACAGAGACCCCTCTCTGATGGCCCTTTGCCATGCCAATGTGGTTTTCTTTACTTCTGTGTCATTAGTTCCTGCTCTTGTCCCTCATTTCCTAATTCTCAGTTCATGCTGATCACTGTTTTGTCCTGTGCTGTTGTTAGAGCTGGTGTTGTAGCTGCTGCTGACCCGGAAGGGGCACACAGCAGTGGTTCTCTTCTTCAATTTATGGAGCCGTATCCTTTCTTCTTCAAGAACTCTCAGACACCTTTTACTTTTTGATTTTAAGCTTCCTGTGTTTCCTACAATAGATCTAATTTCCCTCGGTTGATTCCCATACGAGGCATCAGATATTCCCCCGTCTGGTTGGGACTCCCATCTCCCCGTGCTGTCCCGTGCTGATTAAACAGCAGTAAAGTGTTCAGTAGATTTGTATTCATTGCACTGAGACCCAAAGAAACATTCCTGTATGTTGGAGCAAAGCAGCACTTATAAAGAGCAATCCGTTTCCCGTCTATGAGGTGATATTTTATTGTCTGTAGGTTGGGACATTCAGCATTTGCTTTCAAGTTGGATTTGCCCTGGTAGCACGAGTGTTCATTTCTATAACTGGGTGATCAACACTTGGAGGTTAAGGAGTTTTGCTTTTTTTCTTTAGTGGCATTCTTCGTATTCTAAACGAGTGTAATTGTCTGTAAGTTCCAGTAATGACAATGATGTCAAACTCCTTATTACCACTAAAAGCAGTCCACATCCTTTTTCCTGTTATCCAGTCTCCTCGTACTTTGAAATGAACAAAGAGGAAGAAAAATCTTCCTCTCATTCTTTATCAAACGGGCTTAATTACTTCTGACATGGTGCATTTGTGCAGCGTTTCCCTCTTTGGAATTGTTTCTCTAGCATTCTTGATTTAATGTCTTTCTAATTGTTCTACTTAAGTCTCAGCCAGGATCATTATCTCACCTCTCTGTGAAGTGCAGGTTGTTGACTGTGAAAATCCTCAAGCACGGTCCAGTGTTCCCCGAACCCAACCTTCTCAGTTTTGCTCCCATCCCGTGGCTGGCGATTCCCTTCCAGCATTTTCTGCGCGTCGCCTTCTCCTGCTTGTGGGTCTGAAAGGGTCTCTGGGATGAGCTCATGAACTTCTGTACCCATCAGCTCTCCAGCAACGTCCTCATGTCCCATTTACTGTCAAATCTCTGCTCTTCAATTTCACAAACTCACCCAACACCAAAGGACAGCGGTGGGCTGTCCTCACCTTTTCTGCTGAGGTGTGACACAAACGCGCGTGGCTCCGTGCAGAGGCACAGTGTGGTCTGGGCTCTGGTTCCTCTTCCAGCTGATGGTGAAGGGCACGTGGCCCCACTCAGCCACTTCCAATCCACGCCTTCCATTGGTCACCAAATCGCATTTACTGTTCAGGACCGCTCCTTTCCTTTTGTAGGAGGGAAAGCAGAATGCATCCAGCTTAACCTGGCGTTTCTACTCGTACAGTTGGAAAAGATCCATGCCTGAGAAGGGGAAACCATATCCCAGTGAAACTCCCGTTTGGCAGTCCTGCTTTCCTCCTGAGGAGTCTTCACAACTGACTTATTGACTAAACTGGAGTTTTCGAAGCTTCTGGATGAAAGATGGAGAGGATGTGGGGACGCCTTGTGGCAGTGTCAGGGCAGCACTGTGGGTGATGTGGTCCCATGACCGTATCAGCAGGCATTCGTGTTGGTTTGGTATCCCACATGTGATCATGATAAAATAGAATAGGCCAGGGGGAAGGGATCCACAAAGACCACCAACTCCAACTGCCTGACCACTTCAGTGCTATACCAACAGTTAAAGCATTTCACTGAGGGCATTGTCCAATGCCTCCTGAACTCTGACAGGCACAGGACATCACCCACCTTTCTGGGAAGCGTCTTGCAGCATCTGACCACCCTCACAGTGAATGTTTCCAAATGTCTGAGCCTCCCCAGGCACAGCGTTGTGTCATTCCCACCCACCCTACCATTGGCTGCCAGGAGATTGGCATGTCCCTCTCCATTTCCCTTTACTGGGGACCCTGCTGTATGATGGGTGCCTTGCCAGTCTCTGGACAAAGCGGACACGAACAACACACTTTTAGGCCCAGATACTGTGGCCCTGGTGTAGGAATCCTCCCAAAAGCTGGGACCTTGTCCTTATGACCAGAGTCTCCCCTCTACTGGAAGTGGTAATTCCCAGATACTTCCATCCGTTCTGGCCACGGTCCCCGCTCCCTCCTCAGGTGCTGCCCCTGAGTTCCGGTGCTGTGCAGTGAGCTCTGCCTCCTCCACCCCCCAAATGGATGCTGCCTTTCCCATTTTGCTCAGGCTCAGCTGAAGGCAGTGTACATCAAATGCTGAAGTCTCAATAATTATTCATTATGCGTGTCTCGAGTTAAGCGCTGCCGCTGCACTGCTTTACTTAAAGTCTCAATAGCTGCAAAGCCGAACGTCCCCTCTCCTGGATGCCTGAAAGACCCTGCTCTTTGAAAACCTTCATCCTTTCTTTGTTCAGAATACTCCTATATTGAATTTTTAACCCAGATCTTTCAGGTCTATCAGCAAAATGATGGTAATGTGAGCAGCACTCCAGCTAAGGTTTCAAGAGACGGAACAAATAAATGGCCATATTTCCAGCGCTTGGTATTTAGCAAAGATAGCACTTATGCACTGCAGCTTTTTCTATTTTTAATTTCTCATCTATCCTTTGCAAAATCACTGTAGTAAATCTATTCTTTTTTTAGTCAAAACAGCATTGCTATTAGCTTTGCATTTTTATCTGCTGGATCTCTGGGGTAAGGCTGACAGAGATACTGCAAATAGCCCCCGACACCAAATGTTCCTCTCCACGTGGCCAGGCCTTTGGAAGCTTGGGTAATTGCAAACACCCTTTATTCAATGTCCTCCTATAAGAGTGGAGGGGGACCCATACCCGCAAGGGTTTGGAAGCTCCATCCTTCTGCAGCTGAAGCTTTCGAGACAGCCAGCATGGCTTCACCGAGGGCAGATCGTGCCTGACCAATCTGGTGGCCTTCTGTGATGGAGTGATGGCTTCGGTGGGTGGGGGAAGGGCGATGGATGTCATCTACCTGGACTTCTGCACAGCCTTTGACGTGGTCCCTCACCACATCCGGCTCTCTGAATTGGAGAGGTGTGGATTTGAAGGATGGGCTGTTGGACGGATTAGGAATGGGCTGGCTGGACCCAGCCAAAGGGCTGTGACCATGGTTCTGTGTCAGGGTGGGGGCCGGTCACAAGCGGTGTCCCTCAGGGGTCGGCCTTGGGACCGGTGCTCTTCAGCATCTCCATCAGTGACAGACGATGGCATCGAGTGCAGCCTCAGCATTTGTAGGTGACACCAAGCTGAGCGGTGCCATCCATACGTTGGAGGGAAGGGAAGCCACCCAGAGGGACCCGGACAGGCTGGAGACGTGGGGCCACGTGAACCCAATGATGCTCAACAAGGCCAAGTGCGGGGCGCTGCATTGGGTCGGGGCAATCCCGGGCGTTCCTACAGACCGGGGGAAGATCTCCTCGAGAGCAGCCCTGCGGAGAAGGACTCGGGGGTCCTGGTGGGCGAGAAGCTGGACGCGAGCCAGCAGCGTGCGCCTGCAGCCCGGAAGGCCAACCGTGTGCTGGGCTGCATTAAGGAGGGGGGGCCAGCAGGGAGACGGAGGTGATTGTCCCCCTCTCAGCCCGAAGGCTGTTGAAAGCTGCAGCATTACCTTTGCAGTGACTTTGCAGTATAAAACTGATTCCCCCCTTCTCGGTTTCTGTAACGTTTTTTTCCTTCACCTCTCAACCCAGGGAAAAGAATATCCCTGCAGAAGTTATTTATGGGTCATTATGGAGTCTCCTCCTATGGAGATATCCAAGGCCCGTCTGGACATCGACCCGTGTGACCTACTGCAGGGTGCCTGCTTTTGCAGAGGGGCTGGACTCAATGATCTCTTAAGTCCCTCCCAACCCCTGCAGTTCATGATTGTGTGATCATCCATGACCCCGCTCAACATATGGAAGTTAAAGCAACGCGCTCGGTTTCCAGAGCAGGGGTTTCCCTTTGCTCTGAGCTGGCTCACGTAAGGGGGAGAGGTGACACAGTGCTGTCTGAGGTTTCAGTTTTAGAAGTTCAGAAAGGGGACAGATCTGTGTTGTAGACAAAGAGGATAAGAGAGGTTTGCCCCGTTCACCTGGACCTCCTGTGCTTGCTCTTAGTTTCTCTTCCTAGTATGTGTTGAGCTTTCCTTTCCTGGGGCACACAACAGCCGCGGCCCAGGACCTGCCACTCAACATTCACCTTTAGGAGGTGGTGTTGGCCACTGCTCTCAGTTGTAGGGTCTGAATTTGGAGTGGTTCTGTGTGGAGCCAGGAGGTGGAGTCAGTGATCCTTGGGGGTCCCTTCCAACGTGGGACGTTCAGTGGTTCATGACTTCCCTCCTTCTGCTGTTAGTGCAGGACTTCTGTCTCCTTCTGTCCCACCCTGGTACCTCCTGTCCCAGTGCTGAGTTCCCTGGAGATGCCGGAGGTCCCAGCCCAGTCCCAGCAGAGCTGCTCATGCCTTGTTGGACAATCCTCAGTACTGAGCAGAGCAGCAGCCAGGGAACAGAGGAATGAGAAGAAATGGTTGCATTCACAAAGGCGTTTTCTTGGCTGTGTGCAGCAGTGTGGATTGTGGCTCAATAGGTAACGGGGCCGGCGCCAATGGGAGCATTCCTGGTGCTGGGGCTGTGTGTGCTCAGGGTGCAGGAGCACAGATCTGTCGTTGTCCACAATGCAGCTGTGCTGGGATTTGGTGCTTGCACAGCAGTGAACACCTGAGGGTTGCCAGAACGCCTCGGATGCAATTGACACGTGCTCTTCATCCTCAGCTTCTTCTAGCAAAACAAAGAGAGAACACAGTTACAGGAAAGAAATGTAGAAAGAGCTCTGCAGCAGTGCAGTACAAAGGAACTTCTGTAGGTTCTCTGGAGCGGCACCCATTTTCCCTTCTGACCTCCCCAGCAAAGCACCCTCCTGTCTGCATCGTGTCCTGGAGAGGTTTGGGTCTGCTCTGCTCCCCCAGTCAGGTTGTGGATGGCATCTGCTGTGCTTCTTTCCCTTTTCTCTCACTGACCTTGTGCACTTGATTGCTTTAAGCACGTTTGGATATCCGCAGTTCCAGAAATTAGCAGAGTGTAATCACTAAAATCCTAGATTAGAGAGCGGCCAGATGAGATTTAGCACTGGGGGAGGGAAGGCTGTTGAGGGGGATTTCTGTAGCCCTTCCCCTGCCTGCTCCACTCCTCACGCACTGCGTGCTCTCCGGACTCGGGACCCGTGTTTGGGCAGAGCTGGGGCTGCAGTCAGCCTGGCCCGTTGCTGTGGGCTCTGCGTGTGACAGGCCAGGATCGTTAGCAGTGAGAGGGGTGTTGAGTGGAGGCCCTTGGGGATGAGCAGTCCATGTTTGGGGTTTGCTGCTGGTGATGCGATGGGGTGTGGACCGGCTGCAGGGCGCCTGTGTGCGGAAGGGCTCAGGACAGCTCCACGGATGCTGGCAGTGATGCTGTGGTGTAGAGCTGTGCATTTCCCTCCACAACAGCAGTCCTTCTCCACACCTTGTTACAGAGAGAAACAGAACAAGGGTGCTCTTTTTCACCTTGTTCTTCTCTTACCCTTTGCATAAATGCTGTGCCCAGATGTGTCCTTTCCTGCAGCCTAAGAGACAGCAATGATGTTTCTGCCATTTGTTAAACTGCAAGCCTGTTCCTTTCCCTCTCCTCCAAGCTCTCATCCCACACCCATGTTAAACTGGTGGGCAGTCTCCAGCCCATGGCCAGGCCCTCCATGTGCCGATGGGATGAGCTTCAACATGGCCAGGTGCCAGGTCCTGCGTGTGGGTCTCACCGACCACACAGCACTGCAGGTGTGGGGCAGTGGCTGAAAGCTGCTAGGGGAGAAGGACCTGGGGGTGTTGGTTGGCAGCTGAGCACCAGCCAGCATTGCCAAGAAGGGGTGGCCAAGAAGGCTGGCGACGCCCTGGCTTGTGGCAGCAGCAGTGCGGGCAGCAGAGCAGGAGGTGCCCGTCCCTCTGCATGGCACTGCTGGGCTGCAGCTCAGTGCTGCGCTCAGCGTCGGCCCCTCGCTGCCAGAGAGACACTGAGGCCCTGCAGCGTGTCCAGAGGGGGCAGCGGGGCTGTGGGGGTCTGCAGCACAGCACTGTGGGGAGCGGCTGGGGGAGGGGGATGGGGCAGTGTGGGGCAGAGGGGCTCAGGGAGAGCTCAGCGCTCTCTGCCCCTCCTGAAAGGAGGATGGAGTGAAGGAGGGGTTGGTCTCCATCCACAGGGAATGGCGATGGGACGGGAGGGGCTGGGCTGACGGTGCGCTGGGAGGGTCAGGTTGGAGATGGGGAGCAATCTGTGCTCCAGAGAGCGGTCAGCACTGCACAGCTGCCCAGGGCAGGGGGGAGTCCCCATCCCTGGGGGTGTTCAGTGACCACAGGGACGGGGCACCTGGGGACGTGGTCAGTGGGATGGGGTGGGGTCGGGTTGGTGATTTTTGAGGTCTTTCCAAACTCAATGAGTCTATGGCTCTATGATTCTATGCACGGTGTTGTAGAAGATCAGCTGGTGTCCAGCAGCAGGAGCTGACAGGGCTGTTTGCAGCTCCCTTGTCAGCATGGGAACCCCCCGCAGTGCTGGAGGTGGGCAGCAGACGTGGCAGTGCCTGCAGTTCTCACTTCTGCTTCTTGGGCTCTGCAGAGTGTCCCCTGACGGCGGCGGCTCAGCTGGAGCTCAGCACTGAGATGATCAAAGCCCTGCGGAACGGGGGAGCACATCTGGACTTCCGCACACGGGAGGGGATGACGGCGCTCCACAAAGCCGTGCGGTGCCGCAACCACGCGGCGCTGCTGGTGAGTCCACACCCCAGTGCTGGTGAGCCCAAATCACAGTGCTGGTGAACCCAAATCCCAGTGCTGGTGAGACTTGATGATCTTACCGGTCTTTTGCAATGTTAACGATTCTATGATCCTCCTGCAGACACTGCTGGACCTGGGGGCCTCCCCAGACTACAAGGACAGCCGGGGGCTGACACCACTATACCACAGTGCCATGGTGGGAGGGGATCCCTACTGCTGCGAGCTGCTGCTGCACGACTACGCTCGGCTGGGCTGTGTGGATGAGAACGGCTGGCAGGAGATCCACCAGGTGAGGTGGATGTGGATGAGGTCCGCTGGGCCTGGCCCGGCCCTCAGGCGCTGCAGGACACGGGGTGCTGGTGGTTGGTGGGGGCTGCATGGCCAGCGGGGAAATGTGTTCCTGCTCAGGGGTTTGCATTGTGGGGTTCAGCTCTGCCCCACTGCAGGCCTCACACTTGGGCTGCCTCAGCTGCCACAGGGCAGCACTTTGGGATCTTGGGCCAACACCTGAGGTGCCTTGGGTACAAAACCAGAGTTCTACCTGCCCCTGTTTGGCACATCAATAAGTGGATATGGCAGAGGAATCATAGAACCGTAGAATCACCGAGTCTGGAAAAGACCTCCAAGATCATCCAGTCCAACCATGCACATATCACCAATATCTCCCACTACACCACAACCTTCAGTGCGACATCTGAACATTTCTTGAATGCTTCTATGGGCAGCGGCTCCAACACCTCCCTGTGCAGCCCATGCCAGCACCTGGCCTCTGTTTTGGAGAAGAAATTTTTTGGATGCCCCATCCCTGCAGGCATTCAAGGCCAGGCTGATGTGGCTCTGGGCAGCCTGGGCTGCTGGTTGACGACCCTGCACATAACAGGGGGTTGGAACTGGATGAGCATTGTGGGCTTTTGTAACCCAGGCCATTCTGTGATTCTGATGGCCAACCTGAATCTGTCCTGAGTCTAGAAGAGGGGGAAGGATTCTATGAGGTTTATCATTTTCCTGCTGCCCCCTCATTCTGTTTCTCAGTTTCTTTTTCCCCCTTTTGCAGGCATGTCGCTACGGCCACGTTCAGCACCTGGAGCATCTTCTCTTCTATGGCGCTGACATGACTGCACAGAACGCCTCAGGAAACACCGCTCTTCACATCTGTGCTCTCTATAACCAGGTACTGTGTGTGATTTGGGGCACGAGGACACGGAAAGCGCAGACAGGGAACCTGCCCAAGGGCACGGCGCCGGGCTGAGGCACCTTCTCAGGGCTGTTACAGCCCCAAGACCCAACAAAGCCCTTCTGGATTCTCCCCACCCTCTGCCCATGGCGAGGTGCTGCTGGTAGCACCAGCCTGATTTTGGATTTTTCAAGATCCGTGGTTTATTCCAGGATGTTTTTGCTGATTTACCAGCTGAGCTCCTCCATAGTTGTTCCTCTGGTTCCTATTCCTTCTTCACACCACATGTAGCAAACCCCCATCGCTGGTGGGAAGGGGACAGTTTGTCTGCCTGGAGAACACTCACTGGGCCCAGGTGCCCTCATTTAACATTGAGGAGAGCACCTGCCTCAGGTGGGGCTTTTGGGGCAGGATCTGCAGCTGTCCTGGCACAAAAGCACGTAACATCTTGTTACCAATCTGAATTTTAAAGAAGGTTGCTCCTGCGATGCAGGGCATCATTTCTGTTTTGTTTTCTGTGTGGCCTCCCTTCTGGAGAAATGGTGGGAGGAGTGGTGGTGGTGGAGGTGGAGCCCTCTCTGACCTTCCAGACCCACTGGTCTCTTTCCAAGATGTAGAGGTCAATATCCAAGTGCTTCTCCTGTGGGTTTTGTTCTTTCCTAGAGGTTTTATATGTTGTGTGTATGGGTTTCGCTGTAAAGGGATTTATGTTTCTGAGGTGTCAAGTGTTAAGAACTGAATGCTGTTGTGATTTACAATGTGGGATGGTGTTTGGAAATTGATCCGTGGCTTTTTAGGGGATGAGTGTGCTCTGCTCACTCAGGACTCTCATACATGGGTGCCTGCCCGCTGCGGGGCTGAAGAGTACTGGGCCCATAAATGGGGATTAACAGCGTATAAGCACAGAGCATTCAAAACAAAAGCAAGAAAAGGCTGTAGGAAGTAGCAGTACCTGGGAACATGTGGTGGTCACTGTGCCTCGCAGCTGTGTTCCTGGGCTGAATTCTGGGCATTACTGCTGCAGTTGGCACGCAGATGGTGGCTTGGTCAGCTCAGTGCTGGGGGTGGCCAATTCATGGGAGCTCAGCGTCCTTATGCATCCCTTTCTCTCACCAAGGGAGGCTTTCCAAGCTCAGTGAAACAAGGTGGTCTGCCTCTTTGTTGTCTGCTTTGTTGTCCATAGTGCTGATCAATCTCTCCTTTCCTCCTTTCCAGGAGAGCTGCGCTCGGGTTCTCCTCTTCCGTGGTGCGAGCAAAGAGATCCGCAACTACAACAGCCAGACAGCGTTCCAGGTGAGGCAGTGAGCACCAGTCATAGAGTCATAGAATTGCTCGGGTTGGAAAAGACATTAAAGATCATCAAGTCCAACCATTAAAGATCATCAAGTCCAACCACAACCTGACCATACTACCCTAACACAGAGGCCTGTGGGGTCCCAAGAATTGCTGGGGTGGCCTCTGGGACGACCCTGTGTGTGGGCTGAAGCTTCTGGAACAAATCTGTGCATGCAGGATGCCTGTTCTGGCCCTGGCCTACTTGGTGGAGCAGGAGGGAGCAAAGTGTTGTGTGTGGGAGGGGCTGTGAGGCTGCTGTTGTGGTGGCAGATTTGAAAGAGCTCTGCTTGTGTAACCCGTGTGTAATGGAGGTGGAAAGGAGGAGTTATTGCCATCTAAAACAACTTTGCTGCACATAAACTTTCTGTGAATAAACTGAAAACGGAAGTTAGAAGGCCTGTTCCAGGACCTCACCACTCTCAGAGCGAAGAACTTTCCCCTGACATCCAACCTCAGTCTTCCCTGCCTCAACTTCAAACCATTTCCCCTTGTCTTGCTGTTATCTCCCCTTTGAAAGAGTTGACTCCCCTGGAAGGCTGCAGTGAGGTCACCCCGCAGCCTTCTCTTCTCCAGGCTGAACAAGCCCAGCTTCCTCAGCCTGTCTTTGTAGGGGAGGTGCTGCAGCCCTCTGAGCATCTCTGTGGCCTCCTCTGGACCCTCTCCAACAGCTCCCTGTCTTTCTTGAATGAAATGTGTTTTAATACAAACTCAACAAGCAGTCCTGAAACAAGTATGCACAACTTAAGTGTGCACTTTCCACCATCGTGTGTACAAATTATGCACGGCTGTTGGAGACACTGGTATTAGGATCAGTCCTGCAGAGAAGGACCCGGGGGTCCTGTTGGATGAAAAACTGAACAGGAGCCAGCAGTGTGCGCTTGCAACTTGGAAAGCAAATGGCATCCTGGGCTCCGTCAGCAGAGGGGTGGCCAGCAGGGGCAGGGAGGGCATTGTCCCTCTCTGCTCTGCCCTCGTGAAGCCATGTCTGGAGTTCTGTGTCCGGGTCTGGGGCCCCCAGTACAGGAAGGTTTAAACTCTTAGGAGGAATTTCTGTATGAAGACTGAGGCCGTGTTGCTTACACTCTGCTACATGTTGGCTTGGATGCTAGGAGCAGAAAGGTCCTGGAAGGTCTAGCGGGGCTCTCCATGCACACCGGGCTCATGCAGAAGGAGGCAGTGGGGCAGCGGCTCTTTGAGGAGCTTTGCTTCTGGGAACTGATCGCTCATCTACTTCATGTGAAAATATTTATTTCCAGGGAAGGACTTCTTCCAGGAAACCGTTTCCTCCTCGTTGAAGGAGTTGAACTTTTGCCCTTTCTCCACCTCTCGATTCCAACCTTTCTGCTTTGGGCATTTGCAAGATATGGAGGTTGTGGCCGGAGAGAGCGAATGGCTGCAGCTCCGATTTGCGCACGTCCTGCAGAGCCCTGAGAGCCCTAATGAGGGAAAAGCAGCGTTTGCCTTTCTTTTTGAAGCAGTGTGACTAATTGGAAGTTTGTCTTCCAGAGAATGAACAGTGTGCTTGGTAACCCAATCGGTTTGTTTACTGACAGCAGTATCACCTGATCCGAACCCGAATTTGATACCAGCGTGATGTTTCCCATCAGCTCCCAGCTTTCAAAGAGAAGCTCTCTGCCTCTGCTTACATCGCTTGCTCAAGATTGCAGCATCTTGTTAAGTCGCTGCCCGCTGCAAAGTCTGGCACTTTCTCATGCATCGTCTTTGTGTAGCCATGGTAATGGGGTGCTACCTCTCTCTGGCTGAATTTCAGCACAGCAGAGGAAACCAAGCCAGCATGAGGCAGGGTGTGCTGGCCAGAGCAGCTCTGTGGCTGTTGGGAGCTCACATAAAGACCTCTGCTTCTGCAGAGCTATTTAGTCTGTTTACTGCACATACCTCGTGTTAATTTCCTTGTTACCATTAATCAGATAGCTTGGTGTCAGTGGCCTGAGATGACTTGAGATAGCACCAAGTAATTAGGAGGGTTTGGAAATTGTAATCTCTCCAGTTATCTTCCATGAGGCTGATGGACATGGTCCGAGCTGGGGTGCTGGGGCAGGAGAGCAGGGAGCACTGCCCACTCCGTTTGGCAGCTGCGGGCTTCAGAGGGGGGTGCGGAGGCCGCGGGTGAGGGCTGAGCATCACCTCTTGGCACTCTGCAACTTGCTGTTGTCCTGGGCCAGAGCTGATACCTCTGTCCTTGGGAGTGGTCCTCTCCAGTGTCCTTATCAGTGAGGCAGACAGTGGGGTTGGATGTACCCTCAACAAAATGGCTGCCGGCACCAAGCCGAGCGGTGCAGGTGATGCAGTTGAAGGAAGGGATCCATCCAGGGGGATCTGGACAGGCTCAGAGAGTGGTCCCATGAGAACCTGATGAGGTTCAACAGGGCAAAGCATAGGTGTTGGATTGGGGCAGTCCCAGCTGTGGGCACAGAGTAGGAGAGCTCCTTGAGAGCAGCTCTGCCAAGAAGGACTTTGGGGTCCCAGTGGCCATGAGCCAACGGTGTGCACATGGGTGCCCCATCCCTGGAGGTGCCCCTGGCCATGGACGGGCCCTGGGCAGCCTGAGCTGGGGGGCATCCAGCCCACAGCAGGGGTTGGAGCTCAATGGTCTCTCCCCTGTTGGGGTCCGACACTACAGGATGTGGTCTGGACAAAACGAAGCACTGTCAGCATGGCTGTGAATGACCCCTTCATGACCACTCTGATGTGAACCACCCAACGATTTTTTCCCCCCATCTAGCTGTCGGTGTATCCACACCATGACGTCTGAATTGCACAGACAGAGATGGGCCAGGAGAAGGGGTTGTCTCTCTGCTGTCTGCTCCATGTCCTTGGAGCTACCTGCTGGTTTTGTACGTCTGTATCAGAGCTTGGGCCATCTGTGCCACTTCTGTCTCCTGGTGTTCTGCTTTGTGGTGCGGGGTTGGAGAGCTGCTGCCACCACAGGCACTCTGCTCTCCTCCATGTAGCATTTTCCTTGTAAAAAGCAGGAGAGTCCTGAACTGCTTCTGCTCGGTGCCATGCGAAGCTTCTCGTTTCTGCCACCTACGCTTATGTGTCTGTTTCCCCCTGGGTTCATCAGTCCCAGCTGTTTGGAGTGATTGCTGTGAGCTGTGGGTAAGACCTGCCAAGCTGTGTTAAGTCCTGGGGTTCCTTATCATCTGGGTGGTTGCTGCCTGTGCCTCAGGTCTTGCTTTCCTTTTGCTCCCTGGTTTCCAGATGTCTCAAGGGCTCACTGAAGTATTTCCTTTCTCAGGAGCCCAGTGCTCGGATGGGGTTAAGGTGTCACATACCTGCAAGCTTTGTGCTTTAAACTTCTGGGTTAGTTTTTCATCTTTCATTTAATAAAAGTAGCTTTTCCTGTTGCCATTGCACCTGCTTAAAAAGTAGAAGTTCATGTCCTTGTGGAGGGCCTTACCTTGCACTGCATTTGTCAGTGACCCATTGGAGACAGCACTGCCTTCCAATTTTCTTTCCCAAGCCTTACAAGTCTAAGGTGGAGTGCGTGGTCTCGATGTCAGTGTGGGTCTTTCTTATCTGGAGAGTTTTGGAGGTTACTTCTGCTGCCCCTGTAATGTTTCTAGGTGATGTGATGACCAATCATCTCTCTGTAACAGCCATGACAAACCTAACTGCAGGGAAGCACTGTTGGTGTCCGAGTGACATCAGAATCACTTGCTGAGTATCTTCACCTCTGATCTTTCCCAGGTGGACACCTGGAACTCAGCCCCTGCCTTTTCCAGGGGCTGTATTACTGCACCACCTCAGAGCAGTTTGCAGCTGGTGTGTGCACGAAGCCCTCAGTGCAGGGCTGCAGCTGCTTCGGTGTTACCCATAGCACAGGTGGGCGCAGGGGCTGGGGGACTGGCTTCAGTTGCTTGAGCAGCTCTGCCCATGCGCTGCTTACTGTGAACTGGTCTATTCTGGAGCTGTCTGAGGCACTGACCTCCTCTTCCTCCCAGGGTCTGGAATAGCACTGGGCACGCTGTGCCTTTGTGTTCCAGCTCAGGAGTAGAATGATGTGATGGAGATGAGCTTCAGCTCCCATGGTAGTCCAAAGGGACATGAATCCAATTGCTAACGTGTGGGTGTTTCTGGTTCACATCTGTGTTTGTGTACATGTTGTCAAGGATCAGTCATCATTCTTCATGTACTTTTCTAGTCCTCCATCCCCAGCAGTCCCCATCCACAGACTGCCCCGTGCCTTGCCCTCTGGTGGAGGCACCTCATCTCTTTCCCCTAAGCCTCTTTGCTTGGCCAAGTGATGCCCTTTCCCTCATCTCCTCCCACCATTCTGTTGCCCACACAGTGGGCTGACCCATCAGTGGGCCAGTACTGTTGCGCCCAAGCGCCGCCCGTGATTCCAAGGTAAGAGAGGTTGCCTGTAGATTGGATCTATGGGCATCCAGTTGTCTCCATGTGACTTCCACTCTGAGCTGGATGCTGGAAAGCTACTAAAACTGTGTGAGCTTGCTGTACCAATGTAGCTTTTACAGCTCATGAGTGTGTTAACAAGAACCTACCCAAGAGTGAGCCCTGCACTGGAAGTTTTCATAATCAAGGGACGCTGAGTTTCCTAACAATCATTGAATGCCAACCTTTGCACAAATTTTTGTTCTTGTGCTACTCGTGGTCAGATTGCTTTATGTGCAGGATTCTCGTGCACTGAGTATAAAAATAGCATGAGCAGTTGCTTCGAACTTCCTCTCATTTCACTGAAATGTATCAATCAGAGCTGCTTCTTATCTGCCAGAAAGTTGTCTGTCCCTTTGATAGCTGCATTTTTGTTTTGTTTATTTCCTTCTTCCAGGCTGAATTCTTCTAAGCGGGATTTTTTGGGGGGAGGTGGTTGTTACGGGTACTCACAGCTCCTTGCTGTGAGCAGCACAGGTTCTGTTGATGCAGAGCTCCTTTGGCTGTGCTGTGCTCCATCACCCGTGCTATCACCAGAGCCTCTCAGCCGTCAGAGCTGACCTCGGTCACGGAGCTGAAGCACAAGGCAGAGGTTTTAACTCCACTATCAGCATTTCGGATAAACGTTTGGCTTGATGGTAGGAAATTGTTGCCCGAGTCAAGGGTATGTGTGCAGAGGTGGCATCCCTGCAGAGCAGAGGTGTGCTCAGTGTTGGCCGAGTTGTGATGTTTCCATGCAGGGGATGCGCTGGGCAGCGCAGGGGGTTGGTAGCAGCTTCTCACGTGCCTCCATTGGTGGGCAGCCATGGTCCCATCTGGCTGTGGTGGTGCAACACGTCATAGGGTGAGCAGGCTGTGCCCAGCACGGCACAGGAGGGTGCCTCATCTCCTCCATCTGTAGTGGGGTGAGGTAGCTCTGGCCTGGCCCTCGTGGTTGGGCGAACTCTGGTGGTGTCCTTCTCATGATGCCAGCTGTTAATGAAGAGACCCCATGGTTTCAGCCACCGTGACCATTCCTGAGCCTGGAGCCAGCCACCGGGTGGGCTTTGTGGGGTCAGTCATCCCTCTTGGAGGCCGGTGGTCCTGCTGGCTGCCCGCCTACCTTGTCCTCCCCCTTCCCAAACCATCCCTGCCCTGTTCTGTGATGAAGATGCTATGGGACACCACGCTGAAACCTCCCTGAGTTCAGATGAGATGTTTCTTGTGTTCCCTTCGTTCGGTGTTGCCACCCACAGGAGGAGACCACGGGCAGGTAGGACAGAGAAGGAGCGTGGGAGACCATTTGTGTGCTCCTCTGCCTCCCCCAGAACCAGCTCTGTCCAAACCTTTTCTGATTATGACCTCTCCTGAGACCCTCCAAAGCTGGACCTTCTGTGTGCAGTCTCTGTGCTTCCTCGTCCTCACTGTCAGAAAGCTTTTTCTGACATTTATCTTGAATCTTTCCTATTGACTTTTAAGCCCATCACTTTTCCATGGTTGTTGAGAGCAGATTATTTTTGTCCTTGCCGCAGCTGCCTTCTCTCTGCCTTTGTGGCCTCGCTGCCCCTTTCCCACCCGATCTTCCGTTCTCTGGACTAAATATCCCAGCACGTGCAGGTTTTCCTGCAGAGCCCTTGAAAGCACAATCCGATCATTACTGTTGATTTACTGTGGGTTCTCCCCACATCCTTTATTTAATTCAGATCCTCATTCCAGCTGACACCCCACCTGCCCTGCACAGAGCAGTGATTACATTGCACATGCTGGAGATGAGGCCGCTGACTGTAAGTCCCAGCAGAGTGCTCCTTTTCTGCCACAGAGTGATTCTGTGGGCTCGTGTTCAGCGTGTGATCCGGAGCTCCTCGGGTCCCTTCCAGCAGAACCACTGCTGCTGCCTCGTGCTGTGTCCCAGCGCCCGGCTGTTCTGCTGCTTTGTGTTATGCCCAAAGTTCCCGCACTGCAACTTGTGCTCATCACCTCCTCTTCTTTCTCTGTGCCTCAGGAGAGTCCAACTCTGTCTTCTGTAATCCTCGTGCATAAATAGCAATTATGCTTGTCTCTACTAAACAAAGTTATTTTTGTTTTCCTCTCCTCTTTGTATTTCTTGAGCTTTGACAATCATTTTGGTTCCACCCCTGTATTGTACTTGTGCTTCCTCCCAGGTTGGTCTCATCTAGGAGTTCAACAAGAGTGCTCTGCATTCCTCCAGCCAGGCTGCCAATGAGAATTGGGAATGGGGTCCAGTTCCACACGTTTAGAGCATGTTTGGAGTTCGATGGAGAGTCAGGAATTAGTTTTCTGATCAGTTCTGCATCCACTTGGCAGGAGTCTCACCTCCCAGATTCAAGTTCTGTCATTTCTGAGACTGTCACATCAGAGTGCCATAATTTTTGCAGAAGGCAGCAATGTGATATCTTTTGTTGTTCTATTTTTCACGAAGCCTGGCCTGCTCCCCTCTCATAGAAGTAGCGTGGATCCCTTACTCTGGGTTTGCTCTTTGCAGATTACCCTGGTTGGTCTTTTTTTGCAGAGTTCTGCTTAGAATCACAGAACGGCCTGGGTTGCAAAGGCCCACAGTGCTCATCCCGTTCCAACTCCCTGCTGTGTGCAGGGTCACCAACCAGCAGCCCAGGCTGCCCAGAGCCACATCCAGCCTGGCCTTGAATGCCTGCAGGGATGGGGCATCCACAGCCTCCTTGTGCAACCTGTTTCAGTGCGTCACCACCCTCTGCGTGAAAAACTTCCTCCTGATACCCAACCTAAACCTCCCATGTCTCAGTTTAAAACCATTCCTCCTTGTCCTATCACTATCCATCTCATAAACAGCCGTTCCTCCTCCTGTTTATACGCTCACCCCATCTTGTTCTGGACAAGACAACAAAGTTGCTTCATCTCTGGAGCCATGTTCCTTGGTGAAGCCTGTGGTAACATGATTCCCTGTTCAGACATGGAGGCCCTTCGGGGATCATTGAGTTGACTCCCAGTGTCGGAGGTTTCTCCCGCAGGTGTTGGCAGTGTGACTCTCTCCTGCTCTGCAGATCTCGGAGGCGATTCATGGACACATCACCAAACGAGGCACAAGGGCGCATTGTGCCCCAAACGTGGTGCTGTATCGGGACCACCTGGTTCCCCATTCAGTTACAGCTGCTTCATGGTCACAGCCAATTGTGGAGCAAAAGTGGAAGCATGAAGGCAGCACTCCCTGGCTCTGGCGATGCTGCAGCTTTCCCTTTTATTGACTTATTGGGGCACTCCATCCATCCCATGGTGCTTTCCTGTGTCCCGTCCCTTCTGCGCACACCTTGCTCACTTCATGACTCGTCCTTTCTCCGTCTCTTCTGGATCTGTCACACACGTAATTGGGCATCAGAACGTGGTAATCACTCGGAACGATCCGCCTCGAGTCCTTAAAGATTTACACTTGGATGCAAACTTAACGTATCATTTCCCTCGGCTTTCAGCACAATACAAACAGGTTGTTAGATGCGTCTTCTTCCAAGATTTGTATCTTGTTGCTTTAAAATAGGCATCGCGGTCTGAACTCTGCAATTTGCAGTCATGTTGCCCAGGCAACAGAATTTTCTCAAACGGAGTTTTGTTGAAAAATGCCTTCGGTTAACTGAGATTTGTCTAATTTGACTTCAGTTGCCACTGGTGGTGTTTGCACTTGTAACCAGTGACATCATACCTTGTGATGCTATGGGAAGTAATGCGTCTCCTTCTGCTCGTGTAGATGAGCGCCGGTGCTGAGTGGACTCGGAAGGAAATGACAGAGCTGCTTATTTTGCATCTATCTGTGAACTCATGCAAGCTTGCTGCTCCTCAATGTGTGTAAAGCACAGAAACAGCAGCTGCTGTTGGATGCGTTTTACAGAGTTGGTGCGGACGCCAGAAATTTCAGCTGTTGCGGGAATGTTGGTGACGCTTTGTTATTAATGAGCCCCATGTTTCCTTGCTGTCACTACAGTGGTAACCTTGTTCTCCTCCATCTGTCCTCCCGTCGAGCACTCAGGTTGTAGGGGCTGTGGGTCTGTAGGGATGTGTGGAGCTGCTGATCCTGCTCTCCAGTGCTACTGCAGTGGGGATTCAAATGGTTTCTGGAGGTGCAGAATTCCAGTTGGCACTTGGAGGGGTTGTTTGTAGAATAGAATCACAGAGCCATAGAATGGCCTGGGTTGCAAAGGCCCACAGCGCTCATCTCGTTCCAACCCCCTGCTATGTGCAGGGTTGCCAACCAGCAGCCCAGGCTGCCCAGAGCCACATCCAGCCTGGTTCAACCCGCTGTGTGCTAAAGGCGTAGCGCGCCTTCCTCACACTTGCTGCCTTTGCTGTCCAAGTGGGAAAATGGTGCATTTTTGTGCATTCCAAGGCACGTTTGTTAAAAGCCAACATAACTGATTAAAATCATAGAATCATAGAATTTTCTATCCATAGATTGAAAACGTGGAGCCTTTGGGCGATGGGTTGTATCTGGTTGGGCTCTTCGCCTTTCATGGTAGCTCACCAACCCAACTTCCAACTTCCTTCATACTCAAAGTTAAAACTCCCTTGTAATCCAGATGTCCGCAGCGTGGCTTGCAGGGAAAATGAGCAATCAGCTCGTATTGGTGAACCCACATATCTTGGGCTCAGTCTGAAGACGCCGCCATGGTGAAAGACAAGTGTGCTGCATTGCGCATCCTCACACATGGGCGCCCTTGGATGGAGGCCCAGGCACCGCATTTTCTTCAGTACTCACCTGTGCTGAGGGAATCACACCCTTGTTCTTAGTTCTTCACCTTTTTAATTTTAGGTTTTTGTCCTTCCAGCAGTGGGTGGGTGGGATAACTGGTCGCCATCCTTTCCGTCACGCTATTCTGAAGTTTCAGGTGAACAGACCCGGTTCTGTCAGGGTTTCCCCAGTCTTGGTGCTCTGCGGGTCTCTCTTCCAACTCGCGCTGTCGATCTGCATTCCTCCTTTAAGACCCGTGTCCCAAACCCACACCCAGTCCAGATGGGTCGTTGCCAACTCGTGGTTCCTCCTAGAATTACCTCTGTCGATGCAATATCCCCACTGTCTTGTATGGTTTAATTTGAGGTTGCTGATATTACCACGTGTTGTTTCCTGCTTCTTGAAGCCGGTTCTTCTCTGCCCTACATTTATGCATTTGTTTCCTCCATGCCAAGCAGGACGCGTCTTCCTAGACCTGAATTTCATCTCTCTGCTTCTGTCAGCCAGACTCATAAACCTGTCAGTCAGACTTGGCGTGTTGTGCCATTTCCCATTTCCTTTTAACAAGGTTCTCCTAAAACTAAGGAAACTATCATTAAAACAAGAATAAAATCTAATTAGAGTCCGTGGTGTCAAATCTGGTGTGATGTATGCAGGAGAAAATAACGCGGTAAAGCATTCTAAATGCTAAATATGCATTAGTGTTCGTGATGTACCGTACACAGCCGCTGTGAAGAGTTTGGAAAACAATGCAGGTATTGTGGAGATAGTTAATACTTCTTACATTAAATCACTTAGGAAATGTTTTGATGTTTCCAAAAACATTTTAAACAGCCAGGAAGCCGCTCTGGTGAGAGAAAGGTGCAGTGATGAATGGCAACGAGGGGAAGATAAACCCAAATAGGGGCAAAAAATGTGACTGCACGGCAAAGAGAAGGGAAAAGATGTGAATGCCGTTAGTGCGACTATGAAGATGAGTGCAGCTTCTCTGCTAGAACCAGAGGGAAAAAAGGGGAAAGCAGGAGAGGGAGAAAAAGGGGAGTTTGCTCTCAAGAGAGCTGAAATTGCTTTTCTTCTGAATGAAATGAGTGAGCCTGCTCTCTTACGAGCAGCATTCCCACTCAGTAAGTGGGACTTCAGCCCTTGCTTGGTTGGCATACGCCTTGGTCTCATTTCAGACGCCCCAGCAGCTCGGTGTGTGCAGACAAAGCAGCCGGGCGGCTCCTGCTCCGGGTTCTGTGGTCAATGCTTCTGATGGTTTAAGTACTGAAAAGCACTGCTGATCCTCCTCTTCCCTGGAATTTCTCCAGTTTTCCAAGTCCTGGTGTCTTAATGGGGGTGAAAACTTCCCCTGCTGTCTTGTCCTGACTTTCTGTAACTTTCTGTGGTTTGCAAACGCTGTCTGCCATCCTCCTTCATCAGAAGTGATGAGTTCCATACAACCACAGAGTCACCAAGGTTGGAAAAGACCTCCAAGACCATCCAGTCTGACCATCCAGTTCAACCATCCACCTACCAGCAGTATTTCTCCACTCACCCGAATTCCTGCCCATATGCTGTCCCTTGGGAAGAACACATTTCCCGTTCCTCCCCATCCTGCCTTCTTGCCTTCTGTGCACTGCTGCACCTGGATGGACCGAGGACTGACCCACGGCTTTTCTTCTTTGTGACAGCTTTGCAACGTTTTCTCCTGGAAGATCACTGCCCTGTTTAGCTTCCCTTATCAGTCATGATACAGTTGAACTCCGGGCTTCCCATCGCTGGTGTCAGCCCGCAGACCGCGAGAAGCCAATCTGCTGATGAATGGTTTTCTGTCCTCGTGTAACAGGCTGAAAGGTGCTTTGTTTCTGAGAGCCTGAGTGTGGGCATGCTCCAGGAATGTGCCAGACAGACGTACCGCAGCCCTGCAGCCCTGCATAGGACACGCAGCCCCCTGCCCCTGTGCTGCCTCTGTGGGGCACCCCGAGGCGTGTGCTGGGTGCTGCTCCAGGCGCAGCGTAGGCCGCTCACCCAGAAGCAGCTTTCATTTGCCTGACAAACTTTTTCTTTTTTTTTTAAATTTACCTTCTCTCTCAAGGCTTTCTCCTTATCATCATTTTATTTAATTTATTTTCTCTCCCTTTTCATTTGAAGTTTGTCTTGCAGAAATTGATCAGGTTTCTGGCCTCCTGGCTTCCTCCCACTCCTCCTCCAGCCTTCACTGTGAGACTGATCTAATTCTGAGTCAGATGCCATCTCGGTTTCCATTATCCCAATGATGTTGCTGACTCGAAATCTTCCCTGACCTGCAGCAGTTGCGCTCCTATTTCAGATGCCACACTAAAGCCTCTACTTTGCTGCAAGCCCACCAGGTCTTCGTCCTTCAGGCTCAGGCCTGCAGCTCTCGGGAGGTCTCTCACACCCCCCCAGTTGTGATGGTAAGGGCCGTCCTGGGCACAGATCTGTGCTGCTCAGGTCCTTGAGAGCATCTTTCAGTGGTGCAGAGCCCAGATGATAACTAACACTGCCAAGAGGACTGGCCTTTCCTCTTCATCCTGTGCTCTCTGCACTAGATGGCCCCATCCATCATGACTCCATCTGAATGAGGTGGCTGAGAGATACACTAGTTGGTTGATCTATCCTCTCTGCTGTACCCGAGGCACTGTTTTTGCAGAATGCTGGGTTGAAAGGAACCGCTGGGGCCATCTGGTCCAACCCCTGCACCAGCAGGGTCACCCAGAGCCGCTTGCCCAGGACCACCTCCTGGAGTGCCACCATGTTTCAGCTGGTGTCCGTTGCTTCTTGTCCCATCACTGTTGACCTCAGCCTGGCTTCTTTTCCCAGGTGCTGCCCATCTGCAGGTCTTGCATTGCTCTCTGTGATTTGATGATCCCAGTGTCTGTGTGGCCCCGTAGAGCTCTGGCCAAAGCAGTTCTTCCCTTGCAGAATCTTCCTCTGAGCCTTCAGGAGATGCCACCAGCCCACCTTTGGTCTGTGTGGGAAGCTGAAGCTCACTCCTTCCTGCAGCATGGCTGGTTTATGGAAGTGGTGACCTCCAGGGCATCCCATCTGTCAGCTGTAGAGCTGCCCGGTGCCCACGGGTGGAGGCAGGCTGCAGGGGAGGTGAGGTGACCCCCCGCACCAAGGCTGCTGGTGGCTGTCATCCCTACTGGAGAGAGAGGCAAGATTTACTCCTCTGAGTCCGCAGCTCATATTTCTTCTCCTGCTCAAAGGCTTCCATGCCGCTGCCTTAAGTTTTGCAGCTTCCCAGGAGGATTCAGAGTTCACAACTTCCTGCTCCTCTTGATGGAAGAGATCAGAGGATCATCTGCCTCTCTTTAGGACGGTTTTGTGATGCATCTCATTAGGGGAATCATCGTGCTTTTCCAGCAGACCCATATGCCTCATCTGAATCAACCAAGAGGGCTCTCGCTCTTAGGCTGGGGCTGAATGGCTGCAGCTTTGGATTTCTTTTCTGTTTCTCAAATACATTTACCTGATGCAGATGATGAGCAGACACTCCTTGTAGGCTGAGGTGCAGAACTCGCTGCCTGGCTGAAGTGCCTCTTCTAAATCAAGGCCTGTGAGTCCAGTCCATAGGAAAAGAAAAAAGATAAAGGCTCTTTTGCTGTATAGACCACGGGCAGTAAGTTGGGCATTGCCAACACATTGCACGGTTGGTTGGTAGAGACAGAGGGCGTCGGAGATGTGTTTATCTCAGATCAGCTGTGCAGCTCATGCACAGGAGGTCTGTCTATTGCTTGCAGGCAGTGTTTGGTCTACGGTGTAGTCATACAGTGCCTGACCCCAACGACACCTCCTGGCAGCAGCAGACTATCTGCATCTGTGCCATGTCACGGCGGCACACATTGCTGGGAAGGCACTGGGAGTTTCTGCTCGTATGGCAGTCCAGATGGAAGCACCGTCTGCGAGTGGTAGGAGCCACCCAGTAGGACTGCCAGACTTCTGGGAATCTAGAACAAATATAGAACATGCTTCAAAGCTCCTGGCCGAGTGAAGGTAGACAACTCTGCAAGAAGTCCTGACACCCATTCGTGTTGTGCTGCTGTAAATTGTGCTGATCAAAAAGATGACGTTTAGTTCCCCGTTATCTGGGAGACAGAAAACCATGGACACTGCAAAGCCTCTCATTGGAGATAGTCTGCAGAAAGTGGTGTAGAAATAGCAAAGTTGGGCAGGGTATGAGTGCTGCTCAGGGCCTGAGGGGAGTTATGTGCTACAGTACCAAATTGCTGCCTGCGACCAACCAAACTAATGGGCTGCTTTCACAGAACCACAGAATCACAGAATGGCCCGGGTTGGAAGGGAGCTCCAGGATCACGAAGCTCCAACCCCCCGCCACAGGCAGGGCCACCAACCTCCACATTTCATGCCAGCCCAGGCTGCCCAGGGCCCCATCCAACCTGGCCTGGAACACCTCCAGGGATGGACGGGGCATCCACAGCCTCTCTGGGCAGCTGTTCCAGCACCTCCCCACTCTCTGTCAAGAACTTCCCCCTGACATCCAACCTCAATCTGCCCTCCTTCAACTCCAAACCATTTCCCCTTGTCCTGCTGTTATCTACCCTTCCAGAGAGTTGACTCCCTTTTCTACAGGAGGTCCATTCCCTTCTTGCCCAGCAGCATTGCTGATAATTGCACCCATCCTATCCCATATCTGCCACTGCTGCATCTCCATCTGCTCCCTCCAGGCTCCACTCCTGCCTCCCCTCTGTGTTTGCACCCAGCGTTTGTCAGTATGCGTTTTGCACACCCAGGATGGTGACAGCAAAGTTCTGAACTTCTCCAACTGTTGCAGCTCACAGCTGAGGAATACCTCTCAGAAGATGGTGTGCTTTAATGCAGAGCATAAAGTATACAGAGATTTGTTTGATTCAGAGAGCATTTTTTTGCTGTTTTTCCTTAAGTCAGACATTCCAGCAAGGGGAGAGTTTACTTTTTCAGGTACAAAAATGCACAAAAATTCCAGCATTTCATAGTTGCACATTCTGGCCTCTACTTTGTTATCATAAAACTAAACGCTTTCTAATCAGATTTACCTTCCCCCTCTTCTTCTTCCCACTTTGTGAACTTTCCCATCAGTTTTTATGTCACCCGAAGTCTTCCCTCAAGCCAGAAGCATTTGATTGGGACTGACTCAGGGCCAGTTGGTGTTTTGCTGCTCCTCTGTCTCCCAGCTCCCCCCTTCCCTTGTTTGAGAGCTTTGCAATGTGGTACCCCCAGTGGTGACTGTGCCAACTTCAAGTGCTGCAGGACCCGTGCCTTCCTCAGCAGAGGGAATTGCAGCTTTGCTATGGATTTTTTTCTGACCCTGAAGAGCAGATAAAGCTAACCCACCTTGGATCTCCCAGTGTTCATACCCACGAGTATATGCATCCTAGGTGCATATATCCCCTGTTGTATCACCACTGCACAAGGAGAGGGGCTTTGTTTTTTTATTATATTTTTGAATTCCAGGATAGCTGTTCTTTGCACTTCCCGTGGGAAACATCTGCTGCATGTTGGAGCCCTCTGAGGTCTTGGCCGTGGGGCAATCCGCTGCAGGTGGGAGTGGGTAACCTGGAGCCCTGGGCTGAGCTGGAGGCTGTAAGGGGCAGCCTGGTGAGTGCAGTGGGGAGCGGTGGCCCTGCAGCGCTGCTGTGGATGAGTATGGGATTGATAGAGGAAACTGCCCCGATCCTTAGGAAAAGCAACCAAACAGGCTGCACAGAGAGCCGGTGCTGCCCATCCCTGCAGACACCCACAGTCAGAGGATGGGGCTCTGAGCACTGATGGAGCTGTGGGGGTCCCTGCTCACGGCAGAGAGTGGGACCAGGCGGCCTTTGGAGGGCCCTTCCAACCCAGACCATTCTGTGATTCTATGATAAACACATTTCCCATCTCTGTGCCCTCCGTAAAGCTGCAGGGCCCGGAGCTGTGCCCCTGGTGTCCCACGTTGTCTGTTGGACGCAATCGTTCCAGCGCTGGCATCCATCGCGCCGCGAAGCCCCAGCTGAGGCAACAGCGCAATAAGGGAAATCCTTTCATCTTCCTTGCATTTCCCAGTTGGGTTGTGAAATGCAAACAGCTCTTCTCCCTTCGCCGGGGTTGACGTGAGGTGATATTCGTAGCAGACACCTCCTTCAGCGCGTTGCTTCTCGCCTTTCCTGGAAGCTGCGGTGTTTCCAAGGCTGTCACCTGCATGGGATGCGTTGCCTGAACGTCTTTGAAGCTGAAATGCTTTTTCCAAATTGTCCTTTCCAGCCTTTTGCCAGTCTGGGTGCTCAGCCATCGAATCTCCCCACGTTTGGGTGATTTGTCCTTCTGTACCAAAGCTTTTGTTGCCTGTGTCCGGAATGTGACCTTTGGGGCAGCAAACCTTGTGTGCGTGTGTACAGAGAGAGGGGGTGCAGCCGGGGGGAGAGCAGGTTTGGACTCACTTCTCTGTTACTGTGGGCTCATTTTGAGGTTGCACATGGAAGGATTCCTTCTGGCCATCGCTGATCTTGTACAGTTCTGGCTGAGGAGCTGGAGTGTGAATTCCAGGCCCGGGGAAATAAATAAATCACATAAACGTTGTTGAGCTGAGGATAGTAAGACTATTTCTGCTGATAAAGGATCATAGTAGAGAGGTGTGTGTGCTGTACTGAGTCACCGAGTTAAAAATAGCCCTTCGTCACAAGTTGGTGGTAAAATGCAAATGAACCTCGTGTTTCCAAAAGCTGTTCCTGTAGGAGGGCTGAGCAGCTGGAGCTGCGCCCGGCTCCGTCGGTGTCTGGGGGGTTCAGCATCCCATGGAAGCATGGAATGGCCTGGGTTGCAAAGGTCCACGGTGCTCATCCCGTTCCAACCCCCTGCTGTGTGCAGGGTCACCAACCAGCAGCCCAGGCTGCCCAGAGCCACATCCAGCCTGGCCTTGAATGCCTGCAGGGATGGGGCATCCACAGCCTCCTTGGGCAACCTGTTCCAGTGCGTCACCACCCTCTGCGTGAAAAACTTCCTCCTAAGATCCAACCTAAACCTCCTGTCTCAGTTTAAAACCATTCCCCCTTGTCCTGTCACTGTCCACCCTCACAAACAGCCATTCCCCCTCCTGTTTATACGCTCCCTTCAAGCACTGGATGCCCACAATGAGGTCTCCCCCCAGCCTTCTCTTCTCCAAGCTAAACAAGCCCAGTTCCCTCAGCCTTTCCTCACAGGAGAGCTGCTCCAGCCCTCTGACCGTCTTAGTGGCCTCCTCTGGACCCGCTCCAAGAGCTCCACGTCCTTCCTGTGCTGGGAGCCCCAGGCCTGGACGCAGCACTGCAGATGGGGCTTCACAAGAGCTGAGCAGAGGGGGAATCACCTTCGTCTCCCTGCTGGCCCCCCCTCCTTAATGCAGCCCAACGCACGGTTGGCCTTCCGGGCTGCAGGCGCACGCTGCTGGCTCGCGTCCAGCTTCTCGCCCACCAGGACCCCCGAGTCCTTCTCCGCAGGGCTGCTCTCGAGGAGATCTTCCCCCAGTCTGTAGGAACTCCCGGGATTGCCCCGACCCAATGCAGCGCCCCGCACTTGGCCTTGTTGAACATCATCAGGTTCACGTGGCCCCACATCTCCAGCCTGTCCGGGTCCCTCTGGATGGCTTCCCTTCCCTCCAATGTGTTGACCGTTTCCTGATGGGATGGTTGGTCTCAAACATCCACCTGAAGCTCACATGGGTGTGGGGATGGTCCTGGCAGGGTCACAGTCCATCCAGTGCAGGACCTGAGTGATCCAGAGCGATTCCACGAGCTTGCTGTTCTGAGGAGCAGCAATGGATTTTCATGTTCTCCTTCCCATTTCTCTTTGGTTCTTTCCTGTTTTCAGAACCAGGTCCAAAAATACTCTTTTGAAAAATTGTTCTGACTTTTGTGGTTTCAGGTTGGAGATGGGGACCAACCTGCACTCCAAAGAGCGGTCAGCACTGCACAGCTGCCCAGGGCAGTGGGGAGTCCCCATCCCTGGGGGTGTTCAGTGACCACAGGGATGGGGCACTTGGGGACGTGGTCAGTGGGCACGGTGGGATGGGCTGGAGTTGGATTGGTGATCTCAGAGCTCTTTTGTGCCTGAATGATTCTGTGATCTTATCAGTGCCTACCAGCCATTCCTAGCCGGTGTCAGGCGTACAACCGCCGAGCTGTGAGGAGACGGGAACGGTGATCTGTGAGCTCTCTTTGCCACCCTTTTGGTGCACAACCATCGACAGACGCTCTCCCTGCAATGCTGGGAGGGTTTTCACCTTGGGGTTACTGGCTGGGCGAGCTGAGGCAGAACAATTGTTGGCTCCGCATCCCCCACGGAAAGCAGCTGTTGTCAGTCCATATGGTGCAGTCTGTGCAAGCAAGCACGGGATCGGTGCTGCTCAGAGCCGCTCAACTCTCTTCCCTCACTCTCATTTCAGGTGGCCATAATTGCAGGAAATTTTGAGTTGGCTGAAATCATCAAAACCCACAAAGAGTCCGATGTTGGTGAGTTGGATCTTTTTTTCTTATCCTCTTTTCTCCCTTTTTTAATCTTCCTGTGGAGTTCAGGGCTGTTGTCAGGCGGGTGTGTGACCTGCTGGTCTTGTGGTGCTGCTCACAGTGGCTGGCACAGCCTGCAGTTTGCTCTGGGTGTCGGGAGCAGCAGGATGGATCCACTTTCCTTCTGGGGCCAGCAGTGTTCAGCTCGTTTGTCCAATGCGGTGTTTGCTTACGGCTGCTGAGATTGCCAAGGTAAAGAACGAGCCGAACCGTTAGTCTGGAGCGAGCCTGAAAAGCACATTGTGAAACCTTTTACCTTTTCTCTTGGTGCATTTTTATGGCCGTTCCATACTGGAGCTCCTCTCCTGCAAAAGCTGTTAGCCAGACGTGGGGCAGGGAGACGCGTCTTCTCGCAGCGGGGCTGATGGCTGTGGAGCTGCCCCACAGCAGAGCTTCTATAAGTGAAGTAGCACCCATTGCTTCTTTCAGTTTGGGATTTCCTGCACCACCTTTTCCTTCACAGCATCTCTTCGCTCCTTTTGTGGTGTAGAGGTTATCATGCAGTATTGCACGTCATGCAAAGCTGACCTCTAGGTCAGGTGTAACAGCAGATGGGAGCAAAGAAGGAGAGGTGTTTGAAGGGATGTCATTTGCCTTCCCAGGCAGCCGCTGTGCATGGAGAGCCCTGCTCTCAGGCAGTAGCTGGACGTGTGCTGCTGATGCACGGTAGTGAGTGAATTCCCGATTTTGCTTTACTTGAACACGCAGCTTTTGCTTTACCTCTTGAACAGTCTTTATCTCAATCTGTCAGTTTTCTCACTTCTTACTTTTCTGATGCTCTCCCCAGTCCTGCCTGGGGAGAGCGGCTGAGAGGCTGCGTGGTGCTGAGCTGCCTACCAGGGTTAGCCCACAATGGGTCATAGGTGGAATACGACTTGTGGAGCCTGGAGCAGCCTCCAGGTATTGGGCTTGGTTCTTGGAAGCATCTCTCCGTCTGGGAACCTGCACCCCAGCTCGTCCTTTCATCACTTTTTTCTCAGGCAGCTCTCACTAACAGCTGGATCGCAGAACCACAGCATGGCCTGGGTTGCAAAGGCCCACAGTGCTCATCCCGTTCCAACCCCCTGCTGTGTGCAGGGTCGCCAACCAGCAGCCCAGGCTGCCCAGAGCCACATCCAGCCTGGCCTTGAATGCCTGCAGGGATGGGGCATCCACAGCCTCCTTGGGCAACCTGTTCCAGTGCGTCACCACCCTCTGAATGAGCTGCTGAGGACCTTTGAGGAGAGTCGGAAAGGATTTGGGGAAAAGGCTAAGACTTATCAGGAAGTGTTAGAAACAGTGCTCACGAGAAGGCTGTCCTATTAATCCAAGTGGAGAGAGACTGCAGTGGGAGGGGTATGGGAGAAAATGACCTCCAAAGGTCTCTCCCAGCCTCAATCTTTTGGACTGATATCCAACGGAATGGCACAATTTTATTGAGAAAGTTTAAGGAAGGTGGCACGAAGCCGTGTCAAGTAAGAATGAATTGTCTGTGCTTTAGATAGGTCTGTGTGTACAAAATAGGTCAGATAACAGTTGCGAGCTGATCGCACGCAAACCAGCAGGTCCAGATGGCATCCACCTGGGGTCAATGGAACTGGCAGATGAACATCCAGGCAAGGAGAAATTGCTTTCCAAAGTTCATTAAGAACTGAGAAGTGCAAATGTGTGGCTGGAGGAGAGTGGGTTATTTGGGAGCACTGTTTGGGGTGGGAAAGGGGTCGGCGTTAGGTGTGGGGGCTCTGGAGCAGCTCCTGGCAGGGCCGTCTGTCTGCTCCATTGGCATTCAAGTCTTAAACCTGCTTCAGTCAGCGCCTGCCAGCCATGTGCAAAACTCGGCGTAATCAGACGCGCTCCTCACTCCCTGTTCCTCACCACAACGTTTGCAGCAGCATTAATTGCACGCCGTTTTGTACCACTTGGATCTCACGTCAGCTGCTCGGTAATTTTCACCATTTCTTTCTGGGAAGCTCTCTTAGTCTGCAAGTTTTCCAGTGTTTGTTTCAGCTAATGAGCGGCTTTGCCATCGTGATGTGGTACAAATGCCTCTCCCTGCTCCTTTTGGAGCATTCGTCTGCATCTACACAACAGCCCAAAGGCCATCGGAGCTTTCCTTCCTTCCGTACGCCGCTTGGCTTTTTAATGCTTTGGCTCCCCTTATCCATTTTGAATGTATTGTAACTCCGTATTGATTTCAGTTATTTTCCATGATTAGAGGATAAATATACCCTACAATGCCAACTGATGTCTGCAGTTTGCTGCTTTTGTCCGACTGAGTACTTAACCGTGGCTGCTTTATTTCACAATCGTGGTCCTATGACTGCTCTTCCTTTTTTTAACTCGTTTTATGCATTTTAACTCATTTTATGCATTCCTGCTCTTCCTACATGGAAGGAGATCCGGGGGAAACAATACAACATTAGTTCAGTACTGAGAAATTGGTCTTAAGCGTTACATGTACGTAAGAGTGGTTGGGTCCGTCTTCCCTCTTTTAATGCCAAATAGAATCGGGTCGTGACTCACGGTCACTAAGCAACCGCCAACTTCGAGTCAGAGGAATTAGTCCATCATCAATCATAATGAGACCCAAAGTAGTTGCCCCGTATTACATAAAAATGCCTTTTTTGTTGGGGAATTCCGATCTGATGAGATCACCAGCATTTGTCTGTGAAGCTGAAGTGCGTCGTCACTGCAGCGGCTTTGCATGGGGGCAGTGGTAGGGGGGGGGGAGTGCCTCACCCCCTCTGGTCCGGTTCAGCAGCTCTGCTGACCCACAGCGGCCTGTTCTTTTGGGATGCATCCACCTCTTGGCTCACATCTGCTGGAAATCCTGCAGCCCTGGCTCCCTGGTTGCTCTGTATGGGAGCATTGGTGGCACAGAGCCCTCCTCTCTCCTCTTACCTTGGAACAGATATTTTTTTCAAGGTGTTTAGGAATGTGAAGACCTAAATTGGGCCTAGCAAGGGTCAGAAAGTGACAGGGACACCTAACTCCTCATTGTGTCCTTCCCACGTGGAGAGATGATGAGCAGTGCATATCCCAGTGCATGTGTGTGTGAGCGGACAGCAGGGCATTAATTCAGACCGTGACACTTCTGGACAATTCCATGAGTCTTCAAGCCCTGAATCGTCCATTGTGGTGAAAAAATACCCAGCTTTGTGACACTGTATAATGCAAACCAAATCATAGAGTCGCAGCATGGTTGGGGTGGAAGGGACCCCCAGCCCCACCTCTGCCGTGGGTTGGGTGCTCCCATCACTTCAGGCCCACCCGTGGCCTGGGGCACCTCCAGGGATGGGGCACCCACGGCTCTGGGCATAACTGCCAGCAGGCTCTGGGGACATGCGGAGTGGCTTACAGCAACTCAGATAAACGTGGGAGACAAGCAGAAGTAGAGGCTATGACCTACATTTCTTCCTTTGCAACTTCTTCTCTTGATTCCTTCACAAGGAAATCTTTGGTAGATGTTGAATAACTTTGCATCAAAGCCATTAATAAGTACTCGTACAATCAAAAGCTTCGTTTCTTTTTGCCTGATTGTGTCAGATTTCCCAGAAGGTGTAGAAAATGTGTAAGTTTTTGCTGAGCTTATTCTATCACCCGTGCTTTCTTTGCCAGCGACCTGTGTGTGTGTCTGTGTGTAGGTCATTGGTAAAGGTAAAAAGCATGTATATGACTGTACCAAGAACCAGCTCGCTGAATGATTTTGGAAATGGTTCCCACTGTTTTTCTCCATTGATCCTTCTGTTTGGCCAGACTCTGGAGCCAGGGAGGTGAGGGAATCGCTGTCTCTCAAAGTGTTCCATGAATGTGTAGATGTTGTGCTGAGGGACATGGTTTAGTGGGGAAATATTGGTGGCGGATGGATGGCTGGACTGGGTGGTCTTGGAGGTCTTTTCCAACCTTGGTGGTTCTGTGGTTCTGTCTATCTGGGTAAGTGGAAACCTGTAGGCCAGCAGTGGTGAAGAGATGATGAGTTAGAGAATAGCGAGTTTCTATGTGACTTTCTTTCGTGTGCCATCTACAAAGACCTTTTCCTCACTGTTGTCAGTCAGAATACTGAGCTACCTGAAGCCTTCGTCTCACCAGCCCTTCAGTTCCTAAGGAAAGAGTTCTCTGTTAGAATAAATAAAATGTGGTTGACTGTGGTGGGGCAGCTCCTGGGTCCTGCTGGAAGGTGATAATCTTCGGATGAATGAGGTGATGTTCGAAGGTCCCTTCCAACCCAACCCAACCCAAATGGTTCTATGAATTACAGTAAAGCAGAGGTGAGATCTGTGCTCTTCTCAGCACATCACATTCAGTGGTCTGAGCTGGAGGTGTCACACAGCAGGAGTCCTGCTGTGGTCCTGAGAGCACAGATGCTCTGCAGAAAGTCACTCCTACTACTTCTCTGGAAGAGTGGTCAGGCACTGGAATGGGCTGCCCAGGGAGGCGGTGGAGTCACCAGCCTGGAGGTGTTCAAGGAACGTTTGGATGTTGTGTTGAGGGACATGGATTAGTGAGAACTATTGGTGACGGGTGGGTGGTTGGGCTGGATGATCTTGTCGATCTTTTCCAACCTTGGTGATTCTGTGATTCCTAGCCAGGAAAATTGAGCTGAGTCGTGATGGCTGTCAGTGCTTGTTTGGAAATGGCATTAAAATACCGACTTGGTGAACTCAGTGTGCATTCATCGTTGGGCACAGCGCTGGGAGGAGCAGCAGCTGTCGTGGTGGATTCCCCTCACTGAGGAGCACTGCCTGCACCTCATGGTGGGGATCTGCTGCCCTCTCCTTGCTGGGGGATGTGGTGGGAGCGTTCTCGCCTGGGGTTGGCTGGGTGTGTGATCTGCATCCACGACAGCATCTCCTGCGCTGCTTTTGCCAGTGATCTCCATGTGTGTGTGTGGTTCATCGGTAAAGATAAAAAGCATTTATACAACTGTACCAAGAGCTAACTGTCCTCTGGCACTTCAGAAGGAATCATAGAATGGCCTGGGTTGCAAAGGCCCACAGTGCTCATCCCGTTCCAACCCCCTGCTATGTGCAGGGTCGCCAACCAGCAGCCCAGGCTGCCCAGAGCCACATCCAGCCTGGCCTTGAATGCCTGCAGGGATGGGGCATCCACAGCCTGCTTGGGCAACGTGTTCCAGTGAAGGAGGGAGTATTGGACGTAGAGGCCAACGGTTCAGTGAGTGCTATTGCAATTCCTTGGAACTTGACTGCAGCTTTTGGCCTGCCGGCTGGAGCGTACAGAGCCAAATCAGCATCCTTGATGGCCGTCCTTGGAATTGCGGGGGGAAGTTTGAAAGAGCAGCTGAGAACCTCCTCCCCTGCACTGCTCACAGGTGAATTGGCTGCACCTTTGGGGACAGCATGGAGGAAAACCAGCAACTTTAATTAACGTGTATTTTTAGCAGCTTCAATTTCAGCTACACAAATACAGAGTAATGTCGGCTCCCGCTGTGCAGAGCTGTGCTGCCAGCAGAGGAGTGAGCAGGGGGAGAGAGGAGGGGCTGTGTCCAGCAATGGAGCACCAAATGTGAGCGCAGGTAGTTGAGAGCCACATGGAAACAACTGGAGAAGTGGTTGGGGAATGCTTTCATTTTTGTTAATTGGAAAAGCAAAGCATGACGAGGCTCTGATTTCTGCCTGAGGAGCGCTTCTCAGTGCCTAAAATCATAGAATGGAATCACAGAATCATGGAATAGCCTGGGTTGCAAAGGCCCACGGTGCTCATCCCGTTCCAACCCCCTGCTATGTGCAGGGTCGCCAACCAGCAGCCCAGGCTGCCCAGAGCCACATCCAGCCTGGCCTTGAATGCCTGCAGGGATGGGGCATCCACAGCCTCCTTGGGCAACCTGTTCCAGTGGGTCACCACCCTCTGGGTGAAAAACATCCTCCTAAGATCCAACCTAAACCTCCCCTGTCTCAGTTTAAAGCCATTCCTCCTTGTCCTATCACTGCCCACCCTCATAAAGAGCCGTTCCCCCTCCTCTGGAGCTGGCAGCTCTGATCAGCCCTGGCCTTGTGTCCCTTTCCTTCGGCTTTCCTTCCTGGAAGTGATACCTGGAAGTCTCCTGGAGCAGCTGGGAGGTGCTCAGTGCCTCCTTCCTTCGCCTTGGTAATTTTCCACTGTTAAAATGTAAATGTAGCCTCTCAGCCTGGAACTGCGGAGACATTTGCACTTGGTGCGCTTTTGCTCTTTTACATGAATATTTAACACTGAGCCAGTATATCTCTAAATAACCTCACAGTGTTGATTACCTCTTGGCTCATTACCCGCAGCTCAGGGCTGCCTGGAGCTGCTCAGGTGCCGCTCAGGTGCCGGCACAGCGCTGCCGGTCCTGGGGCTCCTCGGGGAGCTCTGCCACACCCCACAGCAATGGAGCAGCGAGAGGCATTTCCAGCCCCGAGCTTTGCATTCCTCCTTCTGCAGGGCGAAAGCAAACATGGAAGTGTCAGATTAGCTGGGCTGGCTGGATCATGGCTGTACTTCTTGGAGCAGCGCTGTCATGGTAACTGGAGTGATTCATTTTGCTGCAAGATCCCCAGTAAACACACTTTGATTAAACTCTTGAGAAGGTATAGAAAAGAATCTTCAAAGCTGATTGTATGAACTGCGCCGAGTTTTGCCTTTATTGCTCTCGCTTCCCTCCCTTCCCCCCTGGGGTTGGGGGTGGAAGCCCTCCTTGGAGCAGGATGCCTGCACCTGCTGGCTGCAGGTTGGGCTCAGCTCTTCCTTGTTGTTATTACCAATTTCAGGTGGTTTGGGCGCAGTGAGAAGCTGCTTCGGGCTCCCTGTGTCACGCTGTGCTTTGAGGCATTGTGGCGTGGCAGAGCCTCCTGGTGAGGGCTTCCCCTGGCAAACCAAGGCAAAGCAGCTCTCCCCGTTACAGCTTCACAGACTCACTGAGATTGGAAAAGACCTGTGAGATTCCTACCCCATCCCACCGTGCCCACCGACCACGTCCCCGAGTGCCCCATCCCTGTGGTCACTGAACACCCCCAGGGATGGGGACTCCCCCCTGCCCTGGGCAGCTGTGCAGTGCTGACCGCTCTCTGGAGCACAGATTGCTCCCCATCTCCAAGCTGACCCTCCCAGCGCACCGTCAGCCCAGCCCCTCCCGTCCCATCGCCATTCCCTGCGGATGGAGACCAACCCCTCCTTCACTCCATCCTCCTTTCAGGAGGGGCAGAGAGCGCTGAGCTCTCCCTGAGCCCCTCTGCCCCACACTGCCCCATCCCCCTCCCCCAGCCGCTCCCCACAGCGCTGTGCTGCAGACCCCCACAGCCCCGCTGCCCCCTCTGGACACGCTGCAGGGCCTCGGTGTCTCTCTGGCAGCGAGGGGCCGACGCTGAGCGCAGCACTGAGCTGCAGCCCAGCAGTGCCATGCAGAGGGATTGGGGGTATCAGGGCTGTGTGCTGGGCTCTGCTCCCAGCCAGAGAAGGGCTCTTGTGCAGCATATGTGCTGTGGTATCGTTCCGCCCCTCACTCCTGCACGGCTCTGCTGTTTGCACCCCCAGGACAGAAGTGCCCTCAGCAGTTGTGCTTTCTGCATGCTGGCCATGCTGCTGTCAGCTGGGCCTGTGCTGGGAGCGATGGGACACCCATTGTGTGCAGCCCGGAGCATCACAGCCTTCCCATGCAGGAAGGAGCCTTCACGAACACACATCTATGTCCTGCACTGCCCTGTGTATGCCGTGACCCTGCACACATTCCTGGCGCCTGTGCTGACCTTGTGACAATGCCTCTGCCAAGTGCTGGTTTTCTAATGGACTTTCGCATGCAAATAAATGCACCCGTAGCAACCTTCAACTCCAGACTGTCTCCACCATCGGCTGCTTCCTTTTGGAGTGCATTGTACAGATTTCCCCCCATGCAGCATGGGTTCCTCGTCTGTCCTTTCTGCCATGTGGCCGAAGCACAGCATCCTATTCTGCCATGTGCACCAGGTTCTGTCTCCATCTTGTTGCATAGCACAGTTGAGCATAGTTTTGTGCCTCTGAACGTCTGATTTCTGCTGAGAGCAGACCTGGGCTTGCACTGTACCTGCATGGCACAGCGTGGATGGAAGCACGCATCTATTTGAGGGCTTTGAAGAATCTCTGGAGAAGAGCCCTATATCTTTCCTACAAGCGATAGCTGTGTTCTTCTGATTGCCCTCCTCCTCCTGCAGCAGCCTGCATGCCTGCTCTTCTGCATTCTCGGTTAAAGCCAGGCTTGCTAAGCAGGTGCCATCATCCCTGGGTCGCTGACTTCTCTGCAGCTGCACAGTGATCCCGAAATGAGCCCTGAAGCGGTTTGGGCTGCAGATTGAAGTGCTGAAGCTGGGGCAGACGAGGTGTCCTCCAGCAGTGCCTGGGCTGTGGGACCTCCCGGGGCTTTGCTGAGCCCTGAGCTCTCCTCTGCCAGGATAGGTGCCTGGGTCCCAGCCCGCAGCTGCCGTGCCCAGGAGGCACCCAAGAGCCAAAGCTGCTTCACAGCCCACCTATACATCATTGGAGAGCCTCTGCTCTCGTGGTAGTAATAGAAAATAGTTGTTTTCCGCTCTGTTTTTGGACTCCTGGCTCCCTTGCCCCTAAATCACACTTTGGCAATGGAGGGAGCTGTCTCAGTCTCACCTTACGTGGGGTTACTGTGCACTGGGCCCGCACTGAAATCCCTCCTGTCCTTCAGGAGGCTGAACTGCAGCTGTACTGCTGTTCTCAGAGCATGCTGCTGGGGTTCAGTGCTCAGGAAGCTTTGGCTTTGCAGTCTGTGACGTGACCTGGAAACCTCTTGTTTGCTGCTGTGAATGCTGTGCCATGCAGTGCCGCAGGGACGTTTGTGTTTGGCGTTCCGTGGGTGGGTTTGGGATCAGCAGACCGGTCCTGAGCTGCTTTCTGCAGCCCCACTGGTGTGAGGCTGAGACGTGGGTTGTTTCCCTTTGTTTTTGGGGTGGATGTGATCATTTTGGTGCTGGGAGAGAGCAGTCTGAGTGCGCACAGGGATGGGCGCGGAGCGTGGAAATGGGTGATTAATGGGACAGCGCACATCAAAGCGCTCACACTGCCCCGTGGCAGAAATCAAAGTGCCTTCCCTCTTGCCAGGGAGCCCTCCAGCACTCTGCCTGTGTCCCATTGCTAACCGCTCGTGCTTGCAGTGAGCAGCTCATGATGAGGTCCACTCCAGCTCTCCCTGCACGCAGTCCGTGCTCAGCGCTCCTCGGTTCCGCCGAGACCAAGGGGAGCAGAGACCTCACACAGCCCAGAAGGGTCTCTGCCAGGTGTGCTGCTTTCTTCCCTTGTAAGATGAGTCACTGCTTGCTTTTTTTCTTTTTTTTTTTCTTTTTCTTTTAATCTCCTCTTATTTTGAATGCTAGCAATGTTTCTATTTTATTTTATTTTATTTTATTTTATTTTATTTTATTTTTCATGGAGGTTGTGTTCCTTATGAGCCCCTGCCAGTTGGGGATGTTCTGTGATCACAGAATCACAGAATGGCCCTGGTTGGAAGGGAGCTCCAGGATCACGAAGCTCCAACCCCCCCGCCACAGGCAGGGCCACCAACCTCCACATTTCATGCCAGCCCAGGCTGCCCAGGGCCCCATCCAACCTGGCCTGGAACACCTCCAGGGATGGACGGGGCATCCACAGCCTCTCTGGGCAGCTGTTCCAGCACCTCCCCACTCTCTGTCAAGAACTTCCCCCTGACATCCAACCTCAATCTGCCCTCCTTCAACTCCAAACCATTTCCCCTTGTCCTGCTGTTATCTGCCCTTTCAAAGAGCTGATCCCCCTCCTGTCTGTAGGCTCCCTTCAGGTCCTGGAAGGCTGCAATGAGGTCACCCCGCAGCCTTCTCTTCTCCGTGCTGAACAAGCCCAGCTCCCTCAGCCTGTCTTTGTAGGGGAGGTGCTGCAGCCCTCTGAGCATCTTTGTGGCCTCCTCTGGACCCTCTCCAACAGCTCCCTGTCTTTCTTGTATTGGGGGCCCCACACCTGGACACAGCGCTGCAGATGGGGCCTCGTGGGCAGAGCAGAGAGGGACAATGCCCTCCCTGTCCCTGCTGGCCACCCCTCTGCTGATGGAGCCCAGGATACCACTGGCCTTCTGAGCTGCAGGAGCACACTGCTACCTCCTGTTCAGTTTTTCATCCATCAGGACCCTCAGGTCCTTGTCTGCAGGGCAAGATCCTTCCTTCTCTCCAGGTTTGGTGCCAAGCCTGGCGATGCTGGACTCTGAGGGATGATGATGAGCTCCGGGATGACCACCCCGATGCTGTGGTGGGGCTGTGGCTGCAGATCTGGAGCTCTTGCTGCTTGTTTTGGAAACCCAGTATGGGATGGGGCTGTGTGTGCAGGGTGAGCGTAGTGTGGCGTGGAGCTCCAGGGCCTGAACCCCTCTGTGATGGGTGGCCGCTGCTCCTGGCTGTGTCCCAGGCACCCAAGAACAGGCCAGGCAGGTTCTTCTAGATCTTGTGTATTTACATGGTGAATGCTTTCAATAAGTGGGATTGCCTCTTGGCTGAGTGCTGCTGAGCCACACCACAGGGCTCACTGCTTCCCTGCTGGACCAGCAGCCTCAATGTCCTCCCAGTGGAGCTGCCCTGTGTTTGGCTCACAGCTGCTATGGGTTTGCAGCCTTTCACAGCTTATGGTCCCATTGGGTTCCACCTGGGCTCTGGGTCCCTGGCAGCATCCCCTTGGTGTGTTCCTCCCTGTTTGCTTTGGGAGCTGTTGGGGAGGGTCCAGAGGAGGCCACAAAGATGCTCAGAGGGCTGCAGCACCTCCCCTACAAAGACAGGCTGAGGGAGCTGGGCTTGTTCAGCACGGAGAAGAGAAGGCTGCGGGGTGACCTCATTGCAGCCTTCCAGGACCTGAAGGGAGCCTACAGACAGGAGGGGGATCAGCTCTTTGAAAGGGCAGATAACAGCAGGACAAGGGGAAATGGTTTGGAGTTGAAGGAGGGCAGATTGAGGTTGGATGTCAGGGGGAAGTTCTGTACTGTGAGAGCGGTGAGGTGCTGGAACAGCTGCCCAGAGAGGCTGTGGATGCCCCGTCCATCCCTGGAGGTGTTCCAGGCCAGGTTGGATGGGGCCCTGGGCAGCCTGGGCTGGCATGAAATGTGGAGGTTGGTGGCCCTGCCTGTGGTGGGGGGTTGGAGCTTCATGATCCTGGAGCTCCCTTCCAACCCGGGCCATTCTGTGATTCTGTGAAAGATGTTCAGGCCAATGGCTTTCATCCCCAGTCCGTGTTCAGCACTTCTAGTAAAATTAACTCTGCCTTTATTTCAAGAGCCGTGCTTGAAGGATGTGGATCGCTTTGGTTTGACAACAGATCTTTGAGAGCAGCCAGGAACTTCCTTGCGTTTCCTGCGACTGTCTCCAATTTCTGATAATTTTTAAACCTGTCAGCTCCTGTGACATGCACCCATTTCATATTTGCTTCTTTGATTTTATTAAGGTGTTTTCCTACGAGCGGTAATGTAGTACAAAATTAAATGTCTCCTGGAGATCTGTCGTGTTGGGATGACAGGCGGATCCAGGGCAGCCCCCGTCAGCCCAGCACATTGAGTGGCACCGCTGGGAGAGCGGCCGTTCGCCCTGAGTTCAGCTTCGCTGCCTCGGGTTGTGTTGATGGCAGTGACCGTAGACTGGAGTCCTGCAGACTCCCTAAATCCACAGCACATTTTTCCATGGTCTGGACCATTCCTCTTTCCATCGGCCATCTCGTGTTGCTTCTGGGCTCCCTTTTTGTCCCACTTGCCCTGTGGGCGCCCTGGGTGCTGGGCACGGTGCTGCCAGCAGAAATCCCCCCTCCACGTGGTTGGAACTCAGGGAACAAACGCATCAAGTTGCCATGGCAGCAGGAAGGTTTACAGGAGCCTGAAATCGTTGTGCTTTGAACCTAAAATGCTCCTCGGGAAAATATTCCGAGTGCAGCAGTGCTGGGAGGGCTCTCAGGCACCCAGCGATGGAGCAGAGTGAGACCTCCGAGATTCCCAAATCCAACCCCAGCCCATCCACACCAACCTTGTCCCCATGGCCGCATCCACACGGTTCTTGAACACCTCCAGGGATGGGGACTCCTCACTGCCCTGGGCAGAAGTTGGATTTGGTGATACTTGTGGGTATTCCAATCTGGGATGTTCTGTGATCCGATGAAGTGAGCTGGATGCTGTTGTCGATGTTCCCTGCTGAAGGCTGCCGCAGATGCGAGGCTCGCTTTAAGCGCACTGAGCTTCAGAATGAAAACAGTTTCATTGAGAAAAATGCGTCTTTCCTGACCCGAGGTCTGCATCACTTGGGCTCCACAGTGCACACATGCCATGGCTGCAGCACAGCGCTCGTCCCTCCGTGTCTACGTGAAATTCCATGTGCAGTCATCCTCCCTCTGCAGAGCAGCTGGCAGAGCTGGGATTTGGCATCTCCAGGGGGCTTTCTGCAGTCTGCTTCTTCCAGACACTGCTAAGGGTTAGGAAAAGGGGCAGGAAGGGCAGGCTTAACTCCAGACCTGAGGAGTAACTTGTGGCCAGCATCACTGCCAGTGACCGTGTGCATGTGCCCACCTCCGGGCCAGGCTGTGGCCTGCAGGAGGCCCCACTGGTGGCCCTGACCCTCACCATGGCTGTGGCCCCACTGAAGGTTCCCTGGTGCCTCCCCAGATGCTGCCTCCAAACCCTCTTGATCCAACTCTTCCACTCCTTGTGCTCCCAGCCCATGCCTGTTCCCTGGGAGAGCAGCATGCACCATGTGCCATGCTGGGATGGGAGCTGGAAGCAGATGGAGCCCATCCTTGTCTGTTCTGGCTCTTCCTGTGCTCCCATAAGGATATGCCTCCTCTCCTGGGTGGCGAGGTCCTGGCACGACTGCCCAGAGTGTGGGTGCCCCATCCCTGGGGGTGCTCAAGGCCATGGATGGGTTCTGGGCAGCCTGAGCTGGTGGGAACACCGAGCCCATGGCCGGGGTGTGGCGGAGGGGCTTTGAGTTCCCTTCCAACCCAACCATTCTATGATTCTGAGATGATTCCTGCCCCAGCTCCGCGCTCCTTCTCTGCTGTCATCTTCCTGCCCCAGCATGGCCATAGAATCACAGAATCATTGAGGCTGGACAAGACCCCTGAGATCCCCTGTCCAACCCCAACCCATCCCCACCATGCCCATTGACCATGTCCCCAGGTGCCATATCTACTCCTTTTCTTGAGCACCTCCGGGGACAGTGACTCCACCGCTTCCCAGGGCTCCCCATTCCAATCAATGCCGCACCACTCACCGCCCCGCTGCGCCCTGCACACCCAATTCCTAATGCCACTCTCCTGCCTCTTTTGCAGTGCCTTTCAGAGAAACCCCCAGCTACACCAAGCGGAGACGGATCCTCGGTGCCGGCAGCCTCTCCTCCCCTCGCATGCTGCAGCGCTCGGCCAGCGACAACAACCTGAAGGCGGAGAGCCGGGCGTCCTACTCGCCGGTGCCCTCCCTGCGCAGCCTCCCCCCCCAGCTGCTGGCCCAGATGCAGGAGGCTGCGGTGGGGGTCGGTGGCGGGGATGGCAGCCTGGCCAGCTCGGGCAGCGCCCGCAGCGCCCACAGCCGCTCCCCGTCCCTGCAACGCGTGCAGGAGGAGAAGGAGGTCGACCTGCCCACGCTCCGGAGGAGCAGCCGCAGCAAGGCCAGGTGAGGGCTGGGTGGGCACAGTGGGACGGGGCTGCGCCATGGCTGTGGCGTGCATTGGCACCCGTGGGAGCTGTGGTGGGACACAGGATGGCACCAGCCCATCCCAGCAGTGTGTGGAGCAGGGCTGCTCGGGGCTTGGCATGGGCACAGTGGGGGCTGCTTCAATCTTCTCCCCACCCCTCAGTCTAATTTTGCGTCTCAAAAGAATGGTGAGTACATCGATTCCATGTTGTGCTTGTTGTTGCCATGGCAATGAATGCATCTTGAAAACTAATACTTGGAGGTGGCACACTGCAGAAAAGCTGGCCCTGTATGTGTCCGAGCCGGCTCCTGGCTGTCGCTGCCTCCTGCATACCTACGGGTGGTTGCTCTCTTGAACCCACTCGGGCCTGGGAGCGGCTGGTGGGCATTGCCACGCTCCCGTTGATGGGTCAGCACAGGACCAGCACTCACTGTGATACAGGGACAGCAATGGCCCATCCGTGTGGCAGTGAATTTTGTTCTCCCGCTTCTCCCTTGTCACCCGCTGACCGTGAGCAACGCAAGCTCTGGCTCTGCCGCTGCTCTGCCTTTGGGTGGAACCAAGGCACGAGTGCTGATTTAGGGCAGAGACCTCCCTGGTAAAGTGCTGCTGCAGAGCAGGAGTTGAGGAGAAGGCCTGTTGGTGAGGGCTGGGTTTTGGCTTTGCTTCATGAAGTCCTGTGTTGGAGAGGCGAACCGCGGCCGTGCCTGGTGTAAAGCAACGTCTGCTAGCGGGGGCTAATGGGAAACTCCAACAATGTGTGGGCAGAGCAGGAGGCCGCAGAGTGGGTGCCAGCTGTGGGCTGTCCTTGGGCTTGCTAATGAGCAGGGAATAGGCTTGGGCAGCAAAGAGCCCATCTGCAGGTGACAGCTCTTTACATTAAACGCCGTACAGAAACAACTTGGAGGGTCTTTGAGGTGATCTGAAGAAATCAAGGAAACAGAGGCATGTCAGTGAATGAAAAATAAGGAGAATAAATGCAGAATAGCTACGAGAGGGGACAAAGAATTGAACGGCTCGAGTCCTCGGCAGGATTCCTAATTAACGGTTTAACCTGAGCGAGGTTGCAGGTTGTTTCCTGTGCAGCTCGTTGGGGAGCTCTGCTCGGTGTGAGCTTCAGAACAAAGCATGGTGGTACCACATCACTGCGGGGGGTGGTCGGGGAGGGTGTGGGAACAGCCCGGTGCTGTGGTCAGAAGCTCTGCCGGCACCTCTGAGTGAGTGGGGACAGCCTGAGCTCCACGCACGGCGTGAAAACCATCGTCAGGAATTTCATAGCAATGAAAAGATGCTCTGCTCCAAAGGGAGATTTGGGAGAGCGGGGTTGTTACCTTAGAAACGACACGGATGGGAGGAAAAATGTTAAAAATATTGGGAGTATGGAATGGCTTCTGAGAGGGAAATAGGGAGCATCTGGTTGTTTCGTGGCACCAAGAAAAAAAGGGCATGCAATGGAATTGATGGCAAGCAAATTCAAAACCAGGATGAGATGGTGCTTTCCCCTGCGCTTAGCTCTGCAATTCACCGCCTCGGGAGCTTACTACACAGGGGCACAGTGTGATTATAGAAGCATTAGGAGGTCGGAGTGAGGGAAATCACACCGTGGGCTTTTGTAATCAGTGCTTCTGGAGCTCATCCTGGCACCGCCGTGAGCCATGGGGACACACAGAGCTCTGCCTGCTGCCTGGGCCGGGGCGTGGAGAGAGCGGGGCTGATGCGATCCTTCCCAGCCGTCTGCATTTAGTGATGTGCATCTAAGATGATGTTTTATTCCATTTTTTTGTATTTCTGTAGGGAAAGGAGTATTCTGAGGTTCTGAGCTTGGGGCAAGTGGAACACACAGACTGCAGCCGCCATGCTCAGCGTGTTGTGCGGGCGGTGAGGTTGGTGCAGTGGGGTGAAGCTGTCTTGGTGATGGGAGGAATGCAGAGCAATGAGTTGAAGCACAAGGCTGGGAGCCCAGGAGGCGTTCACCTGGCTGAGAGAAGGCTGAGGGGGATCTGAGCAGTGCTGATGAATGGATGATGGTCAGGAGGAGGGGGCCGGGCTCTGCTCAGTGCGCCCAGCACCAGGACAAGGGGCAGCCTCATCCTGTCTGGCAAACCTGATTTCATTCTATGGCAAGGTGACCCACTCAGTGGATGAGGGTCAGGCTGTCGGTGTGGTCTACCTGGACTTCAGTAAAGCCTTTGGCACTGTCCCCACAACATCCTCGTGGAGAAGCTGGCTGCCCATGGTTTGGATGGGGTCATGCTCCACTGGGTGGAACACTGCCTGGATGGCCGGGCCCAAAGAGCTGTGGTCAATGGAGTCAAACCCAGTTGGTCACAAGTGGTGTTCCTCAGGGCTCGGTTCTGGGGCCACTCCTATTTAACATCTTTATTAATGATCTTGACGAGGGGATTGAGTGCACCCTCAGGAAGTTTGCAGATGACACCAAGTTGGGAGGGAGTGTTGATCTGCCAGAGGGGAGAAGAGCACTGCAGAGGGACCTGGATAAACTGGATCGATGGGCTAAGGTCAACTGTATGAGTTCTAATAGGGCCAAGTGTCGGGTCCTACAGTTTGCTCACAACAACCCCAGGCAACCCTACAGGCTTGGGGAGGAGTGGCTGAAAGCTACCTGATGGAAAGGGACCTTAGTGTACTGATGGACAGTTGGCTGAATATGAGCCAGCAGTGCGCCCGGGTGTCCAAGAAAGCCAATGGCATCCTGGCTTGTATCAGGAATGGGGTGGTGAGCAGGACCAGGGAAGTCATCCTGCCCCTGTACTTGGCGTGACGCCTCACCTTGAGTGCTGTGTTCAGTTTGGGGCACCTCAGTACAGAAAGGACATTGAGGTGCTGGAGCAGGTCTAAAGAAGGGCAACAAGGCTGGGGAAGGGCTTGGAGAATATGGCCTACGAGGAGAGGCTGAAGGAACTGGGGCTGTTTGGTCTGGGGAAAAGGAGGCTGAGGGGAGACCTTATTGCTCTCTTCCAATATCTGAAAGGTGCTCACAGCAGAGTGGGTTTGGTCTCTTCTCACTGGTGACAGGATGAGGGGAAATGGCCTCAGGTTGTGCCAGGGGAGGTTTAGGTTGGATATGAGGAAAAACTTTACAGAAAGGGCTGTGAAGCACTGGGGTGGGCTGCCCGGGGAGGTGGTTGAGTCAAGCACCTGAGCCCTGGATGTGTTTAAAAACTGTCTGGATGTGGTGCTCAGGGCCATGATTGAGCGGAGGGCTGTTAGTTAGGGTAGGATGGTTGGGATGTGGTTGGACTTGATGATCTTTAAGGTCTTTTCCAACCTGAGTAATCCTATGATTCTATGATTCTATGCTCCCTATCGCATTTCAGTGCTCCGTTCCCAGTGATGTTTTCTTTTCTGAGAGGAAAACTCTGGTAAGTGACAACACATCCATGAACACCTGGAGTCCTCTCGCATCTCCACCCCCCACCCACCCAAAATCTGGCAGGAAAATTGATGCTGGGTCAGATTTTTATCAGAATAAACACAAAGAAAAATCCACATCTGCAGTGTGTGCCCCCAGATCCTTTATTCTGAGGGAGGAAACTGCCAGCAAAATTCTGATTGTTTTGCAAATATATTCGGGCTGGCAGACATGGTTGAAGGACGAGTGGTTTAGCTGCGGTGTTTCACGTTTTCCAGGAGCCGTGCTGTGTGTGGGCACGGGGCAGAGCTGGGGGTTGATGCAGCCCGTAGGGTTTGGGGGCAGCCTCACTCTGAGCATCCCCAGTGGTGCTGCGCCGTCCCCTGAGCCCATGGCTGGGAGCTGCCCTGGGGAGGTGTTGGTGATGCAGGGGGCTGTGATCCCCCCCGCTTCCCCGGCTCTGGGGGCCTGCACAGCCCCGTGTGGCTGTTTGTACCCACAGCTCTGTCCCAGAGCCGCTGCTGGCAGCAGCGTGGTGCAGGTGCAGCACAAGGCAGCAGCAGATGACGCTGCGTGTTTTTCAGGCTGTGGTTTTGATAGCTGCTAATACTGCGTTCCATGAGATGTGTGATGTGTGACTCACATCCCGCGTGTGAGAGCCTCCACTTTTTTTTTCCTCCCTCAAATCCCACTCCATAACAAGTGTTTCCCTATCTGGATCCTGCTGCAGTTGATGTCTCCTGCACAGATGGAGCACCCTCAGCTTATCAGGGTCTGCTTAAACCCAAACCTTGTGCTTTCCCAGGCTTTTCCATGCTTTTGGGACACATTCTGTATCGCGTGATCCTTCAAAGATGAGCTTAAGTGTTCTTGGATTGCTCCAGTCCACCCTTAAACTTCCCTCTGGATGTGCAGTCAGGCTCACCCTGACGTTAATTAGTTCCTGCTGCTGGTTTCCACGTGAGCTCTTTCCTCTCTGCCCCTGTGAAGGTGCATTCCATCTCACACTGACCTTTGTATTAAAGGCTGATTCAGCGATGAGCAGACACTAAATTGGTCTCCTTCGTTTCATCCGTCGGAAGCTTTCTCTCTCTGCAGTTACCCAAAAGAGCACCAACCATTTCCAGCAATCTGGGATCTTTTCTTGCTGTCAGTATATTTGCAGAATGCTTTCTTGTTTGCCTTGCTTCTCTCTGCAGTAGCACTTCTTGTGATTGTGCCTTCTGGATTTTTCTATTTTGTGTGTATATGTGTGTTTTGCCCAGAGCAATCACTGCTGCTTTCCAGTTTCTGTAGCGTTTGAAGCCTTCCCTCCAGCCTGCCCTCCCTCCAGCCTTCCTTCCCTCCCTCCCATCTTCCCCTGTCGTAGAATCATAGAATGGCGTGGCTTGAAAAGACCCACAATGATCATCCCTCCTGCCTTCCTTCCCTCTCTCCCTTCTTCCCTCCTGCCTCCCTCCTTTCCCTCCTGCCTTCCCTCCCTTCTGCCTTTCCTCCCTCCTGCTTTCCCATCTGCCCTCCCTCCTTCCTCTCCTCCCTCTCTCCCGCCTTCCTTCCCTCCCACCTTCATCCTTCCCTCCTTTGCTTGAACACTTCCCATTTTGTGGCCATTCCTGCCAACTTTCCCTTCATGTTATCAGCCTCTCGGAATCGGAGCACACAGAGAGCTCCTGTGTCTGTTTCCTGCACTGTGAGTCTAACAAGTGGTCGCAGGCACGGTCCAGGAGCTGGCTGGGCAGTCTGGGCCCCACTCCGGGTAGCACATCTCAGCTCAGTGCCATCTCTCATTACTCCGCATCCCCTAAGGCAGCTCCGGATGGTGCAGCACAGGGCGCTGCTGGATCAGGAGGGCTGTGTGCCAAGCCCAGCTGGTGGCCGAGCACGGCACGTGCTCAGAGCAGGGCACACGCTGAGGGAAGCAGGGATTACGCTACCTGTCCTCCGAAACGCCTTCTGCTCTGCTCCTGGCCACGAGCAGCTCTGCCGTGGGCAGTGCAAATTACTGCTATGCCCGTGGCTGCTGCGGGCAGAGCGCGCCGAGCGCCGCTCCTCCGTGCGCAGAAACCCTTTGCTGGCAGCACCCCGCGTGATCCCGGCCCTTCGCCACCCTGAACAAATAGCCTTCTTCTGAAATTGCTAACACTGCAGTTATTGCATCAACTGCATCCCGGGGATCTTATTTCTAAGAATCGTGACCTCTCCTCAGGGGGTTTAATAAAATAGAGGCCTTGTCCCAACCTCTTCTCTCACATTATTACGTTGAACTGCGCGGACCGGTGCATTATTCCCAGGCCCATTTCCCCCTCAGCGCTGTGAATGAGATCTTTGCCCTAAGTGCTGTCTCGCTGCTTTGTTTATTTATTTATTAAGTGCCTCAGCCAATTTGTTTTACCTTCCCGGCTTGTGAGAGGCTCTGAGCCATTTGATTTGTTCTGCGTGCGTTTGGGGATTTGGGGAGAAACGGCCACAGATTGTTTCATTCTCTCCCGCACTTTGCTTTCAGCCCGGTGCCAGCTGTTAATCTGAGTCCCTTCTGCATCTCAGCTGCAGCCTCGGACTCTCCCTCGCAGCAAAATCATTTCCTAGGGGTGGCCGGGAGCCTGAAGTGTGAAGGCTCTGCCCTGCAGGGCTCCGGGGCAGCGGGTGTGCTTTTTGTGGCACAGCAGTGCAGCAATATGGGGCTGTGCCCCACACATTAGATATGGGGTTTTGTTTTGAGGTAGGATGGTGAAGAGCAGAGTTGGAGCATCTGTTGCTCCTGGTGTGGTGCTGTGGTCGGAGATTACGCCTTGTTCGGGAGGGGAGGGGGGAGATTCAGGCTGGACATGAGGAAGAAGTTCTCCAAAAGAGCGGTTGGGTGCTGGAATGGGCTGCCTGGGGAGGTCGCCATCCCTTGGGGGGCGTTCCAGGACCGTTTAGGTGTTGCACTGAGGGACATGGTGGAGTGGGAAATATTGGTGATAGGTGGATGGTCGGACTGGGTGATCTTAGAGGTCTTTTCCAACCTTGGTGATTCTATGATTCTACGATTGTAAAGGATAATTTGGTCAGTGCTCCTTTGGAGAAACGTGGTGAGGAGGAGCGTTGGTCCCCAACTGTCCAAGTGGGCATCTCATACAGGAAATGGGGGGTACTTGCAGGGGAACTGCAGAATAATGAGGATTGGAAGGAGCATTGGGAGGTCATTGGGTTGAACCTTCCATTAAGGAGAAAAGCAAGCTCCCAACTCGGTGGTGAAGGAGCCAGAAGGGCCTCGTATCCCCCCGGGGTGCCCACCCAGCTGCCCCCAACACACCATGTGGAGAGGAACCCTCCAGGGGCAGCAGCTTGGGGCAGAGCTCTGCTGTAATGTGCAGCTGAACACCTGGAAGGTGCTGCTGCCCTCGATGTGCACCGCAGCGCATCCGAAGGAACCACGCGATCGCCTTCGCGGTTCTGATAAACCCAAAGAGAACATGAGCAATATTCAGAGATTACCTCTGTGCTGGGTGTGTTTGTCTCAGTAACAGCTTCTTCGGGGGGCCCTGGGCAGCCTGAGCTGGGGGGGGCACCCCGCTCACCGCAGGGGATGGCTGGGGGTCCATCAGCCCAACCATGCTGTGGTTCTGTGAGGTCTGGGGTTGGCTCGTGCGCTGTGGCACCTGGGGATGAGGTTAGTGGGCACGGTAGGGATGGTTTGGGGTTGGACTTGATGGTCTTAGTGGTCTTTTTCAACCTGAATCCGTGATTCTGTTAATGACCCTCTGGGCCACTGCCCCCAGAGCAGGAGGGGCCGCATGTGGCTCTGCGCCGTCTGTGCATGGAGATCCCTGAAATGGCCACGTCTCCAAAAATGTGGGATAGTGAGTGGCAGCAGCTTTACTCAGCTCCGCATTTTGAGGCAGGAGAGAGACTGACAGCACTCACTGTGCCAACTTCTGAAGGGGAATTTCAAAAAGATGATGGAAATTCACCAGAAAGGCCTGAGAAATCTGAAGCCATCACATCCTTATGGGCAGTATGGGAAGTGCTGGGGCAATCCCACCGGAGCTGCACGAGGACCTCTGGGAGGGGAGCTGCTCCCTGGGGCATGATAGCTGCCTGCAGGAGGTCCAGAAATATATCTGGGACCAAAGAGATGCTGGGAATGGGAATCTGGATTGGGGGAAGGCAATGTGAGCACCCGGAGCAAGGTGAAGCTGTGGTCCATACGGAGACTGTGTGGGTTCTGCTGCCCTTTGGTGAGGGTCTGGTGCACCGAGCAGGATGGAACGTGTCCCAAAGGGGAACTCATTTCCTGACCTCTTGACCCTAAATTGGCAGGAAAATAAAGGTTTGAGAAGAGAAACCACATTGCCCTGAGCAGCGTTAGTGATGCGACAGCCGATGTCAGCAAGGCTCACAGAACGTCACCGCTTCTCTGCATTGCTGATCCCCAGCATGCTTATTTTATATGGGGGAAACTGCAAGGCTTGGAAGTCTGGTGGAGTTTGTTGATAAGTACGGGTGGTGCGTAGTGCAGGGGAGGAATTCAGACGGCCTAAACGTTGTACGGGATTGTAAATTAGCTGCAGTCCCACCGGCCTCCTTGTCAGCTCCACCATGAAGAATTCCGCTCTTTCATGAGGCGTCACTCATTGGAATACAGAACAAAACAGCAGCGTGTGCAGAGTGGGATAGAAAATAGTGCCACTGTGGCTGTGCTGTGCCACTGCTGGGCGGAGTGCTGCTCCCCGGCCACTGCAGGCAGCCCCCACGTGAGGAAGGGGCCGTGGGAAGTGGGGGATGGTGGGCAGTGGACTGGGACGTGTCACAGAAAGGGAGGTGACACTGAAGGGTGCCAGAGGGAAACATGCTTTCCTTTGCATCCAGTTGGGCCACGCAGCACCCGTGGCTTCATTTCTCACATTTTGTGCCTTATTGTGATTGCTGCTTGTCTCGGTGAGCTTCCTGTGCTTTGCACTGGGTCAGCCATCAGCTGGCAGCCGAGGATGTTCTCTCAGGGCTGGCTAATGCCCACAGGCAGAGTATGAGTGCAGGTGGCTGTGTCAGTGATGCCATGGCTGTCCTGGTGCTACCAGCATCCTTCCCACTGCCCCGCTCTGTCTTTCCCTCCACTGCTGTTCTCCCAGCTGAGCTCTTCAATGCACAGAGTATTTCCACTTGGAGCTGTCTTTATTTCCTCTTTTCGCCTTTTAAGGGTGTCTGCCTTCATCTGCAGGGCTCATCATAAGGGCTCCTTGTCCTGGCCCTGCTGTTGGCATGCTCTCCTGACTATGGCTGGCTTTATAAAATGATACAATGGTTTAGGTTGGAAGAGCCCTGTAAAGGCTGTCTGTTCCCACTCCCTGCAGTAAGGAGGGACCCCCACAGCTCCATCTGCGCTCAGAGCCCCATCCCCTGAGCGTGGGTGTCTGCAGGGGTGGGCAGCAGCACCTCCCTGTGCAACCTGTGCAGTGCCTCACCGCCCTCAGCGACAAGTCCTTGCTCCTTACATCCAGCCTCAGCCTCCCTCTGTTAGTTATAAACCATCTCCCCTTGTCCACCCCTCAGACCCTCTTTGCGGCCCTCCTCTGGACACACTGCAACAGCTCCATGTCTATCCTGTGCTGAGCACTCCCCATCTGGACTCCAGGTGAGGTGTCCCAGCACAGAGCAGAGGTGCAGATCCCCTCAGATCCCCTCCCTCTCCCTGCTGGCTGCGCTGCTCTGGATGCCCCCAGGGTGCGGTTGGCTCTCTGTGCTGCGAGGGCACAGTGCTGCCTCGAGGTGCTGCTCCCCACCAGCACCCCCAGGGCCTTTTCAGCAGGGCTGGACTCACATCCTTCTGGCACAAGGACAACTGCATGGACTGCCCCACAGTGCAGCCCCGTTGTGCTCCTCGTGCCCGCAGTGTGGTGGGGTTGTCCCTGCCTCTGTGCCCACGTGGCTTTGGGAAGGGGGTGTCCTTGGAAGACCTGGGTCCGGTGATGGCACCGATGCGCTCTCCTGGCGGGGTGTGAGCGGCCGTATGGCTCTGAGCAGCGGGCCGGGAGCACAGGCATGGCCTGAATGCCAATGAGCTCCACGCAGCTCTGCAGCCCACCGTCCTCTCCTGGAAAGCAGACAGAAATGCAAAACGGTCGGAGCAGGTGGTTGGTGCTGTCCCAGGCGGGCGCCTGCCGGGCGTGGAGCTGCAGTTGCAGCAGGCAGGCGGATCGCACGGTCCTCTGCGCTGGTGCGCTGCCCTGGCGCGTGCTGGGCCGGCTCCAGCGCCGTGTTCTGGATGGCAGTGAGTCACGTCTCACAGCTCGTGGCTGTTTACATGGGCCTGAGCATCTCGCCGCTTTTCCCAAAGACATTAACACAATCATTTGCCACAGCATCATCAACGTGTGATCTCTGAGTGCTTCCCGGGGGTCATTGCACTGCGGGAGCTGGTGGAACCGCTGCACTTTTCTCCCATCTCTGAGAGCCGTGCAGTCCTGGCTGTAGGCAGTGTCCCTCGGCCCTGCCACCATTCACTGCCCTCCTGCTCGGCCTCGTGCAGCCCATCCCTGCGCCCTAACCCCTGCTGCCATCCTTACTGCTGTCACCGTGACCTCAGCCCCGAGCTCTGGGTGCTGCTCTGGAGCGCTGCTGTCGGCTCGGGGCAGCACCTGGATGCCAGTGCTGAGGCTGTGCCTGCGGTGCAGATCCTGCCAGAAACCAAACAGGAAGTTTGGCAACGTCAGGGCCAGAATAGCAAATAGCAGAGGAGATTTCTGTCTATCAGTGGCACTCTTGTCTGGATATTACCAGGCAGGCAGCTCTGAACAGAGCTGTGCAGGCTGAGGGCAGAGAAATGCTGCAAAGAAGCACAGGCTGGAGGCGATCTCTTTGTACACAGTTGGAAAGAAGGAAATAACTTCTGCAGAAGCAGAGCTGAACAAGGAGGACGGGACTTAACATCACATGGGTTTGGAGGATCCGTAGGACTGGTGGTGTGGTCTGCGCCGTGCCCTCCCCACCATTATCCACGTGCATTTCTCACGGCAGCACTGCTCCCATCACTGAGCAGCTCCCTGTGCTTTGGGCTGGTGGAGGAGCAGACGGAGCAGCACCGCTGGTGCTGAGCCTAAAGCGGCGCTGCCCGAAGCCTGCACCCTGCACACCGTGCATGAGGTCAGGAGAGGAGGGAGCAGTGCCTGCTCATGGCCCCACCTGGAGGGGGGTTGGGATCTGGGACAGCTTTTGATTTTACCTGAAGGCAGACAACTTTGAAACGCACGCAGGGTCCAGAAGGGCAGTTCATACTCCCAGTTTTTACCCACTTCTCCCAGGCTGGTGTCCCACTGCAAGGCTGCAGTGCTGGCACACCTCAGTCTCCGTGGGCTCATGGTGGCCACGTGCCCGTGTGCGGTGCCGAGATGCCCCAGCTCTGAGGCTGGGCTTCTGCTCCAAATATCTGATATTTAAAGGATTTTATGTCCCAGTTTAATGTTTATGTGCCCATAACTCATGTGCCCAAGTCTCCCTGTAACAGTGCCAGGGGCATTTGGGACCCCCAGAGCTCTCTGGTGCGTGTCAATGGAGTGACCCTGGGCTGAAGCAATTAATGGATTATCATCGCTATCTCCACGGTGTGGTGTTTATGACATCTTTATAATGCTCCCTGGTCACGGTGTGTGCACCCCAAGTACGACTGTGCTGCATGGCTTGGCATGGAATTGCTCGTATTGCCTGGAGATGGGCATGGCTGACACTGGGCAGCAATCTCAGCTGTTGTAAAGTGGATTTGTTCCCTGTTTATGGGGCTATTACTTTACGGTGGGCAAAGTCTTGCCTGTGGCGTTCCTGAGCTGGTTGGCTTGTAGCAATGCATTATTTTAGCTGGTTTTCATCCTCCTGCTGAAATATCTTCCAGCCTGAACTTTCTCAGGTTTTTCATTGCTTCTGGCTCCGTGTCAGTTAAAATGGCCCCGAGTTTTTGAAATGAGGAAAAGTGGAGGAAAAATGGTTGCAATATAATCTTTGAGCAGACGTGATCCTTGTATAAAAGCCAGCGTGGCAGAACGCTGGTGTTTCACATGGGTGTTAGCAGGGAACCAAGCAGGTGAGTTTGTGCTTCAGAGGACATAAAATGCCAGTGCACAAAATGAAGGTCCCATAAATGCTGCCGTGGTCCCGGTCGCAGCGCTGCAGAGATCCGCCCGCATCCCCTCCCTCCCTCCCTCCCTCTTTCCTTTGCTCACTTCCAGCTCCTTACTCCAGCCAGACCAATCGACCCGTGCCATGTTTTGTGTCCACGTGGGGATCCCATTGCTGGGCCAGGCTGGGGCAGCTATGGGGTGTGCAGATGGGCAGAGCCCTCTTCTCTTGGCAGATGTCCTGTCTGAATGCAGGCAGTGCTGTCGGTTTCCCCACGTTTCATCTGAGTTGATTTTCAGAGTCTCGTCTCCGTTAGGCAGTCAACCTTTGTACGAAGTTCATATCAAAATCCAAGGCAAAGTATGAATGTAGTTTTTGGGCTCTGTACTGCTCTCACTGCTGTCGATGTGAAGCTGGGAAGAAGCTTTCCTCATGGATGATGCACCCGATGGGAGGAGCTGCTGGCAGTGCTGGTACCGGCTGCCATCAGGATTTCATTTGCAGAGCCCGTGGGGACAGGGAGCCCATGCTGCAGTCTTTGAGCAGCTGAGTGGGCCGTGAAGAGTTTTTACACCCGGAAGGATTGCTTGAGTCATGTGCCGAGAGTGAGGGTGGCTCTGAAGTTCTGAATGAAGAGGAAGGCTCTGCGTTGGCTCTGGTGGCACTCAGCTTCCTGGCTCGTTGGGTTTCCTTTGGACGGGCAGGGAGGAGCACTGCGTTGGTGCAGCTGGCAGAGAGGTGGTGGCACAGAGCTCAGGGCTGGCAGCAGCGTGCTGAGAGGAGGGCTCTGCTGGCTGCACCATTCAGAATCGGAGCTGTCGTCATTCACAGCACTCATAGGAAAACCCAGCACCAGCCCTGAGCGTGATCCAGCACTGCAAAGCCCAAGGGTGCATTGCAAGGGAGCGGCGCGGCGTGGCTTTGGCACACGGCTCCAGCTGAGCGGCTTTGTGTGCCGATGCCCTGCCTGCGTGTTCAAGAGGAATCCTGAGCCTCGTGGGAAGGGACCCGTGGGAGCTGCTCGAGGCATCTGGGACCTCCAGCAGGAATCTGAGCACAGAATTAGACGTGGCCTGCGGGTATCGCTGCGGAGAGATGGGTGTGAGTGATGGGAGGTTGATGGATTTGATGGCAACCGCAAAAGGTGTTGACTGCAAGTTGAATTCAGAAATGTTCAAACAAGAGTTTGCAGCATCGTGGGCCTCTGTCCCTCTGATAATTGAGAGTTGAAGTGAGTGATCACGTTGCTGTTAAGCTTAGGCCGGGCTCTGAGGCTGCCCAAGAGCTTCAAGCCAGCTTTACTCCGGGTGAAATGGTGGAACCCAGGACATGGGTGGTGACATCCCAGCTCTGCCGAGGCCAAGGGCAGCTCTGGTTGCTGATGCACAGAGTGCCTGAGGGGGCCAACGTGATGCCCTTCAGCAGACGGGCTGCAGAGGGAACTGTGGAAATGCTTTGCACGATGGGGATGTCTGCAGGCAATGAAGGGCAAGGTTGCTGATGGTTGGGAGTAGCACGGCCTGTTTGTAAGGAACCGATGGCTTTTGCAAAGTGAGACTTCCCTCCCTGAGCCGAGAGAGGAGCTGCACGTGTTGGCAGCTGTGGTCGGAGGTGATCAAGTGAGCAAAATACATTTGGGCTTTCTGGAAAGCTTTAGATGAGGTCTCGTGTTGAGGCTGCTGATGGAACTAAGGATGGGCTCAAAGGATTCTAAATGGAGGAAGCGATGGGTGAGACTGAAATGTCCCTACTGGGATGGCAAACAGTCAGAAATGGGGCACGTGGAGCTGCTGCTGGAACCGCTTCATTCTGGTTTCATCACTGAGCTGGGGGAGGAAGTGTGCATTGAACCCTCCGCGTCTGTGGGAGAGGCAAAATTCTTTGGGTATCCTGATGGTATGATTCTAGAATCTAGGATTCTGGATGGATGTGATTCTAGAATCCGTGGTTCTGTGATTCTGAGGGCTGTGCTGATAAGGGCCGAGTGCATGAAAGGTGTCAGGTGGGCCTGATAAACACAAAGCAGTGCAGCTGCACATATTAAATGTATGCAGTCTACATTCAGCTACACGATGCCGAATGTGGAGTGCAGCTCCAGAACAGCTCTCAAAATCATGAGCTTGGGGCGCAGCAGCAGCTCAAAGAGCGGTGGAGCACCTCAAGGAGAGATGGAACCAGAGCTGTGATGGATGCTGGAAGGCACAAGTGAGCGGTGAGGCACAGATGCTCTCCTTAATAGCACCTTCTAATGCTGCTTGTCAGAGACAGAAAACCGTGCTGTCAGACCATTAACCCGGTCCTGTGAAGTATTTCAAATATTTTATCTGTTAATTACCTTAGAGTGAGACTCCTATTGTTGTTGTGTTGTACTTCTTTTAGACCTGAAGTTTGTAGAGAGTCTTCCAGTTCCCTCCCCAGATGCTCAAAGTGCAATGGAAAGCTTCTGGCTGTGTCTGCTGGAAGCTGCAAGCAGCTCACATGTCTGACTGCACTGGATGTGTCATTTGTGAGCTCTGCCTAGGTTGGATATGATTTCCATGCTCAGGCCTTGGTGCTGGAGCTGACACAGCTTTCCTCTGGTGTTGCTGTCATGTTTCTGTGTGTGGGATCCCTGCCTGGAGCCGGGCACCCCTTGGTGCTGGCAGAGCCACTGCTTGCTTTGTTGGGTCTAAATCCACAACACCTGTTAAGTGGAACTTCTTCACATCCCCGAGGTTTCCTCTCTCAAGTCTCCATTGTGGCAGTTCAGAGGGTGCCTCAAAGAAGAAGATGAGCTCTGAGCAGGCTGTCAAGGCTCTGGCAGATGTAATTCCTGGAGCACTTGGGCACTTCTGTCACACGAGCCCTGGCTTGTCGGTCTCGGTGTACAACAGGAGTGAATAATCTGAGGTGGGCTGAGATCTGGGCCCTGGGAAGCTGCTGGTCTGAGGGGCCTTTGGGCAATGTGCAAATTGAAGCATGGTGGGCATCAGTATGGGGCTGTGCCCCAGCCTGCCTATTTCCCCAGCCCCCAGCAAGTCCCGTGTCTCCGGCAGCTGGAGCCTGACAAGGGCAGGGGATGGATGGATCAGCAGCAGACAGCCCTTTCCTGGCGTCCTCTACTGCCCCGTGAACTCCTCCATCCCTTTGCACGGTCTGCTCTCATACTGCTCTGCTAATGCTTGCAGCTGAGTCCCTCTTATCAGTGGACCATTCAATAGCTTACAGTCATATGGGAGTTGTTGTGGACTGTTCCCAAGGGGGGAAATGAAACAGAAAGGCCACAGGTCCCCTCTGCTTTCCCCCAGTGTTTTGTGTAAGGTATTGGCATGCTCTGGGGGTCCTCTTGCTCGCTGAGTACCTGCCACACTCCGTGCTTTCCATCAGCTCTTCCTCTTAATGTAATTCACGTATTCAAGAACAGTTTCTGAAATTCAATCACATCCCCATTCCAGTTGCCTAATATACTCCGGCGGAGTTTTCATTATTGGAATATATTAAATTAAGTTGTTTCCTTTGCACCTCTTAAAGGTGCAGCTCCTGTTTCCCATCCGTCAGAAATGAGCAGCCATGTATCCTGCAGGGCAGGCGGCTGCACAGCTGTGCAGGATACGCAGGAGGAGCTCGGAGCATTCCTTGTCCACACGGGGAGAAAGGCCCAGCCTGTTTCCCTGCTAAGGCAGCTCAGGGAAGTGATGTTTTGTGACATCTTTAAATCCAGTTATTTTGCTCCTGGCTCATTTGTCTGCTGGGGTGCAGCCATAATTCAGGCGATACCAATCGTGCTGACAGACGATTTGCTGCACCCGTGGTGGATGCGGCTCTGAGTGCTGAGATGCCGGTGTGATCCGTGCCCAGTTTTCCCAGTATGATGGAGGGGAGAGGCCTGGAGGATGGCTGAGGCTGAAGCTGTTTGTACACCGGCAGTCCCCTGCGTTCAGATGAGGAAATGGCTGTTCCTGGTGCAGGAGGGCCTTATCAACATCCCAATCTGAAGGCTGCGTCAAAGACAAAGAATAGATACAGTGGCGACAATCTGCTTGGAGAATTGCTGCAGCTGATAAGCAGCATCTTCCCCTCGGTTAAGTTCCAGTCTGTGTATTTATAATCTGCTTATCTAAATTCCCTATGTACTTCCAATTGAATGTGGCATTCTGCTTCACTTCCTATATTGAGCTGATTTGCACTCTGGACATGGTGAAATACACACGGCGCTGGAGCAGAGCAGTGGGGGGTCCCCATCCCAGGGGGTGCCCAAGAACGTGGGGATGTGACACCCAGGGACATGGGAAGAAAGGTCTGATGTGCTTTTTGGTGACGCCATCAGGTTGGCTGCAGGCCCATGGGCAGCCAAGAGGTGGTCCCGAGTGCCTACAGCTACCTGGAGGCATTTAAGGCCAGGCTGGATGTGACTCTGGGCAGCCTGGTCTGTTGGTTGTCGACCTTGCACACAGCAGGGGGTTGGAACGAGATGATCTTTGAGGTCCTTTTCAACCCAGGCCATCCTGTGATTCTATGATTCTACCTGGGGATGGCGAGGTGCCCGATAGACTCCGGGTTTGTTTTTTTGTCACCCTTTGTCTCTTTGCAATTTGTCATTGGTGGGAGAGAACAACTAACCTGGAAACGCAGCAGAGACTGGGAACAGTGGAGGTGTGGGAAGGTGGTGGTGGTGGTGGAAGAGATGACCCCCTCCTGGTAGCTGCTGTCAAGGCAGTGTCATGCAGCTTCATTCTGCCTATCAATCAGCACACCCTGCCACTGGGGCACGGTCTGTTCCTGAGGACAGCGCAGGACATCATGGTTAGCAGTGATTGTGTGGGAGAGGGCAGCGACCACATATGGAAGGTGAGACAGTGGTGTGAGAGAAGGTGTGAAAGGAGAGGAGGAGCTCCCTATGTGTGAAAGCAAGTGGAAGGTCCCGGGAGCAGCAGGAGATGTGGGGAGGAAGGCTCTGCCAGGGAGGTAACCCATTCTGTGCAGGGACAGAACACCAGGACACAAACATCTCCAGCCTGGATCAAATGCTTCAGGGAGAGTTGGGGCAGTGACACATGGAGCAGGCAGGGGATCATGGGATGGGATGGGATGGAATGGGACAGGATGGGACGGGATGGGACGGGACGGGACGGGATGGGATGGGATGGGATGGGATGGGATGGGATGGGATGGGATGGGATGCTGCCCTGCCTGATGGAAGAAGAAAGCACACCTTGAATGTGTTAGAGGTTTGGGAATTGGCTCCACCAATGCTGAGGCACTGAGTAGGATTGCTGCACCCCATGGAGAAGTGCTTTGGGAGTATTCACCCATGGGGAATGGCATTGATGTTTACAGTGCTGTGAAGATATGTGTACACACATTTATATATGCATATCCTTCACATATTCATATATATTTGCATTTTTTCTGTGTCTGTCTATCTATCTGTCTATTCGTCTGTCTATCCATCCATCTAATCTATCTATCTATCTATCTGTCTGTCAGAATGATTTACTGTAGCTTGCTCTTCATCTCCATGATCCATGATTCAGGTTTTAAGGAGCTTGTGCATCTCTTTTTGTCAACACTTAATTGAACCCTCCTGGATTTATACTGGCTCCAAGCACAGTTCCCCAGGAAAGGTGAACACAGTAGATGTGATCTGTTGGTGCAATAGAGGACATCTGATGTAGTGCAGATGGTTTTCCTGGAGAATGTGGCATTAATGCAGAACTGTGATGTAAATAAGCAGTGGTCTGAATGTGCAAGAGCAGTGGGTTGCTGACAGGGAACTCCTGGAACAGAAGGAGGTTGGTAGGAAAAGTCATCATGTGTTGGTGCTGTGAATGGTCTTCAGTGTGATCTCTGGTGTCCTTGGCATCAGGAGCTTGCTCCTGGGCTTCACTGATGATATGCAGTCTGTGCTTAGGGGGGCTGGGATGTCAGGGGGAATTTAAAGTATGGGAAAGCTGCAAATAAGATGGAAATGTAAGCAAGATGTGTCTAAAAGATAACAGATTTCTGCTATGAATTCGTAGTTGCCCTGTCTGGTTCTGTTGGAAACAACAGGGGAAAATGTCTGGGAACGTTAATCAGCCAGAATCAGTGTGATGTGCGGGCAAGTGCTGACAGCATTGTCCAACATCCTGCAAGGCCTTATTTAAAACTTAATTTAGTATGGGATGGGGTGGGATAGGATAGAATGGAATGGAATGGAGTAAAGTAGAGTAGAGTAGAGTAGAGTAGAGTAGAGTAGAGTAGAGTAGAATAGAATAGAATAGAATAGAATAGAATAGAATAGAATAGAATAGAATAGAATAGAATAGAATAGAATAGAATAGAATAGATCGGTGCTATTCCCAGTGACGTCGTGTATTGCGTGCACAGGAAAAGTCACAGAACAGAGGAGATGCTCAGGAGGGACTCCCATGGCACAGCTACCCATGTTTGTGGCCGGAAGCCCATGGGCTCCCTGAGTCAGAGGCTGCCTCTGGGTTTGTGTTCTCATTAGCCAGCCCTGGAGATTGTCTGGTCCATTTTTGGAGTTGTCTCTGCTGTTGGCATTTATAGCATCCCTGGACAGGCAGTCCCATAGCTGAAAGAAATGGCATTTCCTTTTGTGTTCATGTCCCTGCAGCAAGGTTAATGGTTACAAAGGCACTGGAAATGGGTTTGGTTATCCTACTGGAGGCAGAGGTGAGACTAAGCATCAGCAAAGGCTGTAAGTACTTGAAGGGAGGGGCAGAACCAGGCTTCTGACAGTGGTTCCAGTGCAGAACCAGCAGCTCTGGGCACAAACTGGGGCACAGGAGGTGCCTCTGAGCATCAGGAAACACCCCTGTGCTGCGCAGGTGGCGGAGCCCTGGCACAGGGACCAAAGGGGTTGTGGGGTGTCCTCCTTTGGGATCCCCACACCCACCTGGACGTGGGGCTGGGCACAGCTCCGGGTGTCCCTGCTGGGGCAGTGGGTGACCTGATAGGCCCAGGGGGCTCTTCCCACCCCAACTGCTCTGTAATGCTGTGAGAGACAGTGGATATTGGTACAGGTATGAGTTAGAATCATTCTTCCATATGGATCTGGAAAGTAGAAAGTGACTCTAGAAGCTTCAAGGGAAGTTATTCCAGTAGGAATTCCAGTAGGAGAACTAAGAATGAGCAATCTAAGCAATTTTAAAGCAAGAAATCCTGAGTTCATCAGTGAGCATACAGTTATCTGCTGAGGCTGATTTCACCAGTGATGCTTCCACTCCAGTGCTCCTGGTCTGGTTCGGTTTGGCTTTCCCAGAATCACAGGGCTGAAGGGCTTGGAAGGGATGTCTGGGAACCCCCATGTGCTCAGGCAGGTTCCCTACAGTGGGATTTCCCTACAGTGGGTGGCAGTTCCTTCACAGGAGGCGTTCCAGACACTCCTTTGTGGACCTTTGACGCATTCCAGTTTTTCATTCTGCAACTCAGAAGAATTGAAATATCTTTAATGATGCCCCAGGACTTGTTTGGTTGCAAGATAAAAAGTTGCACTGGGTCAGACGGTGCCGACCAGGGGAAGATAATTGCATGGAACTGCATTACAGAGCGCTGAGCGGTGCTGGAAATGAGGGGAGGCGGAATGGCCTTTGAGCATTGCCATGAGCGCATGCAGCTGCTTGAAGCTGGTGAGCGGGTTGGATGGAAGGTCCATTTAACCCCACATCCTGGGTTAACGGCCCATCTGGCACCCTCTGATGCTCAGAGCTGATCTGAGGAAGGGTTTCTCTGAGGTTCCTCGCGCTGCATCTCCTCTGGTTGGTTCAACCGTTGGCTCTCAGAGCTCCGCTCTCGGGAGGATCACCACTGTGGGCACAGGGCCGGACTCCGTCCCATCTCCTGAGAACATCACCAGCAGTTTTTGGTTTCTTTCCCTATTTTGAGCCCTCCTGGTATCTCTCGGTTATCCGTCGGTCATTTTAAGTTCCCAACAAATGCTCTTTTCTGGATGTTTCTGAAAAATGACGCATTGGTTTTCAGGCTTTCTGCGCATCGCTCCTGCAGCTCCATTTTCGTGGGTGTTCTTCTTGGTTTGGTTCAGTTTTTTGTTTGTTTGTGGCTTTGTTTTGCTTTCTTTCTTTTTTTTCCCCCCCATTTAAGTTTAAAGGATGCGTGATTCATTCTGTTTTGTTTCGGGCTTTTATTCCTCGCTGAAATACAGCTTTGTCTTTTTGCCTGGTGTTTCTCCTAGAGCCTTCCTCACCCCACTGCTCTCAGCCCTGCTGCCTTCCTTTAGGCCTTCCCCGAGCCTGGGGATGCCTGAGCCCGTAAGGTGCCCAGGCAGAGTTTCCGGGACACCAACAAAGCCTTTGCTTTCAGCTGGCCGCTGTCATTTCTTACTGGGTGCAGTGGTGGTGGATTCATTGGCTTCCATTGGGCCTGCAGCATTATGAGCCTCACCACGCTGGCATCACCGTTAACTAACATCTCCCAATTAACAAGATTATGAGCTCTGCCATGTTCGCTGCTCAGCGCAAGGTCAGGAGTGCATTTGCTTTTTCCCGGGTGCTTTGCGTCACCCCTTCTCCCCTGTGTCTCCCCCAGTTCCCAGGGCCCATGGGATCAGTAGTTCCCTTAAAACCAGCATTCTGGTTCTTTTATTTCATTCCTTCGACTGCCAGCTCCTGTGCAGAGGAACGTATGCCTTAGTTTGGGGTTTCTGTTTTCTAGTTCCATTTGTGCAACTGCTCTCCGCAGTTGTGTATCTGACTTGGCCAGCTTCTGTCCTGTCTCTTTCTGGCTTCACCCCTCCAGTGTGAGCGTCCCCAGGCGGGTGCTGTTCTGCATCTACCAGCTTTCCTCCCTTCAGTTAGAGGCCCCCCGTGTTATGTTAAATCCCAGCAGCTGCTTCCTCTGGGGTGTAGAAGGACCACGCCTTTCCGGTGCAGGTATCTTATTTGCTGCATTTTCCTCGGTTTCTGATTGCTTTACATCCTTCTCATCTGCTCCGTGCTCTCAGCCATGCAGTTGGATTTTACCTCCCTGCTCCTCGGATCTGGCTTTGCGTTGTGCCGGGGTATTCTCAGAGCGTTTGCATGCAGGTCTTGGTCTTCATCTCCTGGAAAGCTGCCTCCAGCAGCCCTCTCCCACTCCTCACATGTCACTGCTCCACATGAGACCCTCCCCGGCATTTGGAAGGGTCCCACGAGGGCTGCCACCTTACCAAACGGGACACGAGTCACCAGGAATTCTTCTTGTGTTTCACAAACCTGTTCGTCTTGGTGCTCGGCAGTCACAGAGCGGTTTGGGTTGGAAGGGCCCTCTAAAGGCCATCTGGTCCCACTCCCTGCAATGAGAGGGACACTCACAGCTCCACCAGGTGCTCAGAGCTTCCCATCCCCTGCCCGTGGGTGTCTGCAGGGACGGGGCTGAGGGTCCACTCCGTGACTTGCCTTGGTGGCAACGTTTTCACTTTTTCAGCTGTCACGTTGGCTTTGCTTCTTGCAAATTTCCCTGTTTGTATTCAGTGTCTTTCACACCTCCACGCAAAGCTACGAATCATGTGCACAGCTCACCATCAGTCATCCTTATGGCATCACGTTGAGGGTCAGACTTTCTGCGCTCACAGATATTAAGAGCAGTCATATGGTGCTCCGTAGCCGGCTCCGTGCAACTCAAACAGCTCCAATCAAGTGGTTCACCTGCAAGGCGAGGTTGGTGCTGAATAAGCTGAGGAGTGAATTTGCAGCCCAGAAGCTGATTTGCACCCTGCGTGGATGCTCTTCTTCAAAAGCCACGTAGGGCTCCTGGCAGCCCGCCTGCAACCGCAGCTCCTGTTTGTGCTGGTGGTGATTCTGCACAGATAGAGCCTTCGGGGGGCTCTTTGGCTGTCGGAAGGCTGGAAGTGGCTGTGATTACTCTGGGAATTGGAGTGGTGTCAGAGCACGGTGTGACCGCATGGTTGTGCTCCCAGGCAGGGCCGGCACTCTGTGGGGTCAGGGAGCCGTGGGTCCAAGTCACGGCGTTCCTGTCGAGTTCTTCTGCACCACCATCTCTCATTCATCGAGTACGAAACCTCAACATGCAAACCCTTTGCATTTCAAAAGGAGGTCTCTCCATCTGGATCTAGAGATACCATCAGACACAAGTGGCAGAGGGAGTTGTTGTCCTTGGCGTGCTGTGCTCTGCCCTGAGGACGTTTGCCTTTCATTGCTGATGGGGTGACTTCTGAGTGTAAAGTGGTGTTAGAGCTCTGTATGCAAGTGCTGGTAAGGTGCACGGTGTGGGAATTACTCTCTTTTCTTCATACGTAGTGTTGTCCATCATTACTTTGAGAAACATAATTGCCTTCAGTTTGTGCACATGATGGTTGCTATGGAGGTTTGGTGCCTTAGATCCAAGCTGTGTTACTTTAGCAAAAGGGGTCATTGCTCTGCTTGCTCCATATTCCCCCATTTTTCCTGGGGTGACTCCTGCACGCATGCAGTCCCAGGCTGTGATTTGCAATTTGGAAGTGAGATGTGTTATTGAGAGAGCAGTGACAGCCCGCGCACTTCTGCTGTTCATCCTGTGTTTGCAGAGCTGGGCAGCAGGAGGTCGGGGCAGGGATCTGCTCGAGCTGATCCCTCTCAGGTACATCTGTGTCAGCACTTTGCTAGAGCTCAGATCATTGAGATGAGAGGCAGAAACTTCAGCACTGTCATCTTCTGCACGTCTACTGAAGACTAAGAGACAAATGGACACCCACTGCATCCCATTGCTAGTGGGTCCCATATTTCCAGTGTTCCATTTCCAGTGGGTCCGTTTCCAGTGCCAGTGGTCCCATTTCCACCCTGTGCAGCTCTCCGTTGGCAAACTTCTTTGCATCGTATTGCTGGGAGTTGGAGACGAAGCATTTGGGGCAGCGGGTGATCTCAGTGAAGGTGACCCCATGACTGCAGCAGTGAGAGGCACCTTCTGCCCAACAGCACCACATCTGTGGAGCCCCATCCCTGGAGGTGTTCAAGGCCAGGTTGGATGGGGCCCTGGGCAGCCTGGGCTGATATTAAATGTGGAGGTTCATAGAACCATAGAATCACAGAACGGCCTGGGTTGCAAAGGCCCACAGCGCTCATCCCGTTCCAACCCCCTGCTGTGTGCAGGGTCGCCAACCAGCAGCCCAGGCTGCCCAGAGCCACATCCAGCCTGGCCTTGAATGCCTGCAGGGATGGGGCATCCACAGCCTCCTTGGGCAACCTGTTCCAGTGCGTCACCACCCTCTGCGTGAAAAACTTCCTCCTAAGATCCAACCTAAACCTCCGCTGTCTCAGTTTCAAACCATTCCCCCTTGTCTTATCACCATCCACCCTCACAAACAGGTGTTCTCCCTCCTGTTTAGATGCTCCCTTCAAGCACTGGAAGGCCACAATGAGCTCTCCCCACAGCCTTCTCTTCTCCAAGCTAAACAAGCCCAGTTCCCCCAACCTTTCCTCACAGCAGAGCTGCTCCAGCCCTCTGACCATCTGAGTGGCCTCCTCCGGACTTGTTCCAAGAGCTCTGCATCTTTCTTGTACTGGATGGTGGCCCTGTATGCAGCGAGGGGGTTGGAGCTTCATGACCCTTGCAGTCCCTTCCAACCTGAGCCACTCTATGGTCCTGTGACCTGCCGGAGCTGTGTCTGCCTGCACTGCTCGGATCCCCAGTTAGGCCAGGCATTGGCTCAGTGTTTCTGGCAGCACAGCAGGGCAGGCTGTGCCCCTTCCAGGTGCCGTCTGCTGGAGGCGTCGCAGCGCGTCCGCCCGGCGCGTGACTCAACGCGCGCTCCTTTTTTAAGCAATACAGATGCGGAATAAATGGGAATCAATTACACTTCCTACACAAAAGAATCCCCTTCGTTTGGCATCTGGCACAGACGCATCCTTCCTTCCAAGGGAATAGAATTGAAAATTCATTTGAGTTTCAGGGAATCTTCCGAAATGAGCTCTCCTTCTCAGCAATGACTCTGGAACTGCATCGCACACGTGTGTGTCCCTCCAGCCCGGTGCCAGGGGTCCTCCGGGCAGCCCAGGGCCCCATCAGGCTGACTGCAGCATATGGAACTGCCACCCCATCCCCTTTCTTCTGGGGGCAGACCTGCTCCCCCCAGTGCCTTCCAGCCTCTGAGCAGCTCCCTGCAGTGTAGCTTCCCTCCTTGGTGCTTAGACACACCAGTCCCCCAGTGTTTGGTGTGTGCAGGAATGGGTGGCAGCGCTCCTGTTAGTTTGGGCTGATCGTGGAGAACATCGCAGTGGGATGCTGTCAAAGTCCCAACTCATTCTCCTCATGGTTCATAGAATCATAGAAAAGCCCCGGTTGGAAAGGACCCATAAGGATCATGGAGTCCAACCCCCGGCTCCACACAACACCACCCCAAAATGAGACCCTCTGTCTGAGGACACTCCTTCCTCTCTGGCAGTAGGAGCTGTGCCATGTCCTGGGAGCTGTGCCATGTCCTGGGAGCTGTGCCATGTCCTGGGAGCTGTGCCGTGCCCTGGGGAGCTGTGCCGTGTCCTGGCGATCTGGGCCATGTCCTGGGGAGCTGTGCTATGTCCTGGGGAATTGTGCCATGTACTGGGGAGCTGTGCCATGTCCTGGGAGCTGTGCCATGTCCTGGGAGCTGTGCCGTGCCCTGGGGAGCTGTGCTATGTCCTGGGGAGCTGTGCTATGTCCTGGGGAATTGTGCCATGTACTGGGGAGCTGTGCCATGCCCTGGGAGCTGTGCCATATCCTGGGGAGCTGCGCCATGCCCTGGGAGCTGCACCATGCCCTGGTTCCTGCTCCTGTTGCACACATGCCCGTTTCCCCAAGGTGATTTTGGTGAAGCTGAGCTGTGAGCTGCTGAGCCAGCAGTTGTGCGGCCGTTGTGCTGGAGCAGATCTGTGCCGTGGAGCCGTCGTGCTCATTGGGTGCCGTGGCAGCTGGGATGGCGTTCTGGGAGTGTCCTGGGTGCTGTGCTCAGTGCCTGCCACATGCAGGGAGCTGGTGATATAAGCATCGGTTTATGAAGAGCTGAACTCATATCCCAGAACAGTTTGTGTGCCGTGGGTGCCAAATGCCACGTTTAGGGCATTGGATTTTGACTAGGGCACACGTAAGGACTCAGCAGCCAGAATGTTAAAGGTTTCTTAGTTGTAATCTTTGCAAATGATTTCCTTCTGTACGGAGCAGCTCCCACCTTCTGCATGGCTCAGGTTCCTGCATCGCCAGGCGTCACAAAGCCACCGACCTTCAGCGGCCCAAATGCTCTCAGCGTGTGCGGTAGGGGCCGATTCATCACCTCCTGTCACTCCTGGGTGGCAGCTGACCAGGAGACACTGCTGGAATGATTCATCTTTTTCTTTCCTTAATAGAGCAAAATGTTGGAAGTGTTGGGCTCGGTCAGCAGCGGACTGCGAGCGTCCAGCTGGATCCCTGCGCCCATCTCCTGCTGGGTGTGGGTCTGGTAATTCTTTGCAGCTCTCTGCAGCCTCCGTGCTCCTGCGGTGCGTCTCCAGCAGAGCCAGCCTTCCTCCTCCCTTTGTGAAGAGGATCTGCCGGGGTGAGGTGCATGCTAATGCTGCTCCTGCGTTTGCTCAACTTATCAGACAGGTTGTCCAAGTTCTGGAGGGCTGTGATCTTGCAGGATAGGCAGGATTAAAGGCATAATTTTCAGAAATCCCCTTATCCTCTTTGTCGACCGATAGAACTGCATTTTGTCTTTCTGATAGGGCTCTTTAAGATCTGATGAAGCGACCCAGCAATATAAAACACTTTTGGCTGTCAGGGCGGAGAGGCACCAATCCAAGCAGTGCTGCGGGTGTTTTACTGGCTGGGATGCTCACGGAGCGCCTTGAAGAGCAAATCGATATCTGTGGTTATATGAGGGGAGACGAAACCTTTTAATTAATTGTCTCCTGAGGGTTTCCAGCTCTGCTCCGTCTTCTCCGGACGCGGCGGCCGCAGTCAGGCAGAGGTGTTGGGACTTCGAGGGACGCGGCTCAGAGCCGCACCGTGCAGCATCCCCATCCCACTGCTGCAACCTGCTGAGCTCCCGCTGCTCCTGGCAGACGCTGGATCTGACCCGAGGGCTCCTCGGCTCCGGCTTTAAATAGCGCTCTGTGCTAATTAGCGGAGCGCTGCTCTCTCGCCGCTGTCTGAGCGAAGGAATGCGAGTGGCTGCCGCTCCCCCACCGCTGCCTCTTCCCAAGCAGTGTGACGCTGCCGCTAATTGGCTCTGGTTAGCAGGTGATTTCTCGTTTAGTTCTGCAGAGATGATCTGAGACCAGAAGTTTCTCAGCAGATTGAACAGTGAGCTAAATGAGCAGTGCTGGAGGAACGGGGAGGAATAGAAAGAGCGTTAGCAGTCAGCCCAAGCCTGCCTGGTTACCTGGCTTGGAGTGTGTGCGGGGAGGGGTTGGGGGTCCTGGGGGTCCTGGTCAACCTTCGTGCCTGGAGGAAGCCCCAGCGGGGAGGCACAGAGCTCCCCATGGAGGAAACTGCCTCCTGAATTTGAGCAGAACCTGCACCTTTCAGACACTGCAGCAGGGAGGACCCAGGTGGTGCCCAAAGCAGTTCTGAGTTCAGGATCATTCCTCACGCAGCTCATGGACAGCCAAGGGAAGTTTCCCTCCACCACCACCAAGATCTGCTGGGAACACCCAGCTGGAATGCAGCGTGGTGGAGAAGGGTCTGGGGTCCTGGTGGGCGCCACGCTGGCCAAGAGCTGAGTGGTGGAGGAAGGGGATCTGCTCCTATTCACAGCCACCCCAGCAGCACTGAGCCCAGTGCTGGGCTCCCAGTACAGGAGAGATGTGGACTTACTGGAGAGAGCCCACTGCAGCGCCACGAGGATGCTGCAGGGTGTGGAGCACCTCTGCTGGAGAAGAGGCTGAGGGCTGGGGCTGCTCAGCCTGGAGCAGAGAGACTCAGGGGATCCCATCCATGTACAGAAATACGTGAAGGGGAGGCTCAGGGGGGATCCCATCTGCACCCATAAATACTTGAAGGGAAGTGTGAGAGGATGGAGCCAGGCTCCTGCCAGTGGTGCCCAGTGCCAGGGCAAGAGGCAGCAGGCAGAAATTAGAACACAGGGTGCTTCCAACAAACATCAGGAAACACTTCTGTGCTGTGCAGGTGGTGGAGCCCTGGCGCAGGGACCCAGAGAGGTATGAGATCTCCTCAGGGATCTCCAAAGCCACCTGGATGTGGGGCTGGACACAGCTCTGAGTGTCCCCATTGGGGCAGGGGTTGGAGCATGTGGACACGGAGGTCCCTGCCAGCCTCAAACAGTCTGTGGCTGAAGCATGAATCTTACCACCATCTAGAAATATGATGCCTTTCAGTAGATGGCCTCATTCCCAGGCTTCGAGGTCCTGTCTGTGCTGATGTCTGCTGGGGAAGTCTTTCATCCTTTCTTTGGCAGCTCTGGGTGCTGCAGAAGGTCTCAGAAATAGCCAAACCCTCCAAACCTTTCCAGCTCTTTCAAGGACAGCTGAGCCCTGAAGGGGAGTTGTGCTCAGTGATCCATGTAGATCACTTCCAACGTGGGCTGTTCTGTGGCTCTGTGGAAGGGCCTTAACCCACCCCAGAATGGAGATAACAGCCGTGGTACCCCCCGTGTTCCTTTAGCACTGATGTGATACAGCGCAGTGCTCACTGCCTCCAAAGATCCTTCATTTCTGCCCATGGTAAGGAATAACCGTTAGGACTTACGTGACAGTCCTGGGAGGTTGAACCACCTCCAGAATGTGCCGTGACCAAACCAGTGTCCCCTTCATGAGTGCACTTTTGGTACATGAAATGCAGCAGACATCATCGCTGTTTGAAGTTGGCTTCTGTCTCAGAGATATCCTGGGGGAAAATAGGCAGTGAATGGAGTCAAGGAAGCCCAAGATGACAAGCTGTGGTTCCTTGTGCAGCTCCCAGCTAAACATACCCTGCCCAACTTGGAGTGCAGGGCTCAGTTCCCTGCCCATGCCCTCCTCTGGGGATCGGATGCTCCCCTATGTGCTGGTGGCCGTTCCTGGCACATCTGGAGTCAGCAGCGGGGTGAGCCCTGCGCCCACTGCAGACCCTTCTCTGCAGGGCTGGGAGATCCATCAGCAGCTTTTAGAAGTGATAAAGGAGCTGTTTCCTTGCTAGAGGTGAAATCGTCCCCATCAGAACCTGTATCTGTCAGCCACTCTCGTAGTAACGACTTGAAACTCCAGAACAGCAAAAGCATTTCTTCCAAAGGACACAAAGCGAATGCCATAATCATAGAGTCACAGCATGATAGAATGGCCTGGGTTGCAAAGGCCCACAGTGCTCATCCCATTCCAACCCCCTGCTGTGTGCAGGGTCGCCGACCAGCAGCCCAGGCTGCCCAGAGCCACATCCAGCCTGGCCTTGGATGCCTGCAGGGATGGGGCATCCACAGCCTCCCTGCGCAACCTGTTCCAGCGCGTCACCACCCTCTGAGTGTTTGGTTGTCATGCAGGTGCTGTCCAAAAGTCCCACGTCGTAAGGACTTGGGCTTTCTAATACTGCTCGTGTGGTGGCACGATCTGCCTTCCACCCAAACGCCAAAGGGTTCGGCTCACCGTGAGGCCGTGCAGTGCTGATTTCCCCTCGGCTCTGTGCCGCTGTGTGCATCCCCCAGCGCAGCTCCGGCTGCAGGAGCTCCAGAAGGGTTCCTCCAAGGAAATCATCCCCGGTGCCCAAACAGCACTGAGCGGTGTGTGGGAATGTCCTCAGGGTGGTTCTGTGGTTCGGAGCAATAGGAGCAGTTTACAAATCCTTTCTTTCATGGCTGAAGCGAGAGGCAGCTCCGGTGCCAAAGACAACTCGTTCTGAAAAGAAGAAAAGAAAATGAACGATCCTACGGTGACTGGGAAGGGCAAACGGAGTAACTGCAAAGCTGCCAAATGCATTTCGTTCCTGCAGGGTTTGGTTTGTTGTACGTTTTGAAAGAGTAGGAAATTCCCCCACATAAAAAAAAAAAAGGAAAAAAAAAAAAAAGCCTTTCTATATCCTAAAGCAACCAGAAAAAAATCTGATACTCAGCTCTCGAGGGGGAAGAAATTCAGCATCTGTAATAGATACTTTGAGGATAATGTGCAGGGCTCCTTAGTGCTGCCTCCAGAGATGTGCAGAGATGTGGCAAGACAAAGCATCCACTGTTCCCAGAGCCCTGGCAGCGCTCCTCGGCGTGGGCTGCCCCTTCCCTGCTCCTGCTGTGGCCGCGATGCTTCGGCGCATGGAAATCCTCGGCCGTGCTCCCAGCGCTGCTGTGCTCCCTTCCAGAGGGGGGAAAGGAGCAATGCTTTAACCCAGAGGAGAATCCCTCAGCCAAAACCTCCCTGACAAAGTGATCCTTCGTTGATGGGCCCCGGGGGAGCGAAGCAGCTGTCCTCTGTGCTTGGGATGCTGGATGCATTTCGTAGCCACAGACTCAGTGAGGCTGGGAAAAGAGCTCTGAGATCCCCAGCCCTGACCCCAGCCCATCCCCACCATGCCCACTAATCATGTCCTCATGTACCACATCCTTACGGTCCCTGTGCACACCGGGCCCATCACAGGCAGCTGCTTTCGGTGGGCAGAACACGATCAGAGCTCGGCGCTGGAGACAAAGGCACACCTCCAGGTTTGCACAGCATCAGCCCTGAGCACCACCAGTCTGCAGCAGGACCAGGATAGTGGACAGTGATAGGACAAGGGGGAATGGTTTGAAACTGAGACCAGGGGAGGTTTAGGTTGGATCTTAGGAGGAAGTTTTTCACGCAGAGGGTGGTGACGCACTGGAACAGGTTGCCCAAGGAGGCTGTGGATGCCCCATCCCTGCAGGCATTCAAGGCCAGGCTGGATGTGGCTCTGGGCAGCCTGGGCTGCTGGTTGGTGACTCTGCACACAGCAGGGGGTTGGAACGGGATGAGCATTGTAGGCCTTTTCAACCCAGGCCATGCTATGACCAGCACCGGGCCCCAGGCTGCAGGCTGGGGGATGAGCAAAGCACACCTGGCTGCAGCTCATGGCTTCCAGAGGGGCTGCTGGCCCCAGGACAGCAAATGCCACCAGGAAGAGGCTATTCTTGGAGCTGTTGCAGCCCCTGCAGTGGGTGTCAGCTGAGCAGTGTCAGCTTCTCCTCTCCGTCATTCCCCAGCACTGCTCTCTGGTTAGCACTGAGCAACCTGGTTGGCAGCTCTGGTGGATGGATTGCAGACAGAGCACTACAGGGAGGAAACCCCATTGTCAGCATGGGCAGGATCCCTGTGTGGGGCAGGATCTCATGTGGGGCAGGATCTCATGTAGGGCAGAATCCCACTTGGGACAGGATCCCAGTGTAGGGCAGGATCTCGTGGGGCAGAATCCCACTTGGGGCAGGATCCGGACTTGGGGCAGGATGTCTGCATGGGACACGATCCCAGCATGGGGCAGGGCCCCACGTGGAGCAGGACTGCAGCGTGGGACACAACCCCTGTGTGGGAGAGGATCCCGGTGTAGGGCAGGAAGGCTCAGCCTCTCCTTCCAGCCCCCGGGGCGTAGGAGAACACGGGCAGTGCGTGCAGCAGAGGCACCATCATACACCAGGGACGTGGAGAAGCTCCTCAGCTGCTTAATAAACACTGCCGCGGTCGTGTTTGTTTTACGCATAACATGCAAGGCGTGCTGGCTGCTGATCAGAATGAGGGGAAGGATCCAGCAGCGATCTGCTGCAGCACAACCAGGCATAGAAAGGGAAGAGATGCACTCCGTGGGGCAGTGGGGTGCCCCGTGGCATGGGGCGGTGGAGCAGGAACGCATCGAGGGTGCTCCTGTCTGTGCCAATGGGAGATGAACCGGAGCCACGCAGCTCTTCTGGCCTTACCCAGCTGGAACATGGGTGGGAATGTGCCTGGAGTGAGCCCGAACCTGGAGCAGCTGCGCGGCTGACACGGGTCTCCACCAAGCAGGCATTAACATGAAATATGATTAAACTAATTAACATCCCTTAATTGAAATTGAGCATGCTGAAAAAAAAAAATAGACCAAACAAAAATGGTTGCGTCCTTTGAAACTATTACAAAACTTGTTATAAATGTACCTCCGATATAATAGATGGAGGCTGCGGAGACATTTTGACTTAATAACTCCTTAACGATTAAAAAAATGAGTGCGCTGCAAAATCAATATGGCAGATATGAACTGGATTGCAAACCACGTAATTAATGCTTCCTCAAAGCAGCTGCTGAAGGGGAGTCACGGGGAATTTGGGCTGTCGTTCCGATCTCACGGTGTCTGTGCCAGGGCCAGCCTTGGTCCGGGGGTACTTTGGACACAGTCAGTGCTGCGGCATTGGGAGAGATGGGGAAGTGGTGGGAGAAGGGAGGTCGCAGAAACCCTGAGCTGTACGGGTGGGAAAGGAACCTCTGCATCTCCCCCAGCCCAACCCCCCGTTGCAGAGCAGAGGGGAGGAGCACCTCCCTGCCCTGCTGGCTGCGCTCTGTGCAGTGCACCCTTTTTGGCCATCAGGGCACACTGCTGGCTCACGGTCACCTTGTGGTCTACCATTGGTCAACTGTTGGGCAACCGTTGGCCTTCTCTGAAGACCTCCTTTCTGGCAGCTCAGCCCCCGGTGTGTCATAGAATCGTAGAATCACAGAATGGCCTGGGTTGAAAAGGACTGTAAAGATCGTCTGTAGGTTCAGCCCCCCCGCCATGGGCAAGGTCGCCAACCACCAGACCAGGCTGCCCAGAGCCACATCCAGCCTGGGATGTGTCCTGATGCTGCTGTTGTTGTAAAACAGGTGTAAAACCCTGCACTGCCTTTGCTGAACCCCACCAGCTTCCTCTGCCCTCAGCTCTCCAAGCCCTGTGTGAGCACACGGTGCTCAGCCCCACAGGTTGGTGTGTGCGGGGCTGCTGCGTCCCATTGGCACCGGGCACACTTTGCTGTGAGCAGCCTTAATGCCGACGTGTTCTTCATGCTGCTCATCACTGTTTCTGAAAGCATAAAGGAGCTCTTTGGAGCTCTGAGCAGGTCTTTAATATCTCCACATTGACTAAAACATGATACCGGAGTGACATTTAGAAGCATTAGAAGGCAAGGGGAGCTATTTATTTCTTATTAAGGTGTTTTTTCCCTCGAGGGCTGCGGCGCGGTGCGGAGGACGGGGGCCGGGGGGCGACTCAGAGCTCGGCAGTGCGTTCTGCTGGGGCTCTGCTGCCGTGTCCGAGCCCTCCTTTCTGCCAGCAGCACCCTGGGGTGGTCCCGGTGCTCTGTGACCTCCACTTGCGGGGATGTGCGGAGGTGATGGGTTTCCCCACTGCACTGGGCGCATCCATAGCCAGGAGTGCTCTGAGCAGCGGCGGGGCTGAGGGTCCCTGGAGGGGCGCTGGGGTGCAGCAGCGAGCTGGGCAGCCCCGTCGGGGGTACAGAGCACAGCCCACAGGCCGTGCAGGGGGAAGATGCGTGCAAAAAAAACAACGAACGGTGGCTGCAAACCTGGGGCGTGGGGCTGCAAGCACAAGGCATGGGGTGCAGGCATTGGGTACGGGGTTGCAAATTTGGGACGTCGAGCTTCAGACTTGGGGCAGAGGCTGCAATCATTGAGCGCTGGGCGGCAAGCATGGAGCAGGGCTGCAGTTTTCGGACATGGAGCTACGGGATCGGGCGGGGTTGCAGCGGCGCCGGGCCGTGTTTTGGCGGTGCCGGAGCACTGAGCACCGCAGGAGCCGGGCAGAGCCTCGCGGCGCTGCTCAGGGACCGAAGCGGGAGCTGCTCCCGGCGCGAGAGTGGCAGCGCGGGAGGCCTCGGTGCGGCCCCGGGCAGAGGGCGATCGCAGCCCCCAGGACCGGGAGCGAAGCCCCGTCCGCGAGGTGCCCCCGGGTACATCCATCCCCCATTCCTCTCTGGGCTGCCCCCATCCGCAGTGCCCCCCGCCACACTCCCCGAGGTTGCCCGTCAGAGGCGGCCGCTGGGGGGCGGTGCGGAGTCTGGGCCCATGCCCCTCCCGTCCCCATCCCCCTCCCGTCCCATCTCCACCTCATCCCATCCCCATCCTAACCCCGTCCCCCTCCCACCCCCATCCCCATCCCATCTTCATGCCATCCCCACCCCACCCCCATCCCCACCCCCATCCCCACCTCCATCCCTATCTACATCCCATCCCATCCCATCCTCATGCCATCCCCACCCCATCCCATCCAATCCCATCCCCAACCCATCCCATCCCGTCCCATCCCATTCCATCCCCATTTCATGCCCACCCCCATCCCATCCCATCCCATCCCCATCCCATCTCCATCCCCCTCCCATCCCTATCCCCATCCCCCTCCCATTCCCCTCTCCCTCCCGTCCTAACCCCATCCCATTCTCATCCCCTCCCCCTCCTGTCCCATCCCCACCCGCATCCCCCTCCCATCCCCTCCCATCCCATCCCCATCTCCATCCCCTCCCGCATCCCCATCCCCATCCCCTCCCCCTCCCGTCCCATCCATCCCCTCCTATCCCATCCCCATCCTCATCCCCATCCCGTCGTATCCATCCCCTCCCCCTCCCCTCCTCTCCCCTCCCCTCCCATCCCCATCCCCATCCCCATCCCCATCCCCATCCCCATCCCCTCCCTCTCCCCGTCCCGTCCCGTCCCGTCTCGTCCCATCCCACCCCCATCCCATCCCCGTCCCCATCCTGTCCCCATATTCCCACCCCACCCCATCCCGGTGGGCGCGGCGGGGGCGGAGGCGCGGATCCCCGCCCGCAGGGAGGAGCCGCCGCCGCCGGGCAGCTGCCCCGGGCCATGGTGCGCGCGGCGGCGGCGGCGCGGCGCCGGAGGGAGCGGAGCGGCGCGCGGGGCGGGCGGCGCCGCGCCATGGAGCCGGCGGCGGGCGGCGGCCCCGGAGCCGCAGCCGTTGCCCGCGCCCGGGCGGCGCCGCGGCGGCCGGGGCTGCGCTGAAGCCCCGGAGCCCCCCGCGGCCGCGGCCGCCGCCGTCCCCGCCATGGCGCAGCCCGCGGGCCGCGAGCTGCCGGGCATCAGCACCGTAACGTACGTCTTCGTTTACAGCCCCGGCGGCCCGGCGGGTCCCCCCGGGCCCGGCCCCGGCCCCGAGCCCGCGCCGCACGCCGCGCCCGCCCCGCTGCGCGGCCCCAAGCGGAAGCTGTACAGCGCCGTGCCCGGCCGTAAGTTCATCGTGGTGAAGAGCTACGCGCCGCAGGGCGAGGGAGAGATCCAGCTGAACCGGGGAGAAGCCGTCAAGGGTGAGTGCGGCGGGGATGCGGGAGGCGCTGCGGGATGCGGGCGGGGGGTCGCGGCCGCGGGAGAGTGCAGCCGAGCGGTGCCGGTGGTGTTTGGCCCCCTGGTTCTGGGGAGGGGATGCGGGGCCGGGGGCGGCCCTGGGGGGTGGGACCCTCTGCGGGGCCGGGGGCTCCGGGCCGGTGCGGGTGGGTGTACGGGGCCGTGGGGCAACGGAGCGGGGCCCTGGAGGCCAGGATCGGGGCTCAGCAGTGGAGCTATGGGGCGTGGATGTGGGGTCCCGGTGCGATGCCCAGGTGCGGGGCCTTGGAGCCTTGGTGGGTCCCTGTGGCTCCGCTGCCTGCCCCGGGCCCTGGTGCTCGGTGGCAGCTCCATGGCACGGGCACTGCGCTCGGTGCTGGGAGCCCCAGTGAGTTGGACGGCGCTTTGCTGGGGCGGCCTGCGGGCGCTGCTGGGGTGAGCGGCCCCAATCCACTGCAGTGCCTGAGAACGGGCAGGGAGGAAACGCCGTCCATGCAGAGCTCCCAACCACACAGCCCCAGCGATGCGGGGCTGGTGGAAGATGATGGCATTGCCCGTTATGTTGGGCAGCTGCTTGGAAACCTGCGGTGGGTCAGGAATTGGCTTCCAGTGAGAAGAGGTTACCTCTGTGAGAGCCCAATTCCGGTGTTTCACAGAAAGTTGAAGGTTCTTCCTCCTCCTTTCCATCTAAATGCTGCCACGGGCTGGAGCTGCTCCCCTGACTGCTCACGTCAGCTCTCTGATGGGGCGTCACGGCTCGGGTGCACGTGGGACCTTCAGGAGCGTTGTCCTGCGCTGTGCACGGCACGCATGGCAGCAGAGCGGGGGCTGCAGCTGTGGCTGTAGGTGCGGTGTTTGCTGGAGAAGTCACTGCAGAGATGGGGCTTTTCCCATCTTCACCCTCTTAGCGGTGTTTCCATCTCGCAGTTCTTATCTCGTCGTGCATTTGCGTGAGGGGGGTGGTCCCAGAGCAGCCTGTAGTGATTGCAGCAGAATGTGTCATTCATGAACTCACCTGTTGCTGTCTGCACGTCTCTGAGCATGGGATGTGGTGCTGGAGAGGAGGGCTGGTGTGGCTGGGGCTCAGCAGGAGCGTCCTTTGGTTGCCCTGCGGGAAGGACCTTGGGCAGGGCAGGTGGGCTGTGTGCTGCTGTTGTGTGCTGCTGTTGTGTGCTGCTGTTGTGTGCTGCTGTTGTGTGCTGCTGTTGTGTGCTGCTGTTGTGTGCTGCTGTTGTGTGCTGCTGTTGTGTGCTGGTTTATAGCTACAGGGACATGGAGACATTGGCAGGCTGTCCTGGTTTTGCAGGGCGATCACTGAATCATTCAGGTTGGAAAAGACTTCTCAGATCAACAGTCCCACCCCAGCCCATCCACGTGCCCCATCCCTGTGGTCACTGAACACCCCCAGGGATGGGGACTCCCCCCTGCCCTGGGCAGCTGTGCAGTGCTGACCGCTCTCTGGAGCACAGATTGCTCCCCATCTCCAACCTGACCCTCCCAGCGCACCGTCAGCCCAGCCCCTCCCGTCCCATCGCCATTCCCTGCGGATGGAGACCAACCCCTCCTTCACTCCATCCTCCTTTCAGGAGGGGCAGAGAGCACTGAGCTCTCCCTGAGCCCCTCTGCCCCACGCTGCCCCATCTCCCTCCCCCAGCTGCTCCCCATAGGACCTGCAGGACCGCACGGTGCGGTGTGAAGCGGGGCTGCATTCCAAAGCAGTTGCTGTAGGTCCTGCAAGAGATCCAGAGGTCCCTGAACATTTCCTTGTGTTCCACTCAGGGGTTGCACCCCATGTTGAAAGCAGGTGGGCTCCTGCCAGGTTCCTGCTGTGTGCTGGTGTGACGGGGTCGGTCTCGTGCTGGGTTTCTTGCTCTGGATCTTTCTTCATGAGCTGTGAGCAGGAATTGGGTTGAAAGCACAGCGCAGGTCAGGGAGTGAGCATGGCAGGGTGCTGTGACCATCCTGGTGGCCATGGAGTGACAAAGGACAGTAATCATTGTGCACTGTGACCATCCTGGTGGCCATTGGGTGACAAAGGATAGCAATCGATGCTGATATTTCATCTGTAAGGTAGCAAAACTATGTGCAGAGAGGGAAGTCAGTCCTTGAGCTGCTTATTGTTGGCAGTGACAAACAAAATGGGATGTCAGAACCCCAAGCAAGGCAAGAACGGATCAGCACCAGCCTCGGAATCCTGAGGTTGCAGAGAGAAGTGGCTCCTGGCGAGGGGACTCGGGCAGCAGCCTGGGAACAAGTGGGAAAGCAGGAACACGACGAACGCGCCGGTTCTGGATCTCTTTTCTTCACACGTTGTGATCAGGAGGAGTGATTCTCAAGCAACTGTTACTATGTGCACCCAACAGCAAGTTCTGCTCCATGGTGCAGTTCTCGCTGCCATTCTGTGCTGCAGGATCTGAGCCGCCCCGCGTGGAATGAACGGCAGCCAGCATTGCTGTTGGTGCTTGTTGGATGTTACCATGATAGTTCTCAGTTGCTCTGGGGGTTTAGAGATGGGGTTTTGTTTTATCCGTGGCTCGCGTTGTTGTAAGGCTGAGTGATCAGCGCTGGTTCCTCTGACTTCCTTCTGCCAGCGCACAGCTCTGGACAGCAGGACCTGAGGGTCCTGGTGGGTGAGGAGCTGCTGAGGAGCCATAGAACCGTGGAATGGTTTGGGTTGGAAGGGCTCTCCAAAGGCCGTCTGGTCCCACTCCCTTTGATGAGCAGGGACCCCCTCAGCTCCACCAGTGCTCAGAGCCCCATCCTAACTGTGGGTGTCTGCAGGGATGGGCAGCACCACCTCTCTGGGCAACCTGTGCAGTGCCTCACTGCCCTCAGCATGAAGCACTCCCTTACTGGGAGCCCTACGCCTGCCCAGGCGCTGCCCCTGGGGGCTGCTGAGGTCTCTCCACTGCCACTTTCTTCTGGAGGCAGCTCCGGAACCTTCCACGCTTTGTGCTTCTGCCGATCTGCTCAAATCGACGGATCTCTCAGGGTGGAGAAGAGCCCTGAGATCACAGAGCCTGGCTGTAACAGCGCTGCTCCCGGCTGCACGGCCACTCGTTGGGGTGCCCAGCCACAACGGCCCCAGGAGCTGCCTCCAAAGTGTTGCACCACGGCTGAAGGGTTGTCCTGTGCGCACAAACCGGCACTCGGTGCTGATTGGTGCTCACCCGGGGTCGGTGTGGCCCCATAGGGCTGTGTGCTCCATCGATGGGACTGAAGAGCAGCACCCACCCCGTGCTGTAGCGTCCCCTGTTCTTGAGGTCCCTCTGTTCCCCCCCGAGCCCCATGTCTGTGTCACCGTTTGGGGCTGGGTGTCCCCATGAGCCCCTGAGGCTGCACTTCTTCACTCTCAGTTCCCCATATCCCTGTGGCCGCTGGGGGCTGGGCTGTATAGGAAAGGGCCATTGGCCCAACACTGGGGTTGGGTGGGAGCTGGGGAGGGTGGGTAGGAGCTGGGGGGCTCCCGGCACCCATTGGTCCCACCGATGCTGGTCCCACTGCGCGGGTCCATCTGGGCTGTGCCGTGGTGGTCGCAGCGCTGGGCTGGTGGTCGTGGCTGGAAGAGTTTTCAGGACCACGGACAGCTCTCGGAGACCCGGATGCGTGATTTCCTGCGTCTGGACGCTGACGAGCGAAGGGTGGAAGGAGAACCTAAGAATGGCTTATGGAGGCTGAAAGGAAATGAGCAGAATGAAACCGAAACGTCCTGGGGAGCTGGAAGAAACTGTTTTTGGAGGAAAAGGGGATTTTGTTGCATGTTTGTGGAACTGCGTGGCTGGGCTGCTGGTGCCTGGCCATGCAACTGAAGAAAGGTTGAGGGAACTGGGCTTGTTTAGCTTGGAGAAGAGAAGGCTGCGGGGAGACCTCATTGTGGCCTTCCAGTGCTTGAAGGGAGCGTCTAAACAGGAGGGGGAACGGCTGTTTGTGAGGGTGGGCAGTGATAGGACAAGGGGGAATGGTTTAAACTGAGACAGCGGAGGTTTAGGTTGGATCTGAGGAGGAAGTTTTTCACGCAGAGGGTGGTGACGCACTGGAACAGGTTGCCCAAGGAGGCTGTGGATGCCCCATCCCTGCAGGCATTCAAGGCCAGGCTGGATGTGGCTCTGGGCAGCCTGGGCTGCTGGTTGGTGACCCTGCACACAGCAGGGGGTTGGGACTGGATGAGCGCTGTGGGCCTTTGCAACCCAGGCCATTTTATGGTTCTATGCTGGGGGATGAGGCACAGTCCTGCACCCACTGCGGGCAGTTGATGTGTTGGCAGCGCTGTGTCACAGTGCAGTTCTCTCCTGGACCCAGGCAGGGCCCCATCCCGGTGTCCCTTTCTGCAGTCAGCTCCCAGCAGGGCACGGCAAGCTGCAGTCATTGCCTCATCCCCTGGAGCAGGGGACCCACGGTCACCACCTGCAGAGATTTCTCCAAGAGCAGCCGAGCGTGCGTAGCCCGTGTTTCCCTTCTGGTTGTTTCACACTGAGTTTCAAACCACTGAAACCCTCACAGCCGGATCGGTCCCACGTGTGGGATGCTCAGGCTGTTTCCACAGGAGGGTGGGATGCAGCTGCCTGACAGCTCCTGGGGCCGCGGTGCTGCTGGGCGCGGGGCGATGCTCTATAGCAGTGGGTCCTGGCCACGGCTCAGCTGTAGGGCTCGGTTGTGTCTCTCCTCGTGAAGCTCCTTCTGCTCATTTGTACATAAATATCTGACCTCCTTCTCATCCTCTCTGCACTCTTTTTGGCCACTCGTGGCATTAGACAGGCAGTTGTGCCTGATGCAGTGGAGTATCCATTTCTGTTGGTCTGTGGAAGTGACTCCTTGGCTTATTGATGCGTTCTTGTCCAGATGTTCCACAGAAGTTCTGTTTTTGTTTCATTTTTTGGAATCCCACTCACCATTTTATGTCTGTTCTGTATCTGTTTAACCACGCTTTGGTTTGCCATTAACGTGCCCCAGTCGTTACATCTTTTCCTGCAATTAAGTTTTCTTTATGCCTCCAATCAAGCCTTTCTCGTAAACGAGTTTCTGTTACAGACAAGTGGAGCTCTGTGATGACTGTCCTGGGCAGTGTCCTGACGGGCACTGCATCACCTTGGTTAAGTAAAGAGAACATAAAACGTGAAACAGACTAAATTCTAAAGAACAGCAACCTTCTGGTGTTGAGGAATATTAGATGTTTTTGGCTCGAGCCATGAACTGTATGTCCCTTTCCTCTCCTTCTGCATGCTTGTTCACTTCTCCAGTGTAATACCTGGGGGCGGCTGCACTTCACCTCTGGTGTTTCTCCATGGCTTGCCACTGTTGCACTTGTTGGGTTGTTCTAACCTGCCCGTCTCTTTGTCCTCCCATTCACTGGAGGGGCTGCAATGGGAGGAGGGGCACTCAGCCCACAGTGGGGGTTGGGGCTTTGGGGACTTTGAGTTCACTTCCAGCCCAACCATTCTGTGGCTCTTTGGGACCCAAAAGGGCCGTGTGGGGCAGGACGGCTCCAGCTGTGAGGGTGCAGCCCGTAGGGGTGGGACCAGGATCTGTGTGTGCGAACCCCCTGGGCAGCACCAGACACTGCCCAGGTGAGCAGCAATGGTGTGGGCCAGGAAGGCGCTGTGGGGTGGTGGGTGCAGGGTAGGGCAGTTCGTGGGGCTCGTACAAGGTTTCCAGAGTGCTGCTGATGGTCTGACATCAATCACACCTTATGAGGAAGGTTAGGAGTGCCTAACGAGGACAGGGCAATGGGAAGAGGTGTCAGAATTGACTACAGCGTAAAGAAGAAATGGAGATTCCCTGGGGACATGCGGAACACGCCGTCCCTCTGTGGTTATTAAAGCTGCCACCGCTCGGCATTACAAACTCTATTTTTAGCAGTCCTAAACTATGGTGAGGAAAAAAAATTGGTCTGGCCTAAAATTTTCTCACTCTGCTTAAAGTTTAATTCTTGCCACGGGTCAGGCTGCGCAAGTCGGGCTCACTCAGCATAGAATCACAGATTCATTCAGGTGGAAAAAACCTCTCGGATCCCCAGTCCATCCCCAGCCCATCCCACCGTGCCCACCGACCACGTCCCCAGGTGCCCCGTCCCTGTGGTCACTGAACACCCCCAGGGATGGGGACTCCCCCCTGCCCTGGGCAGCTGTGCAGTGCTGACCGCTCTCTGGAGCACAGATTGCTCCCCATCTCCAACCTGACCCTCCCAGCGCACCGTCAGCCCAGCCCCTCCCGTCCCATCGCCATTCCCTGCGGATGGAGACCAACCCCTCCTTCACTCCATCCTCCTTTCAGGAGGGGCAGAGAGCGCTGAGCTCTCCCTGAGCTCTCCCTGCTCCAGTGGTTGCATGCTGGCTCTGGAAGATCTCACCCTTGCACAAACTTATGCTGAGCTTTTATGTGATCACTGTCAACAAATCTCAGCAAACCCCATTGGTCCCACACCTCCCCTCCCAGCACTGCTTCTGGGAATTCATTTTTCTGAGTGCTTCTCAGCCCACCTCAGGACCGGGGTGGAATTGGAATTCCTGGAGCAGCTTTTCCATCGAAACAGGGTCAAGAAATTCGTTCCGTTCCCTCGTTCTTTCTGGGAAGGTCATTTTGAAAGAGATGGGAAGAAGCCAGGATGCGGCTGGTGGCCGTAGCTCTGAGGATTACACAACCTCTCGGGATCGCTGTCTGCCATCAGTCCTGCTTTCTGCTGTGCTACATTTCCCTGAGTTTAGGGCAGGATTTTTCCACTGAGAAAGTGTGTTGCGGGTCGGGAGTGCGGCCGCTGGGTGTTGGTGCTGTGGAGCTGAGATGTCCAACCGCAGCCCAGCAGTCCCTCTGGAAATGAGTGAATCGTTCACCAGAAAGGCTCCAGGGAGACCTCATTGTGGCCTTCCAGTGCTTGAAGGGAGCATCTAAACAGGAGGGGGAACGGCTGTTTGTGAGGGTGGGCAGTGATAGGACAAGGGGGAATGGTTTTAAACTGAGACAGGGGAGGTTTAAGTTGGATCTGAGGAGGAAGTTTTTCACGCAGAGGGTGGTGACGCACTGGAACAGGTTGCCCAAGGAGGCTGTGGATGCCCCATCCCTGCAGGCATTCAAGGCCAGGCTGGATGTGGCTCTGGGCAGCCTGGGCTGCTGGTTGGCGGCCCTGCACACAGCAGGGGGTTGGAACGGGATGAGTGCTGTGGGCCTTTGCAACCCGGGCTGTTCTATGATTGTATGAAATGTTCTGCTTCAAAGTTTGGGTAGAAAGCTGTCAGAAAGCAAAGGGAGGACCGAGGGTGGTGCTGACAGAACAGCATTGGGGTCTCCGTGCCCTGAAGTAGGACAGCAGTGACCTGAGCTGCTGTGAGCTGTTCTCCCCCAGCTTCGCTCTCCATCCAGGGACACAACTGAGGGGATTTTGCTCATTTGTGGTAAAAACAAATCTCTAATTTTTGAGATTTCCCTTTTCTTCAGCATGACTTCCTCTGCCTGGGGATTCTCTCAGCCTTTCCCCATCAGGAGATGCTCCATCTCTTTTTGTCTTTGGAAGCCTTACCCTGGTGCTGTGGGTTTTTCATCCATTCATTCTTTACCTGCCTCTTTTAATGACATTTCTCCTCTTATTAATGGAGCATTAATGATCATTTCCCTTTTCGACATTTCTCTGTTTGCATTTACGAGGGAGGCTGCCTCAGTGCCTCTCTGGAATAGAGGAAGATGAAACTCCTCAGCGCCTTCAGATGCTGTTTGCATGTTATGTGGGTGCCCCACACGGGGCTGGATTACTGCACGTTGCCATCTGAATGTTATTGTTGGTGCTTTGCTTCTGCAGCAATGTGCTGAGAGCTCGCTGCTTAAGGCTGTACAGTCACAAAACCACTGCGGCTGGAGAAGACCTCTGAGATCGCCGAGTCCAACCCAACACATCCCAGTGTGCCCAGTGAGCAGAAGCAGCCTTGCTGAGGACGCAGGCAAATGCGATGCCATCCACACTGCTCCATCTCCTGCCTTCCTGGGGGTGTTGCTGTGAGTGGCTGCTTGCTGAGCCCCCTCTTCTGGTCCTGCCCGTGAGGTTCCTGCTGACCCCCCTGGGGGCTGTGCTGGGGCTGTGGTTCAGCAGTGGGATTTGGGGCAAGGGACAGCAAACCATGTGTGAGTGCACCCGACTCACACCAAAAACAGCCCTTGTTGTCTTGGTCTCATTTCCACCAGGCAATTTGGAGTGGCTCCGTGTTGCTCTCTCCTTTGTGCATTTTGCTTTTGGATGCACTTTTTCCTTCCAAGAATTTTTTCTCTTGCAGATAACCCCTTTTAAACGTTCCTTGCCAAGCCCGTGATCCAATTTGTTCCTCATCCACTGGTTGTTCTCCGAGCGCTGCAGGACTTAAAAGTGCAGATGCCTGGGGAGAAGCACAGAGTAATCCTCTTAATTTAACACTGAAGTGTTTTCAGAAGGTGTGTTGGGGGGGATTTGTGCTCCTGAACTCCTCCTGAAGGTCCTTCTCGATTTCCTGTGCTTTGTCTACATCCGAGCTCTGCAGCTAAGCAGAATTTGTCCCTCAGCTGCACACTGCTGAGCGGTGTGGTGGAGGGGATGGACTCCACAGTACTGCCAGAATAACAGACAACGTTATGACTTGCTCAGTTTCTTCTTTCCACCACCCCATACCTTGTGTTTGGCTTTGTTGTACCTCATAAGGTTCTCCAGGGCCCATCCCTGTGTGTTGGGATTGGGTAACCCCATTGCTGCATACGCATCCCTGTGTGTTGGGATTGGGGTAACCCCACTGCTGCACACCCATCCCTGTGTGTTGGGATTGGGTAACCCCATTGCTGCACGCCCATCCCTGTGTGTTGGGATTGGGTAACCCCATTGCTGCACGCCCATCCTTGTGTGTTGGGATTGGGTAACCCCATTGCTGCACACCCACCTCTATGTTTTGAGATTAGGGTAACCCAGCATCCCTGCTTTGCTCCAGGGGATGCTCTGAGGCTGTTGGGAGCCCAAGGGGTGACTCACCCATCAGCATGGGGCTGGCTGACATACACAGCCACACCTGAGGCCGCTGTCTGGACTCCCTGCAGTCAGTGGTGAGAAATAGCTCTTCCAAAGTGCAATTTATCTCATCCCAAGTTAGACATTTAAAATCAGTCTGATGAATCACGCTCTGAAATAGCCCATTTCTCTGTTGACTAGCTCAGATATAGATAGCCCTTTTACTGTCTCTCTTGACCATTACTGGGTTCTCTTGCAATCCACAGCAGGGATGTTGGCTTCAGCATCAGCTTCCTGTGCTCTGCTGTCATCTTCAGCATCCCATGGGGGAAGTCAGTGAAAAGGACAGCACTGATCTGACGCTTCACCTGACCCAGATGGAGCTAACCAAAATTCTTGATCTTCTCCTGAGTTATTGGTCCCTCACCACAAGAAGGATGTTGAGGGCCTGGAGTGTGTGGGGGTCTGCAGCACAGTGCTGTGGGGAGCGGCTGGGGGAGGGGGATGGGGCAGTGTGGGGCAGAGGGGCTCAGGGAGAGCTCAGCGCTCTCTGCCCCTCCTGAAAGGAGGATGGAGTGAAGGAGGGGTTGGTCTCCATCCGCAGGGAATGGAGATGGGACGGGAGGGGCTGGGCTGACGGTGCGCTGGGAGGGTCAGGTTGGAGATGGGGAGCAATCTGTGCTCCAGAGAGCGGTCAGCACTGCACAGCTGCCCAGGGCAGGGGGGAGTCCCCATCCCTGGGGGTGTTCAGTGACCACAGGGATGGGGCACCTGGGGACGTGGTCAGTGGGCACGGTGGGATGGGCTGGGGTTGGGCTGGGGATCTGAGAAGTCTTTTCCAACCTACATGACTGCATGATTCTCTTGGAACCAGCAGACGTTCCCCAATGAACCACCACTCTTCCTTCCCATGTGGCTGAAGTGTTGCATTGCAGAGGGAGTGAGAGCTGGGCGCTCGTGGCTGTCTCAGTGTGCACTTCTCCATTTAAATACTCAGTTCATATCTTTAGTCTCATAATGATGAGGTTAATGAACAACTGAACAGCCCCAGAGGTGTTGTGCTCCCCATGGATGTGGGATGTTTCTGTCAGGGGCTGCAGGAGGCTGGGGTGGAACGGTTGCTCCTCAGCTCTGCTGGGAGAAGGATTTGACCCCCGGCCCTGGGAGATGCTGCCGAAGGGACCCAGGGCTGATGGGAGCAGCTCGCCTTGAACCCAGCTGTGTTTGGGGATTGCACGCAGACCCTGCAGGGTCCCACTCTGCAGGGCTTCCCAAGCAATGAGTCACCGCCTCTGGAAGCTGTCGCTGCTGGGAGCAGTGGTGGGCGGGAGGGGCCCTCCTCGGTGTGTTTTTCTTGTCTTGATTAAGAATTAGCAATGATCCACACGCTCTGCTCTTTGTTTAACTCTCTCTGTCAGATGTGTGTGTGCTCCATTGTCATTTATCCCTGCTGCTTGTCGGAAGGCGCGTTTCCTTCCCCGCGGGATCACAACTGATGGATCCGAGTACAACATGGGGCAGATACTGGGTGGGTGAGAGGTGCCCCCACCTCTGTGCCCAAGGGTCAGTGTGCCAAATCCCAGCTCCTATCTCCGGGAGCCTCAGGGAATGGTGGCTGTGATCTGAGCCTAGAATGGTTTGGGTCGGAAGGGAGCTTCATAGAACCATAGAACGGTTTGGGTTGGAAGGGGCCTTCGTAGAACCATAGAATGGTTTGGGTCAGAAGGGATCTCTAAGGGCCGTCTGGCCCCAGTCCCTGCAATGAGCAGGGAAACCCACAGCTCCAGCAGGTGCTCAGAGCCCAGACCGTGGGTGGATGTCCCAACAGACCTGTAGCAGGCTGATGCTGAGGGCCTGTATTGCCTATTTCTAGATTATAAGGGATGATGGTAACGATTTTCTGTGATTCCTGTGCATCACCCCTCGATACCATGTAGTTAACTTTCAGTGGTGAGAACAGTCGCAGTTCATTAGGGGCAAAAATGGCGTGGATGGAGGCAGCTGCGTGAGGTTCTGCAGCTGGGCACGTGCACACACCTGGAGAGAAGGAGCTCCTCTGCTGACTGCAGTGCTCACCGGGGGCTGTGGGCTGGAAGGGGGGGTCCCATGGTGGCCATGTGCAGGGAGTGGTTGGGGGCTTTGGCTTCTGACCGTTGTTCTTCTTCAAGTCCTCGCCATCGGCCATCTGCGTGGCGCTGGGTGCTAAATGAACGTCTGCTGGCCAGCAGCGGTCATTGGAGGCCGTGTCTGCCGGATCCCACCATGCCTCCCCGCAGGGCCCACCCAGATGGTGCCCCTGGAGCAGTCCCTGCTGCCCCGTGCTGCGGGGCGGTTCGCCCACCGACAGCCGCCGTGGCCTCTGACTCGGAGCTGAAATCGTTCATTTGGTTTGGTTTGGTTCACTCCCAAAGCTATAATTATCATAAAAGAAATTATATTCGCTTTAATTCCGCCGAAGAGCATCTACTTATAAATATGATTTGCTGTGACTAATACATTTCAGTTCAGATCTCTGATATAAATTAACAAATCTTTTCGCACATGAGAGCGCCGGCGCCGTAATGGATTTGTTCCATCAGTGGCGGACGGGAGGGGCTGCACCAGGGGCTGCAGCTTTGCTGATCTGTAGGAGTCGGTTGGGGTCTCCGGGCATCTCCCACCGTTGCTGCTATTTGCAAACTTCTGGACGTACAGCCGGTCACTGTAAAACCCCACTGCTGGATCTTTGGCTGTTGCTTTTCTCTGGGGGAAAAGTTTCCTTACTGCTCCTTCCTCACCAAGATTTCTGTAGGCTCCCTGGAGCCCTGGAGCACTTCTACACATGCACACAGAAAAGAGAGTGCTGCTGCTCCCTCTGGGTTTGAGGTGTTTGTGGTAATTGTTATGTTATCCTGGCAATACAGCATGGCCTTGCCCTACAGCGTGGCCTTGTCCTACAGCGTGGCCTTGCCCTACAGCGTGGCCTTGCCTTACAACGTGGCCTTGCCCTACAGCATGGCCTTGCCCTACAGCATGGCCTTGCCCTACAGTGTGGCCTTGCCCTATAACATGGCCTTGCCCTACAGCGTGGCCTTGCCCTACAGCGTGGCGTTGCTCTAAAACATGGCCTTGCCCTGCAACGTGGCCTTGCCAGACAATGTGATCTTGCCCCACAACGTTGCCATGCCCCACAGTGTAGCCTTGCCCCTGGTAACATGGCAAAGATGTTTCTTCTGCCAAATGTCATGGCAAACAAATCTGAGGCTGAAATGTATTTTTTGGACGACCTCAAAGACAACCTGTTGGGTCCAGGGTTGCCATTTCAGATACTCAGTCTCTTTCCTTGAAAACCTCTAAATGAAGAGGACATTCCAGTCAGATGTCCCGAGGTGTGCATGGAGCTGGCAGCTCTCCTTATTTACCTTCCAGAATTAGAAACCCGTTCATTAATTCCAGGCAGCGCCTTGTGTTCCTCAGCGTGACCTTAGTGGCGTCCCAGATTTTGGCTGCGAGGGGAGCGTGGACCTATTATTAGAGGAAAAGCTTGGGCTGAGCTTGCCAGGCTGCAGCGGCCGTAGGACCAACGCGTGCTGGGACAGCTCAGCCCTCTGCTCACCGAGAGCTCGGGAGCTGCGCTCACAGCAGTGCAGGGCTGCAGCTGGGAGCTGAGCGGAGCGAAGCGTTTCCTGATGAGGAAAGGCTGAGAGCTCTGGGGCCGAGGGGGGATCTGAGCAATGGCTTTGGTCTGGCGTTGCCAGAGCCATGCTCGAGATGGACGTGCGTCCTCACAGCTCACGCAAGCACTGCCGTGGGGACTGCGGTAGCTGGACGTACCCAACTGCTCGCGTCCTCCCTGGGGCGCATCAACACTTAGCAGTGCGTGTGAGTGCCGGTGCGGGGCCTTCCTGCCTGCTCACCTGTTTGTCATACAGTCACGGAATCGCGGAATGCCTCGGGCCGGAGGGCCGTCCAGTTCCACCCCTGCCTTGGGTTGTGTGCCCCCCAGCTCAGGCTGCCCGGGGCCCCATCCACCCATCCGGAGATGGGGCACCCGCAGCTCCGGGGCTGGCTTTTTTTGGTGTTAATCTGCTTTTCTTTTAGGTGGAAGAGGAGGTCCTGTTTATAAAGTAGCCCGTTAGCTTTGGTCTGCGTGGCAGTGGGGAGCGGCTGCGTCCCATGGATGTGGGCTTCAAGGGGCCACGTCCCAGGGGTGGTCCCGTGCTCCGGCCCCGCGCGGCCCTGCTTTGCTCTCAGCTAACACACATCCCATGGTTTTTCTCTTTTATTTTCATTCATGCTTCGCAGTAGACGAGCAGCTTCGTGAACTGGGTAACTATCATTTTTTTTTTCCTCTTATTTTTTCCCTTCGCCTTCCTCTGCACCTTTTCTCCAGCCTTCTCCTTGCTGTGCCCTTTGTGCGTAGGACTTAGGACGAACTTCTGCACCTTTCCTCTTCCTTCCTTGATCCCGCCGTGTAGCCCGGATGGGGCTGTGTAGTGCGGAAGGGGCTCCTTCCCTGCCCTGCTGTTCCTTCCACGATCCCTGCAGTTTCTCTGTTCCTGCATGTGCCCTCTGAGGGGCAGGGGAAACCAGCAGCGGGGGGAAGCGCTTCCCACCACGTTCCTTCCTCGTGTGGGGCCCGGTGAGAGCTGATCCATTTGAGCCTCTGCAGAAGTTGTGCTGCTGCTGGGTGCTGGGTGCCCGTGGGGAGCGGAGTGCTCAGCCCCGTGCTTCCCTTGGGAATCATGGGATCACAGAACAGGTGGGTTGGAAGGGTCCTTAAAGATGGGAGAACCACAGAACAGTGGTGATAGAAGGGTCCTTATAGGTCATAGAATCCCACAATGGTTGATTTAGAAGCCCCAGCCCCTCTCCTGCCATGGGCTGGGTGCCCCCCAGCTCAGGCTGTGCAGGGTCCCACCCACGACCTCGGGCACCTCCAGGGATGGAGCACCCCCAGCTCTGGGCAGCAGTGCCGGGGCCAAGGTGGGAAGAATGTTGCGGTGGCAGCCAGCACTGAGGTCAGGGCCCTGTGGTGGTGGCTTGCCAGGTGTGGGTGTTGGAGCCTTGTTGGAGGACAGATGCCCTCCTCTAGGCCCTGTCCCCAGGCTGCGTCCATGAGGACCCCGAGCTGGCTGCAGGCAGCAGGAGCAGCACCGACGGTCCTTCTGCTCCCACCTCTGCTCCTGGGGGGGGGGTGCTGGGTCCCACCAGGAACAACCCGTCATTCTGTGCCTGCAGAGGGTCGCCAGCTGGCTCTGGGGTGTTGCCATGTGTGACCCCACTGGCCTGGCCCATGGTTTGTCACCATGTGGCCGCGCAGCTGTGAGTCATCCAGGCTGCTGTTCCACGTGGTGCAGGCCCAGGAGCAGAGGAACTCTGCCTGACTCACACTGAGCAGTGGTTGGCCTTAAGCACTGCTGTGGTTGACAGCTGTGGGCGAAGCTGGCAGGTGGACTTCCTTGCGCCTCCTGTGCTTTGTGTAGGCTTGCTGCTCCCATCTCTGGTGTCTGTATGGCCCCCACATGGCAGGGCAGCAGGAGCAGCCCAGCAGGTGGAAGGGCTGTGGGCACAGAACCACAGAACATCCCGAGCTGGAAGGGACCCAGAGGGATCACAGAGCTGGTCCTGATCCCCTGGCTGCGCTCAGCACCGCCTGGACCCAAACCCTATGGGTGGGAGCGGTGTCCCAGCGCTGCCTGGGGTCAGTGGCTCCTCCTGAGAGTTTCTCCCCATGACGGAGTAACACAGGAGTTAAAGATGAGGATGCAGAGAATCTGGGGGATGGCTTCAGGATGACAACAGGCAGCAAACGAGAAGAGAGAAGCAGAAGTCCAGGAGCTAAAACAGCTCCCTGGGATGGACCCAGACCTCTCACTGTGCCCAAGGAGCAGGGAATGGCTCTGAGCATCCCCCCATGGAATGGCTCTGAGCATCCCCCCACGGGATGGCCCTGAGCCTTTAGTTCTCAGCAAAAACACTTTAGTTCAGGGATCAGCAGGAACTTTGTTAGGGAGCTGCTGGGGCCAATGTTTGGAGCAGGGATTGAACCGCAGCAGCTCACCCCGGGCACGGGGAAGGTCACTGGGTGCTGTGGGGACCGCGTGGGGCATCAAGGCCCACCAGCACCGTTTGGCCCCTTGTTGCTGGAATGCAATTCAATTTGCCAACGGTGGTTCAGCTCAGGAGCACTTCCTGGGGCTGTGCTGACTCGCGGGCAGCGCTGGGCAGCAGCTCCCTGCTCGGCTCTCCTGTGGAGCTGGCAGAGCACAGCACAGCCCTGCTCGGGTCCCAGCCATTGTCCAGCGCTGAGTGTGAACCCTGCTGTCTTTGAGGAGCAGCAGAGCATGCCGGGTTGCCTTGAAGCAGCTCTCGTTACGGAGCACAATAACGAGGCAGGGTGGAAGTGCTGCTTCAAAAGGAAAAGGGGGAAGAAAGGCGTTATCAAGATCTGCTTCAAACAGCAGCGTTTCAGCTCTGCTCAGGTCCTGCTGTTCTCACTGGGAAATCCCAACACCATTTCATTCTTTTGGTGTTCTTGGAACCAGCACCTTGTGGTCAAGGAATGGGACACGTCCATCAGTGACTCTTAGTTAAGGAATGGAGCACCTCCTTTAGCGGTGTATGAGCTCCTTGCTCTTCACCCTTGGGGTATTTCTGAACCAGCAAGAGCTTTCCCAAAAATTGAGTATTTTTCTCCTCTCTCATTTTTTTTCCCTCTTCATTTTCCCCCTGAAGGTTTTGTCAGGGTCTCTGCTCTGCAGCTCGCTTGCCATGCGGCTGGGAAGGATTTGGAGCTCCTTCCCATCCCCGCTTTCCAGACACGGGTTTCTCTTGCCTTCCTAGGTGACTTCATTAATTAGCACATTTCTCCTCCCTCGAAAGGTTTTGCTTCTCCTTGCAGCGCTCGTTGCACAGCGAGCATATGCTGGAAGCCATGCAGCAGAGGCGGCGTTTGCTGCACAGACACTGCAGGGCTGCCAGCTCATCTCCTGAGAGCCCACCTGGCGCCAGCGCTACCGATGGCAACAACCACTTCTCAACGTCAAAGCCAACAGCCGTGTGCAGGACAGTGCTTATGAAGGAATGCGATAACAAAACCTCTTCCCCGCCTCTTACGTTTTCTTCTTCACAAGATTTGCAGTTTTGTTTTCTCATAAGAAGCCCATCCGGTGGCTCTGGTCACGCTGTGCGTTGGCCACTGGCCTCTCTGTACCCACGAAGTGCTCTTGCAGTGCCACAGGGATGGCTGGCACTCTCTGTGTTCTTCAGTTCATGCTCTCCTCCTGATGTATCTTTCTTTGCAGTTCTGGCAGCCCTGCAGAGGTCTCAGACCGGGGTCTCTTTGCTTTGGGGGTCACTTGGTTGGAAGGCGGTTGAGGCTCGCGGGATGCTGCACCCCGAAGTGCCGTCCGTGCTGTTACCCCACGAGGCTGTGTCAGTCCTTGTGTAATCACGGTGTCTCAGTCAGCAGCAGCTCGTTTTCTGCCATGGCAGCTCAGTGGAAGTGCATCTGCTCTGTGCCACTGTCCCTTAATACAAGAACATGACAATGGCTGTGTTTGATCGAGACCCGGGTGCTGCTCTCGTCCATGGCAGTGGCCTCGTGCTGAGGTCTGGAGCGGGATGGAAGTCGGGAGGTGCATTGGGCACAGCTTGGGAGTTACACCTGTAACAACTCGTGGATTGGTTTGCAGCTCCTGGTCCATTTTTTTTCCCTTCCATTAGTTTCTCCACCATGTGGAGAAATAGCATCCTATGGCACAGCATTCCACATCCAGGGGTTGTGTGAGCACCACAGAGGGGCAGGGGCTGGAGGCTCCTCCGGGTCTCCCCCAAGCAGAGTGCCCATGACCATGGCCAGACGGTCCTGGGAAGTCTCCAGGCGGCCCTTAGGGTCGGTCGATGCCTCCGGCACTGCGAGGAGCAGAGGGCAGCTGGAGTGCCTTAATCCTCCTCTGGCCATTCCCCCAGCCTCACGGCAGCAGTGTCTCACAGCCCAGGGAGTCCAGCTCCATGCAGTATCTCTCACGCAGAGGCTGTTCCAGAGCTTCACTCTCATGACCTTCTCTTGGGACTTCTTTCCCGTCTCTCTGTCCCTTTTGACACGGGACAGCTGGAGCGGTGTGCATCCTTAAATCAGTGGGCACGGTCGGGGTCGTAGAATCATAGAATGGCCTGGGTTGAAAAGGACCATAATGATCATCCAGTGTCAGCCTTGACCGTGCCTGGTCCTACGGGGTCCTCTACTAACCCAAGGAGAGGCAGTGCTGGGGGCTGCCTCAGGTCCGTCGGGAAAGAAGGGAACTCAGCGGTACCCTTAATTAATACCTTCGTGTTTAAGTGATGTTGAATCTGGTATCCTCTGGATTCCAAGAAGCGTGAAGAAATGGCACCGAGGGACGTGGTTTATTGGGATGGTGGGGGTGGGTTGGGGATCTCAGAGGTCTTTTCCAACATTAATGATTCCGTGACACTGGTTTTTGTGGTTTAATTGTGTGGCTAAAGGATGGTTGTCACCTGCTGGCTTTTTAGGCAGAAGCAGGCTCTGAAAACCTTCCAAACCTTGCTTTACATGTGGAAATGGGAGAAAAAATGAAGAAACATAGAGTAGTGTAGACTTTCAATTTAAAAGGGTGACATTTGTAAACCCTATGAGTGATCACTCCTTTCACTGCGTATCGTCTGGGGAGGTGATGTGAAGGGAAGCTGTCAGATGGGACAAATGAACGTCGCTCCACTCGTGGTGCCGCTTTGGGTGCCCCAATATCACAGCAACCCAGAATGGTTGGGTTGGAAGGGACCTTCAGATCATCCAGCCCCACCCCTGCCGTGGGCTCATTCTGCCCAGCGCCCATCCACGGCCTCGGGCACCCCCAGGGATGGGGCACCCACAGCTCTGGGCAGCGGTGCCGGCGCCGCACCACCTCTGGATTTCCCCACATCTGACCTCAATTTCCCCTCCTTTGGTTTAATGTCATTCCCCTTTGCCCGTGTACAAAGTCACTTCCCTTCCTGTTTGTAGGCTCACTTCAAGTACTGGAAGGCCGCAGTGAGGCCTCCCTGCAGCCGTCCCTCCTCCAGGCTGCGCAGCCCCTCGCTCAGCCTTTCCCCACACAGAGCTGCAGCCCCCAGCCATCCCCATGCTCCGGCCCCCGTCTGGAGCCATGGCTGGGAGCTCCATGCCGGCCTTTGGAGCCATAGAGCTGCATGGAAGCCCCACAGAGGGCCGAGTCCTGCACTGCTTGGTGCTGTGCTGCCTGCAGAGCTGGAGCTGTGTCCCTGGCTCGGTTCGCTGGTGCCAGCGCTGCAGCACGAGCGCATTCCTCTGCCCGGGCCAGGGCTGCCCGTCCCTCCGTGGGCTCCGCAGGAATGGGCTGCGGGGGCGGCCGCTAATCAGAAATGAATCCTTCCTTTCATCTGCTCCCTTCCCTCATTCACTTTTGTGTGGGCGTTTCTGTCTCGAGCAAATTGGATTGCAGGCTGATGGAGCAGAGCCTATGGGAGGAGCGGTGAGCAGTAGCGCAGCAGCAGCTCCTGCCTGCCCTGTCCCCACGGCTCCATCCATGGCCGCGCTGTGGCCGCCCCACTCGTGCCGTTGGCTCACCCATTGTTTTCCATAACAAACTTCAGAAGAGAAAATTAAATACGCTGTTAACCACTGTGAGGCTCCCAAAAGGACAGAGCAGAGCTGTGGTGTCTTTGTGGTGTTCCGCAACACGCCGTAGCGCTCACAGTGTTCTGCTTTCCACCGAAACTTGGACCTGTCGGCACGCGGTCCCTTCCTCCCCATGCTGGTTCTGGATAGAGGACATCCCCACTCCCCGTCCCTACATGGAGGGCGTCCCCTCTCTCTGCCTCTCCCTGGCTGCAGTTACTGCCTGCATGGTTTAAGTTTTTCGGGTCAGCTGTGAAGCCCTTTGGTAGAACCCCCTGGCCGATGGCACCGAGCGCTTCCTCCATCTGCGCTGCAGAGCAGAGGCACAGCCATGGCACTGCACAGCACCTTCCCTGTTGCTTTTCCTGGAGCACTGCGAACAGATCGGGAGACCTCAGCACAGGAGAGACACCAACCTGCTGGGGCACATCCAGAGGAGGGCCACGAAAAGGGTCTGAGAGATAGAAAGGGGGAATTCAGGCTGGACATACGGAGCAAGGTCTTCACGCTGAGGGCGGTGAGGCACTGCACAGGCTGCACAGAGAGGTGCTGCTGCTCATCCCTGCAGACACCCACGCTCAGGGGATGGGGCTCTGAGCGCTGATGGAGCTGTGGGGGTCCCTCCTCACTGCACGGAGTGGGACCAGACGGCCTTTGGAGGGCCCTTCCAACCCAGACCACTCTGTGATCACTGATGGAATCACCCCCTGGGTTTGCACTCTGCCATTACAGGAAATGGGGCAGCAGCGGGTTGAGCTGCACGGCCCCGACAGTGCTCTGCTTCTGTGCTTTGTACATTTGTACCACACCCGGTGCATTTGGGATCACGGGAGATGTTTAATTTCCAGAGTGCTCCACTTCTGCTTCTGAGAAGTGCAGTGTCATGCTGCAAAGCACTTGGGCAGGAGGAGAGGTCTTTTGCTAATTAGAGAGCTGCGAGCTCTTGGCATTTGAAATTGCAGAGGTGTCAGTGGGCTGCTCAGGAGTGTGCGATCTGGTAATTTTTGTTGTGAAAAAAGCAGCAGCTGAATGGCTCCCAGCACTGCAGGGCAGGGCGGCTGTGAGCTGCAGGGAGCGCAGCCTGGAGGTGCCGGGCACAACAGCAGTGATGTTCAGAGTTAATAAATGCAAATGGTGCACGGCAGGAAGAATAGCCCAAATACTACAAGGACAGCAAAAGGAGTCGGTTGGCTGCTGGTGTTCAGATCTTGGAGTGATTGCTCCTCCCTAGCGTTGTCAATAATGATTGTGAGTAGAGAGATAAGCAGCAGTGCTGCCGGTGAAGTCAGCGCGGTGCCAGGAGCTGCTGCATCACACCCAAGAAAGGTGATTATTAGAACAGAAGTGATCAGCGTGCACGGAGTGAAGCTGTGATGGGCAGCCTGAGGAGCCCATCAGCCCTCTCCCTGAGGTGTACATGGTGTATTAATGATACAGAGAGGGTAACAGGGGTGGTTGTGGTCAGTGGCCTGTGGGTCAGTGGCATTCCACAGCATCATCTGCACAAGGAAACACCCACGTGGAGTTTGGGACTGATCTCTTTGGGAGATAAATGGCTGAGTCTGTGGTGGCATGGAGAGGCTGCCTGCAAATTCTTCATATGGGAGCGGAGAGGTGCTCCAAGAAATGTTGGGTCCACCCTCAAGGCAGAGGGGAGCACAGAGCCACAGAATGGCCCTGGTTGGAAGGGACCTCCAGGATCATGAAGCTGCAACCCCCCACCACAGGCAGGGCCACCAACCTCCACATTTCATGCCAGCCCAGGCTGCCCAGGGCCCCATCCAACCTGGCCTGGAACACCTCCAGGGATGGACGGGGCATCCACAGCCTCTCTGGGCAGCTGTTCCAGCACCTCACCGCTCTCACAGTACAGAACTTCCCCCTGACATCCAACCTCAATCTGCCCTCCTTCAACTCCAAACCATTTCCCCTTGTCCTTCTGTTATCTGCCCTTTCAAAGAGCTGATCCCCCTCCTGTCTGTAGGCTCCCTTCAGGTCCTGGAAGGCTGCAATGAGGTCACCCCGCAGCCTTCTCTTCTCCGTGCTGAACAAGCCCAGCTCCCTCAGCCTGTTTGCAGGGGAGGTACTGCAGCCCTCTGAGCATCTCTGTGGCCTCCTCTGGGCCCTCTCCAACAGCTCCCTGTCCTTCTTGTATTGGTCGCCCCAGACAAGAGCAGCGTGGTTTTGCACTGCAGACTTTGCTGCTGCAGCATGTTGTGGAGGCCAAGGGTGTGGGTGGACTGTTAAAAAGGGGAGGATGCATTTCTGGAGGTCTGCAGTACCTGTTGGGCAGCACAGCTCGGGAAGGTCTGCTGAGCTATTGGCTGCTGGAGGCTGCAGGCACGGAGAGGGCTGCCCGGTGTGTGCTGTTCCCTATGGCTTTTCCCTGAGCTGTGCTGGGGGAGGTGTGAGCTGACACAGAGCCGCAGAAGCACAGGGGCTGGGGAAGGATCAGCAGCGTGGCCGTGCTGCCGTGTCAGGGCTGTATCCCTTCCACTGAATGCTCTGCAGTTGGGGATTTCCTCTCTACAGCTTTGGAGTGGAGCTGGGAGGTTCCTGATCCTTCAGTCTTTGAGGAGAGGCTCTCAGCTCAGCAGTACATCAGCACTGCCACTGCCAGTCCCTACGTAAGCATCTGATTCAAAAATGCTCCTTGGAGTGTGGCTCACACAGCGAGGGCTTAGAAAATCCCATCAGGCCACGGTAACCCCCGAGATGCTGTCTGGCCATTCCGTGATGAGGCTCTTTACTGTTCAAGTGCTGCTCACACAGCAGAGCACATTGCAGCCCTGGTGGCAGTGGGGGTTTCCCAGCACCAGGGCTCTGGCAGAGCTCCTGCTGGCATGGGGTGGGGGGGTGATGAGCAAGCAGTGTGATGCAGCTTGGCACAGCACTCCCGTCGCTCCTCGAGCTCTTTGCTGCTGGTGCTCAGCTGTGAGTGCTCTCTGCAGGCAGTGTGAGCCGGCTGGGGCAGAGCTCTCTGTCTGCTTGCCCGTGTCCAGGAGCTGAGGATGTGTGCTGCTGCTGCTGCTGCTGCTGCTGCTATGGATATGCATTGCTGCTGCTCAGGACGTGCACTGCTGCTGCTTCCTTCGCACCGGCATCGCTGTTGATGCCCTGAGAGCCCACGATCCCAAAGCAAAGCATGCAGCTCCTGCTCCTCCCTATGACTGCCTACCAGAGGGCTGAGAACCATAGAATAGCCTGGGTTGCAAAGACCCACAGCGCTCATCCCGTCCCAACCCCCTGCTGTGTGCAGGGTCGCCAACCAGCAGCCCAGGCTGCCCAGAGCCACATCCAGCCTGGCCTTGGATGCCTGCAGGGATGGGGCATCCACAGCCTCCTTGGGCAACCTGTTCCAGTGCGTCACCACCCTCTGCGTGAAAAACTTCCTCCTCAGATCCAACCTAAACCTCCCCTGTCTCAGTTTAAACCATTCCCCCTTGTCCTATCACTGCCCACCCTCACAAACAGCCATTCCCCCTCCTGTTTAGATGCTCCCTTCAAGTACTGGAAGGCCACAATGAGGTCTCCCCAAAGCCTTCTCTTCTCCAAGCTAAACAAGCCCGGTTCCCTCAGCCTTTCCTCACAGGGGAGCTGCTCCAGCCCTCTGACCATCTCAGTGGCCTCCTCTGGACCCGCTCCAAGAGCTCCACGCTCTTCCTGTGCTGGGGGCCCCAGGCCTGGACGCAGCACTGCAGATGAGATGAGATGGCCAAGGGCCCGGAGGTGGTAACAAGGCAAAAAGCAAAATGCTTTGTGCTGGGGGGGCAAGTGTGATGTGCCATGGCAGGGCTGCTGTCTGCCTGTCACTCCGTGCAGTGATGCCGTGGGGTTCCCATGCAGGAACTGTTGGGCTATGGTCTCTGAACCCAGCAGAGGTGCCAGGGTTGCCAGCAGCACAGCAGCTGGGGTGTGTTGCTCCCCAGCAGCCCCAGAGCTGCTCCCTCTACAGGAGCAGTTAATGAGTTAATTGGTGTCACCTGGCTGGAAGGAGCAGCCGGGATGCTGTTCTCTCTGCTCTGTGCTGGAGGAGGATGATGCTGGTTTCTGCTCTGTTGTGGTCCCTTGTCACCAGCCATCTGCACGCCTTATGGGATGTGAGTGGCATTGAGTGTGTGTGTGGTGCTCCTTCTTTTCCTGTGCTGGGAAACCAAGCAGTTCTTTGTCATCTATATTGAATATCTTACATTTATGCTGTGTATATACCAGCCAAAAGGGAGAACTTGGACAGAAGAAACCCCAAAGGCTGTGGTGCTGCCTCTGTTGCAGTTGGAAATGCCTTCACCTCTAGAGCAGAGAACACCTGCCCTTGGTATTCCCCTCCTGGACCTGTAGGTCCTCCCAGGAGCCCATGAGAGCCCCATGCAGACATCAGGGCACAGCACCCAACTTGTGCGCTGCAGGATGGGCGCAGTGCTGGGTGCGGTGGTTCCCAAGTGCCTGGGTTTTGTGCTGGGTTCGTTGGTTTTGGTATCTCAGACAGCTGTCCTTCCGGAGGGCACTGAGCCTGCAGGAGCCAGGGGTCACACCGGTGTTCTTCTCATACTGGGGGGGATTGGAGTGGGGGCACAGAGTACAGTCACCTCTGGTCGTTCTCATCCAGACAGCCCCTGTACAGCTCCGTATGCCGGCAGTGCGTCCACTGCTGCCCCTGAGTCTGTCTGTGCTTTGGGGGGGATGTGAGGAAATCAGAAGTGTGGAGGAGACCCCGGGACACCGATCCGACCCTGGGGACTCTGTGGTGCTGTATGGGAGGAGGCAGCTTGTAGCAGGAGGGGCAAACACAAAGTGGATCAGGAGGCGAGAAGCTGAAATTGAAGCGTCAGATGATCTTTTTCCTGACCCTGAGGGTATCCTCGGGGATACCTCAACTGCTGGAGGGACTCGTGGGGGTGGGGGGTTCATTTGGATGTGGTCTGGCCACGTGGTTCTCATTCAGACAGTCATGGGCAGGATGCGGAGATGGGATGATGCCCAGAGGAGGCCACTAAGCTGGTCAGAGGGCTGGAGCAGCTCTCCTATGAGGGAAAGTTGAGGGAACTGGGCTTGTTTAGCTTGGAGAAGAGAAGGCTGTGGGGAGACCTCATTGTGGCCTTCCAGTACTTGAAGGGAGTGTATAAACAGGAGGGGGAACGGCGGTTTGTGAGGGTGGGCAGTGATAGGACAAGTGGGAATGGCTTTAAACTGAGACAGGGGAGGTTTAGGTTGGATCTGAGGAGGAAGTTTTTCACGCAGAGGGTGGTGACGCACTGGAACAGGTTGCCCAAGGAGGCTGTGGATGCCCCATCCCTGCAGGCATTCAAGGCCAGGCTGGATGTGGCTCTGGGCAGCCTGGGCTGCTGGTTGGCGACCCTGCACACAGCAGGGGGTTGGGACGGGATGAGCGCTGTGGGCCTTTGCAACCCAGGCCGTTCTATGGTTGTCACTGGGGAAGATGAATGCAGCAGTTTCCTGCATGCTCAGAAAACGTGGGCTCACAAAGCCCTGCATCCTCGAGCGCTTTGGGTCTGGCACACTGCGTGCCCATTTCAGGGGGTATGGGGAACTGCCTGGATGAAATGTGGGGTTCCTCCTGGCTGTACCCCACTGTGAATCCCAGCCGGGTCCACGTGTGGCCTGAAACCCACAGCAGTCATTTGCAGGAGGTGAAGGAAGAGGCAGCTGTTGGGATTTTGCAGCGGAGCTTTTTGTGAGCCCAGCAGTGAGGTCTGGTTGAGAGCTGCCCTGGAGCTTCTCCCACTCCCTGTCAGAGCCGTGAATGCTTTGGTCAGCACAGAGCTGAGCTGAGCCCTGGCTCTCATTTCCTGCTGACAGCAATTAATTCCGGGTGGCGCGTTCTCTTTGGATGGAGCTCAGTGTGGGTGTGGAAGCCCTTTAGCCACGTGTTGGAGGGAGAGCAGAGGGCACCAGGCTGGGATTGCGGGGCTGGTGCTGCTGATCCTGCTCAGAAGCTGTCAGAGATGTTCTGTGGAGCCGTGGATGTGGTGCTGTCTGCCACCTGCTCAGCTCACAGTGAGCAGCGCTGGTGTTTGGGTTTGGTCTCTGGTTTGTGTAAATGGGGGCATCACAGAATCACAGAACCGTAGGGGTTGGAAGGGACCTCCAGAGGTCATCGAGTCCAACCCTCTGCCAAAGCAGGTTCCCTACAGCAGGTCGCACAGGTAGGCGTCAGCACCTCTCCTATGAAGACAGGCTGAGGGAGCTGGGCTTGTTCAGCCTGGAGAAGAGAAGGCTGCAGGGTGACCTGCATTGGTGCTTCGCTCTTCCCTGGGGTGCTCCCAGGTGCACCTTCCCCACTCCTGTATGGCTGGGAGCCGCACACAGACCTGCAGGCACCTTGCAGCGGTCCCCAGGAGTTCTGCACCCCGAGGGGCTGCTGGCCTCAGGAGGGCGTGGGCCCCACAGGATCTTTGATGGGTTTTTGTGAAAGCTCCGGCTTTCCCCTGGCAGCACCAGGGAGGGGGATTTGCAGATGTGAGGGGTTCTGCTGCTCTTTGTTGGGCGTCAGCCTGTGGTGTTGTGCTGCAGGGCTGGGGGTGCCGGGCTGCTGCACTGCCTGTGCCAGGATGCACACTGCCTGTTCACGTGTGGGAAGGAGCACTCCCTCCACCTCTGCTGAAGGCACCGAGGGTCGATTTTACTGCCTTTCATATCTGTTGCTCCTGTTGGTGCTTTTGCAGTGCTCGGTGAGGAGTGTGGTCACACGCGTGGGCTCAGCTTCTCCTACACCTCTGCCTGTAGCAGGATCTGGAGCTGGAGGAGAACAGGAGGATTCAGCAGTGAGCCCCAGTGCTGGTGCCCTGCTGGGGCTGCCCTGAGCACCAGGGAGCTGCGCATTGCAGACCTCAGCTCCTGCACTGGCGGAGCGGTCCGTAGGGCAGACGCTGCAGGTTTGCACACTGGGGCCACTGCACATGGTGGCTTGCATGGTGATTCATGCGACGTTCCGGGAAGGGTCTGAGCCCCGTGCCCTGGGATGTCCCTGTGGGGACCTCGTGCCCTGCAGGCAGCTACTGCTGGGACCAGAGCTCTGAAACCCAGAGGGCTCGAAGTGTGCCCTTCCTCCCCTGGGAGGGTCTGTGGGAGGATCACGGGCTCAGTTCCGGCCCCTCAGGATTGCAGTCCTGCTGCCAAGCGTGGCCGGGTTGGTGGGAGAGGAGGAGGAGCAGTGTGGGCATCAGAGCTGCCTTGGTCCCCTTCCAGCTCAGATCATCTGGGTCGGGGCTGCGCTGCTCAAGCTTTACATATCACATTTGGAATCTGCTCATTGGGTACCGGATGCTGAAGCTCTATTCAGGCTGAAAAGTCCTCATTAACATTTTGGGAATACATTAATTCCCTTCCTTTCCTATTCCAACCTGCTGACTTTGATTGGCACTATTTTTTACAATAAATGCTTAATTAAAGGCATAATGACTGTATAATGATTGTATTAAAAGCAAGATGATTATAAAAATCAGCTTAGCAGCTGGAGGCTGAAGGGCTGGAACAGCTCGGAGCAGAAATGCGCGTGGCAGAGCTGTGAGTCTGTTCATGGGCTGCTCACATGCAGCATCCGCTGCAGCTGCGCTCACAGACTCCCGTGCACAGCCCTCGTGTTCTGTTGTACGGAGACTCGCTGCAGAAGTACTTCCTGCCTTAAGGAGCCCCAGGCAAAACAGCAGTGGGTGGGGAGAGGTGGCTGTGCCTGCATGGATCGCTGCAGGTGAGGGCCAAAGCTGTGGCATGAAGGAAGCCGCAAAATGGGATGCATTTCTGCACCAGCTGCGGCTGCAGCTCTGCTGGGCTCTGAGCTCCTCCAGCTGTGAGCCGAGGGCAAAGTGTGGGCTGGACCTGCAGGAGAGCTCCGGGCTGGTGAGCGTGACACGAAACTCGAACAGAGCAGAGGTGACCCAGGGGAGGGAGCGCGCTCAGCCCATGGCTCCTCTTCTGGTGGGCCACGTGTTGTGCTGCAGGACTGGGCAGGGCTGTTCTGCTCCATATCTTCTGTGCAGGCTTTGCCCTTGCCATCGGGCACTCAGGTGGATCCCATCTGCTCCTGGACACTTTTCAGGTCCATAGAACTTGAGCTTAATTGCTTTTACCTGCTTGCACCTGAAGGTGCCAGGGAAGGTGCAGCGGAGCTGGAGGCAGATGGTGCGGGCGAAGGTGGGCCCTGTCTTCTCTCTGCTGTGCCGGTTCCTCCTCTGTGCTCACTCTTCACATCCCAGTTCATCCCATTATGATCTCATCTCCTCCACTGCCATCTTTGAGCTCTGTGCTACCTCAGATCCCTCTTGGACCCGCTGTGCCCCACTGCTGCAGCCTGGGAGCTGTGGGATGGGTCCTGGGGTGGCCGCTCTGCAGAGGGATGCTTCCGCCTTACTCAGATAAGTAAAATCAAGTTCTGCCCTGAGTGTTTTCAGGAACAATGAGGAAGTGCACCATCCCTCCTTCTTTAGTTTCTGATGTGACAATGAAGGTTTTCCTTCCTATTTGCTTTTCTCTGTTTTAAAAGTCATCAAGAGTATCATGACTGCAAAACAGGGCACCAAAAGTTGCGTCCATCATCTCGATCTTGTGCTGCACAGAAGGAAGGTCCACATACCTCTTGCCCAGAGCTGGTGTTAGATTTGGGGCTGTTCTGTCCCTTACTTCCATAGAATCACAGGATCATTCCAGTTGGAAAAGAGCTCTGAGACCCCCAGTCCAACCCCACCCCATCCCACTGACCACGTCCCCACGTGCCCCATCCCTGTGGTCACTGAACACCCCCAGGGATGGGGACTCCCCCCTGCCCTGGGCAGCTGTGCAGTGCTGACCGCTCTCTGGAGCACAGATTGCTCCCCATCTCCAACCTGACCCTCCCAGCGCACCGTCAGCCCAGCCCCTCTTGTCTTATCATCCAAACTTGGAAGCCCACGATCTGCGTTTTTAGGTTGGATGTCAGGGGGAAGTTCTTTACTGTGAGAGTGGGGAGGTGCTGGAACAGCTGCCCAGAGAGGCTGTGGATGCCCCGTCCATCCCTGGAGGTGTTCCAGGCCAGGTTGGATGGGGCCCTGGGCAGCCTGGGCTGGCATGAAATGTGGAGGTTGGTGGCCCTGCCTGTGGTGGGGGGTTGGAGCTTCGTGATCCTGGAGGTCCCTTCCAACCTGGGCCGTTCTGTGATTCTGTGCATGCTGAGTTGCTGCTGAAGATGCTTGGTTCTGACACTGGTTCTGCTCCACTATTTTCTTTGCTGACTTTTTGGTTCAGATCTCTGTTAGTTACTGGGATGAATGTCTCTGATCACAGAGAGCGCTGCTAGCTCGGAGATTGGAGCAACCTGAGAACACACAGACTTTCCATCCACGTCTGTGGAACGCTGGTCTGTTTGTGTCTGAAGGTCCCATTCTGAGCTAACGCTGTGCTGAGTTCCTTTCCAGAATTATTTGTCTTATTATAATACGTCGAGAGAGCTCTGAGCAAGAAAAATCCACTTGTTTTGTGTTCCTTGATGGGTGTTGCACTTGGGGATGCTTCAGTTCATGGGCAGTGTGGGAATGGCTCGTCCTGGTGTAGCTGTGGGGCGTTCTGAGGTCCGCGTGGACCCAGGTGTGCACGGTGGGCTGATGGATGCACGTAGGGGTGGAAGCTGTCGGTACCCGTGCCTGGCAGGAGGGCTGCATCCCCATGTTGTGGGCAGGCTCTGGCTGCTCGTCCCTGGGGGATGAAGGCCTGATGACCACTTGCTCAGTGTAACCAGCTGGAATGCATCCATGGGACACGTCACACGAAGCCATGAGGGTGGGCACAGTGTCGTTCCTGGTGCGCTGGGGTGCTCAGGAGTCTCTGCTCCTTACCCGAACCTTTAACAGTAACTCCCAGCTTGTGCATCTCCTCTGTTTTATCAGTATAGCCAAGTGAAGTCTGCTGCGATGAAGGCAGCCTGCAGTGCCTGACCCATGGATTGTGTGCAGTCAAACTCCCTGACTGAATTGCTGTGTGTTCCGTGGCCTGACCCGTCGGGGGGTCTGTGAGCTTCACCAGGTAACGGGGTTTGAGAACCCCCAGGCTCTGGGAGTTGGGAGGGCGATGGCCGGGTTGTGCCAGTGCTGGAGGCTGCATCTTCTCAGCTCTGGTGCTCCCAAACGTCTGTGCAGGGCACAACTGCTGGGCTCCTTCTGGAGGACGTTGCTGGCGTTGGTTCAGCCTGGGCTCCTGGCACTTGGGTGTGCAATAATTGTGCACCTGAGAAGGTGCAGCCCGCACACACGGGTGTGTTCCAGCTCGGTGGGCTGTGGGCACGGCCCTGAGCAGTGCTCAGGGGATTGAGCTGGGAGCTGTCGGGGCTCAGGAGAAGGACTTAGAGCTGTGTGAAGCGTCACGCAGGCTGCTGGCCTCCGGTTTGGGCTGTGGCTCAGGGCAGTCCCAGGCAAATTAACAGAGAAACGTTTCCTACTGTGCGAAAACAATAATAGCAAGAAATGCAGAACCTGATGAGCTCTGAAACAGGCTGAAGGTCACAGCACAGCGCTGCTGTCTGTGTGAGGGACTCGGCCGAAAAATGGGTCAGTTGCTGATGGCATTTGAGTTTAGGATCTGTAATTTGGAGCTGACGCCGAGCAAAACTGTGCTGTTGGCGTAGTGCTGGCAACCGCCCTGTTTCTGGGCCCCCGGTACAAGCAGTGGCTCAGGAGGGAAAAAGATGGAGAAGAAGAGTGGTTGAGAGGCCGTGCCCTCTCCCAGTGGCCTCGAGCAGTGCGTGGCACTGGGGTGATGCCCGGGGAGATCAGGTCTATGGGACGTGGTGTTCTGCAGGGCGATGTTTGCTGGGAAGCTGTCTGGGGATGAAACCCCCTGGAAAGGACAGGAGCACCGATTTCCTGTTGGGTTCATCTGGGATTAGAAGAACGTAATGTAAAGGTGTTGTTTCTGTGGTGCGTGGACTCCATGGAGGCGTGGAGTCAGATTGGGTCGCCTACTCCATTTCTTCTCGTTTTGCAGCCTTCTGGAGTTTCTTTTGCTTGTAGTGGGTTTTCCGTGGACCGGCTGTGATGGGGTAGGGCTGAGTGTGGACTGGAATGAGACTGTAGCAGTGCAGCCGGGGTGGGCTGCAGGGCTGTGGGCAGGGGCTGGTGTGAGGGGCCTCTTCAAAACCAATGAAGGGCGCTGCGGGTGGTGAGGCAGGGCCTGCAGGGCTCTCCTTCGTCCTGTGAGATCTGTGTCATCACTCCTTAACTTGTCCCTGGCAGCAGAACCCGGCTGGAAGGCTGTGCTCTAATGCTGGAGTCCTTTCATCTTCCCCCCCCACCAGAGACTTCGCAGGGCTGTGACTGCGCGCGGTGCTCACACACACTTGATGGATTTTAATGTGCTGGAGTAGATGGCAGCTGCGGTATGTTATGAATTTGTGATCCCGTGCCATTAGCTCTGAGATGACAAATGGGGAGAGTGCCAGTGGGACCTCCCGACACGAAGGCTGCGGTGCGTGTGGAGCCGGTCAGCAGCTGTGTTACACATCCATCCTGCATCTCCATCTGGGAACAGGGGTTGTAAATTAACAGGCGTGCTGCAAAAGCTGCTGTCGGTGTTGAGTGGTCCCTGGGGCGGCTGCGACCTTGGATGGCTGCTACAGGAGGCTGTGACCCCACCGCCATCCGGGGAGAGCTCTCAGGGCACCTTCCCTGCTCTCCTCTCCATTGGCAGAAGCGGCCTTAGACAAGAGCATCAGTATCAGCTGGGGGTGGAAGGATGGAGCCCAGCCCTGCTGAAAAGGCCCTGGGGGTGCTGGTGGGGAGCAGCACCTCGAGGCAGCACTGTGCCCTCAGCACAGAGAGCCAACCGCACCCTGGGGGCATCCAGAGCAGCGCAGCAGCAGGGAGAGGGAGGGGATCTGAGGGGATCTGCACCTCTGCTCTGTGCTGGGACACCTCACCTGGAGCACGGCATCCAGATGGGGAGTGCTCGGCACAGGAGAGACATGGAGCTGTTGCAGTGTGTCCAGAGGAGGGCCACAAAGAGGGTCTGAGGGGTGGACAAGGGGAGATGGTTTATAACTAACAGAGGGAGGCTGAGGCTGGATGTAAGGAGCAAGGACTTGACGCTGAGGGCGGTGAGGCACTGCACAGGTTGCACAGGGAGGTGCTGCTGCCCACCCCTGCAGACACCCACGCTCAGGGGATGGGGCTCTGAGCGCAGATGGAGCTGTGGGGGTCCCTGCTCACTGCAGGGAGTGGGAACAGACAGCCCTCGGAGGGCCCTTCCAACCCAAACCACTCTGTGATTCCATGATTCTATGGACACATTTCTGACAAGTTGCCATCAACCCAGAGGTCAGCAGGCAGCCCGGCACCCATCTCAGTCACAGAATCATAGAATCATAGAATTGCTCAGGTTGGAAAAGACCTTAAAGATCATCAGGTCCAACCACAACCCAACCACTGTAGCAACCTTCTGCTAAATCACGTCCCTGAGCACCACATCCAAATGGTTTTTAAACACATCCAGCTGCCTGTGTTCCTCCATGTAGGAATGTGGCCTCGGTTCAAAGGCTGGGAACTGGGCTGGTGGCGGCTGTATCCCCAGCGAGTACTGGGGGGATCCCCGCACTGATGCAGCACAGAGGGGATGTCAGCAGTGAGGTGCCTGGGGAGGCAGAGCACAGAGGAAGGTGCTGCTCACAGCTGTTTCATCCCAGCGTTGTGAACAGATGAACAGCACTGGTGCTCCAGTGACCTTTCAGTGGGGCGGAAACAACAACAAATCACAGGGATGCAAATCTGGATCTGGGAGCCTGGGGGGGAAGGCGGCTCCTGGGTGTACTCTGTGTGCGCTGGTGGGATGCAGAGGGAAACCCATCACCACTGCATTGCTCTGGTGTGGTTTTGTGTGTTTTTTTCTTGGAACTTGGGAAACAAAGGCAAACAAGGAGGTTAAAGAGAAGAGTAGAGGTGCTGGGAGCAAACCGAATTGAGAGGTTGGCATTCCTGGCTGCCTGTGATGCTGGTAGCCCCCATGGAAGGTGTGTTCTGGGAGCATTTGTGCTTCCTCAGGTTGGAGTCCTGCCTTGTGCTGCCCAATGGAACGAGCAGGGCATGGAGCTGCAGGTCTGCTGTGCGGTCGGGCAGTGCAACAGCTGACAGTGCAAATTTGGGGTGCAGGGAGGTGCTCTTAAAGAGCTGACCTTGCTGAGCTGCTTAAACTTATGCTGCAAAGGTGTGGCGGAATTGGGAAGAGTGGAATAAACGCAAAGGAAATAGTCCTTGGTCAGGCCGTGTGCCTGTCATCCGTAAGGGCCATTCCGGGGCGTTTTCCAGAAGACCCAAAGAGCGCCGCAGGTCCTGGGAGAGGCGTGCGGGCACAGCGCGGTGTGCAGGAGGCAGCGGTCTGAAGGACGTCTTTGGAGATGAGCAGGGACATGAGGTGAGGGCAGCAGCGTCGCATTCATGGCAGAACAGATGGAAGGTGGATTTCTGCCTTAGGAGAAAGGCAGCCATGTCTGCAGGTGGGGGGGAAGCAAGAGGGGGGGCGGCGGTGGAGCTCCCAGGGGTGGCTGTCAGGAAGCCAAGCAGATCCAGCTGCAGCTGCTGGGTCTTCCTGCCGGGCTCTGAGCAACCCTGGGGATCCACACAGGCAAACTGCAGAGCTGGGGGGCCCTGCAGGCTCGGCGCAGTAGGCGCAGCAATAGGGCACAGCAGTGGCTGGAGGCACTGAGACATGTCAGGAGCCTGGGACTCGGCGTGCGTTGCTTATGACTTCCTTTCCTAAAGGTTTTATTCCCATTATGTCTTCTGGTTTGTTAATTTCTTCAAAGCCTATTGAAGTATTTGGCGTGCGCGTCCCAGCACGGCGCGGTGTTCCTCATTACCATGTTTATAGCAGTTCCAATTACTGGTGACCTTCAGAGCTGAAGGCGGGCTGTGAGAGCCCAGCTTGCAGCCATGATTTGTAGGCCGCAGCGGAGCATCATTCCTCCTCTCCATCAGCAGCAGCCGTGTATGGAGGGTATCGCCTGCTGTGCGTGGGGCCCTGTGGGGCTGCTGGCTGGAGGAGGGAGGTGGCATCAGAAGGCAAGGATGGGATTTTGAAGAAGAAGATGAGGAAGGCTTCTGAGCGTCGGGACAGACTGGTGGAGATGGCATCCACGTCTCATAGAGTCACGGAATGGTTTGGGTTGGAAGGGACCTTCATAGGGTCACATAATGGTTTGTGTTGGAAGGGACCTTCATAGGATCATAGAACAGTTTGGGTTGGAAAGGACCTTCATACAATCACAGGATGGTTTGGGTTGAAAGGGACCTTCATAGGATCATAGGATGGTTTGGGTTGGAAGGGACATTCATACAGTCACAGAATGGTTTGTGTTGGAAGGGCCCTGTAAAGGCCATCTGGTCCCACTCCCTGCAGGGACCCCCACAGCTCCATCAGTTCTCAGAGCCCCATCCCCTGTTTGCAGGCATGGGCAGCACCACCTTTCAGGGCTGCCTGTGCAGTGCCTCACTACTTTTAGCTTAAAGAACTTTTTTTCTTCAAGCCAGGCCCCTCTGAAGTGCAGCTGAACCCGAGCTCCTGGTTCCGAGTGCTATCCTTGTGCCCATCATGGACTGCTGAGCCTCAGAGCTCCCCGACCCACCTGTCCCAGCCCAGTGCTTGTGCTCTCTCCCCACCACTCCTAAGTTATGTGTTTGTACAGGAGGAAGAGTGTGAATGAGGTGCTGTGCTTACTGGTAAGACCCCACTGACCTCCAGCCCCTGGAACCAGTGGGACAGTCCGTGGCAAGGCAGGTGTGCCTGCAGTGGAGGGACTGGTTGGGAAATACTAAAACCCAGCGTGAGAGTCCATGGGGCCTGATGAGATTTGCCCAGGAGCAGTGAGGGAGGCTGACAGCACTGCAGGAGATCTCCATGATCCCTGGAAAGCGATGGTGGTGGTGGTGGTGGTGGGGAGATGTCCGGAGGTGCAGAGGAGGGGCTGTGAGGAGCTGTGGGCTGTCCCTTCCACCCCCACCCCAGGAGCTGATGGAGCACTGAGCCCTGGAGCGGCGGGGAGGTGGCTGGGAGCACCAGCCTGGATCTGAGGAGGGGAAGCCCCTCTTGACTGAGTCAACAGGGCTCTGCCAGAGGTGCCTGCCTGCAGGATGAGGGGAGAGCAGGGGGAGGTTGTTCTTGACTCGGGGAAGGCTTTTCATGTTGTCTTGTGTAACATCCTCACAGACCAACTGGTGGAATATGGAGAAGTTTAAAGTTTGCCTTCCGTTGGAATAGACTCGGTTTGCTGTTACCTTAAAATCTGTGTTCAGCTTGCCGCCAGACAAGCTGAAATTTCAGTCCTCCCAGTCCTCATGAAATATCAAATCTTAAAACGGGAGCACTGTGAGTGAAGAGCCAAGCATAACGGCGCAGGAACAGAAGGCTTTGAGGAGCAGAACGAGCTCCCTTCCACCAGGGACCAGTTGGGAAGTTGCGAACACAAAGTATAAGACGGGGAATTTTCCACTGGGAAGTGTTAGCGGACTTGTAGTGCGTGGACAGGAGCAGTGGGGATACAGTATGGGGTTTGGATCTGTTCCAAATGGTGACGGCATCGCAGCCTTTGGAGAGCGGAGCATCTCAGGAAGGGATCTGGAGGAGAGGCTTAAGGGAAGCTCCTCCTTGGCTGGTCAGTCAGGATGTTCTTTTTCCCTTGCTTCCATCAGGATTAGTGCCTGGAAGAGGCGGTCGTGTTGCTCCCTTCTATGGGGGATCTGCTTTGGCTGTCGTGGAGGAGTGCACAGTTTGTGAGCGGTCCTGGTGTCTGGATTTGGCTGTGGGGGACACAGGGACGAGTCCAGCAGCGCTGTGACATGGAAGGGTAGCTGAGCTGGAGATGGCACACATGGCAACATGGGTGTGTGTCACCTCAGTGGCCTTGGGATGCAATGCCTCACCCCAGTCACTGTACGGAGAAGTATCCTCAGAGACCCCTGGTACAATAAATGCAAACTGCAAAGACCTCCTTCTGGGTATGGGAGGAGCTCTCCTCCAAACAGGGCTCTGATCTGCCTCCTGCAGTGTGCCCAGCCCCCTCCGAGGTGTTCAGCTGAAAGCAGTACAACAACACATCATGGAATCAGCCAGAGCTGATAACTGAACAGACTGATCAGCAGCTGTTAATTCATTGGCACGGCTGGGGGTGCCCCATCCCTGGAGGTGTCCAAGGCTGTGGATGGGATCCTGGGCAGGCTGAGCTGGGGGAGCCCCCAGCCCATGGCAGGGTTGGGTGGGAGGGGCTTTGGGGTCCCTTCCAACAGAAGGCATCCTATGGTTCTATGAACCGCCTGCAGCACAGACTTGGAAAAACAAGGCAGTCCCTCACAAGCCATTGCTGGTGGCCTCATCGCTTCGGCCCCTGACAAAGGGCCGCCTTCTGCCAGAGGAGATTCTTCATCTTCTGCTAGGAGTGCTGCGGTGGGAGGGAATGCCCAGCAGCCTCCGAGAGCAGTGCATGGGTGCTGCGACAGCTCCTAAGATGGTCTGCGACCTGCAGCCTCTGCCTCTGGGAGAAACGGCTCTTTTTAACTCTCAGATTGACTTGGGGACACTTCAGATCACAGAAAAGCTCAACATGGAGATGAGGTTTATGCTGTCAAAGCCACAAGATTAAGGTCTGATCACGGAATTGGAGGAGCAGCTATAAGGCAAAAGCATGAGATAGGTAATGCAGATCTATCATGGGCTCGGCATCAGGCTTCACTTTACCTTGAGAATTGGACTCGGTGGGTCCCGAGCTGGAGGTTGGCCTTGGGTTTGTGTCCCCTCTTGACGTGGGGTGATTACAGCTGCCCGTGGAGCTCCAGAGGAAGTCCCAGGAATCCCCACGTCCTGCGCCAGTCGGGGGTCTCTGTATGTGGCAGCCTTGGCTTTAAGGACTCGCTCGTTAAATGCCGAGGGAATCACTTGGAGGTCGTTTGGGGTTCCGCTCTGATGGCAGCGAACATGGGATGCTGAGGCTTGATTATTTTTTATTTTTATTGTTTTGTCTGAATGTGAAATGAATTGCAGTTACAAATGTCACGCTGTACTGTTTTCCAAACGGTGCATCGAAAGCTTATTGCTTCTGGGTGATGTGCAGCAGTTCCTCTTGAGCTAAAATAGCTTCCTCTAGGCTGCACGTGGCCGATGAGCCCACGGTGTGTTCTGGGGTTGGGGAGCTGTGGTCCCCCCAACAGCTGCAGTGGATGGGAGGGAACCAGGAAGGTGAAAGCACAGGAGCTCCTGGGTTGGGGTGGTTTGATGGGTAAAGCCAAAGCTCCGTGTGCCAGCAAAGCACCACCAGAAATTCATTCACCACGGCCCGTGGGCAGCGGGTGTGCAGCCACACGCAGGGCTCATCTCACGGGGAGGCACCGTCGCTCTGAACATCTGCCCCTTCCTCCATCCTTACCCCAGCTTTTGTTGCTGAGCACAGTGACACAGGGCACGGGATGCCCCTTCGGTCCATTTGGGTAGGTGTCGTGGTGCTGTCTCTTCCCAGTGCTCCCCCACCCCCCTGCTGCAGCGCAGCACAAAACGTCCTTGGCTCCATGCAGCACTGCTCAGCAACAGCCGAAACATTGCTGTGTTATCACTGCTGTTTTCATCACAGATCCAAAACACTGCATCACACAAGAAAAATAACCCTCCCAGCCAAACGACAACAGCCACAATGACCCGAGAGCAGCTGCGGCTGCCCTCCTTCTCTGCTTTTTGCTTGGGAAGGTGCAAATAATTGTCCTTGGAGCGCATGAATTCAAGAGGTGCGCTTCAGCCATTTGCTGGGTAAGACAGGGATGACATCTGGGTGCTCTGGGTGTGATGTATGAATGGTGAGCATCCCAGAGGAGGAGCAGTGGTTCTCAGCTCCCTTCCTTCTCTCTGGGGTTACACCTACTTTGTGTGCTCATGCATTCTGGGGATGATGACCATTTTCTCTGTGGCCACAAGCAATGTCGTGGTTGCATCTGATGCGTGACCCAAAAAACCACAGATCTTTCTTGCAGAGCCAGATAATATAAGGCGAGGGGGGGGGGGGGTGATTGGGGTTGGACTTGACGTTCTTTAATGCTCTTTCTCAACCTTAATCAGTCCATCAAACATACAATTGATGGCAGTGGTTTTTGTGCAGCGCTGCTCTTGCCCAGGTGCACCACAGAAGGCGCATTGGTTTGTAGCTCCTCAGCAATTGGGATCTCAGCAGCCTGAAAACATCCTTCCTCGGTCAGCAGTTGATGAGGAGTTCCAGCTGATCGTTCCCTGGTTTAATGAGGACACTCCTGGGGCGATCCTCGGTTACAACTGTCCTGACTCTGAATTCATTTAATCTTCAGAGCACATTTTAAAACTTGCTTTCTGTTTCTTTAAGCTTTGAGCAAGTAAAAACAAGGCTTAATGCACAGGGAGAATTTGGCTGACATTGAGGAGCCCTGGTGCTTGGCGTCACTTTGTTTTGTATTGTTTTTGAGCAGGGGCCAGTTAGGACCCCTCGGTTCTCACGGTGACCCGTGTTGTTACCATTACCGATTTCCTTCCTTCTCTGCATCTTGTTTCTGCACATAGCTGTGATTTCTTTGCTCCGAGGGCTGCTTGCCCCATCTCGCTGCGATGCTAAATTAAGGCAAGAGTTGCCCGATCGATGTGGTTTACCGGGCCTTCCTGTATCCAGGAGAGCGCGTTTGGTGTGTGCTTTCTTGGAGGATGCCCCATGCTTGGCTTAAAGGGAGTCGCAGTGTGTTCCTGGGAAGCTGTCCCCCAGTCCCACTCTGGTTCTGTCAGCAATCCCTGGTGACAAGAGGGACGCTCAGCCCTGCTTGGTGTTTCCGTCGTGTGGCTGCACAAAGGCGTTGTCTGCCCTTTCTTTCTGTGTGCCTTGGGTGAGAGATCGTCCCGAAGGCTTCACGAGGGGCTGCGCTCCTGCAGGCCATGCCTGACTCCAGACGAGCGCCGCGCGCTCAGCCCTTCTGCTTTCCCGCTGCTGTGACGCTGTGCGGTGTCATTCCGCCCTCCCTGTTTTCGGGACCCTCCTCGTTCTCATCACCTCTCTGTTTCTCCCCACAGTGCTGAGCATTGGCGAAGGTGGCTTTTGGGAAGGAACTGTGAAAGGAAGGACCGGCTGGTTCCCCGCAGAATGTGTCGAGGAGGTGCAGATGCGACAGTACGACCCGCGGCAAGGTAAGCTGCTCTGCGACAGCGGCGCCTCTCAGCAGATGCTCAGAACAGCCCCAGGAATTCAGGTGTCTCCATTTAAATTTCCGTCCCTCTCAGGGTTTGCCCACAATGAATCTGTCTGATGAACTGCGTTGCTCAGGATGTCAGTTTGTTTGCTGTGTGCCGTAACGCCCAGCAGCACACCCCGACCCGTGAAGGTGTGGTACTGTTGTGAGGAGAGCACTCAGTGGTCCTTTCCATAGAGATTATTGTAATGATGGAGCAAAACTGTGCGACCGAAGGCCTGGACCTTAAAGCCAGCAGTGCTCTGCAGGAGCCTTCGTTGGGCCGAGGCCGATGGGATGAGGCTCAACCAAGTGCTCAGCACTCTCCGCCACTCCTGAAAGGAGGTTGTGGCGAGGGGAGGTCGGCCTCTTTTCTCAGGTGAAAAGGGGTAGGATGCGTTGAAATGGTGTCAAGTTGTGCTGTGGAGGTGTAGACTGGATGTGAGGATGAATTCCTTTATGGACAGAGTGGTCAGGGATTGGAATGGGCTGCCCAAGGAGGTGGTGGAGTCTCCGTCCCTGGAGGTATTTAGGGGACGTGTAGACATGGCATTAAAGGACGTGGTTTGGTGATGAGACTCAGCAGGTCTGGTCCATGGTTGGACTTGATGATCTTGAAGGCCTTTTCCAACGTAGAGGATTCTATTAAAGGTTTTGACCCGGTAGTACTTTGCTGTAGAATAGAGCCATGTCAAACCTGCAGATGTTTCCAGCTGTGTTCACAAACTGAGGAAGGTAGTGGGGTTGTGTGACAGATGTCTGGCACTTGTTGAGGCAGGCTGAAGATGACTATTACAGGGTTGAGAGCAGCTCAAGAAATGCATTGTGACTGCCATTGAAATTCAGAGAGAACAAGTTCCAGGGCTGGCATTTTGGAGATGGTATTAGGATGTTCCTTTAACCCGCTTGTGTTTCCGTGCTTTGAGGGGGAAGGCCACGAGCTGCATGTTGATCTGTCTTTAATGAGGCGGTTCTTCTGTACCGGTGCCTCTAGGTTAGAGCTTCCTTCCCAGATCACACTTTGTAGACCCCACAGTGCTTACTGACTTGGAAGAGGAATGCCTGGTCACCCACCTCAGTTTCAGGTCCCAAGAAACTTTAGCTTTTCACTTTCCAGTGAGGGCCTCATTAAATATCTCCCATCTGTAGAACCAAAATTCTTTGGGGTTTAAACATGTTTTTCCACTGAAAACTCACTTTCTCTCAGTTCTAAATTTATTTCTTAGAGCGCATTGAGTCAGGGATCTTTATGATGACTGACAGCAGAGGTGATCTTTCATGTAGCATCCTGATGTTCTAAGAGGAGATGCAGGTTTTGGTTATCAGTCCCACTGCTTCATTATGCACTTTTACTCTTCAGTAGCACCTCCTCTAACTCCATTCCCCGTGTTCTTCTCTAAGTGGCATGCCATTTGTATTGGAGTCAGGAAATTGATGTCTTGGTGCTTTCCACGTGGCTGGAACAGACCTCCGTCTCAATCTAGGATCATCAGCAGGTGGTCCTCATGGCTGGCGGCCTCCCTGAGACCTGTAGGTGTGGGAACGTGCATGCAGACACTGCCGGCTCTCCGCCTCTGGGGCACTCATGAGACCACGGTGCAGATCTGTGTTGTGCAGTGGGAGTGCATCCCCGTGGGGCACATCGTGACGGAGGGGCCGTGCTCCCACTCTTGCTTGTCGCACAGCTCCATTCCCATGTGCAGAGCTGCTGTGGAGCATCACCAGCGCATGGCGTGGGCAGCATCTGCACCGCTGTCTGAGAGCCCAGGTGATGTTGGAAGGTGGTCTTTCTCTGTGGAATTCTGACTGAAATGAAGCAGAAGGAGTTGGCTGTCGGTGCCCGTGGGGATGTCCACCTGCTGTGCTCCTTCCTCCCATCCTAAGCGTGTCCCTGAGGGCCACCAAAGCCCAGAGCGTGAGCTGCACAGCAGCAGCGAGGGAAGGCGCCTTCAGGAGAGATGGAGGCGAAGGAAAGCTGGGGGTGAGGGGTGCATGTGATACACAGACTGCAGAAACAGAGAGAGCACCAGACCCCAAACCTTCCATTTGTTCTGAAAAACAGTGATGCGAGGTATCTTGGTAATAAGGGAAGAGTCTGGATTTTTATAGCTGATGAAAAAAAATGTAGTGAAGCAAATGGAGCTGACTTTCTCCAATAAGTTAAAAAAGAGATGGAATTTGAAGAGAATGCTTTAAGTCAAAGGTACAAAACCCATCTCTGACGTATTCCAGGCGGGAGAGAAATCTTGCGGGTAGGGAATCCAAATGTGAGAGCCTGAACGAAGCCCATAGGAAACAGCAGAGCTCCCCAAGAACAAAGACTGGGATTTGTCTGCAAAGAAATCTATGTGAGAGGGATCTGAAATTCTAAATATAATACGCACCTTGCCAAAAACACAGCAGAGAAAAATCTTGAATCGTCGATTTCTCCTCTTAAAATTCTCGGCTGTACAAATGAAAGAGCGAGGAGAGCAGAAGCAGAGCTGTTAAGCAGTGAGGATGAGGTGAGATCAGAGCTAAACAGATGAAGCTCCAGGTCCACCAGAACAATTACCTGGATGCATGGGAAGGTGGACGGACAGGCTGAGGTGGGGCTGATGTGCCACCGTGTCTCTGACCAGGCCCGTCCCACACCCGTGGGCTCAGGAGCTCTGTCCCACTGTGGGCTGTGGGCCCCGGGCTGTGCTGGAGGTGTCCCGGTACCCGGCCTGCCATGGTCCTGCAGCCTGGGGCCCTCTTGGTCCAGACCACGACCCATGGACCGACGTCCTCAGAGCTGCCCCTGCAGTCCTGCCTGGTGACTGTTAGTCCTTACCCTAATGTCAGCCTGCAGATTGGCTTTCAGGCTTGTTTTGAGACCTGCCCTGTGGCCACGATGCTGTTCTTGCACTCTGGGCTCCTTGCTGGAGCTGGCCATACCCCGGCTGCCTCGGCCCTTGGCCAGTGAGGGCAGCCCAGCTGGGGGTCCCCGGGTTCCTGACCCAGATTCCCATCAGGAGCAGCCAACCCCTGCAGACCCCATAAACCATGGGCACCAGTGCTCTGAGAGAAAGAATATGGAATGTTAGTGGAGGTTCCCATTGGGGTGGCCATAGATCAGAGGTGGGCAACCGAGATAGGGTTGGCAAAGCAAATGTCATCGTTTGAGCTCATTTGGATTTTGGGACAGAGCTTAACTGTGTCATGGAAAATTATTAGTGAGGGTGGAGGAAGTGTGGGGGAGCACGAGAAGTTTGTCATCTGTCGCTGGCTGATCAGCAGTTGCATCTGTTGAGTGCTTTCACTGGGAGCTGTGGCCAAAAGAAAACGGGAATGTGCTGCTCGTGCCCCCTTGTGCAGTCGGATGCGGTGAGAACGTTTTACTTTGAGAGGTGGAGGAGTTGGTGATGAAATCCAGTAGGATAAAATGCAGGATCTTGCAGCGAGCTGATGGGAAGAATTCCTGTTGCAAGCCAATGCTACTCTTGTTGAAACAACGACTGGAGGGGTTCGTGCGTTGGAGCTCTCCTGCCCTGCAGAGCTCACCGGTCTTTGGGGAAGTGCTGCTTGGAAATTAAAGGCCAAGCTTGGGTTTGTGAAGCAGAACGTGCCAAACGCAGGCAGCCTGTTGTCACAGTAACTTGTACGTGGCTTGCGAGGTGTGATAATGGAGCAGAAGCTCTCCCCTGCACTGCCAGCCTGGAACCTGGCCTTGGTAGCAGTCCAAGGCTGTTTGGAAGCACCTTGCTACTATTTGCCTCTCTCAAGTTTTGTTTGTTTGGAACGGCAGCGAAGCATCTCTTTTGGGAAACATTCTGTGCTCTGTAGCTGCTTCCACATACAAACCTGTCTGGAGAGAAACGCAAAGGGAGCTCTTTGCAGGCTGTGTCTGAAGAGCACGTGTGAGCCTCCTGGCTCTGTTTTTGCCCTGTGGCTGCTTCCCTGCCCTCGGGGAGCAGAGCTGCTCCTTCCCTCTGCAGTGGGTGCTGAGGCACCCAGGAGGTGCAGATGGCCACAGACCCAGGGTTGGGCTCTGCTGCTGCCGCGGCCACGGTCTGAGCTGCAGGGAGCACACAGGTGGGGCTGGGGCTGAGTGAGAGCTGCGCTGAATCCTGGGCACTGACGGCTGTGCCGGAGGGCTTTAGCAAATGGTTTCTTTTCTGTCCTGGAATGAGAGCAGTCAGCTCTGCACCGAGTGGCAGAGGTTTCTTTCCTGGTTGCTTCTCATCTGCCCACATGTTTGTCGCAAGATTTTCAGTTGTTTTCATAGAATCACAGAATGCCCTGGGTTGAAAAGGACCCCAATCATGTAGATCATGTAGTTTCAGCCTTCCTGCGATGTGCAGGATCACCAACCAGCAGACCAGGCTGCATTGTTACAACTACGGCTTTCCATCACTGTAACATCCGCATTCATGGAATCACAGAATTACTCAGGCTGGAAAAGACCTCTAAGATGGCCAAGTCCAACCCCACCCCATCCCCACCATCCCCATTAACCACGGCCCTATTCCTATTACACGAGACTCATTTGCAGAGTTCCTGGTGGACTTTTTTCTTCTTTTTATGAGAAAGGAGAAGTAATGGTAAGACCTGGGGAGCGCTTTGTTACAATGGGAGATATTTGGTTACTTCTCCGGTACCTGCGGGTGGCAGTGGAGGTAGCAGCAGGGTTGCTGCTTCGTCCTGTTGTGAAAGGGTTTTGTGAAAGAAGAGTGAGGAGCTTGAAACGCCTCTTGCTCAAGAAACAAGTTTCTTATGTAAGAAGTGGTTTGAAGTTGTAACAATGACTGTTGGATAGTTTGCATTACTTACAAGTTGAATAATGAGGTCATGGTGCCGGTCCGGCCTGGCCCCGCTCCGTCTCTTCTTGTGACCAGTGTAGATCTCAGAGAGCGAATGGCACAGTGAGGGAGTTTAAAAAATCATCACCATGGCTATTCCTGAGCCATCATCATCGTCGGTTGGACTGAATGATCCTGTAGGTCCCCTCCAACCTTGTGATTGTATGATTCTATGATTCTATGATCTGTTCTGCCCGTGCTGTTCAGGAGAGTCAGAAGCGTTTTCCAGCCGAGGACATGAGACGCACCAGAGCCCATCATCGCCGAAGACCTCAAAGCATTTGTACCTACGTCGGGGCCCAGTAACCACAGGGAAGCTCTGCATCGTCACCCAGTCCACCCCGGAGCGTGGTCCTGAGCCTGCCCTGGTGTGGGAGCAGGGCTGGCCCTGGCCCCTTGTGGGCTCAGGATGGGGAGGTGCCGAACCGGTGGCGGTTTCTTTGGGTAGAGGGCACTGTTGTTCTTCGCTCATCTGCTGCCAACCTCGGGTGATAACACGCGTAGGCTGCTGAGGAGGAGGAGGACTGCGGAGGATTCGGGTACCCTGGTGACAAACAGCTCTCTGATCTCCTGCAGTGAGTCGGCTGTCTCCTGCTGGAGGTCTGCGCTCTGGGGAGGTCTCCCCATTTTGTTATGCTGTCCATTCTGTGACTTCATCTGTGCCTGTCCTGTGTCTGAAGGGACGAGTCGCTCATTCCACCTCTTCTGCCATTGTCTGGGAGCATTGCAGTGTCTGCCTTGACCTGTGGAGGTCCATCGCTGGAGGACTTCAGATAACGTGAACCTGGGCTTGTCTTCAGCTGGGCGGTGAGAAACCCTCATCCGCAGTGATGATGGATGGGGCATGGAGCGATGAGTGCAGTCCTGCATCTGGGCTGGTCGGTGTCCCAGGGGCCGTGCTGGTGTCCCAGTGACCACTGCTGTGGGCTGGATCTCTTTGGTTTGCTTGCAGTGGATCAGACATAGCACCACGCGGTGAGCTGGGGCTGTGTGATGTGGTGGGCTTTTGATCTGTGATGTGGTGGGCTTTTTTGAGAGGCTCTGAACATGAGGGGAAGGAAGCCCCTGAGGAAGGGTCTGGAGCTTGGATATGAGCCAGGAGGCCGGGGGGGGGAGCAGAAGCCAATGTGGCTTAACCACGAGGTAAGGCCAGGGGATGCTGCGTAGCTGGGATTTGTCATGGCTTTGGCACATTCCCTGCACTACCTTTGCAGCCATTTGCTTTCATGCAAAGGGCGGTAGCAAGAATACAGGTGCAGCTTCAGATTGTTTCCTGTTTGTTAAAGAAATATACCTGCTTGTACCGCGGTCTCTTGGCTGGAGAGAGGCGGTTCTTCCCCTTCGTAGGGTGACAACTCTCTGCCAGAGCAGGGAATCAGAACGGGCCCTCTGTTCACTTGCACCAGTGCTTAAAAGCCCCTTAACTTGTTTTTCACTTTCCTGACTTCCACCCGATGCGGATCCTGTCTCCATTATAGCACTTCCCACGCTGGGCTTCCTCTGTCCGCGCTGCCGTTAGCTTTGATCCCCTTCTTCCCATGTTTTAATTAATCCGCTGCTCTGCTGGCAGCCTCCCCTTCCAGCCAGGAATAAAGGTCAGCCTTGTGAGTACCGAGGGGCCGCTTCACTTTTACAGCTAATATCTGTTACGTTGGCTGATTTTTAATTTTTCCCCTTCTGAGCGAGAGCTTGCAGGTCCCTGGATTCCCTCCAGCTCCGCTTTCCCTTCACATTCCTGACGGCAGAACTCTTTGCACTGATTTGCCCGCAGAACGGCAGAGGCGTGCACACATTGTCCCCACTCCCTGAAGGGATGGCTGTAGCCGTGCTGGGGTCAGGCGGGGTGCGTGGAGGAGCAGCAAAGTGCAGCCTCTTCCGAACCTCTTGGCGCTGCCGTGGCTCTCAGCCCTCGTCTCCGTCTCCGAGGAGCAGCGATGCAGTTGTCTTACAGCACTCTCAGGCTGACACCTGAACCGCTCAGAGCCCCACCGATTTGAACCACAGACAAGGCAGCTGCTGGAGGTCGTTTCTGCTGGGCCGATTCGTTTCAGCTTGGAAAACTGAGAAAACAAAAAAACCCAACGACAGAAGGCACCACTGTTTGGTTTCCTACAGCAAGAACCTGGGCTCAGCAGAATGGTGCTACTGACACTGCAGAGCGCAGTGAACAAAGGTTGAGGGAACTGGACTTGTATGGCTTGGAGAAGAGAAGGATGCAGGAAGACCTCATTGTGGCCTTCCAGTACCTGAAGGGAGCATATAAACAGGAGGAGGAATGGCTGTTTGTGGGAGTGGGCAGTGATAGGACAAGGGGGAATGGTTTTAACTGAGACGGGAGGTTTAGGTTGGATCTCAGGAGGAAGTTTTTCACCCAGAGGGTGGTGACGCACTGGAACAGGTTGCCCAAGGAGGCTGTGGATGCCCCATCCCTGCAGGCATTCAAGGCCAGGCTGGATGTGGCTCTGGGCAGCCTGGGCTGCTGGTTGGCGACCCTGCACACAGCAGGGGGTTGGGACGGGATGAGCACTGTGGGCCTTTGCAACCCAGGCCGTGCTGTCATTCTGTGCACACGATGGCTGGGAACAAAGCCTGGCCTTGCTGCTGCTGGCGGCTCTGACCGGCGTTCATTCGGAATTCTGCGCCGCTCCGGGTGCAGCAGAGCACTGCTCGCCTTGCAGCGGATGCCGGCTGCTCTGCACCTTATCCCACAGCCCCGGAAAGAAGCCAGCCCTTTTCCTTTCTCTTTTTTTGCCACCTGGATGTTTGACTGTGGGCTGCTCGGGGTTTTTATTTTGTTTCAGTGCTTAAATTTTCTGCGGTGCCGTTTGATACGACGTAAGCTGCCGTGGTTAATGTCTGCTGAGCATTTCGGTTCAGGCTGTTTTATGTTTTATTCATCCCCAGTGCTGTATTTGATATTAGCTCACACGATGAGTTAGAATTTCTGTCTTTTTTAAGCAACTGTATCATTATTAGTTGCTAATACCTTCTGGCACTCTTTCTTGTATTGTGCACTTCCCACTGTTTCTGAAGCTCAACAGCCTTAAAAGAAATGGATACAAATCCTTTCTATATCTAGCTCCCTGCTTTTCCCAGTCAGCTCTTTCACTTCTTGCCTTGTGCAGATCGCAGCATGCGTTCCTCCAGCGCTGGGAGCTGGGCTGTGGGCTCCAGGCAGGGCTGTGGGCTGTGGGCAGGGCTGTGGGCAGGGCTGTGCTCTCAGCCAGGTGCCCGTCCCCGTGGCAGACCGGACTGCCTGAGCCCCGCTGTGCATGGAGGGTGTCCTGGAGGTTTGCTGCAGGACGTTGGTTTTGTGCAGGTTCTGGTGGGAGGGTCCCAGCCGTGCCCTGGAGGCCGTCAGGAGTGCTTGGCTCGCCGCTGACCCCGAGGAACTTGGATAACATGGGCAGAGTCATAGAATCACAAGGTTGGAAAGGACCTACAAGAGGTCCTAACCGTCCTCCTATCACCATTTCTGCTGGGGCCAGGGATTGCACTGTGAGTTGCATTGGTTAGGGCTGGGTTTCCTTGGGCAGCCTAGATGTGCTCTGCAGAAGTGCAGGCAGCAGGGAGGGAGGTGGCCGTCCCGTCCGCCCTGCGGCTGCAGGACCTGTGCCCCCCACTCACCCTCTGAATTCTTGCTGCTGACTCAGCTTTCTTCTGGTCCTCCATTACTTCTCTGCGTTCCAACGCTTGCTGCAAATGTTAAGTCCAGAGAGCGCAGCAGGGAGATTCTCAAAGGATCCTGGCTAAGAACGCTGACCCAGAGCTGCTGATTTGACGGTACTTTTCTCTAGCAGCTTGGAATCTCCTGTAATTATCACTAGAATAAAGGGTGGGTGGTCAGCACACACGATCCTTTCTGTGTTCGTGGAAAGAACAAGTCCTGCTTAAAGGGGTTCACTTTAACTGCATTACTTTGTTGTTGTAAAAGATCAGCGCCATTTCCAGGACAGCAAGATTTTTTCATAGACTCATCCGGATTGGAAAAGACCCCAAAGATCACCACGTCCAACCGCAGCCCATCCCTGCCGTGCCTCTAACCCACGTCCCTCAAGGCGCATCATGCATATGCATATGAAGAGTGGAACAAAGCTGTACGTATGGACTCTTCCCCCCTTTCAAACCTTTGTGTGGGGGAAGTCCCCTACGTGTCCTGCAAATCTTTGAAGAACTCAAGGAACACTGGGGCAGAGTTCGATATGCCGTGCCCAGGCTTTCCAAGAGCCGTCAGGAGGGCTTTCTCAGAGGCTGCTTCTCCATAGCTGGCTGAAAGATAAAAGCAAAGGACAGAAACAAGCACATGGGTTCCACCCGAGGTGGGGGTGGTCAGTGCTGGGCCACAGGAAGCTTCCAGCAAGGACGGACTTAGAGAGGTGAGCGTGGAAAGGTTGTCAGGAGAATGTACTGGGAATGTGAGAAAGGACGGAGACATGGAATGATTTACTGTCGTTTGCCTTAATGTGAGAATTAAGCTTGCTGCCTGATCCCATTGACTCCACAAATCGATGTGCTGCTTCCACACAGCGCAGCTCTGGAGCTCATTGCTACAGTGGGTGGAGATTAAAGGCTCCAGGAGGAGACCATGCAAAATTCATGGAGGCCGCGTTCCTTGGGTTTATTAAAGCGTTGGTTCTGATCCCCCTCTGCTGAGAGGCAGAAGGTGGCCTTTGCTCACACAGCCTTTGTTCGGAGCTCTGCTCTGACCACTGCTGTCTGCCAGCGTGCGGAGCCCCGCAGGGCCCTCCGAAAAGTCCTCCTCCAGAGCCCTCCTGTGCAGTTCTTCTGTCACTGTGGGGAATGAGAGCTTCAGTCTACGGCTGGTGGGTCTGGTGCCAAGGGTTAAGCTGAAGTAGGGCCATAACGCTGCCAGGTCCTTACCAGCAACCTGAGTGAGATGACACCTTTCTGCTGATTTCTTTCCGCAGCTCTACCATGTTCCTGGCAGAAAATGAATCAGTGATGTTATTCATCCTTATCAGGCTTAAGGTTCCCTCCCCACCCACTCTTTGTATTACTTCCCAGGTTGGGGGATGCCACGTTATCAGCACTTTTATCTCCTGTTTCTGGATCCTGGAGTCTTTCCCCAAGCCAGATCTGGAAGGGAACACAGCAGAACCCTTTGGCTCCTCAACTGCTGTGCTTCCAACTCGAGGACCCCCATCCACTGTTCTGCAGAGCTCCTCGTGCAGAGTCTCTGTGATGTGGGTGTTCTCCTTCTGCAGGAGTGTGAAGCTGAGGATGAGAGGCAGGAACACAACCAGTCCTGCCTCGCTGTGCTGGAAGTCTCTGCAGCTGCATGGTGTCACCATGCCCGGTGGCCCAGTGGGTGCCAAACCAGCAGGACCTCCATCTCTCCACTGGCACCAAGTCCTGTGCTGGTTGGGTTTCCTTGCGTGGCAGTGAGGTTTGGCAGAGGGACAGCTCTCTCTTCACCTCTTTATTCGTCATGGGTCCCTCTCTTGGCCAGGTGTTGGGGCAGCACTCATCTTCAACAGGTGGCCTGGGACTGAGGCATGGTTCCCTTGCAGCAAGACTGCTTTCTGCTCTGTTGTCTGTTGAATGCCATTTCAGGGCCACTTCATAGAAGTGGAACAGCACATTTTTGTACAAGCTTTAAGTAGTGTGAACACGTCTGCTCTTGGATGTCTGTCACATGCAGCTTCTGCTAAAGTAGCCCTGTCTTCTGGTGAGGCCCTGACAGAGCTGCTGAGGCCATCAGGCACCTTCCTGCTCTGCTGCAACGCACAGCTCCAGAAATAGGGATAGGAACAGGGTATGCGAGAGGACTTGGGTTCCCCGCGTGTGCTGGACTTCGGCTACCCGACGGCCATCTGACTGAGCAAGGCCTTGAGGTCAGGACCGAGCAGCAAGCAGCCTCTGTGCCTCGTGCCACTGTTCTGTGTCACCTGTGCCATCTTATTTTGGGTGCCCAAACTGCTCTTGAAGCAAAACTGTGGAGCTAAGTGTCAAAACTGGAACTCCCGATCCATCACGTTGGACCCAGTGAGTGGTTGGGGTGAGGTGAGTCCACACAGACCCCCTCCGCTTCCTGAGAGGTGCGGGCAGTGAAGATCACCCCTGTCCCTGCTGCCTCGATGTCCCCAAGGCGCACATTGGTCAGTGCAGACTGAGGGATGCAATAGAAGCAGGAGGCATTTTTCCAGTTTAAAAAAAAAAAGACAAAAAGCACAGAAGTGAGGAATTGGAGATGCCCAACATGAACGGCTCTGACTCAGGTTTAGGTCACCTCAATTCTGACATTTCTTAAGAGCGTTCAAAGCAGGCACACATTCAGCCTGACCACGTACCTCACAGGCAGACAGACAAGCGAGATCCATTTCTCCCTTGCTGTGCTGGTGCCAATAAGTGCTGTCCCCTGCTGTCTCCATCCCCTCTGATTAGCACCCACTGCTTGTAAGCTGCCTCTTTTCCCCGGAGCTGTGAGCTTAGCTCTGTATTTTCCCAGCACGTGGTTGCAGAGTTAGGGGATGCCTGGGATGGTGGGACAGCAATTTGTTGTGTATTTGGAGTGGGAACATCTGTCCTGTGCTGTGCCCTGTGATGCCAGCAGAGCCGCGGGCCGGGTAAATGGGGAAAGGGCTCCTGGGTCCCTGCGTGACACAGACAGCTTTTGTCCCTGGGGGGCACAGCGCTGCCCGGAGAGCTGATGTGCCAGGTGGCAGTGGGGATGTGGCAGAGCAGATGTGGCGACGGCACTGAAGGTGCTGGTGTAGCTCTGTGTGCTTGAGGGCTCCTTGCCTTGCTGAGCTCCCCGTGTGCTGTGTGTGCTCTGGGAACCCAAGTGGAGCAGTGCTGGACTGAGGCTGTGGGGCGTCGTGGTGCCAACCGTCCTGGGCAGCATGGAGGTGGCGCTGCTCCATCCCTGTTGGTCATAACACAGACGCTGCTGCAGAGTGGCAGGGTTTGCAGTAGGGTTTGGCTGTGGCACAGGTGACGTTCCCTGGAGATAACGAGCAGCTTGAGGGAGTTCTCAACAAACCTGTTCTTCGGATATTTTAAAAAATGATTATTCAAAACAAAAACAAAAAAACAACCAAAAAAAACCGTGAAGAAAAAGGTCCACGTTAGGGATTGTGTCATCATCTCTGCAGTGCTGTGAGAGCTGTGGGCCTCTCCAAGGTCCATGTCCTGCTGATGAGCTCATGGGGCAGCATCTCCAGTGGGCATCTTCACAGAATCACAGAACCACAGGGGTTGGAAGAGGCCAGAAGACATCACTGCGTCCAACCCCCTGCTCACGCAGGCTCCCTACATCCCTGGAGGTGCCCCAGGCCATGCATGGGGCCCTGGGCAGCCTGATCTCGAGTCTCCTTCAAACCCAACCTGCACCTGTCTGGGTGGTATTCCCTGGAAGTTCTTGCTGTAGAAATCTGTATAAACCTGCATGGAGCAGCGTGGAGAGCCTCTGAACGGTGCTCCTCGGGGCCTGCTGCTGCTGGGTTCGGCAGCTGAGTGGTGCAGCTCTGTTGACTGCTCTCCCTGTTCCCTTGAACTGATGGCTGCCCAGCTCAGCCCTTGGGAGGGGTGAAGCCCAGATGCTGCTCTCTGACTCACAGTTATTTGAGAGTTGACTTCCAGCTTATTTGCGGGTTTTTTTCCAGTTACAGATGGGCTAAAAACTCTAACAAGCATAATCACATTGCAAGCGTAACTCATAAATGAAAGGCAAGAAAGACTAATACAATTATCTCCTCGGTGCATTTGTGTAACGCTGGCCAAAGTTGCTCCAAATGATTACATCTTGTACATAAATTATTGCATGAAACTGATGATGGTACAGCAAGGCTTCTAGAAGTATTCGCTTTCAGAGAAAAGTTGCATTTGAACTCCAGAGAATAAAGATCAGTCACGGGGAAACGGAAATGAGTTAACCGCCCTGCGTAGAGCGCGGCAGTAGCACAAATCACCAAGCAAATACATTCTTGGGCTTTTCTGTCTTCAGTCAGCAGTGCCAGGTGCCGCAGGGGTGTGAATTAGCCGATTCTCCTGGTGATGCTGTAAGGAAGGGAAGAGTCATACTTGAAGGGTTTCCACGCCTGCTTGCGTTTGAAGTGAGGTTTGCTGATGCTGGTGCGCAGACATCTGAGCCGGGGCTGCGGCTGCCCGAGGAGCATGTGCCAGCAGCTGGTGGCAGCGTCCCGCATGCTGCAGCTCCTTCTCCTCAGTGGGGTCCACCACGATCCCTGCTGGACCCGGGTGCCGCGTGCCCTTCCTCCTCTCAGCGTAGTTCAGCAGTTCTTGCTCTGAAATAATTCCCTTTCTCTCCAGCGCTGTGCTGGGATGCATCCCCAGCCAGATTGGCTGGCTGGCACCAAGCCTGGAAGAGGCTTTAATTGTGGTGGCATCTGCTCGTCAGCCTACTCCGAGTCAGGTGCTCAAGAGCACTGCTTGGGATGCGTGGGTGAAATCCACAATGGGCAGCGGCTCCGTCTGCAAGCACCGTGCCGGGGGTTGGGATGGGTGCCTGCGGGGCTGCAGCAGAGCAGGACCTCTGTGCTGGCTCCCAACGGAGGCACTGCTGCTGGGACCCGCAGCTCGCTGAACCCAGCCTGGGTTTGCTGGCATTCTGCAGCAGCAGCCCCAGTGCGGGTGGAGCTCGTGGAGCAGCGCAGCTGCCCGTTGGCACGCACAGCCGAGAGCTGCCAGGCCCGTGGTCCGGCTGCGGCAGGAGGAGGCGGCTGCCCGCCAGTTCTCCTGACCAAGAGCATCATCTGCGTGTGGTGTCACTTCTAGAGTGGCGAGATGGTTCAGAAAGCAATGAATCAGGGCTCCCGTAGGGGACTGGTGAAACAGAGCTGGGGCATCTGTGAGCCTTTGTGGTGGGCGTGTTGGCACAAGAAGCGTCTGCGTTCTGGTGTAGGCACAGATGCAGGCCCCAGCTTCCTCCATTCCCAAGACCGCATCTCCTCTGACTTGCACATTACTGCTTTTAGTGTAAAATTTCAATTTAAAAGATTGTATCCATTTGAAATCCTTTTTTGACCAGCACAGAATCTAATTGGTATCTCCCTTCCTGAGTTCCTTATCTGCTTGATGGCTTTATGGTTTGCGATGACCTTGACCTCTCGGTGGTTCGATGCGGCTCTCGGCTGATAGCAGCAATATTCCTGCTGCTGCATTACATGATTTAAGGGATCGTTCTCCAGCATCTGACTCGTCATGCTTCACCCGGTGCTCCGGTGCAGGCGGCTGTGTTGTGCTGCCCAAAGTGCCTTCAGCGTGCAGCCACCGGGGAAGGCGCTCGCCAGGGGCACCCTGGCTGCAAGGGCAGTCCTTGGTTTGCTTTGGTCACTGTGCTGGCCTGTTAACCTCTGAGAGTCTGTGCTGCTACAGTGCCTGCTGTGACACAGGGGCAGCCGATCACAAACAGATGATGAAAGAGACGCTGCCACCTGTAATCAGAGATGCGTAAATCTTGCATTTAATTAGATGAAATGCAGTACTTAGGAGCGTAGCTCCAACATTCCACAGAAACAAAACATTGTCTTTTCACATTCCAAAAGATTCTTCTTTTTTTTTTCCCCGTCTGTAAACCAGTGTTTGCTGCCTGAGGCTGGGACCAGCCAGGTCCTGGAGGACGCATGGAGCTTCCTGTGCATCAGCTCTGGCCCAGCAGCGCTCTGCCCCGCCTGCATGACAGCTGCTGCTCTCCTGTGAACTTTCCTCTGGCACGTCCAGCCTTCTCTTGGCCAGCCGTGGGACATTCCGCATCCTTGTGTTTGTATTTAGAGCCAGGAGGCAGGCTTACCTAGAGAAAACTGTTTTGAGAACTTTACAGAGGCCCTTTACAGGTGGTCTGCGGAGCAGCTTGAGCACAGCCTGCATCCATCCACGCGCTCCTGCTGGGTGCCAGGCTGTAGTTTTCCAGCGCTCTGTGTTCCCTGTTCCCATTTCCCTGCTGGCACAGCTCCTCCCACAGGGTGCCCCAGGAGCTGGCACCTCCACGCCTGCTTGCTCCCTCGTCCCTAAATATAGAGCCTCCCTCTCCACACCTCTCCAAAGCATTCGCTCCTCTCCATCCATCAGCCTCGGTCCCTGATGCCTCCTTGACGGCTCCATTAAACACACACTCTGCAGCAGCTATATTTAGAAGTCAGGAAGAGAACGAGCCTTTGGGCTGCGGGCAGCCCATAAATCGAGTTCTCTTCGCAAAGTCACCACTCTTCTATCTGGAACGAGATCAATAGAGGTGTTTGCAGATGAGGTACAAATGTCTGTGCACGCATGGACGGGAGGCAGGAGATGACGAGGCAGAGAATGGCAGAGGAGAAGGGAGGAGAAGGACCTAAAGCACGGGTGTATGGGAAGGGGGGAGTGGGACTTCCTGAGGGCCCCCATGAACAGCAGTGAGGGGAAATGCATCTGGAGCACTGTGTGGCAGCAGGGCTGCGCTCATCCCTCGCAGGGTCGGAAGGGGGCATGAAACATCTCTGACCCCCTGCATGCCATGAAGCAGGTGCTGGATGTGCTCCCCTTGGCTGTTAGGGTCTGCTCAGATGGTGCCCCCCATGGAGCCCACCCCCTTCCCACCCCCAGTACGTCCATGTCAGCTCGTACACAGCTCAACAACCCCTCTGCTGCTGAGCAGGATGGGGGGGGGGGTGGAGCCACTCAGGTGGTTTCAGTCCCAGGTGAGGGGTTCAGCTCCTTCTGTAGCTGCCTGGCAGCACATCGTCCCGCATCACTGCACCAACTGCTCCTTATCGTCTCTACTTCTTGGCACAGCAAGTCTTTTCCTCAGTAAGATTAATTCCTCGGTTCTTAGAGACAGTTTCTCCTGGGACCCCCAGGACAGGGCTCCGTGGAAGATCACCTGCCCGGAGTACCCGCAGGGCGCCAGGTAAACAGCGGAAGGGCCGTCCTGAGAGCTTCGGCCTGCTCGGTACCTGCGGGGCCGAACGAGGCCCGCTCCGGGCCAGCTCCAGGCCTGCAGGTCCTGACCGCCCCGCGGCCCCGGGCCCGGCGCTGCCTTCGCCGCGGTGGAGCGCGGGCGCCCCCTGGCGGCAGCATCTGCTGTGCGCCGCTCGGCCGCGGCGAATCGCGCCCCTCCACCGCAGCGCTGCGGCACCGCGGGCGGCGGTGGGGAGAGCGGCGGAGGCGCCCTTGTGGCGGTGTCCGTGAGTTCGTGAGCGGCGCAAGGAACGCTCGGCTCGCACCGCGCTGGCAGAAGGAGAGCCCGTTCTGGGGAATACGCCGGGAGCGCCCTTCGGCGTCTGGGGGAAAAGAACAGAACGCAGAAGGATGTGGGAAAAGTCCAAAAAAAGGCAGGGCTGCTTTTAGCGAAGTAGTTCTTAAGTGTTGGTGAAGTGAGTTGTTCTGTCAGCTGCCCTGCACTCGTCCCGTGTGGGGTGGAGGTGTGTGGGGGCTCAGCCCCCCGTAGGACGGAGTGCTGGGACAGCGGCAGCAGTTTCCCGGGAGCGTAAGAGCAGAGAAAAAGGCTCGAAAGCTTAAAACAAACCTCTTCGGATCGGCTGTGACAGCAGAACCCAGAGCCGGAAGGGACCCCTGCAGCTCCCCCCACCCAGCCCCCCCAGCAGCTGCACGCAGAGCGTCCAGGTGGGTTTGGGTCCCTGCAGAGGGGACTCCCCCACCTCTGTGGGCAGCAGTTCTGGGGCTCTGCCACCCCCACGGCACAACGTTCTCCCTGCCGGTCACACAGAACTCCCCAGGCTCCATTCTGTGCTGCTGCCCCTCGCCCTGTCAGCAAACAGAGCCCAGCCCCCTCCTTCTGACCCAGAGCTCCAGCTGTGCCCCCCATTGCAGAGCAGAGGGGAGGAGCACCTCCCTGCCCTGCTGGCCGCGCTCTGTGCAGCGCACCCTGGGGTCCCATTGGCCTTTTGACCACCTTTTTGCTGGTTCACGGTCAGCTGTTGGCTTCCAGGACCCCCAGGTCCTTCTCGGCAGAGCTCCTTTCCAGCAGTTCTGCCTCCTACCTGTTCTGTTGCAGCCCCTTCTCAGTGGCAGTTGTCATTTTGGATTCCAAAGCAGGAAAAAGCAAACGTTTGTTTTGCTTTGGGTGCAGCCACCTTGCGTCCCAGCCAAAGAAATGGAGTCTCGTCCTCGTTCCACTGTTCGTGCCCTCCCCTTTCCCTTCACCCCTTCTAACCGCCCTGCTCAGCAGCATCAAATGGTTTGGTGTCCCGTCACCCTGCTGTGGGTGTGGATGGGTTGGTTCAGCGTCACTCAGCCCAGTTCAGCGCGAGGCCTCCAGTGCTTCCTGCAGGTTGTTTGACGTATTAACCCTGGGCCACGCAAATGAAGTCACCTTTGGCAGCGTGACGTCAGTTCCTTCTGTGTTAGGAAGGTTGGTTACATGGCCTTGGGCCATGGAGCTGCTGGGGATGGTGCTGCTGTTCACACACAAGGGGTAGCAGAAGTCTTTGGGTTCCTTCCTCCCGTTTCTTACGGCTTCTGTGCACCCGTTGGGCCCACTGAGCCCTGCTGAGGAGGGTGGGAGCTGCTTCCATCTCTTCTGTGGGATTTGCATCCGAATTCCCTGAGACGTGCAGGACTCAAGTGGCCAAAGGGGAGCGGGGAGGAATCCAGCCGCCGCCCTGGGACACGGAGCGCACCTTTGCCTCGCTGGGGCTGGTTCTTCCCCTTGGCTCCTCTTTGGAGTTTTGGTGAAATTTGCTGCTTTGGTACATTGAAATCTGCAGGGTTAGGGGTGCCAGCAAAGAGATCCGCTGTTCACAGGAGCTGCTGCTGCGCACGTGGGGCTGTGCTCAGCTCTGCGCGGGGCCGCTCGCGCTGACACGTCTGCACGCGGATTGTGGCTTCTTTTGCACTTGGTGCTTGCGTGAGAATCGGTTCACTCTGTGCACACGGAGGAAGCGGGCTCTGACCACTGCTCTGTTAGCTCTCAGCTCTGCACTGTGTCTTTTTTCTTGTAGAAACCAGAGAAGACAGAACAAAGCGTCTCTTCCGACATTACACTGTGGGCTCTTACGACAATTTCACCTCTCACAGGTAAGCACCACCGCCTTTGCTTTGTGATTACAGAGAGCTTCGTTTTCAGGGTCAGAGCATCGTGCTGGCTCTGCACTGTGTGCCGCGTGAGCTTAGCGGGGAGGGGACTTTGTTGCTTCCAGTCCATCCATTGGCAGCCTCGGCGTTCAGTCTTCGGTGCAGCTCGGTGGGGTAAAACGTGGACACTGAGCAGGGCAGTCTGGTTCGCGTCTCGGTGTGGGAGTAAATGTTCTGGGAACGTTTTGGTGTGCTCTGGAAATTGAGGAGTTGTGTTGGATGCCGATGGAGGAGCACGGCTTTGTGCTGAAGGGGGGGGACGCTGCTGGGAAGCGACAGCGTGCAGGTGGCTGTCACTGTGCAAGTGGCTGTCACTGGGTGTTCCGTGCACTCCTCAGGGCTGCGATCGGGGTGTTCTGTGCACTCGGGGCTGTGATCGGGGTGTTCTGCTTCGTGGCATCGACTGAAGCATCTTCATCAGACCTGATGCAGGACTGAGCACGGGATGCGTCCTGGCAGCAGGGTGGTGCTGCTGCTGCGTGCCGGGGCTCCAGCGGTCCGGTGCAGGAGCAGGGCTGCCCTTTGGGCCCAGGGCTGTGCTGCTGGCGTGGGGTTTCTGTGTGATGCACCTGAGGGGTGAACGTGGGGCTGCTCCGTGGAATACAGACCTTGCTTGCAGTCAGGCTTTGGTGCTGTTAAAAGCTGTTGGTCATTAAAGTAACTGGACGGGCATTATTGCATACAAAGTAAGTATGAGTGACGTGGAAGGAGCAAGTTGTGACAATTCATCATGCTGAGCTCTCCTCAAGCCTTTGAGCTTGCCAACAAGGCAGTGAATGTATTCTGTTTCACTGAGCTGCTTATCCCAAATCTGTCTCCACAGCTCTGAACATTTTTTACTCCGAGTTATGGGCGTAACTTGTTTGGATGTTCAGAAATCCTGTGACACGCTTCCTCGGGGCTGTTTGTATTCTTAGCTGATCATGGGACAAAAGAGAAAGTGCTGCTATGACTCAGAAAACAGCAGAGAATCAAAACAGGGGGGGGAAAGCACCGATTGCCATCGTGACCAAACGCCCCAGGGAGCTCCCTGAGGGTCTGCGCTGCGGCCACCGCTTCTGGGTCTCGAAAAGGGCAGGAAATGGGTCAGAATTTGCAGATGATTCAAAGTTACCTTTGTTAAGCAAGACAAGGGCGGGTGGATGAGGTTGCATCAAGCTGGGTCAGTAACCAGTGTGATAAAAGAACGCATTTATTTTGCCACGTGGAAGGTAACGGCCGAAGAAGTGCTCCGAGCTGCTCTCAGCCATTAAAGGTTCGCTGTGACGTCAAAGTGCAATTGTTGGGAAAGGAAAACGGAACAGAGCAGAAGATGTCAGTAGTTGATTGTTGGTATTAATCTGCACTATGCACACCTGTCGGAACCTGCGCCCGGTTTTGATCTTTCGGACTTAAAAGATCGTTCACCAGAATGGCAGAGAAAACCAACAGGTGCTCAGGATGGTGAAGTGTCTTCCATAAAGGGGGAGGCTGAATAGGCTGAAACTTGGGCAGAATGGGGGCAGAAGGCACGGGTTGCTGTGGTGGTGGCTGTTTTGCCCATCGTGGCCCTGTTTCTCCAGCATCAGCTGGGGAGGAGGGAGAGAAATCAGGCGGTTGTGTGTAGACGTGTCGTAACTGCACAGTTAGCCACGAGAATGCAGCTTTTCATCTTAACATTTCCCAGGGCTCCACGTCAGGGGGACTCAAAGCATCCCCTGGACCAGCTGGGAATGGCTGCTTGCAGACCGCAGTCCCAACCCGGCAGTGGACACAGGGCTGCCTTGGCTTTGGAAACCCAGGGTTTAGGAAGATCTCGTGCGGTAATTCAGACAGACTGAAGCATTTCAGCTGCAGCCCCGTAATGTGGAGCATAGCTGCGCAGCGTCAAAGCACAAGGACAGCTGCTCTGGGTCGTGCTGATATCCCTCGGGGCAGCGCTGTGCCCCGCAGCAGCGCGTGGTGCAGTGGCAGAACCAAGCAAGCAGATTGCTGCACCTCCCAGCCTCCCACCCTGCCTGCAGCGGTTCCTTGCTCAGAGCCAGAGGCAACGTCTTTGTGTTTGACGGCACTGACAGACCTTTATTCCGTTGGTTTGCCCCGTGGTGTGCAACTCAGTGCTTGCGTTCCCCCGACGTGCAGACAGGGCTGGGACTGTTGGTGGTGGAGGTGTGGGGTGGGGGTGGTGCTGGGCGCTGGGGACACACACCTGCTGCTCCTGCTGCCCCAAAGTGCTTACGGTGTGCTAATAAGAAATGGAGACGTTTGTTAGAGCGTGCAAGCTTGCCATTCACTGAAAGCAGAAGTAACACACAGCCTTGCCGCTCAGTGAAAGCCGAGGTCAGGCTGCTGCTGTTGCCTTCCTTGCATCCGCGCGATGCTGGTGCTGATGGCCGTGGCCCCATCTGAAGCCCTGGAGGTGAGTGCTGTGGGAGCAGCTGCTCCACTGAGCTGCTCTGTCAACAAAAGCCATCCTGAGGCCGGAGCTCCGTGCTCCCACGCTGGGGCTGTGCCTGTGCTCCGTCCTGGGGCTCGCAGCGTGGCTCCTGCTGAGCACAGTCCCACTGGCAGCTGGGGCTGCAGGGTGGCCCTGGGCACAGGGAGTGGAGCCCCGGGTGTGTAGCACAGGAAGGTGGTGGTGATAGGAAGCGGAATGGTGTCTGCAGTGTGAGGGTTCACGTGATGGCTTTAGGATCACCCTAATAAATAGGGTGCGTGGATTTCTGTCCCGTTCTTTGCATTCCTCTGCAGTGCTCAGTGGGAGGAGGTGGCAAAGAGTGGATGGGGCAAAATTTCTTCCCTGAAAGAGCGGTCAGCACCACACAGCTGCCCAGGGCAGCGGGGAGCCCCCATTCCTGGGGGTTTTCCATGGCCATGGGGATGTGGCACCTGGGTCAGTGGGCACGGTGGGATGGGCTGGGGCTGCGCTGGGGATCTCAGAGCTCTTCTCCAACCTGAATGATTCTGATTTTTTAGTTTGCTTTCATTTCTGGCTGCTCTAGTCCACTTTGTGCAATCAGTTGCACCAATCCGCCTTACGCCGAGTGTTTTATCCATGACGGGGCCTGGTGAGTGATTTCCCTGCCCTTACATGAGCCTTTCCATTGCGTGCTCCCTCCCCGTTCCTTGAGAGAGTGACGTGCTGGGCCTGCTGCCCGTCGGCGTGAAACCGCTGCAATTAAACACTTGAACTGAGGGGTCCCTTTGAAGCAGAGATCAAGAAGTACCGAAGGTGCAGGAAACGTTAACACGATCTGCAGCAGAGCGCTTGTTCCATCATTTCTGACTTCACTGGAGGTCTCAGACGTGGGAGAAGATTATCATAATGACAGTGTTTGAGGAACAACTTAAAAGTACTCGAGAAAATTGCACACGAGTGACTTCGGATTTCAGGAGGAGCCTTTGAAGCAGTCACAGGTTTGAATGGGTCTCCTGCGCAGCAGAGCAGGGAGCAGCGTTACGTGGCTGAATAGCGGATTTGGGTGGGCTATGGATGGGATTTACTCTTTCTTTTTTTTATTTTTTTGCTTAATAAGGTAAAAAGAAAGCTACGGAGACGTGGAGGGATGTATTTGGAACATGAGAAGATAGTAGGCTGTGTACTGGGAAAAAAAGGCTTTCCTTTTGTGGAATCAGCCTCCGGGGAGGCAGTATTTCAGAGCTTTGAGCCTAACGAGTGCATTGCCAGTAGCAAGTGATGGGTGTGGGGTCTGCCTTGGAACGGGGAGGCCGCACAGGGCGCGTTCCCACCTCCCGTCAATGCCATTCTGAGGCATAACTGCAGCTGTGGGAGGGAGGAAGCGGAGCCTGCATGGGAGCAGGGATCTGCTGGGGTGCACCCAAGGTCCCAGAGGGCAACGAGAGCCTTTCCTGGGGCCCTGAGGATGAGGAAGGCAGCACGGAGCTCAGCGAGTGTAATCCGGTCTGCCAGAGGAGCGGGGCAGGCAGGCTGCACTGCATGCTCCAGCCTTGTTCTTGGCAGAGCGAGGCGGTCGCAAGGGGAATTGACTTCCCTGATGAACCATGTTATGGGAAGAGATTAAAGTGATTTGAAATTAACTCTGTAAAATTAAGAGCCCCCATTCTACATGGCACAGCTGGGAAGCAAAAGAATTGGGAGCAACAGACAGTTTAGGATTATTTTCTTTTATTCAGTTGTGGGGATTAATTGACCAGGAAGAGAGATTACAGCAAGTCAGTGCTCAGCAGCCATCTGGATGGGCCTCCCCTGAAAGAAGAAAAACGGGAGGGAGTCAGAAGTGGGGATTTCTGTGCCCTGAAAGGAAAGGCCCTCCAAAGGCCGTCTGGTCCTACTCCTGCAGTGAGCAGGGACCCCCACAGCCCCATCAGTGCTCAGAGCCCCATCCCCTGAGTGTGGGTGTCTGCAGGGGTGGGCAGCAGCACCTCTATGAGCAACCTGTGCAGTGCCTCACCGCCCTCAGTGTGAAGACCTTGCTCTGTATGTCCAGCCTCAATCTCCCCTGTGTTAGTGGGAAACCATCTCCCCTTGTCCTGTCACAGCAGCCTGCTGAGCAGTCTTTCTCCTTTCTTATATTCTCTCTGTTGTTTGTTCCAGTCTGTGCACAGCTTCCTGTGCACCCCTGGTGTCTCCAGGTCCTGGCAGTGATGTGTCCCCTTCACCTCTCTCCTCTGAACTGGACAAGCATGGCTACCTCAGCATCAGCCATGTGCTGCAGCCTGCAAATGTTCTAACGGATTGAGTGAGCAAATCAGTAATGGAAAGGATTGGTAATGTCTCCTGGAAACCATTGGGAGTGCACCAATGACCCGCTATTTCTCCCTTCCCCTGGCAGGGAAGAGAATAGCAGCAGTGTTTTCCCCACACAGATTCATTTTGGTAGCTTCCATTCCTTTCCTTTCTCTGGGTCCTATTCTGGAATCACTTCTCTGGGCAGTGACCTCACTCTGATGGCATTTCTGCTGTGGTGTTGGCATTCCTCACCTCCTGCGCGTCCACCCCCTGGGCCATACATGCTCCTGCAGCCAGGACAGTGCAGGGCAGGGCAGTGCAGCAATGGCCCAGCAACAAGCTGTGTCCCTTCCCAGAGCAGGACAAGCAGAACTCTTCTTGAGCCGAGTGTAGCTCTGAGACCACTCATCTTATTTTAAGGCCAAGTTCCATGGAGTCATGGGCAGCCTGACCTAATGATGGAAACCCTGCCTGTGGCAGGGGCTGGGACCTGGATGGGCTTTAAGCACCCTTCCAATCCAACCATTCTATGCTTCTGTCATCTTTAAGGACCCTTCCAACCCAACCGTTCTGTAGCTCTATGACCTACAAGGACCCTTCCAACCCGACCGTTCTATGGCTCTATGACCTATAAGGACCCTTCCAACCCGACCGTTCTATGGCTCTATGACCTATAAGGACCCTTCCAACCCGACCGTTCTATGGCTCTATGACCTATAAGGACCCTTCCAACCCGACCGTTCTACGGCTCTTTGACCTATAAGGACCCTTCCAACCCGACCGTTCTATTCCTCTATAACCTATAAGGACCCTTCCAACCCAACCATTCTATGGCTCTATGACCTATAAGGACACTTCCAACCCGATGGTTCTATGGCTCTATGAGCTATAAGGACCCTTCCAACCCGACCGTTCTATGGCTCTATGACCTATAAGGACCCTTCCAACCCGACCGTTCTATGGCTCTATGACCTATAAGGACCCTTCCAACCCAACCGTTCTACGGCTCTGTGACCTATAAGGACCCTTCCAACCCGACCATTCTATTCCTCTATGACCTATAAGGACTTCCAACCCGACCATTCTATGGCTCTATGACCTATAAGGATCCTTCCAACCCGACGGTTCTATGGCTGTATGAGCTATAAGGACCCTTCCATCCCGACCGTTCTATGGCTCTATGACCTATAAGGACACTTCCAACCCAACCGTTCTATGGCTCTATGACCTATAAGGACCCTACCATCCCGACCGTTCTACGGCACTATGACCTATAAGGACCCTTCCAACCCGACCATTCTATGGCTCTATGACCTATAAGGACCCTTCCAACCCGACGGTTCTATGGGTCTATGACCTATAAGGATGCTTCCAACTGAACTGTTCTATGGCTCTATGACCTATAAGGACCCTTCCATCCCGACCGTTCTACGGCTCTATGACCTATAAGGACCCTTCCAACCAGACCATTCTATGGCTCTATGACCTATAAGGACCCTACCATCCCGGCCATTCTATGGCTCTATGACCTATAAGGACCCTTCCATCCCGACCGTTCTATGGCTCTATGACCTATAAGGACCCTTCCATCCCAAATATTCTATGGCTCTATGACCTATAAGGACCCTTCCAACCCGACCGTTCTATGGCTCTATGATCTATAAGGACCCTTCCATCCCGAATATTCTATGGCTCTATGACCTATAAGGACCCTTCCATCCCGACCGTTCTATGGCTCTGTGACCTATAAGGACCCTTCCAACCCGACCATTCTGTGGCTCTATGACCTATAAGGACCCTTCCAACCCGACCATTCTATGGCTCTATGACCTATAAGGACCCTTCCAACCCGACCGTTCTATGGCTCTATGACCTATAAGGACCCTTCCAACCCGACCATTCTATGGCCCTATGACCTATAAGGACCCTTCCATCCCAAATATTCTGTGGCTCTATGACGTATAAGAACCCTTCCAACCTGACTGTTCTGTGGCTCTATGACCTATAAGGACCCTTCCAACCTGACCGTTCTATGGCTCTATGACCTATAAGAACCCTTCCAACCCAAATATTCTATGGCTCTATGACCTATAAGGACCCTTCCAACCCGACCGTTCTATTGTTCTATGACCTATAAGGACCCTTCCATCCCGACCGTTCTATGGCTCTATGACCTATAAGGACCCTTCCAACCCGACCGTTCTGTGGCTTTATGACCTATAAGGACCCTTCCAACCCAACCATTCTATGGCTGTATGACCTATAAGGACCCTTCCATCCTAAATATTCTATGGCTCTATGACGTATAAGAACCCTTCCAACCTGACTGTTCTGTGGCTCTATGACCTACAAGTACGCTTCCAACCTGACCGTTCTATGGCTCTATGACCTATAAGGTCCCTTCCAACCAGACCATTCTATGGCCCTCTCACCTATAAGGACCCTTCCAACCCGACCGTTCTATGGCTCTATGATCTATAAGGACCCTTCCATCCCGAATATTCTATGGCTCTATGACCTATAAGGACCTTTCCAACCCGACCGTTCTATGGCTCTATGACCTATAAGGACCCTTCCAACCCGACCATTCTATGGCCCTATGGCCTATAAGGACCCTTCCATCCCAACCCTTCTATGGGCCTATGACCTATAAGGACGCTTCCAACTGAACTGTTCTATGGCTCTATGACCTATAAGGACCCTTCCATCCCGACCATTCTATGGCTCTATGACCTATAAGGACACTTCCAACCCAACCGTTCTACGGCTCTATGACCTATAAGGACCCTTCCATCCCGAATATTCTATGGCTCTATGACCTATAAGGACCCTTCCAACCAGACCGTTCTATGGCTCTATGACCTATAAGGACCCTACCATCCCGGCCATTCTATGGCTCTATGACCTATAAGGACCCTTCCATCCCGACCGTTCTATGGCTCTATGACCTATAAGGACCCTTCCAACCCGACCGTTCTGTGGCTTTATGACCTATAAGGACCCTTCCAACCCGACCATTCTATGGCCCTATGACCTATAAGGACCCTTCCATCCCAAATATTCTATGGCTCTATGACCTATAAGGACCCTTCCAACCCGACCATTCTATGGCTCTATGACCTATAAGGACCCTTCCAACCTGACTGTTCTGTGGCTCTATGACCTATAGGGACGCTTCCAACCTGACCGTTCTATGGCTCTATGACCTATAAGGACCCTACCATCCCGGCCATTCTATGGCTTTATGACCTATAAGGACCCTTCCAACCCGACCATTCTATGGCCCTATGACCTATAAGGACCCTTCCATCCCAAATATTCTATGGCTCTATGACCTATAAGGACCCTTCCATCCCGACCGTTCTACGGCTCTATGACCTATAAGGACCCTTCCAACCTGACTGTTCTGTGGCTCTATGACCTATAGGGACGCTTCCAACCTGACCGTTCTGTGGCTCTATGACCTATAAGGACCCCTCCAACCCGACCGTTCTGTGGCTCTATGACCTATAAGGACCCTTCCATCCCGAATATTCTATGGCTCTATGACCTATAAGGACCCTTCCAACCCGACCGTTCTATGGCTCTATGACCTATAAGGACCCTTCCAACCCGACCGTTCTATGGCTCTATGATCTATAAGGACCCTTCCATCCCGAATATTCTATGGCTCTATGACCTATAAGGACCCTTCCATCCCGACCGTTCTATGGCTCTGTGACCTATAAGGACCCTTCCAACCCGACCGTTCTATGGCTCTAAGACGTATAAGGACCCTTCCATCCCGAATATTCTATGCCTCTATGACCTATAAGGACCCTTCCAACCCGACCATTCTATGGCCCTATGACCTATAAGAACCCTTCCAACCCGACCGTTCTGTGGCTCTATGACCTATAAGGACCCTTCCAACCTGACCGTTCTATGGCTCTATGACCTATAAGGACCCTTCCATCCTGACCGTTCTATGGCTCTATGACCTATAAGGACCCTTCCAACCCGACCATTCTATGGCCCTATGACCTATAAGGACCCTTCCATCCCAAATATTCTATGGCTCTATGACCTATAAGGACCCTTCCAACCCGACCATTCTATGGCCCTATGACCTATAAGGACCCTTCCAACCCGACCGTTCTGTGGCTCTATGACCTATAAGGACCCTTCAAACCTGACCGTTCTATGGCTCTATGACCTATAAGGACCCTTCCAACCTGACCGTTCTATGGCTCTATGACCTATAAGGACCCTTCCATCCTGACCGTTCTATGGCTCTATGACCTATAAGGACCCTTCCAACCCGACCATTCTATGGCCCTCTCACCTATAAGGACCCTTCCAACCTGACTGTTCTGTGGCTCTATGACCTATAAGGACCCTTCCAACCCGACCGTTCTGTGGCTCTATGACCTATAAGGACCCTTCCATCCCGAATATTCTATGGCTCTATGACCTATAAGGACCCTTCCAACCCGACCGTTCTATGGCTCTATGACCTATAAGGACCCTTCCAACCCGACCGTTCTATGGCTCTATGATCTATAAGGACCCTTCCATCCCGAATATTCTATGGCTCTATGACCTATAAGGACCCTTCCATCCCGACCGTTCTATGGCTCTGTGACCTATAAGGACCCTTCCATCCTGACCGTTCTATGGCTCTATGACCTATAAGGACCCTTCCAACCCGACCATTCTATGGCCCTATGACCTATAAGGACCCTTCCATCCCAAATATTCTATGGCTCTATGACCTATAAGGACCCTTCCAACCCGACCATTCTATGGCCCTATGACCTATAAGGACCCTTCCAACCCGACCGTTCTGTGGCTCTATGACCTATAAGGACCCTTCCAACCTGACCGTTCTATGGCTCTATGACCTATAAGGACCCTTCCAACCTGTCCGTTCTATGGCTGTATGACCTATAAGGACCCTTCCATCCTGACCGTTCTATGGCTCTATGACCTATAAGGACCCTTCCAACCCGACCATTCTATGGCCCTCTCACCTATAAGGACCCTTCCAACCTGACTGTTCTGTGGCTCTATGACCTATAAGGACCCTTCCAACCCGACCGTTCTGTGGCTCTATGACCTATAAGGACCCTTCCATCCCGAATATTCTATGGCTCTATGACCTATAAGGACCCTTCCAACCCGACCATTCTATGGCTCTATGACCTATAAGGACCCTTCCAACCCGACCGTTCTATGGCTCTATGATCTATAAGGACCCTTCCATCCCGAATATTCTATGGCTCTATGACCTATAAGGACCCTTCCATCCCGACCGTTCTATGGCTCTGTGACCTATAAGGACCCTTCCAACCCGACCGTTCTATGGCTCTAAGACGTATAAGGACCCTTCCATCCCGAATATTCTATGCCTCTATGACCTATAAGGACCCTTCCAACCAGACCATTCTATGGCCCTATGACCTATAAGGACCCTTCCAACCCGACCGTTCTGTGGCTCTATGACCTATAAGGACCCTTCCAACCTGACCGTTCTATGGCTCTATGACCTATAAGGACCCTTCCATCCCGACCGTTCTATGGCTCTATGACCTATAAGGACCCTTCCAACCCGACCATTCTATGGCCCTATGACCTATAAGGACCCTTCCATCCCAAATATTCTATGGCTCTATGACCTATAAGGACCCTTCCAACCCGACCATTCTATGGCCCTATGGCCTATAAGGACCCTTCCAACCCGACCGTTCTGTGGCTCTATGACCTATAAGGACCCTTCCAACCTGACCGTTCTATGGCTCTATGACCTATAAGGACCCTTCCATCCTGTCCGTTCTATGGCTCTATGACCTATAAGGACCCTTCCAACCCGACCATTCTATGGCCCTCTCACCTATAAGGACCCTTCCAACCTGACTGTTCTGTGGCTCTATGACCTATAAGGACCCTTCCATCCCGACCGTTCTATGGCTCTATGACCTATAAGGACCCTTCCAACCCGACCGTTCTATGGCTCTATGACCTATAAGGACCCTTCCATCCTGTCCGTTCTATGGCTCTATGACCTATAAGGACCCTTCCAACCCGACCATTCTATGGCCCTCTCACCTATAAGGACCCTTCCATCCTGTCCGTTCTATGGCTCTATGACCTATAAGGACCCTTCCAACCCGACCATTCTATGGCCCTCTCACCTATAAGGACCCTTCCAACCTGACTGTTCTGTGGCTCTATGACCTATAAGGACCCTTCCAACCTGACCGTTCTATGGCTCTATGACCTATAAGGACCCTTCCAACCTGACCGTTCTATGGCTCTATGACCTATAAGGACCCTTCCATCCTGACCGTTCTATGGCTCTATGACCTATAAGGACCCTTCCAACCCGACCATTCTATGGCCCTCTCACCTATAAGGACCCTTCCAACCTGACTGTTCTGTGGCTCTATGACCTATAAGGACCCTTCCAACCCGACCGTTCTGTGGCTCTATGACCTATAAGGACCCTTCCATCCCGAATATTCTATGGCTCTATGACCTATAAGGACCCTTCCAACCCGACCATTCTATGGCTCTATGACCTATAAGGACCCTTCCAACCCGACCGTTCTATGGCTCTATGATCTATAAGGACCCTTCCATCCCGAATATTCTATGGCTCTATGACCTATAAGGACCCTTCCATCCCGACCGTTCTATGGCTCTGTGACCTATAAGGACCCTTCCAACCCGACCGTTCTATGGCTCTAAGACGTATAAGGACCCTTCCATCCCGAATATTCTATGCCTCTATGACCTATAAGGACCCTTCCAACCCGACCATTCTATGGCCCTATGACCTATAAGGACCCTTCCATCCCAAATATTCTATGGCTCTATGACCTATAAGGACCCTTCCAACCCGACCATTCTATGGCTCTATGACCTATAAGGACCCTTCCAACCTGACTGTTCTGTGGCTCTATGACCTATAGGGACCCTTCCAACCTGACCGTTCTATGGCTCTATGACCTATAAGGACCCTACCATCCCGGCCATTCTATGGCTTTATGACCTATAAGGACCCTTCCAACCCGACCATTCTATGGCCCTATGACCTATAAGGACCCTTCCATCCCAAATATTCTATGGCTCTATGACCTATAAGGACCCTTCCATCCCGACCGTTCTACGGCTCTATGACCTATAAGGACCCTTCCAACCTGACTGTTCTGTGGCTCTATGACCTATAGGGACGCTTCCAACCTGACCGTTCTGTGGCTCTATGACCTATAAGGACCCCTCCAACCCGACCGTTCTGTGGCTCTATGACCTATAAGGACCCTTCCATCCCGAATATTCTATGGCTCTATGACCTATAAGGACCCTTCCAACCCGACCGTTCTATGGCTCTATGACCTATAAGGACCCTTCCAACCCGACCGTTCTATGGCTCTATGATCTATAAGGACCCTTCCATCCCGAATATTCTATGGCTCTATGACCTATAAGGACCCTTCCATCCCGACCGTTCTATGGCTCTGTGACCTATAAGGACCCTTCCAACCCGACCGTTCTATGGCTCTAAGACGTATAAGGACCCTTCCATCCCGAATATTCTATGCCTCTATGACCTATAAGGACCCTTCCAACCCGACCATTCTATGGCCCTATGACCTATAAGAACCCTTCCAACCCGACCGTTCTGTGGCTCTATGACCTATAAGGACCCTTCCAACCTGACCGTTCTATGGCTCTATGACCTATAAGGACCCTTCCATCCTGACCGTTCTATGGCTCTATGACCTATAAGGACCCTTCCAACCCGACCATTCTATGGCCCTATGACCTATAAGGACCCTTCCATCCCAAATATTCTATGGCTCTATGACCTATAAGGACCCTTCCAACCCGACCATTCTATGGCCCTATGACCTATAAGGACCCTTCCAACCCGACCGTTCTGTGGCTCTATGACCTATAAGGACCCTTCAAACCTGACCGTTCTATGGCTCTATGACCTATAAGGACCCTTCCAACCTGACCGTTCTATGGCTCTATGACCTATAAGGACCCTTCCATCCTGACCGTTCTATGGCTCTATGACCTATAAGGACCCTTCCAACCCGACCATTCTATGGCCCTCTCACCTATAAGGACCCTTCCAACCTGACTGTTCTGTGGCTCTATGACCTATAAGGACCCTTCCAACCCGACCGTTCTGTGGCTCTATGACCTATAAGGACCCTTCCATCCCGAATATTCTATGGCTCTATGACCTATAAGGACCCTTCCAACCCGACCGTTCTATGGCTCTATGACCTATAAGGACCCTTCCAACCCGACCGTTCTATGGCTCTATGATCTATAAGGACCCTTCCATCCCGAATATTCTATGGCTCTATGACCTATAAGGACCCTTCCATCCCGACCGTTCTATGGCTCTGTGACCTATAAGGACCCTTCCATCCTGACCGTTCTATGGCTCTATGACCTATAAGGACCCTTCCAACCCGACCATTCTATGGCCCTATGACCTATAAGGACCCTTCCATCCCAAATATTCTATGGCTCTATGACCTATAAGGACCCTTCCAACCCGACCATTCTATGGCCCTATGACCTATAAGGACCCTTCCAACCCGACCGTTCTGTGGCTCTATGACCTATAAGGACCCTTCCAACCTGACCGTTCTATGGCTCTATGACCTATAAGGACCCTTCCAACCTGACCGTTCTATGGCTCTATGACCTATAAGGACCCTTCCATCCTGACCGTTCTATGGCTCTATGACCTATAAGGACCCTTCCAACCCGACCATTCTATGGCCCTCTCACCTATAAGGACCCTTCCAACCTGACTGTTCTGTGGCTCTATGACCTATAAGGACCCTTCCAACCCGACCGTTCTGTGGCTCTATGACCTATAAGGACCCTTCCATCCCGAATATTCTATGGCTCTATGACCTATAAGGACCCTTCCAACCCGACCATTCTATGGCTCTATGACCTATAAGGACCCTTCCAACCCGACCGTTCTATGGCTCTATGATCTATAAGGACCCTTCCATCCCGAATATTCTATGGCTCTATGACCTATAAGGACCCTTCCATCCCGACCGTTCTATGGCTCTGTGACCTATAAGGACCCTTCCAACCCGACCGTTCTATGGCTCTAAGACGTATAAGGACCCTTCCATCCCGAATATTCTATGCCTCTATGACCTATAAGGACCCTTCCAACCAGACCATTCTATGGCCCTATGACCTATAAGGACCCTTCCAACCCGACCGTTCTGTGGCTCTATGACCTATAAGGACCCTTCCAACCTGACCGTTCTATGGCTCTATGACCTATAAGGACCCTTCCATCCCGACCGTTCTATGGCTCTATGACCTATAAGGACCCTTCCAACCCGACCATTCTATGGCCCTATGACCTATAAGGACCCTTCCATCCCAAATATTCTATGGCTCTATGACCTATAAGGACCCTTCCAACCCGACCATTCTATGGCCCTATGGCCTATAAGGACCCTTCCAACCCGACCGTTCTGTGGCTCTATGACCTATAAGGACCCTTCCAACCTGACCGTTCTATGGCTCTATGACCTATAAGGACCCTTCCATCCTGTCCGTTCTATGGCTCTATGACCTATAAGGACCCTTCCAACCCGACCATTCTATGGCCCTCTCACCTATAAGGACCCTTCCAACCTGACTGTTCTGTGGCTCTATGACCTATAAGGACCCTTCCATCCCGACCGTTCTATGGCTCTATGACCTATAAGGACCCTTCCAACCCGACCGTTCTATGGCTCTATGACCTATAAGGACCCTTCCATCCTGTCCGTTCTATGGCTCTATGACCTATAAGGACCCTTCCAACCCGACCATTCTATGGCCCTCTCACCTATAAGGACCCTTCCATCCTGTCCGTTCTATGGCTCTATGACCTATAAGGACCCTTCCAACCCGACCATTCTATGGCCCTCTCACCTATAAGGACCCTTCCAACCTGACTGTTCTGTGGCTCTATGACCTATAAGGACCCTTCCATCCCGACCGTTCTATGGCTCTATGACCTATAAGGACCCTTCCAACCCGACCGTTCTATGGCTCTGTGACCTATAAGGACCGTTCCATCCCGACCGTTCTGTGGCCGTATGACCTATAAGGACCCTTCCATCCCAACCGTTCTATGGCTCTATGACCTATAAGGACCCTTCCATCCCAACCTTTCTATGGCTCTATGACGTATAAGGACCCTTCCATCCCGACCGTTCTATGGCTCTATGACCTATAAGGACCCTTCCATCCCGACTGTTCTATGGCTCTGTGATCTGTAAGGACCTTTCCAACCCAACCATTCTATGGCTCTGTGATCTATAAGGTCCCTTCCAACCCAGCCATTCTAGGATTCTGTTCCTTTCCACCCTGCAGCCTATTTGGTGATGGCTTCCATCTGCTGTAATGCTACCTAAGACAGTTACCAATGTGTGCCACACACTGTGCAGGTGGAACCTTCCCATTACTCCTAAGAGCTGTCATGCGGGAGGCAAGCAGCAGGCAGAGAATTGAGTTTTGCATCACCTTTTCTGTCATTCTGTCCAGTTGCGGCTAATTTGCAAGCTGATGGCTAATTAGCAAGCCAGTGTTACAGGCAGGGCTCAGTGAGAGGCTGAATGGGACCCAGGCTTTCCAGAGTAGTCATGCAGATATCCTGCAAAAGGTGCTCGAGGCTTAGAAACTGCAAGGGGGAAGGAATCCGTGGCAGCTGTATGGTGCACCCTGAGCCCACGGGCAGCTGGAAGGCCGCCTGCTTCGCTGTGCTGCAGGAAATGGGCTTTTCTAGCAGCAAAACCTATCTTGTTGGATAGAGGTAATTTGCACCGGGCTGGTGCAGCGTGCATTTCTATAGCAACAGAAAGTGTAGAGGGAGAAAATTAAATCTCTTTTTGAAAAGCTTCTGTATAATTCCACTTGTCACGTTAACGTGCCGTCGGAATGGTCATGGAAGATCTTCTGGGGAGCAGTGCCTTTTGGAAGCATTTACCTCACTCACTGAAAGCTGTGGGACATGAAATAGTAACAAGTGAACTGCCACAACCTTTTTGCTTTTCAGCGCAGCAAAGTGCGAGGTTTGGTCCGGAGGAATCCCAGATACGAACACAGACTGGGAGGAATCCTTGAGAGCAGCCCTGCGGAGAAGGACCTGGGGGTCCTGGTGGGTGAAAAACTGAACAGGAGCCAGCAGTGTGCGCTTGCAGCTCAGAAAGCGAATGGCATCCTGGGCTCCATCAGCAGAGGGGTGGCCAGCAGGGACAGGGAGGGCATTGTCCCTCTCTGCTCTGCCCTCGGGAGGCCCCATCTGCAGCGCTGTGTCCAGGTGTGGGGCCCCCAATACAAGAAGGACAGGGGGCTGTTGGAGAGGGTCCAGAGGAGGCCACAAAGATGCTCAGAGGGCTGCAGCACCTCCCCTACAAACACAGGCTGAGGGAGCTGGGCTTGTTCAGCACGGAGAAGAGAAGGCTGCGGGGTGACCTCATTGCAGCCTTCCAGGACCTGAAGGGAGCCTACAGACAGGAGGGGGATCAGCTCTTTGAAAGGGCAGATAACAGCAGGACGAGGGGAAATGGTTTGGAGTTGAAGGAGGGCAGATTGAGGTTGGATGTCAGGGGGAAGTTCTTTACTGTGAGAGTGGTGGGGTGCTGGAACAGCTGCCCAGAGAGGCTGTGGATGCCCCGTCCATCCCTGGAGGTGTTCCAGGCCAGGTTGGATGGGGCCCTGGGCAGCCTGGGCTGGCATGAAATGTGGAGGTTGGTGGCCCTGCCTGTGGCGGGGGGTTGGAGCTTCATGATCCTGGAGCTCCCTTCCAACCCGGGCCATTCTGTGATTCTGTGCTTTTCTGCAGTCGGTCATGGAGCCTGGAGCCTTGTACAGAGCTGCTTAGCTTGTTTGGAAGTGTAGAACTGTGGAAATGGTGGCTAATTTGAGGCTCCGTGACCTGTTTTTTTCAAGAAACAGGACCAGGAAATGGTGTGATGGCAGCAGTGCTTTGTGGTCCGTTTGGGTCCTGCAGTGCAGGGAACACGGGCAGACCATGGGCGGGTGATGGCAGCCAGGCACAGCAGCACATCTGCCCCATCCAAAGCCCTTTTGGCTGCCGTGCTCTCTGGGGCTGGCAGCCTCAGGAGCGCACACCTGCCTGGTGATGGATCCGAGTGGTCTGGGAGCCCACGTGGGCAGATCTCACCAATGGTGACACACACAGGGTGCTAATAGGAAAGAAACGGAGCGTCTCCCAAAGCCCTGCTGCTTCTATTGGAAGATACCTGCAGCTGGAGTTCAGCCACCCAAATCGGAGCTGGAGGAGGACCAGAGGAGAGCACAGGGGCAGGCAGAGCACAGAGCAGTTTGCTGTGAGGGAGGGCTGCACAGCCTGGGACTATCAACCCGGGAAGAGGAGCCTGGGGAAGATCTGACAGAGTTGATAGAGTCATGTGTGGGCAAGGGGAAGGTGAATCTGGAACAATAGGTATCTCTCTGTACAAAGGGATGAGGTGGCACTCGGTGGAATTATCAAGCAGCAAGATTAAAATAAAGCAAAGTACTTTGTCACTCTGCAGGTGGATTTATTCATGCTGCGTGATGTGGAGGCCAAAAATATGAACACACTCAGGAAGGGAGCACGGAATGAGTGGGGAGTACATTTGTGACCAGGAAACACCGTGGCCTGTGCGGGGTTTGGCGTTGGGTCACGGCTTTCAGAAGCAGGGAAGGAGTCCCAAGGGGGGCAGCGGGTCAGGGTCCTGAGTTCTGTTCCTTGGGGTCGTCTTCCTTTTGCTGCTTGTTCCTTTGCTCGTATGCAGATGTGGTGTCACCGAGCCCCAGTTTTCTTCCCTGTGCAGCTGCTGGGGAAGCTGCTCTGCAGGTAGGAGCTGCAGGGGTCCCTTCTTTCCCCCATGGCTCTGCAGTCCTTCTGTGGTTCCGCAGTGCCCGGGTCCCTGCCTTCTGGCTTACAATTGCCATTGGGTGGAAGGAATCAGTCTCTGTGCATTAAGGGCTGATTTCAACACTCCAGGCTAATTAAAGAAAACCATCACAGATCGCATAGAAGGTAAATCGGTGTTCCTTCATGCTAAGAATGCGATAAGTGAGAACATGTCGGAGCCTTTTCATTTCTTCTCCACCACCTTTAGAAAGGGAGGAATGGCCCTCTGAGTACCGGACAGCTGCGGAGCTCGGCTGCTTTCCTTCCATGGTGCAGTTCTTTGGTCTCTGAAACCTTTGCTTTCATGTCAACTGTTGGGTGTCTTTGAGTGGAGGGTAAATGTTCTCAGTAACGCCGTGCTGTGTTTAGTGGTTTTGTGCCACGCAGCGTGCAAGGAGAGCAGAGATTTGTCATCTGGCAGTGGTGGAGAAGTTCGTGGCATGTCTGCAGTCAGACCTGTCTGCCTGACCTTATCAGCAAGGCTCCGTCACGGCGTGCAGGGTGCAATTAATTTCCATCTCAAACGTGTGAAATAGGTTCGATGAATCACGAGTCAGAAGGAGCTCCAGGGAGCAGCCTCACATGGGAAGATGTGCACCACTGCGCTGCTCGGTTGGGATGGAACGAACTTTCTTCGCAGGGGTTCGTAAGGTGCAGTGGTTTGGGGTTTGTGATGAAAATGCTGCTTTCAGCATCAGGTGCTGCTGAGCAGTGCTGCAGGTAGGATGTCGCAGTGCACAGTGTGTCTGCTGTCAGAGCCCTCCCTGAGATGACACGATGCATGCCTCACAGTCATTGCCATCTCCACACTGCGCACCAAGCCTTGCTGCTGCTGCTGCTGCCGCTGCAGTGCCTCCCCCTCATGGTGCCCAGATGGAAATTGTTGCTGCACGCATTGACTTGGAGACCCCAAGGAGCAGAAGAGGAACCCACGGCACCTCTTTAACTTCAGCTTCCCACAGTGTCTGAGCGCTGGGATGAGCGTCATCCTCCCTTCTCTGGACAGGAATATCCGCTTTGTGAGGGACAGAAGACACTGCAGTGCCCTCGGTGAGTCACCGCCAATGCTGCACAGTTGTAGGCAGGGTAAGAATACCAAACGATCTTGGCAATGGAAACACTTGTTTGAAAAGGCATAGATGCAGTTCAGGATGGAGAAATGCAAATTACCACGCTTGCAAAAAAAAGTCGTCAGCTGTGCCAACGTGGGATGGCGAAGCGCTGGGGATGCAGCAGTTCTGCAGAGAAGGTGTGGAAGTTATGGCAGCCCTAAGCTGAGCATCAGTCAGCAGTAACAAAATGTGGTAAAGTCCCAGAGGTGCTGGGACATCCAAACAGAAGTCCAGCAGGCAGTTAGAATAACTATTCTCCTTAGCTTGGCACTGGTAGGGTATAAGGTGGGATGCTGTGCTGAGTGCGTGCAGGTCCATCATTTTAGCCGCAGAGGGGGGGATGAACTCCGTGCCTTTCTGAGTCAGACAAGGAGTTGTCAGCAACAGCCACAGCAAAATTCAGCTGGCCGAAGAGGAGCAGAGCATGAGCAAAGTTTGCCTAGAGAGTTATGCAGAGGTCTGGTGAGTAAAGAGCATTTCAGGCTGAGTTCTGAGTGTTTTGGTGCCGTTGGCTCCGTGCTGGACGATGGCCGTATTTCTGCTCTGCAGAAAGCAGCACTGGGAGGGATGCTGCAGATCCTGCACAGTATCTTCTTCGTGGATTTTGGTGGATTTTTCTTTTGATTAGAGGCTTCTGGTTCTTCCAGAGGAAAGGTAATCGGATCATTGTAGACAGATGGAATTTGTACAAAACTGTGCCAAACGTTCTTTCCTCCAGCACTTCTTCAACTCACAGCAGTTCAATTCAATAAGCAAAAATTACCATAAAGTGTTTTCTATTTTGGAAAAATATGAGCAAGAAGGGGCAATTAGGTTTAATTTGACTTTCTGAGCCTACCAGCCTGCTGCGTTTTACCTGGATTTTACTGTGTTTGCCTGCAAAGACTCCTGGTGGATTCAACATGGGCACTCCTGGGATGGAGCCCTCCTGCTGTGGGAGGGATGCAGGTTCGGGCAGATGAGAGGCATCCTGCAGTGCCAGGGAACTGAGAACTCCTGGATTTCTCAGCAGCCCAACCTGCGAGGTTCTTTCTTTTTCACCCTGAGGGTGGTGACGCACTGGAACAGGTTGCCCAAGGAGGCTGTGGATGCCCCATCCCTGCAGGCATTCAAGGCCAGGCTGGATGTGGCTCTGGGCAGCCTGGGCTGCTGGTTGGCGGCCCTGCACACAGCAGGGGGTTGGAACTGGATGAGCGCTGTGGGCCTTTGCAACCCAGGCCATGCTGTGATTCTATGAGTCTGTGATTCTGTGATTCCCTATATTCTTCAAATGCAGCAATTGTTTGACTCGGGGTGTTCACACGTCCTTGTATGGCCTCCCACCTGCTGGCACTTATCCTGCTCTGAAGAGTTTGGGGTTCACCTTTCCCTGGAGCGGCATCCAGAAAGGAGAGGAGCAGAGGCAGTTGTGAGCATTATAGATTTAGGACCAGGAGTCACAGTTTCCAGACAGCCTGGTCCGCTCCCATACGTGATTTGGAGAAAGGCAGTGTGATCTCTGAGCTGTCAGTGGAGAACCCCGAGGAGGAGCTCACCGCTTCCTTGGCGTGGCGTCCCATTTAATCGCCCGTTCTGGTGGAAATTCAGCCTGATTTGGAGGCTGAATTTCCAGGCTTTTGAGTCACGTCTTGAAATGTAATCTTTTTTCCCCACGTTGTTTTAAAATGCTAGAATGCCAAAAGCATTTTTCTCTCATGACGTTCAGGACAGTGGTCTGCATGCCTCCCGACCTTCTCTTCGATAGGAGTAAATCGTGCTGAATTTCACACCCTAAGGCTTATTTTCCAGCTTCTCTGCTCACTTCTTGCACTGCCTTGCAACCTCAAATGTTTCCACGCCGGCCTTGAAGACGCTGCCAGGCTCACTGGTGATGCCTCACCGCCGCGTTTCAGAGGGAGGAGCGCTTCCTGTGCGGTTTGTGTTGAGTCCAAGATGGGCTTCCTTCACCTGGTTGTGATGATGCTTATCGTTGTGGCAGCATTCTCTTTCTCCAGGCGCTGCTTGCCAAGAATGTCTCCCATCCCGAAAACAGAGCCTGTGGGTTTGACGCTTTGGATTTACCTGTGTTAAAACCCTTTCTTGTCCTGATGCTTAAGGGCACGACGCAGATCATTCTGACAATCAGTTTTCTGCTGTGGCAGCATCCTTTGGATCCTCTTCTTCTGTTTTTCTGTCTGGGTTTTACTTTATTAGGCACAGACGGGGTAAGGCTTGCTGTGAGTCTGCCCAGTCTCTACAATCACTTGGGATGTCTCCTAACATCTGTGGTCAGCCCTGGGACTCAGCCCTGGTTTCTCTTCCATCTTCCAGATGAAGCATTTTGTTAATTTACTTAGGGTTGGTGTCAGGCTGGTAGTTTATAGTTCTTGTGTCATCCCTGGCGCTCCTTCAGGCCTCTGGAATTTCCCACGTTTCCAGAACTTTTAAATACTGGCGTTTGTTTCTGAGGTGGCTCCTTGGCTGATTTCTTTAATGCTCTTTGGCGGAAAGCATTCTGGCTCTGGATGCGAAGATGCTTTACTGCAGCAGGCACTGCTTCATGCTCTCCATGGAGCTGACAGATTTTCCACATATATCATCCTAGTAGGTGGTGACGGTGGCCAACTTTGTTCCACATTCAGCACCAAAGTACCTGCTGTACATTTCTGCCTTTCCTACGGTGTAGTTCACATTTCATCACCTGCCTCAGTGCTGGGCTTGGGCCACGTCGAACTCATGGGCTGTCTCTTCTTGCCATAGAGATGCTGTAGGAACGAGTGGAGTACGTGCTGAAGTAGTAGTTGGCACCTGCTGCAAACTGCAGGTGAAGAAGGTATCTTCAGCCCCACAGAACGGTTGGAAAGGAGCTCTGAGATCCCCAGTCCAACCCAGCCCATCCCTGACTGGGACTGACCACGTTCCCAAGTGCCCCATCCCTGTGGTCACTGAACACCCCCAGGGATGGGGACTCCCCCCTGCCCTGGGCAGCTGTGCAGTGCTGACCGCTCTCTGGAGCACAGATTGCTCCCCATCTCCAACCTGACCCTCCCAGCGCACCGTCAGCCCAGCCCCTCTCACCCCATCAAGCTTCCCTTGTATTCAGACTGAGTGCCATTGCTAGGACAGGTTTGTTTGCTCATTTGTTTTAAACTGCTTTTTGGCAAATGTTTGCCAAGGCTTCCTTTTACCCCGTTGGTGCCCTGAAGATGTACGTGCAGGCAGTGCTCGTAGCCTGTGCTGTCTTCTCTTGGGTTGCGTTCCTGGAGTTTGGCTGACTGGAGCTCTTCCAGTAAGGGAGCTCATGGCTTGTGCTAAGGCTTCAGAGAAGGGTAAATCAAATCTTGATGTATCAGTTGGGAACATGCACTGTGAGATGGGAACGTGGTGGAGGTCCCCATTGAGATACCTATGAGCAGATGGGCACCCGCACAGTGCCTGCATGGTGAGAACCTCGGCCTGCTCTTCGCAGGACGTTGTCATTGGTGGGAGCGCTCTGATGGACGTCATCGCCCACGAGGTTGGGGTCAGGCGTGGAGCTCAGCCCTCAGCACGAGGCCCGCCCCACTCCTGGGCCCGCTGCCCCGCTGCTTGGGGTGTGCGCCCGCCGGGTCCCAGCACAGCGCTGCGTCCTCACTGTGTGCCTTGAGCTGCATCCAACCCGTACAGCATTCAGTGTGCTGACATCAGCTGTGGGGATTTGGAAGTAGCTTCTTGGCCCGTCGTCTGGAGGAGATGCTGAGGAAGAGAAGATTCGTTCCAGAGGAATTACGATCGCCGGTTCTGGCACTTCACATCAAGGCCAAACGGGGCTTCAGGAGGGCAAGGGAAATTCAATCACCAAATGGGAAGCTGGATGCTTCGCTCAGGGCTGATATTTAATAACGGCTCCCACCGGCGTTCTGGAAGAGCTGTTTTTGCCTTCATGAAATTAAGTATCGTGCTTTCCCTCGTGGACCTCGCAGATCTTATGGCAAGGAGAGACCCGGCCCGAGGCCCTGCAGGCAGCTGGCTGAGCTGCCGCTGCTCTCCTGACTGCATGAGAGGTGGGCTGCTGCGTGGTGCAATTCCTTTTACAGGGGAAGGCAGAAGAAGGAAGAACGTGTGCACCAGCACCCTGCGGGGCTGAGCAGCCCGGAGAAGAACGTCTTGGTGCTCTGCCTGTCAGGTCAGCTCTGAGGACCTGAGCAGGACACGCCAACAGACGCGTGTGGGAGGCATTGCTCAGAGCTGCTGTGGGCAGCAGCACACATCGCAGCCCGTCCCTGCGAAGGGCAGAGCCCAGCGCTTTGGGAAGGCACCGGAATGCTGCGGGACGCACGGCGTGCGCAGGGGGAGCAGCAGCAGCCTCCTGGCACAGTGCTGGGGCAGGGGGCGACTGCGTGGTTTGAGCAAGCAGAATCAATGCTGAGAGCTTGCTGTCCATCTCCAGAACTGCGCCGGTTGTGTTTTGTGAGGAATTTTCTTTGTGTATTTGTGAGGAATAAAAGCCTTTTTCCCGCATATATCATCCTAGTAGGTGGTGACGGTGGCCAACTTTGTTCCACATTCAGCACCAAAGTACCTGCTGTACATTTCTGCCTTTCCTACGGTGTAGTTCACATTTCATCACCTGCCTCAGTGCTGGGCTTGGGCCGCGTCGAACTCATGGGCTGTCTCTTCTTGCCATAGAGATGCTGTAGGAACGAGTGGAGTACGTGCTGAAGTAGTAGTTGGCACCTGCTGCAAACTGCAGGTGAAGAGGGTATCTTCAGCCCCACAGAACGGTTGGAAAGGAGCTCTGAGATCCCCAGTCCAACCCCAGCCCATCCCACCATCGCACCTCCAGGCGATGTTTGTAAGGCACAGAGGCACTCTGTCCCCATGCTGCAGGGCCGGATGTGCTCACCTGCAGCCCTGCAGGGCAGGAGCAGCACCCCGGGGCTCCCTGGAGCAGACACAGAGCGCTGGGGCTTGGCGTGGGCTCCGGGAGGTTGTGTGGAGCTGCATGGGTGAGTTGCACCTATTTGGCTCTGCAAATACCAGCAGTCGTGTGCACAGGAGGAAGAATGTACCAACAAATCACTGTGGGTTTTGTAATTACCTTGTGGGGGTGTAAATTACTGCTCAGGCTGCAGGGCAGGGGGGAAGCAAGACATAAATCAGCCCCCGTCCCTCAGCAGGCTGTGCAGTGCTGCTCCCAGGCAGCCAGGGCTGCTGCTGTGCATGCTTGGGAGGGTGATTTTCTCTTATTGCTTGTTTTGCTAGGAATGCTAATTAACTTCCAGGCCTGTGATTACTTGGATCACTTCCCTTCTGAAAAAAAATAGTTTTCTATTTGCTTTCTTTAAGTCTGCTGCTTTTTTTCCTTCCTGTCCTTCCAGGAGGAGCTGTCAGGGCTGCTGTACATTTGATGTGTGCCTATTTGCTCCCATGGTGCAAGTATTAATTATCGAAGTGTTTCCTTTCCTTGGGGGATTTTCTTGATGAGATGATCTTAATGGGTTACCTTTGCAGTTATGTAGTCGCTTCCCTGTTTAAATCGATGTGGGCAGATCCATAGCATGGGAGTTCAAGACGCCAGAAGCATTGCAGCTATGAAAAAGAATCACAGAATGACCTGGGTTGGAAGGGAGCTCCAGGATCACGAAACTCCAACCCCCCGCCACAGGCAGGGCCACCAACCTCCACATTTCATGCCAGCCCAGGCTGCCCAGGGCCCCATCCAACCTGGCCTGGAACACCTCCAGGGATGGACGGGGCATCCACAGCCTCTCTGGGCAGCTGTTCCAGCACCTCCCCACTCTCTCTGTCAAGAACTTCCCCCTGACATCCAACCTCAATCTGCCCTCCTTCAACTCCAAACCATTTCCCCTTGTCCTGCTGTTATCTGCCCTTTCAAAGAGCTGATCCCCCTCCTGTCTGTAGGCTCCCTTCAGGTCCTGGAAGGCTGCAATGAGGTCACCCCGCAGCCTTCTCTTCTCCGTGCTGAACAAGCCCAGCTCCCTCAGCCTGTGTTTGTAGGGGAGGTGCTGCAGCCCTCTGAGCATCTTTGTGGCCTCCTCTGGACCCTCTCCAACAGCCCCCTGTCCTTCTTGTATTGGGGCCTCACACCTGGACACAGCGCTGCAGATGGGGCCTCCCGAGGGCAGAGCAGAGAGGGACAATGCCCTCCCTGTCCCTGCTGGCCACCCCTCTGCTGATGGAGCCCAGGATGCCATTTGCTTTCTGAGCTGCAAGCACACACTGCTGGCTCCTATTCAGTTTTTCACCCACGAGGACCCCCAGCTCCTTCTCCGCAGGGCTGCTCCTCCCAGTCTGTATAAATGCCTGGGATTCCTGTGGCCCAAGTGCCAAACCTTGCACTTTGCTGTGTTGAACCCCATGAGATTCTCCCAGGCCCACCTTTCAAGTCAAAGGTGATCTCTTTTCTCACTTTGCTGTCCCCTGGTGCCTCTGGCACACGGCTGCTGTGCCGTGAGGGGTGGGAAAGGCAGCGAGGTGAGCTCAGGGCGAACCGTGCTGACACAGCAGATATCCGCAGAGCTGCTGTGCTTTGGTCTGCTGCCTTGGAGCAGCCTGCTTTCCTTGCTTTGGACGGTCAGAGAGATGCAAACTTTCAGATCTGTACGTGTTCTTCTGCTTCCTTGAGCAGCAGCTGTGCCTGGCAGTGGTTTTTCCCCATTTAGTTTTGCAGCAGATCATTACTTTCTCCCAGACAATCCTTATCACGACGTTACATGCTTGTGTCATGGTCATATTGGCCTTTTCATCTCTTGAAGGCTGCTTGTAAGCTTAATGCTGTGACAAACAGCCTGCTTAGCAGCCAGCAAAGCCGGGTAAGCACATTATGTATGCGCCGCATTGATTTCCTATTCAAGCCATCAGCTGTGAATGAGGCTCTGCACAACGTCAGTGAGAGCTGTGAGGGCTGTGAGAGCTGTGAGGGCTGTGAGAGCTGTGAGAGCTGCTCCGTGGTGGGGGGGCTTTGGCTGACAGTGGTGTGCTGGGTGCTGAGAATCACAGAACCGTAGAATGGCCTGGGCTGCAAAGGACCCCAGTGCTCATCCCATTCCAACCCCCTGCTACGTGCAGGGTCACCAACCAGCAGACCAGGCTGCCCAGAGCCCTCTGACCATCTTAGTGGCCTCCTCTGGACCCGCTCCAAGAGCTCCACGTCCTTCCTGTGCTGGGGGCCCCAGGCCTGGACGCAGCACTGCAGATGGGGCCTCACAAGAGCTGAGCAGAGGGGGAATCACCTTCGTCTCCCTGCTGGCCCCCCCTCCTTAATGCAGCCCAGCACACGGTTGGCCTTCCGGGCTGCAGGCGCACGCTGCTGGCTCGCGTCCAGCTTCTCGCCCACCAGGACCCCCGAGTCCTTCTCCGCAGGGCTGCTCTCGAGGAGATCTTCCCCCGGTCTGTAGGAACGCCCGGGATTGCCCCGACCCAATGCAGCGCCCCGCACTTGGCCTTGTTGAACCTCATTAGGTTCACGTGGCCCCACGTCTCCAGCCTGTCCGGGTCCCTCTGGGTGGCTTCCCTTCCCTCCAACGTATGGACGGCACCGCTCAGCTTGGTGTCACCTACAAATGCTGAGGCTGCACTCGATGCCATCGTCTGTCACTGATGGAGATGCTGAAGAGCACCGGTCCCAAGGCCGACCCCTGAGGGACACTGCTTGTGACCGGCCCCCACCCTGACACAGAACCATTGATCACAGCCCTGATGACGCTGAGGAAGGAGCCTGCCCTGGGCTCTCTGGCTTCTTGAGGTGGGCTGTGCTCCGTGCAGCCGTGGTGCTGTTCAGAGCGGGGTCTGGGTGGCCTTTCACACTGTTGGTGTCGTTGGAGGGCTGTGGTGTGCTGCACGTGGTGGGGCTGCGTTGGTGGTTGGACTCGGTGACTGCAGTGCTCTTTTCCAACCTTAATCCCCTGGGATTTGAGAGCTTTTTCATGGGTGGAAGCACACCTGGGGCTCTGCATAAGCAGCATGCATTCCTGTCGGCACGGATTTAAGAGTAATACGTGCGTTTCTGGAACAGCTTCCAGGAGGAGAGCCTTGCACTGTGCCTGCGGTCCCTTTTGTGTGCCTGTGACGGTAAGGGGGGTGGGGAGGAAGGAGGAGGTGATGGATTATTTACTAAGACTCAGCAGTGCACGGAAGAGTGGCTCACGCCAGGCAGGGGCAGCCTGGATGATTCAGACCCAAATTGTTCTGTTTGTACGTTTGGGGAGGTGCTTCCCACTGCAGGGCTCAGAGCAAAGGAGCGCCCGCACGGAGTGTCAGCGGCATCGGGGCCGTGCAGGCAGAGCCGAGGTAGCGCTGCTGGCTGTGTCTGCCATCACAGAGCGGCTGATGCACACAGCAGGCAGCAGCGGTTGCTCTGCGCACGACGCCTTCCTGCTTAGCAGCCACTGCGCGTGAAATTCGCGGTACGTGAGGTACGGCGACGAGGTTTTGTTCCTGGCTGTTGGTGTTTTAAACAGAGACGACACAAGATATTGAGAGCACCCGAGTGCGTGAGCTTCCCGTTATTCTTAATTACAGTTAGAAGTTACCGCTAATTATTACAAAGGAAATATGTCAGACCCATGGGAAGCAGCCGCGGCATTAGAACGAGAGTGGTGCAGATGGTTGGGTACCGTGAGTGCAGCATGGAAATGGGAATCCAGGAGGGAGCAGTGATAGAGGCTGCAGTGCGGTGCTCACACCGACGGATATTCCACGTGCTCCTTTATGGCCACAGGGTTGCAGGGTGGCTCTGAGAAGCGATCTCATTCAGTGCTGCTAAGCTGAATCCCAGATGAAGGTGGGAGATGGTCCGCATGCGGCGCTGCCCCTTCCTGCGACCGTGGAGCAGAGCTGGGGCTCAGCGTGCAGGGAGGATGCAGGCAGGTCTGCGTGCAGCCCCCAATGGGGACACCGACCCACAGGGAGCATCAGTGGGACCGCAGCCCCGGGCTGATTCATGAGAGCACTTCAGCCTGGCAGCCGCAGGCGTAGACTGAAAACCATCATTCATGATTCTTATCCTGCAGGTGATAAGTCATTGATTCAGAAGGCAGGAGCTCTTAATTAAGCTGGCAATGGGTGTCTCAGTCAGTAGCGACTACACGGCTCGTGCTGAGCGCGGAGCAGCTGCGGTGGCAGCGGGTCTGGGTGTGCTGAGGGCGTTTCTTAGGATCCTGGAATCCTCTGGGTTGGAAAAAACCTTCAAGATCATTGAGGCCAACCATAAATCCTACCCACCGTGCTCACTGCTCAGCCACGTCCCTTAGCACCACATGCATACGTCCCCTCACTGCCTCCAGGGATGTGGACCACACCACCCCCCTGCACTGCCTGTGCCAGCGCCAGACCGCCCTGCCCACAAAGGATTTCTTCCTGATAGCCAATCTAAACCTCTGCTTTGCACCGTGAGGCCGTTTCCTTGCATCCCAGCACTTGTAGCCTGAGAAAAGAGACTGACACCTCTTTGTGTGCTGACCTTCTTTCTGGCACTGGTGAAGAGCTATGAGGTCTCCCTTCAGGGCCCTTTCCTCCAGAATGAGTAGCCCCATCTCCCTCAGCTGCTCCTCATACACCTCATTTTCCATTCCCTTCACCAGCTTTGCAGTTTTTCTCTGAACAAGTTCCAGCAACTCAGCCTTGTTTTTTGTAGTGAGCGCCGACGCTGAGCGCAGCACTGAGCTGCAGCCCAGCAGTGCCATGCAGAGGGACGGGCACCTCCTGCTCTGCTGCCCGCACTGCTGCTGCTACAAGCCAGGACGCCGCCGGCCTTCTTGGCCACCCAGGCACAATGCTGGCTGGTGCTCAGCTGCCAACCAACACCCCCAGGTCCTTCTCCCCCAGCAGCTTTCAGCCACTGCCCCACACCTGCAGTGCTGTGTGGTTGGTGCGACCCAAGCGCAGCGCCTGTCACTTGGTCTTGTTGGATGACATGAGGTTGGATTTGACCCATGGATCCATCCATTCTATCCAGATCCCTCTGCAGACCTTCCTGCCCTCAGGCAGATCAGCACTTCAGCCTAAGTTGGTACCATCCGCAAACTTCCTGAGCGTGCACTCGATTCCCTCATCCGGATCACTGATACAACTGTTGAACAAAGCAGCCACACAGCTGAGCCCTGGTGACCACCCACCAGCCAAGCTGAGCTCTGCTCACAGTGACTCCAATCCTGAGCACCCAGCAAGCTGCGCAGCTGCCCGAGCCACGAGCTGATCCAGGACAGCACCGTCAAACACTTCGCTCAGCCCTGTTAGACAACACCCACAGCCTTCCCCTCTTCTGCTGCACAGGTTCCTGTTGAAGGTGCCGTGGAAGGGCTGATTTGGCAGCCCAGAAAGAGCCCTGCTGTTCAGCTGGCAGCTGATGGTGAAGCTGGGTGCTGTATCCAGAGACATGCAGAGATGCCTGGAGTTGAGATGTGGGCATTTCGTATTATGACAGAAAAGTTGGCTTCGTAGAACCACAGCATGGCCTGGGTTGCAAAGGCCCACGGTGCTCATCAGTTCCAACCCCCTGCTGTGTGCAGGGTCGCCAACCAGCAGCCCAGGCTGCCCAGAGCCACATCCAGCCTGGCCTTGAATGCCTGCAGGGATGGGGCATCCACAGCCTCCTTGGGCAACCTGTTCCAGTGCGTCACCACCCTCTGCGTGAAAAACTTCCTCCTGAGATCCAACCTAAACCTCCCCTGCCTCAGTTTAAAACCATTCCCCCTTGTCCTGTCACTGTCCGCCCTCACAAACAGCCATTCCCTCTCCTGTTTATACGCTCCCTGGAAGGAATAGGTGTGCAGAGCCACTCGTGGCCTTGCTGAGATGTTTCGAAGGTCTCCCCTGACCCATGAAGCAGCTGATGACAGTCCTGCGTGCAGGAGGGGCCATCCCTGCAATCTGCCAGCACAGCGCGGCGTCAGCTGCAGCCTGAGATGCTGCACACACGGCACCTGCGCTCCCAGAGAAATCAAACCCTGCTATTGAGCTCGTCAGGAATTAGGACTAAATTTGCCCAATATCGAGTTGCAGGGGAGACGTTTGGTACAATCAAATGCTCTGTCCGTACAGCAGCGAGGAGAAGCTGGAGCGGTGCTGCAGGACTGGGCCGAGCAGGATGCTGGAGCTGTCACACTGAGCAGCTGAGGGCTGGAAAAGCAACCCAAACTTTGCACCCTCAACAAAGTACTGCTTCAAGTTGAGCTTTTTGTGCTCTCAGTCCTGCTTGTAGGCAGGCATTTCAGCCAGAGTGGGAGCTCAAATACCAGTAGATGTGTGCAGAGCCGGAGCTGCTCCCCAGGCAGGGCTCAGCGCAGCGGGCGGCAGTGCCTGGTTCAGTTTAAGTGCCCTCCCATGGCATTGGTCGCTCTGCTCCTCCCACTGATTCAGCACCCTGTGGGCAGAGGGCTTTCAGCGGCGGTCAGAAAGGTGAGCTTTGTCAGGGTCTGGGGCTCTGCCTTCGGGCTGTGTGAGGACCGTGTCAGAAGGCAATGTTATGTCAGCCGCACCGCGGAGCTGAACGTAACTCCGCTGCAGACGGGTGTGATTTGCAGAAGCAGCGCCCATGCCTTGGGCTGCATAACCATCAGTACCACTGAAACCTCTGCGGAGTGCAGCCTGAGCGTGATCCGCTCGTTGGACAAGCGTGTGTTGAGAGAGTCTGACATCTGGTGACCTCGGGTCAGCTGCTGCCTTTCTTCTCAGCCAAACGAGCGTGGTCGGCTCCAGAGGGAGCAGGGCAGCATCGCCACAGCGTCCCCTTGGCCCTGGGATGGGGCTCCCAGTGTGGGTGCTGGGTGGAGACTGTAGGAGGAACATAGGGCTGGCACGATGAAAGCACAGCTGGAGATGTCTGAGAGAGCGCGGGGAGATGCAGGAGGTCGAGGTGTGTTGATAACCCTGAGCAGGAAGGGCAGCCAGCACCGAGGGCTGCGCGGCTGACCCACACTGCCCGTGCTGCAGGCAGATGTGTGCTGCCGATGCTGACTTGTGAGCTGCCCACCTGCACTCTGATCACAGGAGGGTGGTGACAAGTGCTCAGACGCTGTTCTGCATCCTTCTCCAGCAGGAGGACCAACTGTAGGCGCTACATACCCCAAACAAAGACAGCTCACAGCAGCAGCCTTGCTAGGGTGGGTGCCGGATGAAGCAAAACAGGTTCGGGATGAGGATCCTGTCTTAGTAGCTGTTCATTCGGAAGGGTTCTCAGCGATCTGTCCAAAGCATGATTTGGTTTTGCCAGGCAGAGAAACGGCACTAACTTAATATTCAGGGTCCTTTCTGGCCAAGAAGGCCGGCGGCGTCCTGCCCTGTAGCAGCAGCAGTGCGGGCAGCAGAGCAGGAGGTGCCCGTCCCTCTGCATGGCACTGCTGGGCTGCAGCTCAGTGCTGCGCTCAGCGTCGGCCCCTCGCTGCCAGAGAGACACCGAGGCCCTGCAGCGTGTCCAGAGGGGGCAGCGGGGCTGTGGGGGTCTGCAGCACAGCGCTGTGGGGAGCGGCTGGGGGAGGGGGATGGGGCAGTGTGGGGCAGAGGGGCTCAGGGAGAGCTCAGCGCTCTCTGCCCCTCCTGAAAGGAGGATGGAGTGAAGGAGGGGTTGGTCTCCATCCGCAGGGAATGGCGATGGGACGGGAGGGGCTGGGCTGACGGTGCGCTGGGAGGGTCAGCTTGGAGATGGGGAGCAATCTGTGCTCCAGAGAGCGGTCAGCACTGCACAGCTGCCCAGGGCAGGGGGGAGTCCCCATCCCTGGGGGTGTTCAGTGACCACAGGGATGGGGCACGTGGGGACGTGGTCAGTGGGATGGGCTGGGGTTGGACTGGGGATCTCAGAGCAATTTTCCACCTGAATGTTTCTGCAATTCTGTGATTAAAAGAAGAGGTCACTGAGTGAATGAGAAGTCTATGATAAGCTTTGGATGGACTTTAAACAATCTGTTTAGATACCTGAAGAAGAAAACACTGAAGACCTCATTGTATGTGCTGAAAAGCATAGAATCACAGAACTCCAGAATGGTTGGGTTAGAAGGGACCTTAACAATCATTCAATTCCAGCCCTGCATTGGCTGTGAGCCCCCCAGCTCGGGCTGCCCAGGGCCCATCCACAGCCCAGGGCACCTGCAGGGATGGGGCACCCACAGCTCTGGGCAGCAGCGCCAGCGCCGCACCACCCTGAAAGGGGTCAAGTGGAAGAAAAGAGGGCATCACAGCGCTACAGAGAGATGAGGCTCTGCAGCATCAGCTGCTATTTATGCTGGCAGGAAGAAGCTGCTGGTGCTGGATTTGTACCCTCAGTTGCCAGGAAGGGCAGCGCAGCAGATGGGCGCATGCAGCTCCTCCCATGGGTGCACCCTCAATCAGCTCCTCCAGCCCTGATGTGAGAGCGGGCACTGAGCGCAGCCCATCCTGCCGAGTGCTGCAGGAAAACAGCTAGAAGAGGAGGCAGAGCAGGCTGTGATGCACGCTGCTGAGTTACAGATGCCACCGCGGGGATGCTGCCGCACAGAAACAGCTCTGGCTGCTCAGAGCTGCTGCTGGGGATGGACTGCAGCTCCACAACTGCGCTGTGTGCGGTGTGAGGGGAAAGCAGGGATGAGCAGAGGGTGTCAGAGTGAGGGGCGCCGCTGCCATCAGCTGCAATGAGGAGGAACTGGGAGGCCTGGAATCTCACTCTGCTTGAACAGAAGGAGATTAAAGAACGTTATGTTATGTCTGGGTCTCACCCTGTGCGTATTCAGGAAAGAACAATGCACATTTCTGTAATAATAAAAACAAGTCCCAGGAAATCCGAACTCTGTGCTGCGGATTTATCCCATCTCAGCAAAGAGACAGATGGGGAGTGGTTAAGGGCACTGAACTGGAGGCACAGTGCAAATGCTGCAGGCAGAGCGAGCAGCAGGAAATGGAGGTTCTGACAACAGCCAGACATCCTCCGTGCAACGGAGCCGTGTCCAAGTGAGGAGCCGGGATGGATCCTAACTCGGGCAGGCTAAAGGCAAAAGCTCCCCTAACCCTCAGTTCTCTGAGGTTGTATATATGGATAGGGGTCCCTCACAGCCTTAAGGCTTCAGGGATTCTGTGCAATTTGCGGGCAATGGGGATAAACTGAACCCACCAGGGTATGAGCAGCCCCAGCACAAAGCTGTCTCAGTCCCCAGAACCAATCAGTGCCGACCCCGACTTTAATCAGAGCAGAGCAGCCTGGGCCAGCACCCTTCAAACACCCCCTGAGCCCACGTGGGCACAGCACCGGGATGGGCGGTGGGGCTGGGGGCTGCGGGGCTGGCAGTGGGGACTCAGCAGGGCTCAGCACCACGAGCAGGCTGTGCTCCAGAGGTGCAGTGGGCAGCAGAACAAAGCAAGGGGTAACCTGAGACATGGTCAGGGTGAGCAAAGACAAGGACCTGGCATTAAGAAGGGAGATGTGAGTCCACAGACTCACTGAGGCTGGAAATGACCTCTGGGATCCCCGATCCAACCCAGCCCATCCCACCGACCACGTCCCCAGGTGCCCCATCCCTGTGGTCACTGAACACCCCCAGGGATGGGGACTCCCCCCTGCCCTGGGCAGCTGTGCAGTGCTGACCGCTCTCTGGAGCACAGATTGCTCCCCATCTCCAACCCGACCCAGCGCACCGTCAGCCCAGCCCCTCTCATCCTATTGCTGGTTAACTCCCCACGAGATACCCATTTGGTGTGTTTAAATAAAATGCATCCAGCACTGAAAATACCCTGTGAAAACTGTCCGTATTTCCATTGGGAAGGTGCTGCTCTTCACAAAGAGGCTTTCTCACTTTCTGCACATTTTGGTCTTCAGAGTTTCTCAGGAACTCAGCCCGCGTTTCATCTAGGAATGAACAGTATTGGTTTGGGGTGTGTAAATGGCGTCTGAAATGCTTTCAGCCATTGCTGGATGGGATCTGATCCCAAACGTCACATCCTGAACATGATCTCGGGCATCACGACCTGAATGTGGTCCCAAATATTGCATCCTGAATGCGATCCCAAATGGCACATCCAGACTGTCATCCCAAATATTGCATCCTGAATGCGATCCCGAATATTGCATCCTGACTGTGATCCCAAATGGCACATCCAGACTGTCATCCCAGATATTGCATCCTGAATGCGATCCCACACAACGCATCCGTCCTTGGCTTTGGGGGAACTTTGGAAGGCTCTGTGCATGCGTGTGGCTGGAAGGTGGTTTCTTCTGGGGGAAGAGTTGCTTCTGGTGTGCCAGTTTGCTTTTGACGTAGTTCATAATCAGTGCCCTGATGAGCTGCCTCCTGCCTGAATTAAACAGAAAGCGCGGCTGATGATAATCAGGGCCTCGGGATGAGCTGCGAGCACAAACAGGCTCCTCTTCAGCCCCTTCCCTTCTTCCTGCTGTCCTCTGCTTCCATTGCAGGAGCACCACTATCACAGCATTTCCAGAGGTGTCTGCTCGGTCTCTGGAGCCCCAGGTGGATGACTTCTCCATTTGGGATGGGCTTTTCCCAGTTTCACTGACAGCTGGGGGGCTCTTGCAGGACAGGAGCACAGCCTTTGGTGGGGATGTTGCCTCCCAGGCCCTCAGGAGGGATGGTGCAGTGGATCCCAGGCTCCCGGGGCGCACGCTGTACACACTGATTGCTGGCAGAAGCTGAAGTGTTTGGTGTGCAAGTCTAAGGGTGACTGGAGATCTCTTTCCCTAAAGCTTTGCCTGCCGGGAGCTGAGCGGGCAGGGATGGAAGCCTCGTGCCACCCCACGGACACTCACACTGCTCTGCGGGACAGCTTTGATGGGGACCCGGTTGTGCTCTCCCAGCTGTCCCAGCTGTGGTGCAAGGCTGGCCCTGCTCTGAGGCAGCTTCTGGAGTGCAAATTGGGAGCAGCTGCTCTGTGTGCTGGTCTTGGTTTTCCGGGGCAGAGAGGAAAGGTTGCTCATAAGGACCTGGACTGACGCGTTGTGCAGCAGGGAATGAGCAGCTTTGTACCGTTCTGTCACTGCTGCGGGTCTGCAGCACCCCGGGGTGTGAGGGAGCTTTCCTGGGAAAGGCCCATCTTCCCATCTTCCAACTCCATCACACGCATCTGAACTCAGGTTGGTCTTGAGCAGAGTCCATCACGAAGCTGCCCGTGAGCAACCTGCCGCCACCGCAGCCCATTCCTGTGCACCGTCACTGCTGGAAAGCTGTGGCACTTTTGAAGCATTTCTAACTGGGAATGAGCAAGTGAGTCCATGGGACCAGCTCTGCCCTCAGCTCTGTTTGTTGGGCCCTTAGAATCGTGGAATGGGGTGGGTTGGTCAAGACCTGTAGGGTCATCAGGTCCAGCCGTCAACCCAGCTCCGCTGAGCCCACCCCACCCACGTCCCATGCACCACATCCACACGTTGGGGTGGGACTCAACTGCCTCCCGGGCAGCTTCCTCCAGCGCTTCCCAACAGCAGCTGATGCCAACCTGAGCCTCCCCTTGCACAACCTGGGGCCATTTCCTCATCCCATCGCTTGTGAGGAGAGAGAAGAGCCCGACCGCACCGCACTGCAGCCCCTCGGAGGTCACTGTAGCGCAAACACGCGGCCTCCTGACCTCCCAGATGTCCTCCTCGGGGCTCTGCTGCTGCCCCACGTCCCCTGGAGCTGTGCAGCATCTCCTCCTCCTCCCAGAGGACGTGACTCACATCCCGGCCGTGGGTGTTGGCCCGTGGGCCCCGGGCGCTCCCTGGGAGCAGAGCAGATGTGTGCAGTCCCGGAGCCAGCGGTGTCGTTCACCTGACAAAGTGTGGGCGGTCGCTTCAGCGCGGGGTGAATCAGCCCCATTGACTTCACCCAGCAGCTCCATTGAGTCTGAAAGCGGCCCAGCACCCGTAGGTGCTGCTTTCTGCAGCCCACGTCCGACTGCGTGGCTCCCACCCTGCGGTGCGGGGAGGGCAAGAAGGGTTTGGCCGGGGCTTGGCTGCATTTCTGCTCGTTCCTCTCCTGTCCGCCCGGTGTGGCGCTGCTGCTCAGAGCCCAGCGGCTGCCTGTGCCTTCTGCTGGCCGTCCTGCCAGCCCTTCTCCATCCCTGCTCTCCCCACACTCTGCCTTTCTCCTCCTGGACTTCTCAGACCGTTTCTCCAGCGCCAAACAAGCCCAAATGCGCTCCTGCAACACGTGGATGTGGCGATGGGGGACGTGGTTAGTAGGCACGGTGGGGCTGGCTTGGGCTTGGATTTGGGACCTGAGAGGTCTTTTTCACCTGAGTGGTTCTGTGATTCTGTGACTGCGCTGAGCCTGCCCCAGGGCAGACCCCCTTTAATCGCACTCTACACGTCCACCCGACGGTGAGAAATGTGCCAGGCCAGCTCTTCACTCACCTTGCAGTCCTTATGCTCCCCTTGCTTTTTGTGAGCATGTCCTGTGAGAGCTTCAGAAAGCTGAGCTGACGTCAGGGTCTGCATCGCAGAGCTGCCTTCCCGCGCTCAGGAGACCCGTTGTGTTCCAGCAGAAATCAGGGCTGCTCAGCTCAATCACTTCTCTCAAATCATAGAATCGTGGAGTCACAGCATGGCCTGGGTTGCAAAGGCCCACAGCGCTCATCCCGTCCCAACCCCCTGCTGTGTGCAGGGTCGCCAACCAGCAGCCCAGGCTGCCCAGAGCCACATCCAGCCTGGCCTTGAATGCCTGCAGGGATGGGGCATCCACAGCCTCCTTGGGCAAGCTGCCGTGCTGCCCAGCACTCATCGCCTTTCCTGCTGGACGTTTTAATAAGCTGTGTGCTGGCTGGTCGAGGCTTTTTGTGGGAGCCTGAGATGAGGTGCCCCATTTACACCTCCTCTGATCCCACTGCCTGCTCCCACAGTGGGGCCGTGCATCCCTGCAGGTGCTCAGGAGGAGCCAACGCAGTGCTTCGGTGTTTCCCAACCATTTGAGTCCACTCCACCAGACCCAATCCCTCCAGCTGCGGTTTATTTTACTTGAGCTGGAACTTACCTTTGGCCTTCCCATTTATTTGGACAAAGGAGAGTCCCAGATGTTATTTTTTGGGCACCGTCTCCATTCTGTGGTTGCACCGATGCCCTCCTGCTGCTGTGTCTGCCCCCGCAGCTCCGGCGGTGCGGTCGGTGCCACCCCAGCTGTCTCTCCTACAATTAATTAACAACAATTAGCAGCTTTTACTTCCCTTTTTGTACGAGGTCCTTCTGCAGAAGTGTTTGGTGTGGCTCTGCTGAGGCGCTGCAGGTTTTCCTGCGGTCCGTCTGAACCTGAGTGCCTGCGGGGTCATCGTCTGGGGAGAGCAACCACGGAGGCTCGTGGGAAGGGTTTGAGGTACGGGGTTTTATCATGGATTTCTATGTTCTCATTGGCAGAATAATCCCAGCCGGATGAGTGGGGTACTGAGCCCACTGCTCGGGCAAATAAAAGCCACCATTTTGTGCAGAAATGTTTGTTTCCCTTTCTTCTGCACATACACGTGCACAAGCACCGGCTGGGAGGGGTGGCGCAGGGGTAGGATCTCCCACAGAGCGTGGTGTGTGCTGTGGAAAAGCAAGGATACTCCCCTGCATGCGAGGTGTCCTGGGGCTGTTCCTGGGTGGTAGTGGTGGCTCAAGGTGGGGGTGAGGACATGGGACCATCCCTGCAGGTGCCCGAGGCCAGGGATGGGGCCATGGGATCTGATCAGGTGGGGGGCACCCAGCCCATGGCAGGAGTGGAGCTGGGGGGCTCTGGGGTCCATTCCAGCCCAACCATTCTGGGATTCCATGGTTCTGTGATCTTTAAGGACCCTTCCAGCCCAACCATTCTGTGCTTCTGTGGTCTTTAAGGACCCTTCCAACCCAACCATTTTGTGTTTCTGCAACCTTTAAGGACCCTTCCAACCCTGAGACATTCTGTCATCCTGCGGGCTGTAAGGATCCCTCAAACCCCTGTTGTGTTTTTATGATTCCATGACACGGGGCTCAGGGTGTGCGACGTCTGGCTGCCGTTACGTGCCATGTGCTGCTGCTGTGGCCTCTCCTGGGGGCAGCTGTTAGGAATCCATTCCCAGTGGGATGCCCAAGACTCAGAAGAAGGGAGAGCTTTGCGCGTGTCGGGGAGCAGGTGCTGCTGTGGAAGGGCAGGCGTTGTGTTGGAAACATGGCAGAGGGGGGCTGTGTGGCAGCCATTGCCCCAGAGCAGGTTGTGTGGTTCTGTTGGGGTTCATTCACACCCGGAGCGTTGTTGCATGACGTCGTGTGACCAATTTTCTAGATAACCTTCATGTTTTTTTAATGCAGAACGCCTAAAATGTCCAGAATGGTTGTGCAGAATGAGATATCAGGGAAATGCAAGGAGTTCCATCTCGTGTGCTGCATTCATTCCAGCGGCAGCGCTGCGCTGAGTCCTCAGGGCAGCCCCACACCTGCCTGCATTGCCTGCTGCCGTCACCTCGCCGTGGTCTGGGGCACGGAGGGTTGGAGCCGGGTCCTCCTGTAGCGTTCGTGGCAGCACCACGGGGCTCTGCCCAATGGGCCGTGATTCCCTGGAGCGCCTCTGCTACGGGCACAAGCAGCGAGGGGCTGCAGTGAGCCCAGGGCACGCTGCGGTGCTGCGGGGTGCACACGCGTGTGTGGGTTGGGGGCTGGTGTGGGTCAGGGCTGGCCCACGTGTGCGGATCAGAGAGGGGGCACATGTCTGCAGGTTGGGGCTGGTGCCTGCCGAGCGAATTGAGGCTGACACACGTGTGCGGGTCAGGGCTTGCACATATGTGTGCAGCTCACAGACGTGGCACATGTGTGTGGGTCGGAGCTGGCGTGCACTCATGCACACACACACACACACACACAAACATGCACGCACACACACGCACAAACACGCACGCACACACATGCACACACACACACATGCACACACACACACATGCACACACACACATGTGCGGGTCAGGGCTGTCCCTGCAGCTATGTGGGGAGGGGGCTGCAGGGCTGCACTCCCCCCGTTCCCACCTCCACACATGGGGTGCTCGGGATGGGGATGACCCCGACCCACCCCCCCCGCCCCCCCCATCACCGGGTTTTTCCTTTAGGTTCACAGAGAGCGCCTTTGTGAAAATAGGACAATGCATCGCGCCCCCCCCCCCCCCCCCCCCCTTCCCAATGACAGACGGTTCCTTAGCAACGCCGGGGGGGCTCTAAGGGAAGATGGGAGCACCGGGATGAGGATATAAACTCCGCCGCTCCCCCTCCCGGAGCTCACCGAGGAGCCCCCTCCCTTTGTCTCACATCCCGGCTCTCCGCACGGAGCATCGCCCACGCCCCCCCCCCCCCACACCCGCCCACCTCCCCTTGCACCGAGCACCGCGCTCCCCATCTCCCGGCCGAGGGCATCGGGGAGCCCGGGGGGGATCGCAGCCCCCCGCATGCGCCCGCAGGTGACCGCGGGGAGCCCGGAGCCCCCCGCCCGCCGCCGCCGTTGTGCTCCGACTGCGGGAGAGGGAGGGAGGGAGCGGCCGCTGCCCCGCTCCGCTGCGATGAGACGCTCCGTGGGAAGAGGAGGGCTCCCCGCAGCCGGCACGAAGAAGACCCCCGGCGGCCGGCAGCATGGTGCTGAGATCTAACCCCAGCGTCATTCTCTTGTGCTCTTTCCTGCCCAGCGACTACATCATCGAGGAGAAGACGGCGGTGCTGCAGAAGAGGGAGCATGAGGGATTCGGGTTTGTGTTGCGCGGGGCCAAAGGTAAGGAGGGGGCTGCGGGCTGCGGGGTCGGGGGCGGGGGGCGGCCGTGGGGCAGCGCTGCGGGGCTGCGCTCGGGGGCGCGCGGCTCTGAGCGCCCCGCTGTCCGCAGGGTGCGTTTGTAGCCGTGCGTTGCACGAGGGCTGCGCACGGGGCGCAGCTGCCGCTTCGGGTGCACGGCGGGCAGCCGCCGCGTCCGCCGTGGCGTTGCGGTCGTCGCTTTTTTACGCGTGAAGTTTCGCGCTGTTCCGTGGCTGCGCGCCGTGGGGATCCCTTGGTGGGGGAGGGGGGGCTCAGCCCCAGCGCTGCCCGGGGGGTGCGCGGCCCCCGCAGTGCCGCCGCCGCGGTGGCTCCCGGCGCACGGAGCGGTTTTTGCTACAATGAAAGGAATCCCTCCGGGTCTGACGGGAACGTGCGCCGTTCGGCGATGCGCTCAGCCCTGCAGCGAGGGGCGGCTCCCCTCCGGCTGAAGGCTCGGGAGAGGCCGGGGGGCTGCGAGGTACGGCGCCGCGGGGTGGGCTGCTGCCCCGTCCGTGTGGGGCGCGGGGGGAAGAGCATCCCCTGCGGCTGAGAGCTGCGGTTGGGTGACGCTGCCGGGGTTCCGGAGCTGCCTTTGTGCCTCCCGAGCACGGACGGTGCCGGTGGGTGTGCGGTGCTCCTCCACAACGCAGCCCCCGTCCCTGTGTGTGTGCCGTACGTGTGTGTGCCATACGTGTGCGTGCCGTACGTGTGTGTGCCGTACGTGTGTGTGCCGTACGTGTGTGTGCCGTACGTGTGTGTGCCGTACGTGTGTGTGCCGTGTGTGTGCCATACGTGTGTGTGCCATACGTGTGTGTGCCGTGTGTGTGCCATACGTGTGCGTGCCATACGTGTGTGTGCCATATGTGTGTGTGCCATACGTGTGTGTGCCATATGTGTGTGTGCCATACGTGTGTGTGCCATACGTGTGCGTGCCAGACACGTGTGTGCCAGACGTGTCCGTGTGCTGCTCGCAGCACCCCGTGCAACGCGGAGTGAAACTTCAGTGCTCAAAATGGCATCCGTTTCTTTGCCGGCTCAGACTGGCAGCAGTGAGGTTGGGGCAGACGTGGGCTAAATTTCCTCCTGTTTCTGCCTTCTTTATTTTCGCAGGCTCTGAGTCTTCCTTTGTGTGCCAGGGCAGGAGGGGAGGGCTGGGGGCGGGATGGGCAGTGCTGGAGAGTTCACAGCGGGTCTGAGTGGGGTCACCCCGCATCCCCCAACCCTTTGCGTTTATAACACAGCGCCGAGACCCTCAGTCCCAGCCCCGTGTCACTGCTGTGTGCTGCTCGCACTTCATTTGGGTAACGAAGCTGTGGTGTCTCTCGATGATGGGAGAAGGGAGGGAGCGAAGGCAGCCCCTGCAGGGGGAAGGAGCAGTGAAGTGAGGCACAGGCGGGCGATCCCTGGAGGAGCCGCACTCAGTGCTGCAGAGGGTGGGGAGAGCCCTGCACAGCACTGGAGGCTGGGATTGCCCATAGGCGTGTTGAAGCCCGGGTTTGGGGAGCCACCCCCTCATCCCCTCCCATCCCATCCTGTCCCATCCCCTCCCATCCCATCCTGTCCTATCCCATCCCATCCCATCCTCTTCCATCTCTTCCCATTCCATCCTGTCCCATCCCATCCATCCTATCCAATCCCATCCCATCTTAACCCATCCCTTCCCATCCTATCCCATCCCTTCTTATCCCATCTCTTCCCATCCCTTCTTATGCAATCCCATCCCATCCTCATCCAATTCCATCCCAGCCTGTCCCATCCCATCTCATCCCAGCCTGTCCCATCCATTCCCATTCCATCTCTTCCAATCCCTTCTCATGCAATCTGATCCCATCCCATCCCATCTTATTCCATCCTGTCCCATACTGTCCCATCTGTTCCCATCCCATCTCTTCCAATCCCATCCCATCTTATCCCATCCCATCTCCATCTGCATCTGGCACCCAGATGAGGTCAGACCCAAGAGCATTTACTCAGAGGCTGCCCCGGGGTCCCTGGGGCTGTGGATGGGACAGAGCAGGGGCAGCCCTTGAAGGGAGGTGGGAGGCAGCCAGGAGCATCACGGCATTTCCCAGCCCAGGGACACCACCACAACCCTGCACATGCATGGATGGCAGTCCTGGGCTTGGAGTAATCAGAGAGATTTCTCGGTTGTAATACCCTGCCCTTCTTCTGTGCGTGGAACAGCCTCCCTGCTGCCCCGAGCACGGAGCAGGCACTGCCCCTGCAGCAAAGCCATGCACACGATACCCACCCCCACCTCAGCAGGAACTCCATCCGGAGGCCACATCTGGAGTTCTGCATCCAGGCCAGGGCCCCCAGCGCAGAGATGTGGGGCAGTGGGAGGGGGGCAGCTGCCGGAGCCGATGGCTTTGGGCACAGCAGTGATGAGCAGAGCTGTGCTCGGAGGCTGCCCACACGTGGTCTCAGGGGCTCTGTGTCCACGGACGGGCTGTGAGTGGCCCAGTGCAGCTGTCACATCCCAGCAGGGCCACCCAATGCCACCAGGAGGGCCCATTTGTCACGCCCCCCCGCCCCCTCCCATCCCTCTGTGCGGGGACACAGCAGGACGCAGCCAGCGCCGTCCCAGCCCCACAGCTGATGGCATTCAGCATTTCAGAGCCGCTCCCATCACGAACTCCTGCTTCTTGTTGGCCACACTTTCTGTGCTGAAAGGTTCCGGTTCGGTGCCCAGCATCAGCTGTGTGTGTTCTCAGCCCTCCGCGTGTGGAACTGCGGAGCAGCTGATGCTGAGACAAAGCTCCCCGGGTGAGCTCAGGGCTCGCACCGCCCGACGCTGCACTGCTCCACCTGCAGCCACACGTGGGGCAGGTTTGGTTTCCTTTCCGGCCCAATGGGCTCAGCAGCAGAACCTCCGCAGTGAGTGCTGGGGCTGCGCGGCACGGTGCGCAGCTCGGTCCATCCGGGGTCTGGCAGTGGTGGAAAAGGAACGGGAAGAGCTCCTTGATGGCTTTTGTGCAGAGGAGGAGTGCTGTGACACTTGGTGACGCTTAGGATGAGCACGGGGTGGGACTGGAGGATGTATCTGAAGCACTTCGGACAGCATCTGATTGTCAAGGGCCGTGTCTTCGTTACGGTGCAGGCTGGGCATGGTAGCACTGCTGTGGCAGGCCCTGCGCATCAACCGGAGAAACCTGAAATCCTGGGAGGTGCAGAATGGGCCCCTGCAGCTCCTCTCCTCCAAACGCGCTCCAGCAGTGCCTGCTGCCCGCTGCCCAGCAGCACGTTGTACGACGGCACGACCGCCGAGGCTGGAAAGGGCCTCAGGGACGCATTGGGTGGCCAAGCACTGCTGCGTGCCCTGCTGCCCGCGGCCTGCACTCCAGTGTGCCTTCAGGAGTCCATAAAGTCCAGGCAGCCCAGGCGTTCTGCGGTCAGTACAACACTGAGCCCTGCTTTATTATTTCCCTGCAGGCGTTCAAGGCCGGGTTGGACGGGGTCTACTGCCAGATATGGAGGTTGGTGGCCCTGCATGCAGCAGGGGGGTTGGCGCTTGGAGATCCTGGAGGTCCCTTCCAACCCAACCCGTGCTGTGGTTTTCCATTCTGTACTTGTGCTTGCACAGAAGTGGCTGGGACCCCAGCAGTTTGCTCTACTTTCAATCAGCTTGCTGTATTTTTCACTGCCGAGCCTGGCTGGCTACAAAAGGAACTTGTGTGCAAGGAGTGTGCTTGCAGAACCCCGGGGAGCTGCTTCATGAAGGCTGTGCTGCTGCAAAGTCAGATCAGCCCGGGCTCACCGTGCTGGCCTTGGTTTCACCGCGATGCTTTCTTGGCTGATAGGAACGAAACTTCAGAGATGTGAAGTCCGGAGCTTCTGCAGGGAGCAGCAGAGCTCACTGTTAGGGAATTCTACCGCATGACACAGAGGATTTCTGTAATTTATCAGAGAATCGCAGAACCACAGCATGGCCTGGGTTGCAAAGGACCTGGTGCTCATCCAGTCCCAACCCCCTGCTGTGTGCAGGGTCGCCAACCAGCAGCCCAGGCTGCCCAGAGCCACATCCAGCCTGGCCTTGAATGCCTGCAGGGATGGGGCATCCACAGCCTCCTTGGGCAACCTGTTCCAGTGCGTCACCACCCTCTGCGTGAAAAACTTCCTCCTGAGATCCAACCCAAACCTCCCCTGTCTCACTTTAAACCATTCCCCCTTGTCCTATCACTGCCCACCCTCACAAACAGCCGTTCCCCCTCCTGTTTGTACTCTCCCTTATTCGATTATTATTTCATTCCAAACCTTTAGATTCAGTTTTGCCCTTGCCGGTTGGACAGGAGGAGCCTCCTTAACTTTCATTTCTTTCCTGTGTGGATACTTAGAGGTGAAGCACCCCCCGCAGTGCACACCCCTGACCAAGCACCAAGCACTGTCCTGCTGGCTCAGGCTGGGAGGTGGGGGTGTGGAGGGCCTGGCTCCAGGCTGGGCTCTGCACTGGGAGATGTCCGAGGTTGGGTTTCCTGGGAGCACCAGGAAGGAACATTTGGGCATCTTCATTGCTGAGGATACAGGCAGCTCTGAGCGTTGTGCATCGCTTTGGTTGCTTGCTCTGTTGGTGCTGGGGCTCTGGGAAGCGAGCAGCTGTTGAGGAGAGCTTGGATGAGGTTGAGTTAATGGGATGGGACCAGAAAAGTGCTGGATGGGATCTGAGAGGCTGCAGGACATGGTAGGTGTCGATGAGAGAAGTGGTGATTCCCAGCAGGGATCTGGGGGAGGTTGGAGTTGGGTTCATTGGTGTTTAAGGGTCTGCAGCACAGCGCTGTGTGGAGCGGCTGGGGGAGGGGGATGGGGCAGTGTGGGGCAGAGGGGCTCAGGGAGAGCTCAGCGCTCTCTGCCCCTCCTGAAAGGAGGATGGAGTGAAGGAGGGGTTGGTCTCCATCCGCAGGGAATGGCGATGGGACGGGAGGGGCTGGGCTGACGGTGCGCTGCGAGGGTCAGGCTGGAGATGGGGAGCAATCTGTGCTCCAGAGAGCGGTCAGCACTGCACAGCTGCCCAGGGCAGGGGGGAGTCCCCATCCCTGGAGGTGTTCAGTGACCACAGGGATGGGGCACCTGGGGACGTGGTCGGTGGGCTGGGGTGGGATGGGCTGGGTTGGATCGGGGATCCCGGAGGTCATTTCCAACCTCAGCTATTCCGGGATTCCATGAAATGGCCAAATTTCACAGGTAACTGAAAGGGAACGGTGGAGACCTTTGGGGTCACCCGTCAGTAACCTGTCAGGGCTGCAGGGTAAGGCCGGAGTTGTCTGGGTAGCGGTATTGGAAATGCTGAGTTGGAGCTCAGGCGTAGTAATAATACTGGGATGAATGGGAAGAAACTGATGAGAGGCAGATTGTTCATTTGGGGGGAAATCAGGGTGGTAAAAAGTAGTGCCAGGAAATGGGAGAAAGGATAGCAAGGTCCATGGAAGGTGCGAGCAGGGCTGCGTGGCGCAGCATCAGCAGCACTGTGTGCGATCAGCACAGCCCACGTGGGGGCTGTGAACTGGATCGGTGCTCCTGGCCGTCCCCTGTGTGCCCAGCCCGTCCCCGGGTCCTGGCTGCACAACTGCGGGTGGGCTCAGTGTCCTGGGGTCTGCCCTGGGGCTGCTGGCAGGGATGCTCCTGGGGTTGGCTCCATGTGGCCGACGTGCGTTGTTGAGGTTTATGGGCTGGGTGGGCTCCTCCAGGGCAGGGCAGTGACTGCCGGTTCCCTGCACAGCAGGGGTGTTCAAAAAGGGCAAAGGGGAGGACCGTGGTAATTACAGACCTGTCAGCCTCGCTGCAGAGCCTGGCAGAATTATGGAGAAGATAATCCTGGGAGGCGCCGCACGGAGCTCAGAAAGAGCCAGGCTCTGCGCTTGGGATGGGGCAGCCCTGGCTGTATGCGCACACCAGGGGACGAGAGGCTGCAGAGCAGCCCAGGAATGGGGCCTGGGGGCTCTGGTGGCGATGCTGAGTTGGTTCTGAGGCAGCAGTGTGCCCTGGAGCCAAAGGGGCCAGCAGTGCCATGGGGTGAAGCCAGCCATGGGGTCAGGGCAGGGGTCGTCCCACCGTGCTCTGTGCTGTGCAGCTTCATCTTGAGTGCCGGGTGTGGGTTGGGTGCCGCGAGGTGAGGGCATAAAGCTGGTAGGGAGCGTCCAAAGGAGGGCTGTGGAGATGGAGAGGGGTCCGAGGGCAGGGGGTGAGAGGGACGGCTGAGGGCCCTGGGTTTGTTCGGCCCAGGGCAGAGGAGGCTGAGGGGGAGGACCCGTGGTGACTCTACAGCCCTCATGGCCCTACAGCTACCCATGGCCCTACAGCCCCCCATGACCCTACAGCCCCTCATGGCCCTACAGCCCCCCATGGCCCTACAGCCCCTCATGGCCCTACAGCTACCCATGGCCCTACAGCCCCCCATGACCCTACAGCCCCTCATGGCCCTACAGCCCCCCATGGCCCTACAGCTCCTCATGGCCCTACAGCTCCTCTTGGCCCTACAGTTCCTCATGGCCCTACAGCTCATTGTGACCTATGATAGGGAACTGCCTCGGCAGAGGCTGGGCTCAGTGATCTCGTGGGGTCCCTTCCAGCCCCCGTGGCTCTGTGGTTCTGTGTCATGGTCGCGATGTGTGTGCAGCAGGAGGGCGGTGCTGTGTGCTCCATTTTGTGAAGTGCAGCACTGATTCTACAGGGACTGCGTGCCTCATTATCGTGGCACAAACAACTCAGACTTGGAGCCCAGGTCTCCCCGTTCCTCATGTTCAGACGCTCAGGCAGTACACGAGGTCGTTCTGCCCTTAAACTCATGATGTTCTTGTGGGGCTGTGGGCCCAGTTGTGCAGCAGGTCGGATCTGTGGGCCCATTGAGCTCAGATTGTTGGAGGAACTCATTGGTGAGCAGTGATCCGAGGAGCTGAGCTGAACGCTGGGGAAGTTGTAAAGGGTCATAGAACCACAGAACGGCCTGGGTTGCAAAGGCCCACAGCGCTCATCCCGTTCCAACCCCCTGCTGTGTGCAGGGTCGCCAACCAGCAGCCCAGGCTGCCCAGAGCCACATCCAGCCTGGCCTTGAATGCCTGCAGGGATGGGGCATCCACAGCCTCCTTGGGCAACCTGTTCCAGTGCGTCACCACCCTCGGGGTGAAAAACTTCCTCCTGAAAGTCCTGAGTGAGAATTTAGGTGCAGGCTGAGGGTTCTGGAGCTGCTGGCTGTGCTGGGGCTGTGTCTGTGTGGGACTCCCAGGCTCTGCTCCGGGCACTTCTGTCCCCACCATCCCATTTCTTCCCCACCCCGGCCAGCTTTACCCTCACTCAGAGAGTATTGAAGGTTGGAGAAGAGCTCTGAGATCCCCAATCCAGCCCCAGCCCATCCCACCGTGCCCACTGACCACATCCCCAGGTGCCCCATCCCTGTGGTCACTGAACACCCCCAGGGATGGGGACTCCCCCCTGCCCTGGGCAGCTGTGCAGTGCTGACCGCTCTCTGGAGCACAGATTGCTCCCCATCCCCAACCTGGAGGACCAGGAAGGAACAAGGAAGGCCACTCGCTGGCCGTCCAGCATCCCTCCCTTGTTCCAGGAGGGTGCAGGTCAGCCGGAGCGTGGGGGGGTTGAGCACACCTTGTTCCCACATCTTGTGTCGGTAGTTTTGCTGCTGTGTGACGGTGATGTGGAACATCGTCTCCTGTTCGTGCAGGCAGGGTGAGTGGGTTTATTGGCATTGGTGGTTTCAGGATGAGACCGTGCTGCTTTGCTGGGTGCTCCCAGACCCATCAGCCCCCCCCGAGCACCTCTGAGGCTGCTGCTGGGGCGGAGCAGCTCCCAAATCGGAGCGGTGCCATTCGCTGCAGCCCCATCCCCTCCCCTGTCCTGGGACAGCCGTGGTGCCGAGGGAGGGCTGAGTGCTGTGCTGGTGCTGCCCACAGAGGGCTGTGCCACAGCAGCACGAGGCGCTTTGGGAAGATACCTTCTGCCTTTTCCCTGTCCGTGGGGCGGGCTGTGGGGAGAGCCCATCTGTCTGGGGATGTGCGATGGGATTGCACGCGGTGAGGAAAGGGATCTGGAGCTCCTCCTGCATCCCCTCCCGGTGCTGCTCATTGTGCAGCCCTGGTGAGGCACATCTCGCTGTGCAGCGACGGCTGAACCCCGGCACAAAGGCAGCTCTGTCACAGCACGCAGCCACAACCGCAGGCAGAACGTTGCAGAGCCACGGCTGGCCCCAAAGCCCTGCAGACCCTCAGTACTGCTGTGGGGCCCCGAGCCCGCCCAGGTGCATCGCTTCTTCTTAATGCAGCTGGTGTTCCTCAACACCTGCAGCAGACTCGTGGCAAAGGAGCCCTTCTCCTTCGTCCCCTCGCACATCACATCACACGGCTCCTGTCTGCTCCCAGCTGGGCAGGATGCCTTCCCCCGGGTGGGCAGCAGTGCAGGGTGGGCCGGGGCTGGGCAGCGTCAGTGCCCTCCTGGTCCAAATGAGGCCGTTCCTTGGAAGAGCTGTTGCTGTGGGGCAGGGCAGGTTTTACAGCCGGGGATGTGATTAAACCAGGGGCTGCTCGGGCTGACGCAGGTGTCCGTCGGTGAGTGGTTCCCTGCTTCTGAGCACTCCGGAGGCCCCGTGCTGGAGGGCACCGTAGTGCAGCATTGCACGTGGATGCTCGCGTGGCCTCAGAGTGTCACTGGGATGCATCTCCTTTGCAGCCGCACGGCAGTGAGTGGGCTCCACTCCTGCATCACAGATGTTGTCCCCATTCCATGCACGGTGCTGGGAGGTGGAGGAGGCTTTGGGGACCTTCTGGCAGCAGTGTTACTCCAAGCACTCCTCATTTCTGAGGGGCTCCGGGGCCGTCTCGGGGTCTGAGCTGCAGCCGCGCAGCAGTGGCTGCGGTTCCTGCATGAAGCCGAGCCAGGCTGTGCGTGCAGACCGATTCACGGAGGTTCCCCCGGGCTCCTGGACGCCTCTCACCACTCCCGCCCGCTCCCGACCGCAGCGCCTCAACCTCTGTCTGTCTTTTGCAGCCGAAACCCCGATCGAGGAGTTCACCCCGACGCCAGCCTTCCCCGCGCTGCAGTACCTGGAGTCCGTGGACGTGGAGGGCGTTGCGTGGCGAGCGGGGCTCCGCACGGGAGACTTCCTGATCGAGGTGAGCGCGGAGGGGAGGGGGCTGGCAGCCGCCCTGTGCTCTGCTGCCGACCGTCCCTTAGCGGGTGCTCTGAGCGAGGGGCGGCGGGCGCCACTGAAATGCTGGCGGGCGTCCTGGTGAAAAAACGTTCTTTGGTGCAGTCATCCAAGCAGATGCGTGCGCTGTGCTTGAGAAGGGCTGACGGGTTCCTTTCTGCCCCCTGAAATTAAGGGGAGGGCGGAACTTGGAGGAAAGACCCACTGGGTGCCGCCTCTGCAGGCCCGTCAGGATTGTTTTGCGCTGATATTTATTGCAGCCTTGCCCAGCGTGGTGCGATAATTGGGGTCTAAGGAGGAAGCAGATCTGCCGGATGCCGCGCTCTGCCCGTGCGTGGCTCCCGCGTGGCCCTTCCTTGGCGGTCCTGCAGGGGCTGCTCTTGGGGGCTGTGACGGAGGCAGGGGGCACGGAGGGTCCCGAGGTGCCCCGGGCCCGATTTGCTGTTCTGCGCAGGACTGCAGAGCCCCGGAGCTTGCAGTCCCTGGGCATGGAGGGAGGGCTGCGAGCAGCGCTCCTCGTTAGCAGCCGCTTCATCTCCCGGCAAGCGCAGCAGGGGGCAGTTTGAAGGAGCAATTTGAGGGAGAGCGATAACATTAATTTGGTAATGTGTGCGGGGACCTTCGTTGCTATAGGAGGGAAGTGTGGGAGAAATTACCGCGGTGCTTCAACATGAAAATGATGTTCAGAATCTGCGCCAGATGGATGCAGCAGGAATAGGCCGGGTTGGAGCCGGAGAAGGGGCTGTTACAGAGCGGTGGGGAAGGAAGGGTTCTCAGATCGCTCCGTCTGCGTCTGCATCATCGCTGCAAATGGACCCCAGAGCCTCTGGGAACTGCTGCAGGGGGAGCTGCAGAGCCGCCTTCCAATCCCTGCAGTTCTGGAGCTCTGTGGATCCTCTGAGCCCCGCAGCGGGGATGGAGCAGCGCGCGCCGAGCGGATGAACGTGGTCAGGGATGGGACCGGCGTGGGGCGGCGTTTTGCTTTCTGGTGTTTTCCCATGCAAATATCCCAAGGCTTTAAGCCAGTAAGGCAGCACATTCTGTCTGCATCAGTGCAGTGCGGGGATGTGAGATGTGGAAGGAAGAAATCCTTCACCCAGAGGCGGTGCAGCTCTGGCGCTGCTGCCCAGAGCTGTGGGTGCCCCATCCCTGCAAGTGCCTGAGGCCATAGTGGGGCCCTGGGCAGCCCGAGCTGGGGGGCACACAGCCCACAACAGGAGTGGGGCAGGGGGTCCCTTCAGCCCAACCATTCTGTGCTTCTGTGATCTTTAAGGACCCTTCCAACCCAACCATTCTTTGACTCTCCAACTGTGCCAGCTGCAGAGGTGCTCCTGGTGCTGGGGGGCCTTTGCTGATCCCGTCTGAAGCTCCCACGGAGGAGAGCTCCTTTCCATGGGCGTTGGGCTGTGCTGGGCAGCTGGCTGTGCAGCGCAGATCTCCCAGCTCAGTGGGATCTTTCTGGGAACGCTTCTTCCAGACGCTTCTTCGTCAGCCCGCCCCAGCACACGGGTTACAGACGTGCTGCACTCAGACTGAAGCTGCACAGGCATTGTAAGTGTGGGGCTCCACCTCTGTCCCCACTGAGATTCGTTAGACTTTTAGCTGTGAAGCTTTGCGGTGCTGGAGATCCGTGCTAGGCAGACGTATGTAAGGTGCTTTCACGTCGGAGCTGGCAAATTCCAGTAAAGAAATGGAGGTGGGGAGCGCTGAGGGGTGTTGTCTGGTGCGGCAGTGTCTGCTGATGGTGCTCCGTGTGAGTGCTGGGACTGCCTGGGCTGGGGGCAGTTCTGATCATAGGAGCACAGAATCGCTCAGGTTGGAAAAGAGCTCTGAGTCCAGTCCAGCCCAGCCCAGCCCACCGCGCTCACTGACGGCGTCCCCGGGCGCCGCATCCCTTCAGCCCTGTACACCTCCGGGTTGGGGATCCCCCTGCTGTCCCGTGCCTGAGTTTATTGCTCTGGTCGCGCTGATGGGGTCATCAGAGCTCCTCTGCCTGTCATCATTCCTCTGCTCCCTTATGATTATGGCAATTGGCCTTGAATCACGTAATCCAGCAGCAGCAACCCTCTGTCACGTCTGCAGCTCCGCCTGCCCTGCAGTTCTCCTGCTGACCCTCTCCAGCAGAGCCCCCCCAGCTCCCATCGCTGCAGAGCCTGGGGCTGCACGGCGCTCTGCCCTCAGCCCTGCACGCATCTGCCGACAGAAATGCAGGCAATGGGAGCGTGTTTGGAGTTCGGCCCTCACGGCTGACGCTGTGCCTGCGGCAGCGGCCAAGTGCTCCATCTTCCAGGAGCGGTTTGCAGCTCTCAGATACAGCAGCAGATCTGAATGTCTGCCCCTTGTTCTCAGTCCATGGAGTTCCTGTGCAATCCCTCCGCGTGTTTCCATGGGCTGCCGCTCACTCTTGGCTCCAGCCCTTCGTTCCCTTTGTAATGCTCTTCTCCTCTCCTCTCCTCTCCTCTCCTCTCCTCTCCTCTCCTCTCCTCTCCTCTCCTCTCCTCTCCTCTCCTCTCCTCTCCTCTCCTCTCCTCTCCTCTCCTCTCTTCTCCTCTCTTCTCCTCTCCTCTCCTCTCCTCTCCTCTCCTCTCCTCTCCTCTCCTCTCCTCTCCTCTCCTCTCCTCTCTTCTCCTCTCTTCTCCTCTCCTCTCCTCTCCTCTCCTCTCCTCTCCTCTCCTCTCCTCTCCTCTCCTCTCCTCTCCTCTCCTCTCCTCTCCTCTCCTCTCCTCTCCTCTCCCCTTCCCTCCCACGTCGTGCTGTGGCTGCACTGCCCGGCGTCCAGCAGCACCCAGGGGTGCCTCCAGATGTGCAGACGGAACCGCAGCTGGAATTCCAGCTCAGCATCGTCATCGTCTGCTGATCCAAGAGCTGAAGGGTCCCATTCTTCAGATTCTTAATGCTGAAACAAACGAATGCCCGAACCTGCTTGAGTTTGTATGTTCGGATCACAGGAAGAGCATTGGCTCCCAGCAGCAAAGGGCTCCTGCCCTGCAGCTGTGATGGATGGCATGGAGCAGAGCTGCCCTGAGGTTGGGGTGCTGCTCTGGGAACGGAGGGCACACAGAGCCTGCACTGCTCTGCTTGTGTGGGGCAGGCAGACCCAGGGCAGGGAGCTCTGAGGGAGCTCTGAGGCTGAGGGAGCTGGGCTTGTTCAGCACGGAGAAGAGAAGGCTGCGGGGTGACCTCATTGCAGCCTTCCAGGACCTGAAGGGAGCCTACAGACAGGAGGGGGATCAGCTCTTTGAAAGGGCAGATAACAGCAGGACGAGGGGAAATGGTTTGGAGTTGAAGGAGGGCAGATTGAGGTTGGATGTCAGGGGGAAGTTCTTGACAGAGAGAGTGGGGAGGTGCTGGAACAGCTGCCCAGAGAGGCTGTGGATGCCCCGTCCATCCCTGGAGATGTTCCAGGCCAGGTTGGATGGGGCCCTGGGCAGCCTGGGCTGGCATGAAATGTGGAGGTTGGTGGCCCTGCCTGCGGCGGGGGGTTGGAGCTTCGTGATCCTGGAGGTCCCTTCCAACCTGGGCCGTTCTGTGATTCTGTGCCCTTTGTTCAGCACTGAGATCACCACCTCCCATGGCACAGCTGTCTGCAGAAGGAAGCGGGTGAGTGCCCTCCTGCTCAGCATCTCTTGGGGCTGGCCCTGCAGCCAACGTGCTGAGAGCGGAGTGGTTGGAAGCCAGCTCCACGATGAGGCTGTGCTCTCTGGTGAGCTTGGCAGATGGGTTTATCGGTGTTCCTGCTCACACTGGCCGTGCCAGCTCCCCCCGGGCCACTCTGCTTTGCTGCGTGTCTGCATCCATGGGGCTGCTGTGCCAGCAGAGCTGCAGGAGACCTCGGCACAGCCCCGGTGGGACCCCCCTGTCTGCAGAGAGCTGTGCGTGTGCTGGTGGAACCTGGGCAGCAGTTCAATCCTCTGAGCTCTTGGGGCCTGCCTGGGGGGGGACTCATTGCACTTGGGCTGTGATGTATTGTGCTTGGTGTGATGTGAGCTCAGGGTGTCACATGTGCTCAGGGTGTCACATATTGTGCTCAGGGTGTCACATAGTGAGCTCAGGGTGTCACATGTTGTACTCAAGGTGCAGCATACTGCGCCCAGGGTGTCACACACCAGACCTGAGCTGTGCTGGGTGCACTGACCCACTCGTCCCCACCTGTTTGGGGATCACAGGGCGGACTTTCCCTGCCCATTCTGCAGACACTGTCCCTGCATCCCAGCACTGCAGGCTCCTGGTGCAGCACTGTGGGGAGCGGTGCTGAACACGGAGGCGCTCCGTGGAGCAGCCTTTCTTTGTTCTCAGTGCTGCTGGGGGTTTCTCTCTGAGGCCTCTGGGTGTTACCAGCACCGTGGGATATGCCATCACCACTGGTCCTTATGAGCGGAGAGCCCTGACACCAAACCAGCAGTGCCTTTCCAATGGGAATTCAGGTTGGAGGTGGGGAGCAATCTGTGCTCCAGAGAGCGGTCAGCACTGCACAGCTGCCCAGGGCAGGGGGGAGTCCCCATCCCCGGGGGTGTTCAGTGACCTCAGGGATGGGGCACGTGGGGACGTGGTCGGTGGGATGGGGTGGGGTTGGACTGGGGGTCTCAGAGCTCTTTTCCAACTGGAATGATCCTGTGATCCGTGGTTAATCTTAATCAGCAGACATGCCTTCTCCCTGAACTTCTTTTGGTACCCATTGCCAACACGAGCTGTCCTTGCCCGGCCTCAGCTCCAGCTGCACTCTGACCTCCCAGTGCTGCTCCCATGGGCTCCAGCAATGCCTGGGTTGTTTTGGAGCCTCTCACTGCTCCTCCTTCCTGGGTGTGCTCCGTGCGTTTCAGTTCATTTCGAAGTTTGATGCCACGTTGTCTTCTGCAAAAACAGCCCGTCTTCCTGCACAGCACGATGGGCCATTCCTGAGATCTCAGCGTATTTCTTTCAAAACCAGCGCTGCTTTCCCTCGTGCTGCTCCCCAGGAACCACTTCCCAGCAGTTCCCCACATAACCCAGAGCTGTCCCACCCTCAGCCCCTGCTCTGCACCCACCCTCCGGGCTGCCCCGCTCCACTGCAGCCGTCTGCCCGGAGCTCCCCCTCACTGCCAGCTTCCCCTGCTCTGATTCTGTTCCCCGCTCTCCGGTGCACCCCGCTCAGAGCCCTTCTCTCCACGCCAGCAGATGAGCTCACGCAGCTCTTCTCCCTCTCATAGTTAAGGTTTTCCTGGTGGTCCCCCGTTGTGCTCCAGGATGGTGCCCAGGAGGGTCATGTCTGGCAGCACTGGCAGCACAGCCTGGGGCTGCACTCCTTGGTGGGTCTTCATCTCGGCCAGAAGGATTCTTCTGAGCAGACTCAGCTGAGAACAGTGCTGGAACTCACTGCGTCTCCATCGTCCCCAGCCCCAGGGCAGTCGCCCTCGAGCTGCTCCAGGTTTTTCCCCTAGGAATCACCATCACCCGCCCGGGTGAGCAACCAGGGCTGCAAATCAGAAGCACGGAGGAGTCCCAAAATCTTCCAACCCCTGTCCTGAGCACACAGCAAACGTCCGGGACAGCTCTGGCTCATGCAGTCCCTGCGCTGTGCCTCCCTCAGGGCCAGCAGCCCTCCCAGTGACATTGCCTGGGGTTGACAAGCGAAGCCTTGAAATTGACTCCACACTTCTTTCCAGGACAAAACCACCCAGCAGAACCCGGTTGTGTCTCTTTTTTCCTGAGCTCTGTTTGCCAAGGCAGAGCTCTCTCTCCAGTTGTTGTTTATTTGCCCCTCAGAAATCCCAGACCATGGAGATAAGAGAGAGTGTGGGGAAAGGAGGGCTGGGAAAGGGAAGGAGGGTCGTGCTAAGGATGGGCCAGGTAAAATCAGTGCACACAAATCCTTGGGCCCCAGCAGGACAAACCACGAGTGCTGGGGGAGCTGCAGAGGTGACGGCTGAGCTGCTGTCATCTTGGAGGGCTCCTGGAGAATGGGAGAGGGCCCTGCAGAATGGAGGAGAGCCGGTGCCAGCCCCGTCTCCAAAAAGGGCAGCAGGGATCTGGGCACCTCCAGGCCTGTCGGCCTCACCTCCGTCCCGAGAGATGGAGCAGCTCATCCTGGATGCCATCGCCAAGCAACTGGGAGAGAAGAAGGTGATCAGGAGCAGTCAGCGTGGGTTCGCCGAGGGGAAGTCACCCTGCAGCAACCTGGAGCCACCTGCGGTGCCATCGCCGGCCGGGGGCTGGGGGCAGCAGTGGGGGTGGTGCTGTGACTTCAGCACGGCGTTGGGTGCCATCAGCCACAGCATCCGTGTAGGGATAGATGAGAGGGCAGTGAGGTGGGCTGAGAGCTGACGGTGGGCAGAGCTCAGAGGGCTGTGATAGCGGCGCCGAGTCCGGGGGGGCTGCAGCGAGCGGCGCTGCCCAGGGTGGGTGCCAGGTCCGGTCTCGTTTGCCGTCTCCATCAGTGAGCTGGATGAAGGACTGAGTGCACCCACAGAGAGTTTGGGGGTGGCAAAAAGCTGGGAGGAGTGGCTGACGCCCCACAGGGCTGCACTGCCAACTGGCGAGAGCCAGGCAGGCTGAGAGTGGGGCAGGGAGGAAGCTGATGGGATCCTGTGCCTGGGGGGAGCAGCCACAGCATCAGTGCAGGCTGGGGCTGAGCTGATCGAAAGGAGCTCCGCAGGGAGGGACGGGGGGGTCAGCAGGCTGACTGTGAGCCAGCGGTGTGCCGTGGTGCCTGGGAAGGTCAATGGGCTCCCAGGGTGTCTTACAAAGAAGGAGATCCCCCCCCACCTCCCTGGGCAGCAGTGCCGTGGCTCTGCCACCCTCACAGCACAAAGTCCTCCCTCATGGTCAGATGGAACTGCCTGGCCTGCAGTCTGTGCCCGCTGCCCCTCGTCCTGGCACTGGGCACCGTGGAACAGAGCCCAGCCCCCTCCTCCTGACCCCCACCCGTCAGTTATCCATCAGCACTGCTCGGATCCCCTCTCAGCCTTCTCTCCTCCAGCTGCACAGCCCTGGGGCTCTCAGCCCGTCCCCAGGAGGTGCTCCAGGCCCTTACACATCTTCGGGGCCCTCCACTGGCTCTGTGTAGGAGATCCCCGTCTCGTTGAACTGAGCCCAGCAGTGGGTGCAGTGCTCCAGGTGAGGTGTCCCAGCACAGAGCAGAGGTGCAGATCCCCTCAGATCCCCTCCCTCTCCCTGCTGGCTGCGCTGCTCTGGATGCCCCCAGGGTGCGGTTGGCTCTCTGTGCTGAGGGCACAGTGCTGCCTCGAGGTGCTGCTCCCCACCAGCACCCCCAGGGCCTTTTCAGCAGGGCCGGGCTCCATCCTTCCACCCCCAGCTGATACTGAAGGGATAAGGCCTCACACGTGGCTCTGTTGAGCCCCACGAGGTTCTCCTGCCCCCTGCTCTGGTCCCTCCGCACCACATCCATCCATCCGTCCTGCCACCGGAGGAATGGCGTTGGTGGGACGTTCTGTGCTCCGCTAGGAGTTTGATTCGACGCCGCAACAAAAGGACTCGTGGCTCGACAGGAACGCGCGGCTGTGGGAGGAGCTCTGCTGGCCAGGGTCGGTGCTGCGTGTGCGGGGCTCGCGGCGTGGAGAGCGGCCCGAGGGTGGGAGGGCGCCGCTCCTCCGCCGCCGAGATTCTGGGCCTCGGGAAGATCGGTTTTACATAACGAAGAGAATCCGGGGGTCGTTTGAGGACACGTTGCTAAATGCAGCCCGAAAGGCAGGGGAAGAAAATGGCTGGGCAAGGCTTCGCCCCGCTGCGGCGCGTTCATGGAGGAGCTGTTAAATACCCCTCCGTGCAGCCGGAAAGGTTAGCAAGGAGGGGAGAAGGAAGCGCAGTTAATTCGAGCTGAGGTGTGTGGGAGGTTGGGAAGGGAAGCCAAAGGAAATATCAGGGGCCGGGACGTCGAGATTGGAAGGCATTTTAGCGCAGTAGAAGCAAAAAAAAAAAGTAGTCTGGTGGGGATGCATTTCTAAATGTAAATGGTGAAATTGTGTTTGCTGGTGCAAAAAGCAAAAAAAAAGAAAGGCAGAAATGTTCTGTTCTGAGTTTGGAACAAATCAGGAGGATGTATCCATCCATATGATGTGCTCGGAACAGAAAGTTTCCCAGCTGTAACCAAGGAGAAAGTGAGATAGTATTTGCTAAAAATAAAGGCACTCAAATTAACAGCCCTGGGAGCAGAAAGCAGCGCCGAGCTGCCGGCAGCCTCGTGGCTCACAGCCGACGGGACCTCCGGGGCCGGAGGGCGCTGCTGCTGCTCTCGTGTGCTGCAGGCAAAAGCCGGGCGCTTCGGGAAGCTGCAGGGGGTGTAGATGAGGATCAGTGCCTGGGCAGGTCCCGAAACCACCCAGCTGGAGCACAACGAAGACCTTGAGAAGGGCGGTGCAGTGCAGTCAGTGCAGCACAGTCAGTGCAGTGCAGCGCAGTCAGTGCAGTGCAATGCAGTCAGTGCAGTCAGTGCAGTGCAGTGCAGTCAGTGCAGTCAGTGCAGTGCAGCTCATGGCCTACCCTTGACTTCACTGCAGGGCTGGTTAAAGCCAGGGCTGCGTTTACATCTTCTGCAAATCACAGAACCACAGAACGGCCTGGGTTGCAAAGGCCCACAGCGCTCATCCCGTCCCAACCCCCTGCTGTGTGCAGGGTCGCCAACCAGCAGCCCAGGCTGCCCAGAGCCACATCCAGCCTGGCCTTGAATGCCTGCAGGGATGGGGCATCCACAGCCTCCTTGGGCAACCTGTTCCAGTGCGTCACCACCCTCTGCGTGAAAAACTTCCTCCTCAGATCCAACCTAAACCTCCCCTGTCTCAGTTAAAACCATTCCCCCTTGTCCTATCACTGTCCACCCTCACAAACAGCTGTTCCCCCTCCTGTTTAGATGCTCCCTTCAAGCACTGGAAGGCCACAATGAGGTCTCCCCGCAGCCTTCTCTTCTCCAAGCAAAACAAGCCCAGTTCCCCCAACCTTTCCTCACAGGAGAGCTGCTCCAGCCCTCTGACCATCTGAGTGGCCTCCTCTGGACTTGTTCCAAGGGCATCTTCCCAGCGAGCCGTGTGGTTTGTAGATCCCTGTGACATCCCGTGATGTCCTGCGGTCCCACAGCCCAGCACTTCCAGCCGTGCTTCAGAACTGTGCCAAAGGAGTCACGGACTCACAGAGTCCTTGAATTGGAGAAGAGCTCTGGGATCCCCAGTCCAGCCCCAGCCCATCCCACCGTGCCCACTGACCACGTCTCCAAGTGTCCCATCCCCACGGCCCTGGAACACCCCAGGGGTCTCCCCGCTGCCCTGGGCTGCAGTGCTGGCTGCTCTCCGGAGAAGGGATGTTTCCCGTTCTCCACCCTGACCCTCCCCCGGTGCTCCCCTGGAGCGCTGTGTGAGAGCTGTGGGTGCCACCAGGTGGGAGCGGCTCCCAGGGTGGCTTTGCTGCTGCACAGCTTCTTCCAGCTCCTGCACACAGAGTGCAGGAGAAGGCTATGGGATGAGTCTGGGAAATGTAATGCGGCAGAAGACATGGGCTTCTCCGAGATAATTGTCTGAACATCAGCTGATTGCGTGGGATGTGGTGGAGATGTCTGAGTTGTGTATGCAAGGGATAAGCTTTAAGCGTCCTGTGAACTTGCAGAGAGAGCCGCAGCTTTGGGAGATGACTGAAGCTGTGCTTTGTGCTGATCAGGAATTTGTACCACAGGGTGAATCTGAAGCTGCCGAGCAGAATGCAGAGAGGGGCCCAGAAGGGTTCAGGAGCTGAAAAAGGCTCAGCAGGGCTGAAGGAGTCCGTCCATCTCAGCGTCTGAGGGCACTGCTGGGGGCACTCAGCTCAGAACCATGGCTGGGTTGGGGTGGGCTGGATTGTGTTGTGTTGTGTTGGGTTGGGTTGGGTTGGGTTGAGTTGGAGGGATCTATGGCCCATCCTGGCCCACCTCTGCCCCCTCCCAGGGGGAATTTTCACCACCCCATGCAGAGCGGAGCAGCTCGCTGCAGGGCTCAGGATGGGCACAGGCATTGCCCTGGGCAACCTTGGTGGTGAATTACAGTGAGATCCCATTTTGAAGCATTTCTGTGCCAGTTTTTGCTATGCCCTGAGTGTGAGATTGGCTGGGAGAGGTGGGAAGGACAGTGTGGAGCTCGGGTTCTTCCAAGGAGTGACTTGGGACCTGGAGAACTGTGCAGGCTTCCTGTAGGTGGAGTGCTTTGGGGTGCTGAGAAGGTGAGGGTGGCAATCAAACACCAGAGCTCTGCTGTGAGCAGTGTGCGGGGTCATAGAATCACAGAACGGCCTGGGTTGCAAAGGCCCACAGCGCTCATCCCGTCCCAACCCCCTGCTGTGTGCAGGGTCGCCAACCAGCAGCCCAGGCTGCCCAGAGCCACATCCAGCCTGGCCTTGAATGCCTGCAGGGATGGGGCATCCACAGCCTCCTTGGGCAACCTGTTCCAGTGCGTCACCACCCTCTGCATGAAAAACTTCCTCCTCAGATCCAACCTAAACCTCCCCTGTCTCAGTTTAAACCATTCCCCCTTGTCCTATCACTGCCCACCCTCACAAACAGCCGTTCCCCCTCCTGTTTAGACGCTCCCTTCAAGTATTGAAAGCCCACAATGAGGTCTCCCTGCATCCTTCTCTTCTCCAAGCCAAACAAGCCCAGTTCCCTCAACCTTTCCTCATAGGAGAGCTGCTCCAGCCCTCTGAAGGTTTGTTGTGCATCACAGAACCATCACAGCATCCCAGAGTGGTTGGGTTAGAAGGGATTTTGTAAATCATAGAATCCCAGAATGGTTGGGTCGGAAGGGACCCCACAGCCCCCCAACCCCACCCCTGCCATGGGCTGGGTGCCCCCCAGCTCAGGCTGCCCGGAGCCCCATCCACAGCCTCAGGCAGCTCTGGGGATGGGGCACCCCCAGCTCTGGGCAGTGTCCGGACTTCCCCCCCTCTGGCATTCTGGTTGTTGCACCGGTTTCCTCCTGGTTGGTGGCCACAGCTCTGGAGAAGAGGAAAATTGTTCCAGGCCTCAGAGCTCTCATCTCTCTCATTAACACTTCTTATTCCTGGGGATCTGCTCTGCTCAGGTGAGTTATCGTCAGGGCAGAGTTCTCCCTGCCTGCTGTGCTGAGAAGGCACAGACACATCACGGAGGTACGGACCGGAAAAGGAGTGAGTCAGAACTGTGCAATTCTCTGCTCATACTGTGCATTTCCCCGAACTGCTCCTCACTGCTTTGTGTCACGTGGATAATGAGGTGTCCAGAATGGACCACAGCACGCTTGCTGAAGCCGCCCGGGTAGCATTTGTGTCCTTCTGCAGTCCAACGTGACTTTGGATAGCGGTCAGCATTAAACAGCGCCGTCCTTGCCAAGGGGACGGAGTTCAGCGAGAGCAGGGCAGGCTGAGAGGGCAAGGGCAGCGCAGGGTCCTGCGCCTGGGCAGGGGCAGCCACGCGTCAGTGCAGGCTGGGGGCTGAGCTGCTGGGATGGAGCTCTGCGGAGAAGGAGCTGTGGGTTCTGGTGGCCGACGGCTGACCAGTGGTTGGCCAACGGTTGCCCGACGGTTGGCCATTAGCCGGCAGTGTGCCCGGGTGCCCATGAAGGCCAGTGAGACCCTGGGGTGCTCTGCACATGGTGCGGCCAGCAGGCGAGGGAGGTGCTCCTCCCCTCTTCCCTGCTCTCGGGAGGGTGCAGCTTGAGCACTCCTCTGGAGATCCTCGGCCTTCTTCCCAGTCTGACTTCAGCTGGGAACATCTAGCTGTCCCCTCAGTGCTGGCTCCATGCTGGGACCCCTGAGTGCGCACTGAGCACCACAGAAGTGGCGGTTCCACCAGGAAGAAATGGTTTCAGATGCTGTAGAACAGCCAGAGGTGCAGCGCCCAGGTTTGTGTCTGGGGAATTGTTGGAGTTCGGCCCGCCGTGTGCGGCAGGGAGCAGCTCTCAGGGAAGCCGGGCGTTGTTTTCTTACAGTCCCACAACTCTCTGGAGATGAGGGCCGTGACACAGGGGGTTGATTTAGTAGTATGTGTGATTTACAGCACCAGTGTAAGCGACAGCACAGCACGGCAGTCACAACCTGCGGCACAGTACAGATGTGGTTCTCTTCACCAGTCTCTGTAATCTGCTCCCCGTGACGGCACTGGGTGTCCCAGGTCGCCAGGAGGGCACAGACATGCTGAAAGCACTTCAGACCCATCGCTGTGGTGGAGTTCTTTCTGCTCACTGTTCAGTTCTCTGTCGGGTTTATCCACATATACAGTCCCTCCCCCTGTATTGGTCCATATGCAGAGTCATAGAATCACAGAATCATTTTGTTTGGAAAAGATCTCCAAGGTCATCCATTCCAACCATCCACCAACCACCCCGTCTCCCCACCGACCACGTCCCCAGGTGCCCCATCCCTGTGGTCACTGAACACCCCCAGGGATGGGGACTCCCCCCTGCCCTGGGCAGCTGTGCAGTGCTGACCGCTCTCTGGAGCACAGATTGCTCCCCATCTCCAAGCTGACCCTCCCAGCGCACCGTCAGCCCAGCCCCTCCCGTCCCATCGCCATTCCCTGCGGATGGAGACCAACCCCTCCTTCACTCCATCCTCCTTTCAGGAGGGGCAGAGAGCGCTGAGCTCTCCCTGAGCCCCTCTGCCCCACACTGCCCCATCCTCCTCCCTCAGTGTTCCCCCAGCGCTGTGCTGCAGACCCGGCGCGATGCTGGCACGGAGCCTTGCACCAAAGCTCTGTGGTTATGGTGGATCGTGTCAAAGGCCTCGCTAACCCAGACAGATGACATCAGCAGCTCTTCTGTCCGCTGGTGCAGTGACACCCCCACAGCAGCCGTGGGTTGGCCAGGCAGGACCCGCCATTGGTGCAGCTGTGCTGGTCGTCCCATATCACCTCCCTCTCCTCCATGCGCACAGCGTCCAGGAGCCTCTGCCCCGTGCTCTTACCCAGCACAGAGGAGTTCCCTGGGCCATCCTTTCCACCCTTCTTAAAGGCGGGTGCTTCCTGCAGCTAAGGAGTACCCATTGGCAGAATGAAGCTGTGTGGTGCACTCTGAGTTTGTCTTGGAGGTTTTTTAGGAGTGCTCCATCCATGGGTGTGTTTGAAACACGGTGGGCAAGAGGTTGCCCGGCCACATGGGTACCTTTCATGGATAGAATCACAGCTTCAAAGAATCGTGAAGCCTGGAAAAGACTAAGGGGTCCACCACGACCCAGCCAACTTTATGGGCTTAACCCTATGGGATCAGCCACCAGCCAAGCAAACCCTATGGGGTCAACTTCACGGGGTCAACCACTACAATGCCACCGTGAATGGAGGCATCCAAGGCCAGGCTGGATGTGGCTCTGGGCAGCCTGGGCTGCTGGTTGGCGACCCTGCACACAGCAGGGGGTTGGGACGGGATGAGCGCTGTGGGCCTTTGCAACCCAGGCCGTGCTGTGATTCTATGACATTTCTGAGATCCCCAGTCCAACCCCAACCCATCCCACCGTGCCCACTGGCCTTGTCCCCAGGCGCCATACCTCCCTGGTTCCGGAACACCCCCAGGGGTGATGTGACCCAAGTGGAGGACCCGGCACTTGGTTGAACTTCATCCCATTGGCCTCAGCCCATCAATGCGGCCTGTCTGGACCCCTCTGTAGGGGCTTCCTGCCCTCCGGCAGATGGACTCTTCCTCCCAGCTTCATGTTTTCCTCATCCCTGCTCACAGGGAGATACAAACAGCTGAAAATCCACGTTTCCCATCTGTCCCTTCAGCGACCAGCAGGAGCCCAGCAGCCAACCAGAGCACCAGGAGGCCCGGGGCGTGCAGGTCCCCACCAGATGTGCCCCAGCTCTCCTGGGGACGCGTGCTCAGGCTGTGCTGTAACTGCTGGGGGAGGGGCTGAGGTCCCACCTCTCAGTGCAGGGTCAGAACGCGCCGCTCCTGCGCCTCTGTGTCGGAGTAACCTAAAAAACGTGAGCTGCTGCCCTGCAGGATGGACGTGTTGGGACGATTAAAAATGAAACAGCACAGGCGTGTTCTGTCAGCATTTCTGTTCTTTATTTGGAAAGGAGCAGGGCGATGTGCACGTATCACATGCAGATGATGAAACGTTTTCCACACCATTAGTAACCGAAGCTGTCAGCATCTCCCAGGTGGCGACTGTTCGGTTTGGGTGTTTTTTCACTGTAGGATGCTGGGGGATGCCGGGGGCCGGCAGAGCTGGGCAGGGGCAGAGGCCGTCCCTGGCAGCGGCACGCTGGTAGTGAAGGCAGCTGATAAAAAATGAAAGAGGGGGATATAATGAACACCGTAAGATCTCATAAAACAGATGTGATATCCTTCTTGGAGGCATCGGATTTGTTTGATGAAGATCTCCATTTAGATGTAATAGATTTGTGTGAGGCTTTGTTTACTACAAAGCCCGCAGTGTGCAAAATGAGCGCGTGAAGCGCTTCGCCGGTTTGCTGAATGGGAAACCCTGGTGGGCAGCTGCCCGTGGGAGCTCAGCACCAGCTGCCTCTTCTGGTGGCCTCTGCAGGGCTGGTCCTGGACCTGCTGCTGCTCAGGGCTCTCTTGAACGTTGTAGAGATCAGAGTTCAACACGAGCGGCTGTAGGGTCCTGCACCTGGGGAGGAACGACGCGTGGACCAGTACAGGTTGGGGGCTGATGTGCTGGAAGGGAGCTCGGAGAAGAAAGACCCGGTGGTCAGTGGTTCATGAAGAGTCAAAGAATGGTTGACCAATGGTTGACCAGTGATTGACAAACAGTTGACCAGTGGTTGACCAACGGTTGACCAACGGTTGACCAGTGGTTGTCCAGTGGTCGACCAGTGGTTGACCAATGATTGAACAGCGGTTGACCAGTGCCTGACTGATAGTTGACCCGTGGTTGACAACTGGTTGACCAGCGGTTGACCGATGATGGACCAGGTGTTGACCATGAGCCAGCTGTGTGCCCCGGTGGCCCAGAAGGCCAATGGCGTCCCAGGGCGTATTGCACAGAGCGCAGCCAGCAGGGCAGGAAGGCACGGCTGCAGCACTGAGCGCAGTGCGGGGCTCCCCAGTTGCAGGCAGACTGGGAACTGCTGGGACAGCCCAGCAGAGATGATCAAGTGTCACAATGACCCACATGCTTCTAATTACATAAACAGCAACAGTGCAGTCCGCGCTGACTTAGCATTAGCAAAAGCTCCTTAGACTTTAAGAGGAAACATCTCCTGCCGGAGTCGGAAGAGACAAAGAAGGAACGTTCCTGAGACGTCCAGTCCTGCAGCACTGGGGATGCCACGTTTGGGTCCGTGGTGCTTCCGGTGCCGGGCGCTGCGGTGCGGAGGCGGTGCTGGTGGTGAGGGCTGCTGTGCTGTGAGGGCGTCACAAGAAGCAGCACCGAACACCGATCCCGTGCTGGTTTAGTACGGGGACAGGTGGGGGAATTGTTGGCTTGGGTTTTTTCTGTTGTTTTGTCTTTAAAGCAGTGGCGGCTACTGAACAGCTGGGGGAAACATGCAGGGGAGGGGCTTAAACTCTTCATCTCCACCTCCCGGTGGTGCTGAGCAGAGACCCGAGGCCCCTTCGTGTCCGAGCGGTTTCAGGACCAGCTTCTGGTCTTGAAATCAGGGAGGCAGAATTGATGTAGCACGGGCATCCCGAACACTGCCAACACCTTCACTCCTGGGAGCGTAAATAATAGCATCAGTGCTAACTCAGAGCTTTTATTCTTCTTGCAGTATTGCCCATCGTCGATCACTCCTCTCTTATTTGCCATCCCCAATTACCTTGTTAAAAGAGCGGTATCAGTCCTGGGACGCGCGGCGCGTTGCAGAAGTCAGTGCCAAAGCGTGCCAGCCTCTTATTTCAGCCCCTCTTATTTCACCCCGCGGCTGGAGCTGAATGCGGCTCCTCCAGCTGCGACCCGGCCCAGCTGTGCCATCCCCGCTCCAGATGCTCATAGAGGAGCTCTGGGTGCTGCGCAGCCCCTCGCCGGGGTTTTTGCCTGCAGCCACGTGCCGGGCCGTGCGGGGAGGAGCAGAGATGCTGACCCGTCAGCACCGCCGGCGCTGCCCATGGCTGCGTTTCTCTTTGTGCCCAGGTGAACGGCGTCAACGTGGTGAAGGTGGGGCACAAGCAGGTGGTGTCACTGATCCGCCAGGGGGGGAACCACCTGGTGATGAAGGTCGTCTCCGTCAGCCGCAAGCCTGAGTCAGAAGAGGTCGTTCGGAAGAAGGGTAGGTGTTTGGGGGGGGGTGTTGGGGTGATGGGGGCAGAGGGGGCTGCATTACAGAGCTGTGTGTGTCACACTCTTGTGGGCAGGCAAACCTCTGTGGCACAGAACTGCCCCTGGTTTGGGGGTATGGGGGTGTTGGGGCACAGAGCTGCCCCTGGTTGTGCACATGTGTGTGTCGGGGCCATCGGCCCTGGGCACTGAGAGCAGAGGTGAGACCTTTACCCAGAAGGGGTCTGGGGGACGGAGGGATGCCCTCCCGGGATGGAGCAGCCCTTGGGTGGAGGGCAGCTGCTGGGGGCACAGCCGGGGGGGTGCAGCAGGGGCACATCGGGAGCACAGCTGGGGAGGGCGGGGGCACACCTGGGAGCACGGGGGGGGCTCTCCCTGCTCCACCTCCCACTCTCAGCCGCGTGCCAGCGGGCAGTGGTGCGCCTGGGCGGCAGAGGGTCGCTCGGAGAGCCGGGAGGAGGCAGACCCTGAGCGCTGCATCCACATCATCCTGCACGGAGCGTGAGCCGCGGTGCGGCGGGGGGAGGAGAGGCTCCGAGCCCGTGCGGGGAGCACCGCGCTGCTGCTGCTCTGCTGCTCGCAGCCCCATAGCCGAGCCCGAGCCCCGCGCTGCCCTCCGGCCGCGGTTCCGCGGGAGGGGCCGCGGCCGTCCCTGCACCCGGGGCCGCGCTCCTGTGGGTGCCGGAGGCGCGGAGCCCGGCGCGGGGCCGTGTTTTCCCCTCGAATCCGCCCCGGTTGGGGTCTCTGCTGCGGCGCCAGCACGAGCCCGGAGCTCCGGTTGCCATGGCAATGCCTGAGCGTTGAATCCAGGACCGAATCCGGTATTGTCACCGCGCGAGCGAGGAGGAGGCGCCGGGCGGAGAGGAGCAGCCTTCCACGCGTCCCCGCGCCGCGGGTCGGGGCATGGAGAGCCCGAGGGCGCCCGGCCCGGACGGGGGACCCCCAGCGCCCGCCCCGTGCCCCGCGAGGAGCCGCCCCCCCCCGGAGCTGCGTTAGGGCGGCGGAGCCCGGATCCGGCGGCGGAGCGGAGGGTGGGTGCCGCGATCGGCGGGGGGCTGCGCCGGGGCCGACGGACTGAGCCGGGCGCTGGGGATGAAGGACTGAGCTGAGCTCCGGACTCGCCTCTTCTGCTCCCCCCCCCCCCCGCCCATGGCGCGCGCGGAGGGGCCGCAGCTGCCGAAGCCGTGAGCCGAGGGCAGAGGCCCCATCGCCCGGCGCGGGGCAGAGCGGGGATGTGAGCCGGACTGCGCTGCGCTGAGGGCGGCGGAGCCGGGCAGCGCGCAGCCCCCGCCCCGCACCGGCCCCGCGCCACCAACACGATGAAGAAGTTCGCCTCCACGCGCAGCCTCAATAAGATCCTGCAGCAGTGCGACTCCTCGTCCCGCGAGTACGAGGAGATCCAGGCGGTGGAGAAGAAGTGGCACCTGCACCTGGCCACGCCGCGTAAGTTCCTGGACAAGAAGTGCAAAATGCCGTCTCTCTTCCTTTCAGCTCCGCCGCCGCCCAAGAGAGCGCCCAGCACCACGCTGACGCTGCGGTCCAAATCCATGACGGCTGAGCTGGAGGAGCTGGGTGAGCAGCGGGGCCGGGGGGTGGGTGGGCACGCGCAGCGTCCGTCCCTTGTGCTCCTGGTGCTGGGGGGGGGGGGGGGGGGGGGCGTTGGGGCCGTGCGGAGCCATTCCGGCTCGTTGGGGTGGGGCGGGGGGGTCCCTGCGGGCTCAGACCCCGCGCTCGGGCTGCCCGCCCCCGTGTGCCGTGGCCAGGTCGGAGCTGCAGCACGGCTGGGCTGGTGGAGACCTCACAGGTCGTAGAACCACGGAATGGTTGGAAGGGACCCCCCAGCCCTGCCTCTGCCCTGGGCTGGGTGCCCCCCAGCAGCTCAGGCTGCCCGTCTGTGGCCTCGGGCACTTCCAGGGATGGGGCACCCTCACCGCTCTGTGCCAGGGCCCCGCGCTGCCGCCCCCCCTTACACGCACACTCACACACACACGCTCACACGTTTGCTGCCACGAAGCGTCCTGCCCACGGCTCCAGCTGCTTTGGCACCGCAGCTCACAGCTCCATCTCTGCGCGCTCTCCACCCCCTCCCTCCATCCCCACATCCGTGCACCCCGTGACAAAGCCGTTCGCTCTCCTTCGCGTTGGTGACCCCCCCCGGGGGCGCCCCTCCCTGTCCCCCATCTCCCCCCTTGCCCACAAAGCTCTCGCCGTCCCCGTGCCGTGGGGCGCTGCAGGGTGTGGTGCTGGCACAGGGGCTGCAGCGCTGCCCTCCCGTCGGCGCTGAGCGGTGCCGGAGGGTCCCCTCCCTGGGTCCAGCTCGCCCCAGAGCTGCGATGCACGCGGCTTGGGCAGAGGGACGCGGCCTCGGCTCCGCTGTTTGCGTTGCGGTCTTTGTGCGCGGCCGTGTGGGGCACAGGGGCTGCACGCGGCCCTGCCCGGGGGGAGACCCCCGGAGCCCCCCCCGCCCTCCTCCCCGGGCGGTGAGGAGGGGCTGCTGCCATTCATCCCGCGCTTTGTTTTCGCCTCTCCCTGCGTCCCCGACCCCGCAGCGCCGCGCTCGGCTGCAGCCCTCAGGCGGGGACGCAGAACGGCGCGTTCTTCGCTGTTCCCTCGGCACGAACACGGCGCGGCCCCCGGGGTTGGTTTTTCCCCCCCCGGTTCCTCCTCGTGGGGCGCTTCCCCACCGCTGTGGGGGAGGGGGGGGGGGGGGTCGTGCAGGAGCCGCAGCGCTTCACCTCGCGCCGTGGCACAGCGTGCTGTGTGCGTTGTGCGAGGCTGAGCCCCGGGGCTCCCCCCGAGCCGTTCGCACCGCCGTGCCGGCCGCCCGGCCTTTGTGCCCCCAGGAGCCGGGCGCGCTGCCGCGGCGCCGTTGCCCGCTCCCTGTGCCTCCTGCCGCCGTTCGGGCGGCTCAGAGCCGGTCCGGGAGGAGGCGGCGCTGGGGACAGCTCTGCGTTCTGATGGAGGGGACGCGGGGACGGTCGCTGCCTCTTCTCCCCGAAGCCCGTCCCCGTCCCGCAGTTTGCCCTACGTGCCACGTGCCCGTAGCGATCCCTTTGTGCTGCCCACGCTGCGTGCTGTGCCCGTCCCCGGGCCCGGCAGATCCCGGCAGAGCGCTGCCGTCCCGCGGCCCCCGGGGGTCCGGAGGAGCTGCCGAGAGGGGGGCGGGGGGGGCTCCCGGCTCTCCTCACAGCGATGGGTTTCACCCCGGCAGCGCGGGGCCGAGGTCAGGACGGAGCAGGCAGAGCCGGGACGGGAGCAGAACTGTGCATGCCATTCACGTGTTGTTTTGTTTCTTGATTCCAAGCCTCCATGCGGAGAAGAAAAGGGGGTGAGTGAAACCGCACATCCCGCGGCTCCCCCCAGCCCCAGGCGGGGGGACCGCCGGGGGGGGCTGATGGGGACGAGGCAGAGCGAGGTCGGGGCGAGGAGCTTCGGGGAGAGGTGGCCGGCAGCGGGCTGAGCAGCCGGTGCTGGGGGGAAGCTGGGTGTGGTGTGGGTTGGTGTGTGAGGCGTTGACGGCGCAAAGACGAAAGGTTCCCGCCGGGGCCGGGAGCTGCAATGGGCCGCGGGGTGTGGAGCGCGGGAGCTCACAGCACAGCTGTGCCGGCCGTGCCGAGTGCAGGGCTGCGTCCCGAGGGGAGAATCTCAGTCATCGAGGCCGGAAAAGACGTCCGGGGTCACCGGTCCAACCCCTGCCCACCCCCCACGTCCCCATGGATTGAACGCCCCCGGGGATGGGGACTGCCCTCTGCCCTGCGCGGCTGCGCAGCGCTGGCCGCTCTTCGGGGCTGAGATGTTGCCCAGCGCTCTGCCGGCTCCAGGGCAGCTCGGGGGTCTCCTTGGCGGAGACAGCGGACGCCTCCCTGAGCTCCTCTGCAGGAGCAGCGCTCAGGTGGGGGCTCTGCGGATGTCTCCTGCTCTGGGGCGATGGCGGGAGGCCCCCAGGGCCGTGCCGTCGGGGCCGTGCCGTCGGGGCCGTGCCGTCCCCGTGCCGCGCAGCGCCCCGGCGCGCTCCTTTCTCCCAGCCCCGCAGCCCGGAGGTGGGAGGGGTCACCTGTGAGGGCACCCCGGTGCCATTGGGGGACAGAGAGCAGAACCAGAAGAGCGAGGCGGATGGAAGCGGGCGGAGCGTTGCTGCCGTCCCGGCCGCGGCTCCGCGCTCCCGTGCGGCTCCCGCAGCTCCGCCGTTCCCCGCACGCGGTGTTCCGCCCACGGCCCTTCCCCGGGGCTGTGCCGCAGCGTAGCGGGGACGTCGTGCGGAGGCCGCGGCTGCGGTGGGTCCGGAGCCGCCCCACGGCTCAGCCGACCCCCCCAACGCCCCCGGCACGGCGCTGCGGGGTCCCGGCCGCGGGGACATCGGCCCACGGTGCTGAGCTCCGGGCCCGCAGTGCCGCAGTGCGTGGCTGCCCCGGTGCCGGGGCGCAGTGCTGGGGATGGGAGCGAGGAGGAGGCGGCCCCCCTCCCCCCCCCCACCCCCCCGCCCCATCGAAAGCCCACGCGGACCCACTGGGTCCCGGGCTCAGTGGGGGCTCTGGGCCGCGGGCTGCGCCCGCCGCAGCCGTCAGCCCGGTTCGGGGGATTCGGTTTCATTCGGAACAACCAGCGCACCGTCACCGGTTCCGAATATCAAAAAGTGCAGCGTCGCCGGTTCCGAATATCGCAGCGGACACTGCCGGCCCCGCCCCGTGGGGGTCCTGAGCCCACGGAGCTGTGGGGCGGCGCGGGGGGGGCCGAGCACGGCTTCCCCACTCCGTGCCCCGCCGCGGGGGGTGGGCTCGGCTCGGCTCGGCTCGGGGTGGGGGGGGGGACGGAAATTGCCCCTCTGCCGCGGCCCCCGCTGACGGCCGCGCGTCTGTTTGGGGTTGCAGAGAAACTGGACGAGATCCTGGCGGCCGCCGAACCCGCGCTGAGGGCGGACATCGTGGAGGCGGATTCTCGGGCGGCCACGGTGAAGCAGCGCCCGACGAGCCGCCGCATCACCCCGGCGGAGATCAGTGTGAGAGAGGGAGCTGCGCCGGGGGAGGGGTGGGAAGGGCGGGGGGGGGGGGGGGGTGATGGAGGGGTGTTGTGAGCCCGCGGTCGGGGTGGGAGTGGGGAGGGAGGTGGGCAGGAATGAGGGCAGGGCGGCCTTTCCGGGGGTGCGGGGGGGGAAGGACCGCGGCCCGGCCGCACCGAAGGCGGGGGGAGGCGGCGGCCGGAGCGGGACGGCGATGGGGCGGGACGGGGTCGGGGCATCGATGGGGCTGCGTGGAGGGCCGGGCCGCCTCCTTTCGGCCGCTTCTCGGCAGCGTGCAGGATGGCAGTGCCTTCTTTTTCGCTTCCAGTCCCTCTTTGAGCGGCAGGGCATGGCGGCCCACGCGGGGGTCCTGGCGGGAGCGGAGAAACCCCACGTGTCGCTGCGCAAAGGGATCCCGAGGACCAAATCCGTAGGTGAGGCACGCGGGGGTCCCGGGGGGTCCCAGACCTGCGGGGGGTTCAGCCCTCCCCGTGAGGGTCTCAAAACGGGGCCGCACTGGGAGTTCCGCCCTGAGGGCGGTGGGGCTGCGCTGCAGCGGCGGTGGCAGCAAAGGGCGAATGGGAGAGTGCAGAGCAGAGGGGGCGGGGGGCAGGGGGTGGGCCGGGGGGGGGAATTGGGGGCATTGGGGGCAGGGGGTGGAGGCAGGAGTGGACCGGGGGTGGTGCTACCACGGAGGAGGAGTGGTGGCACATGGAGAAGAGGTGGTGGCACTGTGGACGAGGCACGATGGCGGGATGGACGGGGGGAGGTGGCACCATGAGCAGGACGTGGCACGATGGACAAGAGCTTGGTGGCCCCGTGAACAAGGAGCCGTGATAGGGTGGACAAGGCATGGTGGCACCATGGACAAGAGGTGGTGGCACTGTGGACGAGGCACAATGACAGGATGGACAGCGGGAGGTGGCGCTTACAGACTAGAGGTGGTCACAGCATGGACAGGAGGTGGCAGGATGGGCAAGAGGTGGCGGTACCATGGAGAAGGAGCGGTGGCACCACGGGCAGGAGGTGGCACTGTGGACAAGGGGTGGTGGCAGGATGGACAGGGGGTTGTAGCACTCACAGACTAGAGGTGGTGGCACAACTGGGCAAGGAGTGTTGGTACCATAGAGGAGGAGTGGTGGCACCATGGACACGAGGTGGTGGCATCAGGAACAGGGGGTGGTGGCATCATAGGGGGTGGTGGCACCATGGACATGGGGTGGTGGCATTAGGGACAGGGGGTGGTGGCACTGTGGACAGGGGTGGTGGCACCATGGACACGAGGTGGTGGCACTGTGGACAGGGGGTGGTGGCACTGTGGACAGGGGGTGGTGGCACCGTGTCAGTCCAGTGGGCTGGTTTTCTTTCTCGTGCTGTGTGCCGCTGGGTTCCCCCTGTTGCCCCGCGGGGCTGCGCAGAGCGGCCGGAGCTGCAGCGGCTGCTCATCCCTCGTAACCCTCTGGGTGCAGCGGTGATGCCAGAGCTGACTGTGCCTTTAACGCACGCAGGGAGCAGATAGAAAGCCCACTCTGCGTAGAGACACGGCGGGGAGCGGCGTAATCCCGGGAAGGGTGTCAGAGGAGCCTGGCAAAGGCCGAGAGCCGCGTGCAAAACGTGCTTCATTTTACGCACGGGGCCACGGCACTGCGGCGCGTCTGCGCCTCCCGCTTGTGTGTGTGTGAGAGCAGCTGCTGCCTGTGGCCCCACGTGAGGCGGGGCTGCGAGTTGTAGAAAGCAGGAGAGGACGCGGTGTGTGTGTGATTCATGTGGGAGACAAACGGGGCTGAGCTCAGGAGGGAGGAGTGGGTGGTGAACGGGCGGCTTCGCCGTGCCGGCAGCGCTGGGCTGGGGCTGTGCAGATGAGTGCTGTGCACATGAGTGCTGTGCTGTGCAGTGCTGTGCAGTGCTGTGCACATGAGTGCTGTGCTGTGCAGTGCTGTGCAGTGCTGTGCACATGAGTGCTGTGCTGTGCAGTGCTGTGCAGTGCTGTGCAGATGAGTGCTGTGCTGTGCAGTGCTGTGCTGTGCAGGACTGTGCTGTGCTGTGCAGGGCTGTGCTGTGCAGGGCTGTGCTGTGCAGGGCTGTGCTGTGCAGGGCTGTGCAGTGCTGTGCTGTGCAGGGCTGTGCAGTGCTGTGCAGTGCTGTGCTGGGATGGGGCTGCACTGTTGGAGAGCCCTCTGTGAGCTGTGGTGTGACACGCACGGTGTGACACCCACAGTGTGACACCCATGGTGACAGGCAGGGCTGCTGCGCACACGGAAGCTGCTGCAGCACAAGGAGGGCTGTGGGGCGGGGGGGCTTTGGTGGGGGGCTCAGTGCTGTCTGCACGAGTGCTGCGTGGCTGCTCAGCAGTGAGGGGCAAAAGGTCAGAGAGGTTCGTGTCAGCGTCTCGGTGTTTATTGAGGCCAAAGGAATTAAGCCCTGCCTCGCTGCAAAGGGGGGCAGCATTTCCACAGCAACACGGCCTGCGTGGAGCACCCCGCGGGGAGGGTCCTGGAAGGGGGGGTCGGGAAGAGCAATGGGATGGGGGGGGGGGGCCGGCCCCGTGGTGTGGATTGGTTACTGGGAATGGTTCCCAGGTGAAAGCTCTGCATTACATTCCCATGGGGATTGAGGCTGTTATGGCAACGGGCACGAAAGCATCACAGAGAGATGTTGTGTTTGCCAGAGCCATCAGTGCTGCACTCCGTGCTGGAGAGGCTGAGGTGGACAGGCTGTGGTTGGACGGGCTGAGGTTGGACGGGCTGAGGTTGGATGCATTGCTGGAGGATTCCTTGGAGCTGCTGCTCTGCCCTGGGGGTGCCCCGCTCCATGCAGTGCTTCTCGGGGGTCCCTGAGCCCCACAGGAGGGTCCGGGTGCTGCAGCCCCCAGCTGGGGGCTGTGCTCAGCCCATTGCCCAGCGCAGCTCTCAGCAGCAGGGCAGCTTTGAGGCAGAGGTGAACAAAGGACGCACTTAGCAGGAAGATTTAATGGTAACCTTGGCGGTGTGGGAGTGCGGCTCACGGAGTCACGGAGCCGTTCAGGTTGGAAAGAGCTCTGAGGTCCCCAGCGTGGCCCTATTGGTGTGGGGTTTCTTGCTGAACGAGGGCTGTGTTTTGTGAAACAGGCTCTGCCTGCTCTTCTTTTGCCCCCACAGCACGGCGTGGAGCCCTCACACCTTGTACCACAGTGAGCCCCCATTGGGTGGAAGGGCTGCCCGGGCCCCCAGAGCCATTCCCACCCCCCAGGCCTACACAGAGCCCGAGCTGCAGCCCTGGGTGCTGTGTGCAGCACAGCGCTGGGGGAGCGGCTGGGGGAGGGGGATGGGGCAGTGTGGGGCAGAGGGGCTCAGGGAGAGCTCAGCGCTCTCTGCCCCTCCTGAAAGGAGGATGGAGTGAAGGAGGGGTTGGTCTCCATCCGCAGGGAATGGAGATGGGATGGGAGGGGCTGGGCTGACGGTGCGCTGGGAGGGTCAGGTTGGAGATGGGGAGCAATCTGTGCTCCAGAGAGCGGTCAGCACTGCACAGCTGCCCAGGGCAGGGGGGAGTCCCCATCCCTGGGGGTGTTCAGTGACCACAGGGATGGGGCACGTGGGGACGTGGTTGGTGGATGGTCCGAGTTTGGGGGTCTCAGAGGTTTTTTCCACCCAAATGGTTCTGTGATTCTTTGGTTTGTTGATGCTATTCTTGTTTTAGGAGCCCCAGAACTGCACAGGGGTGCAGGGTCATCAGTGATGAATGCGAGGGATGAAATCTGTTTGCTCCATCTCTCGCAATTGCCCTGCTCACATCAGAACCATGAAAACATTGCATCCTTTAGCATCCAAAGCGACCTTTACAGGTCAGGTGGTGCAGCTCCCTGCTGTGAACAGGGACACCACGGTTCCATCAGGTTCCATCAGGTTGCCCAGGGCCTGATCCAGCCCGGCCATGAAAGTCACTGTGCCGCCTGCGCCAGTGCCTCACCACCCTCACCAGGAAAGGCTTTTTCCTTATATCCCACCTAACCTCCCCTCCTTGAGCTTGCAGCCGTTTCCCCTCATTCCATCACCACAGACGCTGCTCAGTACTCTGCCCCCTTCCTTCCCGCAGCTCCCCTTTGGATACTGACAGACCGCCCTCAGGGCGCCTCGCAGCCTTCATCTCCTCTCCATCTGCGCAGCCTCAGCCCATCCCGGTAGGAGGGCTGTTCCATCCCTGGGACCATTTTTGTGGCCCTCCTCTGCATGCGTTCCAGCAGCTCCGTGTCCCTCCTGCGCTGAGCCGTCCCCAGCTGCAGAACAGAGGGGCAGATGCCCTCCTTTGCTCTGCTGTGCCGCTTTGGACGCAGAGCAGGTATTGCCCCGTGCAGCTCAGCGCACCCTCCGCTCGCTGCCAGCCGGGCCGTGGGGTTCTCTCCCAGCCCGTCCCTCTCCCCGTCCGGTCCCAACGGGCTCTTCCTTCACGCTGCAGGATTCTGCATTTGTCCTCCTTGAAATTCCGGCGCCTCCTGCCGTGCTGTGCCCCGCTGCTCACCCTCCCGAGCTCCTCTGGGGATGCCCGACTCGTCGCTGCGCCCAGCAGCGCTTCGGGTGTCTTTTTCCAAAGCGCTCCCCGCCGCAGGGAAAAAAAACACACAAAAAAAGCACATATTGTAGAGAAAAGCATCAGTTGGGAACAGGAGGAGCACAGCGAATGATTGTAGAAGCCCGATGGGCTCCACGTGCGCGGGTGCTTGGCAGGATTGCTCGTGTTTTGCCGTGCGGCGCTGCGCACGGAGCCGAGCTGTGCCGGGACGCGGCTGCTGCTCTCGGTTCGCTCTGCGCCCAGGAAGGAGGACGTTGCTGGGAACGGCAGCGCCTTCCTTGGGTGCTCGCAGACTCTGCCAGAGCTGCCGCCGAGCTCAGTCTGGCACATCGCAGCATGCGTGACCCCCGAAGGGGAGCGGGGCGAGGAGCTGCGCTGGGTGGGAGCCGCGCGTGGCGGGCGCTGCTGCTTGGGTGTGGGAGCTGCAACGGAGCGGCGCTGCGTTCCGCCGGCGTCACGCGGGGCTGCAGGGTGCCAGGCTTGGCTGGAAGGCGTTGGGCGGCGCTGTGTGCTGGGCCGAGAGCAGCGGAGGATGGCTCGAGGGTCTGTGGTCGTGAGTGCCCCATCCCCATAGGGGCCCGAGGCCGCGGGTGGGCGCTGGGCGGTGCGACCCGGCGGGGGTGGGGCTGGATGGTCTTCAAGGTCCCCCCCAACCCGACGTTTCTGTGCCGAGGGAACGTGAGCAAGGGGCCAAACTGCAAATGCTTGCGCCGAGCCAAGAGAGGGTGAAGCGCAAAGCCGCCTCCAAATGAAGGTGGGGTGGGGGAAGCAAGGGGTCTCGTACCGCCACGCTGCTGTGAGCGCTGTGCTCCGGGTGCTGCGGAGAAGCCCCCTCTGACCTCTCTGTTCTTCTGGTTTTCCAGGTGAAGACGAGAAACTCGCTGCTTCTTTGCTGGATGGGAAGTTTCCGCGGAGCACGTCGATGCAAGACACCGTTAGGGAGGGGCACGGGATCCCCCCGCCCCCCCAGACGGCCCCGCCCCCGCCTCCTTCTCCATACTACTTCGACACGGGCCCCCCTCCATCCTTCTCTCCACCTCCGCCCCCGGGGAGAGCTTACGACACCATCAGGTCCAGCTTTAAGCCCAGCCTGGAGGCGAAGCTCCACGGGCTGCCGCAGGTCATCAGCGCGGCCGAGATGTACGACCAGGCGAGGACGTCCATCCCCTACCCCGAGAGGCAGAAGAGGGCCCGATCCATGATAATCCTGCAGGATTCCTCCCATCTCCCCGTGGAGCCGACGGAGATCCCCCGGCCCGGCCCGTCCGCGACCCCTCCGGAGAAGCTGAAGAGGAAGGGGAGGGTGATCGACAACCCCTACGCCAACATGGGGCAGTTCAACGTCAGCCTGTTCGCTCCCACCAAGCCGCAGAGGAAGAAGAGCCCTCTGGTCAAGCAGCTGCAGGTGGAGGACGCGCAGGAGAGGGCGGCGCTGTCCATCACCGGGGGCTTCACCAGGGAGCCCTCTCCCACCCGCAGGAGCCATCGCCTGAGCGGCGTGGACTACCAGCACCACGCCGGCATCGCGCAGGTCGAAGCCACGAGCATCCCCTTCGCCACTGCCATCGCTGGGGTCATGAAGGACAGAGACCGGCGTCTGGACGAGAAGCGCAAATCCACTGTCTTCCTCTCGGTCGGGGCCATCGAAGGCACCCCCCCCAGCAGCGACATGCCATCCCTGCAGCAGTCCAGGTCTATCGATGAGCGGCTGTTAGGAAGCCGAGATGTACTACTGCCTTCCCCCGTCTCAGCTTTAAAGCCATTAATCAGCAGCTCATCCTCTACGTTCATCCACCCCCTGACGGGAAAGCCCCTGGATCCCAACTCGCCACTGGCGCTTGCGCTGGCCGCAAGGGAGAGGGCCCTCTCCACCCAAGTCCCGTCCCGGTCGCCCACCCCGATCCACAGCCCGGACTCCGACAGAGCAGCGCCCCTGTTTGTGGACATCCAAACCAAAGAACCGGAGAGGGTGGAGCTGGAGAGCTTGGTGTCCCCCGCCTATTCGCCCGCAGGGAAAGGGGCCGCGGCGGCGGCGGACGCGGCGGCTTTGACCCCCGCCAAGACCCCGTGGGGAACCCCGTCCACGCTGAGGAAGGAAGCCGAGGCGAGGGTGGAAGCGCCCGGCAAGGAGGAGAAGAAGCCGGAAGACAAGAAGTCCATGATCATCAGCATCGTGGACACGTCGCAGCAGAAGACTGCCGGCCTGATCATGGTTCACGCCACAAGTAACGGCCAAGACGAGATAGGACTTGAGCTGAAGGAGGAGAAGCCGGCCGTGCCCGAAGCGCGCGCGGAGCCGGCGGAGCCGCCCGAAGCGGAGCCGCAGCCCAGCCCTGCGGGGAAGGCCCCGGGCAGCCCCGCCGCCGACAAGACGCTGGGGCAGGGCAGCTCGGAGGAGGAGGTGGAGCCCTACGCCGTGACGCTGCCGCCGGCGCAGCTGTCCTCGAGTGACGAAGAGACCAGGGAGGAGCTGGCCAAGATCGGGCTGGTGCCTCCGCCCGACGAGTTTGCCAACGGGGTCCTGGTCACCACCCCCGGCACCCCCGTCAGCCACCTGGCGACGCCCAGCGCGCCATCCGCACCAGCGGCAGCAGGAGCTCCTCCGACCGCGGGCGGAACACCCTCAGGGAAGCCCCCCGACGCCCCCGCAGCCCCGGAGTCGGCGGCCGACTCGGGCGTGGAAGAGGTGGACACCAGAAGTTCGAGCGACCACCACCTGGAGACCACGAGCACCATCTCCACGGTGTCCAGCATGTCGACGCTGTCCTCGGAGAGCGGGGAGCCCACCGACACGTACACTTCCTTTGCGGACGGACAAACTTTTATACTCGAGAAGCCACCAGTGCCTCCAAAGCCAAAACTCAAGTCCCAGCTCAGCAAGGGGCCAGTTACTTTCAGGGACCCACTTTTGAAGCAGTCTTCGGACAGCGAGCTCATCTCCCAGCAACACGCGGCCACGCTGGCGTCAGCCAGCATTGGCCGGCCACGCTACCTCTTTCAGAGAAGGTCCAAGCTATGGGGGGACCCCATGGAGAGCCGGCCGATCCACGGGGCTGACGACGACAAGCCGACTGTGATCAGCGAGCTGAGCTCCCGCCTGCAGCAGCTGAACAAGGACACGCGGTCGCTGGGGGAGGAGCCGGCCGGCTCCGCGCTGGATCCCGGCAAGAAGTCTCCGGTGGTCGCGGCACGGTAAGAGGCCGCGCGGCGCGGTGGGCCCGGGTGGGCGGCGGGGCCGTTCCGGAGGCGCCTGCCCTGCTCGGAGGCGGAGCGGCGGGGCCGTCTTTCCCGGGGCTGGGCGCCGCCCGCCGCTCCGCGCTCGGCTCCCGCGTCGGCTCTCCCCGCGTGCCGCCCCTCCTCTGCCCGCCCGCCTTCGTGGGTCGCTGCGTTCGGCCGCGGGTTCCCTTTCCGAGCGTTTTCTCCCGTGCAGTCGTAAGAGCGACGTGTGTCTCCCCGGCGCTGTTCATTCGGAGGCGCTCCGGGCGCTGTCGGGCTGCGGGGCGGCGCTGCGGGTCGCGGAGCGCGGCGGCGCAGCGGTGCCGGCTGTGCTGCGGGGGCACCGAGGGTCAGGGGCCCGTTTCCCACGCGGATTCGTGCTCAGGCTGACAGAACCCGGAGCCGTGGGGCTGGAAGGGACCCCCGCAGCTCCCCCCGCCCAGCCCCCCCAGCAGCTGCGCGCGGAGCGTCCGGCTGGGTTTGGATCCCCGCAGAGATGGAGACCCGCCCCCCCCCGCCCCCCCCCCCACCTCTGTGGGCAGCGGTGCCGGGGCTCTGCCACCCCCGCGGCACAACGTTCTCCCTCCCGGTCGCACGGAACTCCCTGCTTCCCCGCGGATCTACGTGTAAAACTCAGCAAAACCAAACCGCTCCGAATTGGAACCTGAGCTGTGGGAGCGAACCCTCGCGAGGCTCTGAGGTGTTCAATGAGTGCCCCAGGCCCACGGCCCCGCTGCGCCCGCCCCGCCGCCCCGCCGCCCCGCCCGGCAGTGAGGCTGCGGTGAGCGGCGCCCACCCCCCCGGTGCCCCCCGCCATGCCCACGCCGCGGGGCCAGCCGGGAGCTGGGAATGGGGAGCTGTAGGGAGCGCTGCTCCGAGGAGCCGCGTGTGCTGCGCTCGGTGCAGCGGCGGCCCTCCAAGCCCTGCCGTGCGCTCACAGCTGGAGGCGTTTTGGAATGGAGCGGGGGGCTCCGTGCCCTGCGGCCCCCCAGGAGCGGCCCCCGCTCCCTGCTGCCCCGCTGCCCCACTTCTGGCGGGCACCGGAGCCGTGGTTGCCGTCACAGAGAGGAAGGAAGCCTGTGGATCTTGCCATGCTTTCGCTCTGATGGGTTTGGCCCCACGGACGCGCCGCGGCCGCTCCCTGCAGGGCGGGGCTCCTCGCTGCGCTGCCGCGGTGGGACGCGGGGTCCTGCGCCGGGTCAGCTGCATCCCAGGGCCGTCTGAAGCGAGGCGTGCGCTGCTCCACTTCCGGACCACGCTGCAGTGCCGGGCGGGGGGGTCCCGATCTTCTGCTGGTGACCGGGCGCGGCGTCTGGGTGGCCCGCCTGCAGGATTCGGGCCCTTTGCTGGGAGCGGCGTGGGGCACAGCCGGCCTCGCCCGCCTGCTGGTGCTGGGGGTGCTGGGGTGTCCATCTCCCCCCGTTTGGGGTCTCTCGGAGCGATCGGCGAAAAGCACGCACGGCTCCCACCTGCTGTCCGCCCCCCCCGCCTTCTCCCCCCCGCCCTCCCGTGTCCCGCATCTCTGCGTCCCGGCGCTGATCCCCCGGCCCCGCAGGGTGCCTGAATTCCCCCATTCCTGGGGACCGTTGCCCCATCCCTGCCCCTTCTTCATGCCTGCAGACCATCACCCACGCTGCATCACTGCGTCCCCACCCCCACCTCCCTTAGCAGCCTCCCCCCCCAAAAGCTCTGCCCTGCCCGTGGTCTGCTGCAGTGACCCCCTGTGCTGAGACTCTGTCCTCCTCTTCCTCCTCTTCCTCCTCTTCCTCCTCCTCTTCCTCCTCTTCCTCCTCCCCCCCAGCTGCAAGGAATGCCTTCCCCCATCCACGCCCTCCCCACCCCGAGCGCTCCGTGCTCCCATGGGTTGCGGTGCTCCTCATCCCCTCCGTCATCCTTTCAGCTCTGACGTCGTTTTGCTCTCGGTTGAAATCCTTGCAGCGCTGCGGACGGAGCACGCGCCGTCGTCGGCCGCTCCGCCTCGTTGTGAGAATTCCTCTCTTGTGTGAAATTGCTGTGAATTCAGAAGGTGACGCGAAGAACACTTGGATAAGCGCGGGCGACCCATCGCAGGGCACGTGTCCCCGTCCCCGGACCGGTCCTGAGATAAACAGCACCGCCCAGCGCTGCCACAGCGACCGCCCCGCGGGCGGCAGAGCTGCGGTGCGGCGGGACCACGCGGCCCTGAGCCCTGCAGGGGCTGCGGGATGGGCACAAGGAGAGCACGGTGCTGCCGCAGCCAGGGCCCGTGCTGGAGCTGCTGTGCGCGCGGAAGACAAACGGGGCCGTGCCCTGCCTCGTGCTGCAGCTTCTCTGTCGTGCTCGTATTTTGCACTGCTCCAGAAAGGGCCACGAGCTGAACTGCAGCTCCCGCCTGCAGCCAGCGCTGCTCTGGAGCCGGCGCGTGTAATGGAGCCAGCGCTGTTCTGGAGCCAGTACCGTTCCGGAGCCAGCACCGTTCTGGAGCCAGCACATGCAGCGGGGCCGGCACCGTTCCGGAGCCAGCCGGCGTCCCGCAGGGCTCAGGGCTGAGCGGGACCCCCGGCAGAAGCCCCCCACGAGCCGCCATCGCAGGCGGCGCCTCCCCAGGCTCCAAAGCGCTGCCGCAGGGGGGAGGAGCGGGGCGGTCGCTGTGCGCTCCCAGGGTCCGCGGCTGGAGGCCGTTTTGAAGCAGGTCGCGTTCTGAATTTACAGCAGTCGCATCCAAGAGCGGCGAACGCTGCTGAGCTGCAGCACGCGGTGGTGCGTTCCTGCGGGGGGCCGCAGGGTCCCGGCCGGGCGCCTCCAGGAGCAGAGGACAGAAGTGCCGTGTCCGTCTCTCTAACTCTGACTGTGTCTCCTCCCAAGGCGGTCCGTCCCAGGAGGACCTTTGACGAGAGGCACTGCAAAAGAGGCCAAGGAAAACTGAGAGTGAGAACCTGAGCTCAGAGTTGAGGCGCTCAATAGAAGGGAACGTTTGTCCCGCCCTCCCCAGCCCTCCATCCCCGCGCGGATGGGCCGAGCCTGCCGAGGAGGCCCCGCCGCAGCCGTGCCCGCGCTTTGCTCGCTCCCGGCGCAGCCTCCTGCTCGGCGTGGCGGTGCCCGTGGGCGCGGGGCCCGCCGTGCTGCGGGAGCCCAGGGCTGGGAACGCACCGGCCTCGCTCCCCCTCTGGCCGCTGAGTGCGGAGCTCCGTGGGGCGGCCCCTGAAGCCCGCGGCAACGCGAGGGTCGGGCGTGAAGAGCTGCTGACCCGCCCCCCCCCCCCCCCCCCAACACGCGGTGCAGGAACGACCCTCAGCTGGCACAGCTGAGCGCCGAGCGGCATCCATTACCACAATAAAGCTGTCGTGAACCAACGAGAGGTGTAACGTTTCTGATTAGCGCTCAGTCAGTCGGAGCGGGGCGGTGAGGAGCTGCGGCTGAGCGCCGGGGCTGAAGTCGCGCTCCCCAGCGTGACTCGCAGTTCCCTCCCAGCACCGCGTGGCTCGGAGGCGTCGCTCTTCAGCGTCCCGTTCCGCTCCTGGCCGTGGCCACCCGGCCCTGCAGGATGCGCTCGGACCCCCCTCCTCCCCCCCCCTCCCCGTCCCCCGGGCTGCAGGGCTGCGATGAGCCGCGCTGGCTGGAGCCGGGAGCTCAGCGAGTGCCGGCACGGGGGCGCAGAATCACGGCGTGGCGCAAAGCTCGTCTGGTTGCAGCCCCCAGCAGCTCCGGGTCGGGTCAGCACAGCTGTGGGTCGGTGTGGGTGTGAGGCTTTTTGTTTGCTCCTTTGCGTTTCAGCAGCAGCCGAACGGATGGCACGGCAGAATTTCAGCTGCAAAACTTGAGTTTTTCGGGTGCTGTTTCCGGAGAGCCGCGACTGCTTTGTGTCGGTACAGATGGGAAAGGGAGGAGCGAAATGAGCCTTTAGGAGTCAAGCTGCCGGGACGGAGCCACCTCTTTCCATGTAACCCATTGGTTAAATCTGATGCCGTGAAACGGTGCGGGGCGGATTCGTGCTTGCCCAGATGGGATTCAGGAGGAGCAGAGCTGCAGGCGGCCGAGCTGTGGCTGCCGGCACGGCTGCGTCGGCGGCCCAAAGGGAGACAAATGAGAAGCACTCAGTGATTGCGGCCCCACGGTGCAGGGCTGTGCACCCCGGCGCAGGGGAAGAGCTGTTAGGGGTGCTCCTGCTGGACAGCAAGGCCTCCAGCCCAGCTCTGCCACCAGCTGCAAAACCACCCGACAGAAAGTAGCTGAGGATGAGAAGGAAAAGGATGGGGGGAGAGCGCTGGAAGCACCAGTTGGAGTCCTCTGGATCTTATGGCTCATTCCATGACCATGGCAAATCACCACAGCACGGCATGGCACGGCACGGCATGGCACAGCACGGCATGACTCAGCATGGCATGGCATAGCACAGCACGGCACAACATGACAGCACAGCATGGCACGGCACAGCACAGCACGGCACGGCATGGTACAGCATGGCATGGCACAACATGGCACACCACAGCATGGCACAGCATGGCTCAGCATAGCACAGTGTGGCATGGCACAACATGGCACCGTGTGGCATGGCACAGCATGGCACAGCACAGCGTGGCACGGCACGACATGGCACAGCACAGCGTGGCATAGCACAGCACGGCACAGCATGGCAGCACAGCATGGCACAGCACGGCACGACATGGCACGGCACAGCACGGAATGGCACGGCACGGCGCAGCATGGCACGGCAGGACGCCTTTTTGGCAGTGCCCGGCGCTCCCAGGGGATGGCAGCACTTCCTCCATGCACGCCGTCCCTCCCTGGGCCGTGCAGGGCTGAGCTGAGCTCCTCCACGCACCGTTCCTCCGCTCGGGGTCAGGGACTGCATGGGGTGCCCGGCAGCGCCTGCTGCTCACGCTCCCTTTGGCTGAGCGCAGCCCGTTGTGAGGGCCGCGGCAGAGCGGTGGCCCTGCTCCTTCCTACCCATTTCTTTGCGTTGTGAGCACGAGCTGCGGGACAGCACAAAAAGCAAAGCTGTGGCTGAACCCAGCCATCGCCTTGTGACGGCGGCAGCCGCCGAGCCGGCGCCGAGCCGAACCGTGGGCACGGTGAGGGCTGCGGGCAACGCGCTGCTGCTGCTGGGAGGAGGTGGGAGTGCAGGGGGAGTCCAGGGGGTCCGCAGTGCCCACCCGGCCGTGCGTTGCGCCCCACCTCCCGTGGGTGCCCGTGCCGGGCGGTCTCCTCCTGGCCCAGCGCTGATGCTGTGCTGTGCTCAGACTCCTGGCGAGGCTCCTCTCCGCTGCAGCTCCATCGTCCCCTCTGCGGGGCTCCGACTCGCACGCAGAGCCGCAGCGATACCCGCTGACCTTCAGCGGTGGTCCTCACGGCCCCAGCCTCCAACCCATAAAAAACAAAGCCCTTAACACCCGTACTCGGTAGGGTCAGAAGATGTCGGTCTGTATTTGCCGCTCCTGTTCTTGCTGTGGACCATTTTTTCTCATGCATATGTTCTCTCTTCCCCCTCTTCTCCCCCTCCCCTGCTCTGTCCCCGACTCCGATCCCACCCCATCCCTCCTCCCCCCCTCCCTCCCTCCCCCCCGTTCTCAGCTGTTCCAAATAGCTCTGTCGAACTGTTCAGGCTTTGGCTGTTGACCTCACGCGATGACCGATGTCCCATGTCCCGTAGCACACACACAAACGTAACCTCAGCGAGTGTGGAAACCGCCTGAACCCAGAGGGGCCCCCAGAGCCCCTCAGCACCCACCCCGGCCCCGGAGCCGCCGGGCGGCCGCGAGCCGACGTCCGCTCACTCCGTGTCGCTGCTGCCCCGGACCAGAGCTAACATTCTCTCTCATTGCTCTCTTCCTGCTCTCCATCTGCATGCCCGCGCTGCTCTGTCTATGAACCGCCTCTGGCCTCAGGAGGGTGGGCGAGTTGTGTAAGTGAGCACGTTCTCATCTCATAGCGATCTCACGTTGTCCCCGCCCGCCCCGCTCCCCGTGTGCCCCGTAGTCTGTCCGTGTCCCCGTCTGTGCCGTTGTGTGCTGCTGCTGCTGCTGCTGCTGCTGCCCCATGGTGACGGCTGAGGAAATTCCCTCTGGCTCTGACGGCGCTCGGGTGGGACCCCGTGCCCCACTCAGCCCTCGCTGGGGCCGTCCCTGCAGGGTCCAGCCCCCAGGGCAGCTCCCGGAGGCCCCGCATAGGGAGCGGGGCGGCCCTTCGTGCTCCTTCCGCACCCAAACCCGTACAGCCCAGAGCTGAGCTCATTGGCTGCCATTGGCCCTTCATGGTGGCCCACAGGGAAGTCACCGCCACGGTAACGGCTGACGTGGGATGGCCGTGGGGAAATCACAGCACGGGAAGTGCCCTCGTCCTCCCAGTCTGGTCAGTGGCTGTTGCTGGAGGCTGTGCTGGCACAGCCCCTTGGCCTCGTTCCCTGTCGGTGGTTCTGGGCTGGCCAGGTTGGAACTGGATGATCCATAAGGCCCCTTCCAACCCAACCCAACCCAACCCAACCGCTCTGTGGCTCTGTGATCTATGAGACCCCTACCGATCCAACCCAACCAACTCTATATCTCTGTGATCTTCAAGATCCTTCCCAAAACAACTCAACCATTCTGTGTTTCTGTGATCTTTACGATCCTTCCCAGCCCAGCCCATTCTGTGGCTCTGTGACCTATAAGGTCCCTTCCAACCCAACTCATTCTATGAATCTCCAGTTCCCCGGGCCGGACCAGGCCCCGAGGCCCCTTTCTCCCTGTGGGATTCCACCCGGGGCACGTGCTCCCACCCCAGGCCGCTCTCCGGGTGAATTTCCCCAGTGTGCATGGCCGACTGTGTGGTCTTGGTTGTGCTTCTTCCGTGTTTGTCCGTCTGTCCATCCTGTTGGCTTTTTTTGACCCGTAGTGTGTTTGAACGTAGCTACATCCACCTGTGTTGCTCCCACGTGTGATAGCGCACCCAGAGCTCTGTTTGATTTTACTTGTCATTTTCTGCACATTGCTGGATTTCCAAGTCTGCACCCCCCGCCGGTGCCCGGCTGGGCAGGGCCAGTCCCCGGGAGAGCGGAGTGGCAGCACGTAGGACTCCCATGCCAGATGCCACCCACCGCCGCGGGGCTGCCGGTTCCTCCTGGATGCCAACGGCAGGGATCAGGTCTGCTTTGCTCCAGGCCGTGCCGCACCGCAGCTTCCAGCAGAGGGTGGGAACTCCGGCGCTGCCTGCCCGGCGGAGGTGGTGGAGCCCACGGCTGCAGCTGGGGACCGGGCACTGCTCAGGGCAGGGCCGTGCTTCGGTCTCAGCGCAGCACGTCTCACCTTGTTGGCCCACGGTCGGCAGTGGGAGGGCTCCTGTCTGTGCACTCCGTGCTGCTGCTGCTGCCACGCCGTGTGCCGCAGGCGGGGAAGCTGTGGGCGCGTGGGCTCCGTGGTGGGTGGCGGTCGGGGCCGGTTTTGGGGCTGAGCAGAGCCGGCTGCTGACCCCACATGGGGACGCCGCTCGTCAGCATTGACGTGATGAGGCTGTTGGCAGCGCACGGCAGCCGGTTCCATCCTCGTTCAGCTGAGCTGACATTTCAGACAATGGCACAGCCCGCGCGCGTCCGGTCAGGGTCACCCAGCTGCTGCCCCGCTGCTGTCACAGCTTCCAACAGAGTTTTGCCTGAGCTCAGCATGGCCCCACTGAGCCCCAGGTGCAGGCAGGACAGGGATGGGCACCGCGTGCGGCCCGGTGGGGCTGTGTCGGTGTGGGCAGTGGGCAGTGCCCCCACACGGCCCCTTAGTGCAGCGTTGTTCCCGTTGAAAGCTTCCAACAGCAATGGAACGAGGTGTGCGATCCGCTCTGGCTTTCGCTGGTGTTTGCTTAGCTGGGTGCCTCAAATGTTCTCCTAGCACAGGTTTTGCGTTTACTTTTCAGGAAGGGTGGGGGGTGTAAAACCGGAACACTCGCTGGTCACACTGAGGAGGCTCAGTCCTGCAGCACCCCCGAGGCACGGCCGGTTCAGGTGTGAAAGCGCTCACTGCTGTCCGGGAGTGCGTCGTAGAATCAGGGAGCTGTAGGATGGCTGTGTTGGGTTGGGTTGGAATGGCTCTTACGGACCATAGAGCCATGGCATGGTTGTGTTGGAAAGGTCCTTAAAGATTGTAGAGCCATGGAGTGGTTGTGTTGGAAGGGTCCTTAAAGATTGTAGAGCCATGGAGTGGTTGTGTTGGAAGGGTCCTTAAAGATCGTAGAGCTATGGAATGGTTGTGTTGGAAGGGTCCTTAAAGATCGTAGAGCCATGGAGTGGTTGTGTTGGAAGGGTCCTTAAAGATCGTAGACCTATGGAATGGTTGTGTTGGAAGGGTCCTTAAAGATCGTAGAGCCATGGAGTGGTTGTGTTGGAAAGGTCCTTAAAGATCGTAGAGCCATGGAGTGGTTGTGTTGGAAGGGTCCTTAAAGATCGTAGAGCTATGGAATGGTTGTGTTGGAAGGGTCCTTAAAGATCATCCAGTGCCAATCCCCTGCTGTGGGCTGGGTGCTTCCCAGCTCAGGCTGCCCAGGGCCCATCCATGGCCTCGGGCACCTGCAGGGATAGGGCACCACAGCTCTGGCAGTGCCGGGGCCACACAGCTCTCTGACTAAATGCCCTCCTGACTTCTGGCCTCAATCACCCCTCAGTGTGAAGCTGATCCCCCGTGTCCTGTCACTGTCAGCCCCCCTCCTGCTCGTGTGCTGCCTTGGCAAGGTCTGATGAGCGGTCTGGGAGGACTGAAATTAGTAAAGGAATGCTGCTTGGGCAGAGGTGGAGGCAGCTGCCCCTGGGGCGGGCAGTGTGTGTGGGGCAGGGGCAGCACGCAGCCATCCCGGAAGGTCACATCCTTTGAGCACTGTGCCAGTTTAGGACCGGTGTTGGTTGTGCTGCACCAAAGCAGCCCCCTCCCATAGCATCCCATAACTTCCCTGTTTTGCTCTCCCATGACAACGTGCTGGCCTCAGGCAGTGGATTTAGGGAGAAGAATTTCGTACTTTGTTTGAACTGGTGAGGCAAGAGCGCGGGAGGTTTGTGGCACATAGCACAGCCTCCTCTGGGTTGGTGCAAGATGCTGTTGGGTGAGGAGGGCTCCAGCTTCTGCTGTGTGTCCCTGGGGCAGCCATCTCCCAGCAGTGCACCCAGCTCTGCTTGCTGTGCTTCCAAGGCCTCCCGGTCTCCCCCCATCACTCCCGTTGGGTCCGCAGCATCGTCCAACCCAACGCGTGTGCCTTGTTTCCATTCACAGCCACTGACCCTTGGCGGGTGTGGGTCTGCTCGTTGTGCTGTCCCTCTTGTGTGTTCCATTGGCAGCGTTCTGTTTCCACCTCTTCCATCCCTTCCCAACTTTCCTCTGAGCACGGAGCGTGGCTGCATCACCGTGCTGCCAACCTGCGGGCACAGCAGTGACCCACAGGGATTGCCAGTCCTCTGTAGGGCTCCTTAATCATAGAACCATAGCATCACAGAACGGCCTGGGTTGCAAAGGCCCACAGCGCTCATCAGTTCCAACCCCCTGCTGTGTGCAGGGTCGCCAACCAGCAGCCCAGGCTGCCCAGAGCCACATCCAGCCTGGCCTTGGATGCCTGCAGGGATGGGGCATCCACAGCCTCCTTGGGCAACCTGTTCCAGTGCGTCACCACCCTCGGGGTGAAAAACTTCCTCCTCAGATCCAACCTAAACCTCCCCTGTCTCAGTTTAAACCATCCCCCCTTGTCCTGTCACTGCCCACCCTCACAAACAGCCGTTCCCCCTCCTGTTTAGATGCTCCCTTCAAGCACTGGAAGGCCACAATGAGGTCTCCCCGCAGCCTTCTCTTCTCCAAGCTAAACAAGCCCAGTTCCCTCAACCCTTCCTCACAGGAGAGCTGCTCCAGCCCTCGGACCATCTGAGTGGCCTCCTCTGGACTCTTTCCGAGAGCTCCAAGAGCTTCACAGCTCCTGCTGTTCGGATGGGGATGTTCTGCTCAGCACAAGGCAGCGTGGAGCCATCCTGGTGCTCACACGGTTGTTGGTGTTCGGTTGTGCAGCCGGCAGCGGTGGGAGCCGTGCTTGTCCTGCCCTGCTCAGCCCCACAGAGGGCAGCTCTCCTGGGTTGGCCCCCGGGAGCAGAGCCGGCAATGTGGGGATGCTGAGTGTGGGGAGCAGCGCAGAGCGAGGCGGTGGTGGTGGTGGTGGTGGTGGTGCGGAGAGGACAGGAATGAGGAGCAGGAGGAGCTCGTTGTTGTGGGAGCCAGCGTTCCGTATCAGCGTCCCGTTTGGTTTTGCGGAGTTGCTTAATGAGGAGTCGTGGTTTGCAGAAAACACGGAAGTTCTGGGGGACGCTGGGTCGTGCAGTCACAGAATTGTTCAGGCTGGGTGAGACCCCTCAGATCGCCGCTCCGACCCCAGCCCGTCCCCACCACGTCCCCCGGTGCCAGTCCACATAACGCCCCGTGTGGGGTTCTTCCCATGGGCAGCAGCGGCAAAAGCCATCTGTAGGAATGGGTTTGTGTGGATCGCTGTGGGGACGTTTGTTGCTTGCAGCTCCACGTGGGGCCTGAAGTCAGAGTCACAGAACGGCAATGTCGGAGGGGAGTGCTGGGGGCTCCCGGGGCACCACCAGGCCTGCCGTGGCCGGGGTGGGGGCTGTGCCAGCGCTGGGCCGTCCTCACTCTAAAGAGCCATTTGATGTCTTCCAATGGAAAATCTTTCTTCTTCCTGTATTCTGTGTGTGCCCGTTGCTGCTTGTCCCCTCTCTGGGCACTGCCTCCCCCTTCTTCACCCCCTTCCATCAGATATTTACACACTGAGAGTCCCCTCAGCCTTCCCCTGGCCGAGCAGCCCCAGCTGTCCCAGTGCCACGTGTCCCAGCCCCTCATCGCCATCACGGCCCTCTCTTGGCTCTCCCAGAGCCCACATCCCTCCTGCAGTGGGGAGCCCAGCCCTGCCCCGGCTCTGGGTGAGCCCTCACCGGCGTGGGATCGGCTCCCTGAGCGGCCCCAGGGCACGTTGCTGGCTCCTGGTTCTGCAGCACGGGGTTCTCCCACCCCCTCGGGTGCAGGATTTTGCTTTTCCCTTTGCCGGGCTTCCTGAGTTGGCTCCCAGCTCATTTCGATCACTGCGGTCATCACAGCTGTTCGGTGCATCTGCCCCTGCACCCTATTTGTAAACGGACTGCTGAGGGGATCCTTTTCCCCATCACCGGGGTCATTAAAGAGGACGTTGGGAAGCGTTGGCCCCAGCAGCACCCAGAGAGCACCGCAGTTCTCCAACCTGTGCTGCACACTGCGCTGCTGGCCCCGCTCCTGCAGCCCCACATCTCTGCACTGGGGGCCTGGCTGTGTGCTCAGCTCGGTTGCTCCCATTGCAGCCACGCACGCTGCCACGTTTCTGTGCCGTTCGGCAGCAGTGTCCTTTTCCTGGTGACAGGTGGCCCACGTGCTCTGGCCTTCGGCTTGGAGGTTTCCTTCCCTTTCTCTTTTGCCCTTCCCTTTCGCCTTCTGTTTGCAGAGACAGGCGAGGAGTTTCTGGCAGACCAAATCCCTTTGAAAGGAGGGCTGTGGAGGTGCGACGCCGTGTGTGCGTGCACCGCCCCGTGCAGGGGGACTCAGCATCTCCAGCTGCATTTAGGCAAAGAGGGAGGGGCAGTGCCTGCCCTGCAGCCCGCCCTGCCCATGGCCATTGCCTCAGGGCTCTCCGGGCGCTGCTGGGGAACCACGAGTGCAGCCCCACGGCTCAGTGACGCTTTGGAGGTGTTGATGGTGGGAGGAGAATCATAGAATCACAGAACCGCAGCATGGCCTGGGTTGCAAAGGCCCACAGTGCTCATCTCGTTCCAATCCCCTGCTGTGTGCAGGGTCACCAACCAGCAGCCCAGGCTGCCCAGAGCCACATCCAGCCTGGAGAATCCTTTGTGCAGTTCTGTGGTGAGCGCTGCAGTTTTGGAGGGCGGATGAGAAGATGTGGGCACCAGGAGTGGTGGAAGCAAGAGAGCAAGTGGCAGAGTTCTCCTTGCAGTGACTGGAAGGCATCGCCTGTTGCTGGGTCTGGTTACTGCTGAAGGAATTGGGGCTGAGATAGCAGGATCAAAGGAAGGAGACTCAACCATCAGCGGCGTTCACAAAATCTGCCTTTTAATACCTTCCGTCAGCGTTCCCAAAGGGCTCAATCAGCGGCCGGGCAAACACAGCATCCGGCTTTGCTTGGTGAGAACACGCTTTCCTCGTGAGATGCTTCCCATGAGGGCTGTTCCCCCTTTCTGCTGGCTGCAGCCCGTGCTGTGGGATGTGTGCTGGGCTCCCTGCTGGGAGGCAGCGCTTTGACAGCCGCCGTCCCCGTGCTGCTGGTCCTCCAAGGTGCAGCCGGAGCGTCACCGCACACAGGAGACGAAGAAAGCGGTTCGTTTTCCCTACGAAGCTTCCGGGTTGCATTTACATGATGGCGCCCGAAGGAGCAGCGGGCAACGCTGAAGCCTTTGTGAAACCTAATACAGGCAGAGCCCTTGATAGCATCGCCCTAAAACAGAGCAGCACCCTGAGATGGAGCAGCGCCTTAAGGCAGAGCAGCTCTTGGCCTCAGCTTGGTCCTGGTACGTCCATATGGGTGTGCAGTCCTCTGGCAAATCACACCATGTGCCCACGTGAACCCACAGCGAGGAGCACTGATCCAGAAGAAGCCCTCTGAGCAGATACTGCTGCAGTGCGTAACGCGTCGGAAGGGAGGCGGTGCTGACCGTCGCTTGTGAAGGGTTGCATCCAGAAACACTTCCCTGGCCCAGAGCAGAACTGAGGGCCTGTGAGCAAAGCGCCGTGCTGCTGGCCCGTGGAGAAGTCGTCTTCCAGAGCTGGGCAGTGGGGAGCAGTGTCCTCCTGCGGCACGGCGCTGCTGGCAGAGCAGAGCTCCTGCAGGCGCTGGGACGGTGGTGCTGCCAACTCTCCTCCGTGCTGAAGAGGACGTGCTCTGCAGAGCTCTTTCCTGACCCTGGAAGCCACTGGGCAGCAAAGGAGCTGTGCTGACAGCCGCGGAGTCCTTGCAGCGCATCACGCTGCAGCTCTGCACCCTCACAGGCAGTGACAGCAGTGCTGAGGTCGCTGCCTCCACTGCATGCCAGCCTTGCCGGGCTCTGGGAGGAGGGGTGGCAATGACACTGGAGCACAACTGACAGCAGCGCCTCACGGTGCCCATCTGTGTACATTTCCAGGTCCTCTGCAGGGCTGCCACGTGCTTGTGAAGCCTTTCTGTTTGCAGCTGAAACTCAAAGAAGCTCAGGACAAATTGCAGTGTTAGTGGGGCAGGTATCCCCTGTCGGAACTCCCATACTCAGCTCGCGGGTCCTCCCTGGCACAGCAGTTCTTGCAGCAGAGCCTGGAAGCTCTCAGAATCATTCAGATGGAGAAGAGCTCTGAGATCCCCAGTCCAACCCCAGCCCATCCCACCGACCACGTCCCCAAGTGCCCCATCCCTGTGGTCACTGAACACCCCCAGGGATGGGGACTCCCCCGTGCCCTGGGCAGCTGTGCAGTGCTGACCGCTCTCTGGAGCACAGATTGCTCCCCATCTCCAACCCGACCCTCCCAGCGCACCGTCAGCCCAGCCCCTCAACGCACGACACAGCGTGCTGCTGTCCTCTGGAATCCTCTCTGCGGCAGCCGTCATTCATCCTGCATCAAGATTAATTCACATTTGGGCATAGATTTTGGCTTGTTCTGCAATTCCATGGAAGATGAGCCCTCAGACCGTAACTAATTGCATCCCTCAGCAGCAAGGCTGTGGCGTCGCATCGCGTTGCTCCTGGTGGGCCGTAGCCGTGTCCTCATTCTGCATTTGGCACCAAAGTGCCTGCTGGGCGCAGAGCGGTGCGGGTATGACAGCACCTGCTGCCAGCTGAGCACTGCTGCGTGGCATCCTCGTGCCCTCCCACTGCAGTCTCTCCCTTCCCAACCTCTGGGAGCAGTCCCCCTCTCCATCCCATCTTTGCCAGGCTAAGCAAGCTCTTGGCAACCAGCTGCCACTGCCTGCAGCCACCCTTCTTCACGTTTACCTTTCTTGAACGTGAGGGACCCAAACTGTCCTCCAAATTCCAGCAGAGAAGGCAGCGGTGTCTGCTGCGGTGACGTGAGTGCACATGTAGGTCTTGCAGCACTCCTGCTGTGCCGGTGCCTCCGGGCTGCGCCAGCAGACCCAGAACTTTCTCTTCCTTCATCATCTCCCGTGGATGAGCTCCGGCTGAAAGCAGAGATCCTTTGCCAGCCCCGTGAGCAGAGCAGAACACATCCCTTTGTGTTCTGTTTCTCGTACTGCTGTCCTCAAGGTCACTCGGTTGTTCCTCTTTCGTATTGATGGCGCTTCCCAAGTGTGACTCACCGTCACGCTCCTTTGTAACTCCTGCTTTCCGTGCCAAGGTGGGAAGAACAGGAGCACAAGAGGCAGCGTGGCCGAGCCCGCGGGCTGCAGACGGCCCTTCCTATTCCTGTGGAGCTCATCTTCCATTAGCACCTACAGGCCTCCCAGAACGCGGCTCTTACGCAGGGTCTGCGTTGGTGGCTTTGGGCACCGCGTGCATTTCTGTCACCATCGGTTCGTTCCAGGAGGGGAAGGCAGAGCTGGAGGTGCCGTGGTGCCCCATCGCCTTCCTGCCCTCCATGGCTGGGCTGGAGGTTGGGTTGCCAACTGGCCAAGGCCAACTGACTCCGCCGGGCGCTTGTTGGCAAAGCGCAGCCCGGTCAAAGAATGGCAGTCAGGGCAGCTGGAGGCAGCACGGGGCAGAAGTGGCTGAGCTGGATGCGGGGCGCACAGAGGGACCGCACGGAGTCCCACGGCCCCGCTCAGCGCCCGGGCCCCAGTGGCCCCACAGGATGCCACCCCCGGGCTCCGCAGGCCGAGGGGCTCGCTCCGGTCAGAGCGCTCCAAGCAGTTGCCCTCCTGCTGTTTTTTTGGTTCCTTTATTTTCTCATTCCGAGCATCCTCGTTTACGCCAGGCAAGGTTTGTGACAAGCAGGTGATGGCAGAAGGGAGGTGTTCTTGCAGCACCATTTGTCTCCTGTCAGATCCTCCAGTCTGGTGCAGAGCAGACCTTGGCCGGCGCCCAGGGACACCACGCATCCCCGGCGCTGCTGCAGAAGGGACTGGCCCAGCACCACACTGCCCACACGGCCCTGCAGGTCGGAGCGTTGATGCCCGTAGGGGCAGAGCAAGATGTAGACAGGTCAGACCCCTCCCTGCCCCACACGCAGCCCATGGCAGAGCTCAGCCCCGTTCTGTGATGGTCAGACCCTGCAGCCCCACGCCCGGAGCCTCACGCCGGTGCCCGGGGAGGTGGTGGAAGTCCCTCTCGTCCCACAGAGGGGCTCTGTCCCCGTGGCTGATGTGCTCAGGCGGTTGTGCGTTGCTCTGGCTCTGCGTCTGGTGCTCCGTTAGCGAGGGGAGGTGGTCCCAGCCGGAGGGGTGCGAGGTCCTCAGTGCGGCGCTTCCCAGTGAATCCGCAGAGGGCTGCAGGGCCAGGGCTGCTCCCAGGAGGGCTTTGGGTGCTGCGGCAGCGCGGCCGGGATCCAGAGCTCCTGGAGAGAATTCGCGCACCTCTTCGGCCTGCTCGGAGCAGACCTGGCAGGGCTTGCAGCAGGTCTTGGCCGGAGCGCTCCGAGCCGCGTCCCCGCGCGCTGTGCGTGTGCTCCGTGTCTGGGGACCTGGCCTCACCCCGCGCTCTGCTCTCTCTCCTCTCTCTCTCGCTGTACCGTTCTTTCTGCAGACTTTTCAGTAGTTTAGGAGAACTCAGCACCATTTCCCAGCGGAGCTCCGGGACCACCTACACGGTTCGACCTGGCAGTCGCTACCCCGTTACCCGACGTACCCCCAGCCCCGTGAAGCCGGCTCTGGATCGGACAGAGCCGCTCAGCACCGTGCGGCCCTACGGCCTGACCCCTCCCACCATCCTCAAATCTTCCAGCCTCTCCATCCCACACGAGCCCAAGGAGGTGCGCTTTGTGGTCAGGAGCGTGAGCGCCCGGAGCCGCTCCCCGTCCCCGTCCCCCTCGCCAGGGCCGCCCCTGCACACCCTCCACCCGCCGAGGCCCTTCATGCAGAAACCCCTCCACCTGTGGAACAAGTACGACGTTGGGGACTGGCTGGAAAGCATCAACTTGGTGGAGCACCGAGACAAGTTTGAGGACCATGAGATCGAGGGCACGCATCTGCCCGCCCTCACCAAGGAGGACTTTGTGGAGTTGGGGGTGACACGGGTCGGGCACCGGATGAACATTGAGCGGGCGCTCAAGCAGCTGGTGGACAGCTGACCGTGCTAGGCAGCGCCGGCCTCTTCCAGAGCCACTGACGGGGCGGGGGGACGTTTCTACCAGACTAATAAAACCCATTTTGATTCTCTTTCTACTCTGAGCACTGCACTGAAGGGTGCGGAGCTGACGGCTCCCACCCGCTCCCAGGCGGCCCCGCGCCGTGCACACGCAGCCCCACTCGGCCCCGCCGGCCCCGCGACGCCTTCGGGAAAAGGAATGTTGCATGAAATACATCCTCTTTTCCGTCCCTCCCAGAGAGTCCGGCCTGTATATCGCTTGATGTGCTCTTGCCTGGGGGCGTCGCCAGAGGCCGGCAGGGCCGAGGAGCCACGTGCCGCCGTGCCCGGGCGCTGTGCCTGGCCTGTGGCACGGTGACACCTGGCTGGGGCTGGGGGCCGATCCGCCGCCAGGCGAGGAGCCTGACCCTGCTGCAGGCACCTCGCGTGGCAGGTGGGCACAGGCTGACCAGGCCCTGGGGTGTGCAGCACAGCCAGGCCCAGCAGTGCAGCCAGGCCCAGCAGCGTGGCTAAACCCAAAGGTGCAGCCAGGCCCGGCGACACAGCCAGGCCGGGTGGCACAGCTGGGGCTGGAAGCACAGCTAGGCCCGGCAGTGCCCCTAGGCCTGGTGGTGTGGCTGGGCCCGGCGGCACAGCTCGGCCCGGTGGTGCTCTTAGGCCCAGCAGCGCGACTAGGCCCAAGGACGTGGCTGGGCCCAATGGTGCCCCCAGGCCCGGCGGCACAACGAGGCCTGGTGGCACAGTTAGGCCCGGCGGCACAACGTGGCCTGGTGGCACAACGAGGCCTGGTGGCGCGGCTAGGCCCGGCGGTGCCGCCTGCTGCAGGAGGCAGGCAGGGTGCTGAGGGGCGGGGAGCGGCCCCGGCAGCGGGGCGGCCCCGCGAGGGGCGGTGGTGCCGTGGGGGTGGTCGCCCCGCTCCCGCCCCGCTCCTCGCCCCGCAGCCCCTCGTCCGGCTCTCCCGGCAGACCGGAGCTGTGCGAGAGAGGAGAGGGACCGAAACCGCATGGATTGAAGCATGTTTGGGGGGTGTCGAGGGAGGCTGGTGGGGACCCAGCAGCAAACGCTTTGCCAACGGTGAGGGTGGGGGGTGGGGGGAGGTGTTTGGTTTCCTCTTGGTTTGGGGTCTTGTTTCCAAGGGGACGCGTTGATGGGTAATATTTAATCTCCGTGCATTTATATAGAGAGCAGCTGATGATCTACAAGAGACGATTCTGACCTACGGGATTCCCACTCTGTCCTCGTCATCCTTATTTTGCATCTTTTTAATCAATCAGCTATATATTTGGAAAGAGAGAACAAATATCTATATATCTATATCTATAGCTATAGCCACCTGATTTTGTTAGGATTTTACTAAACCTGTGTATCTCTAGACTTGTGGAGACGCTGACGAGGCGGTGCCCGCACCCCTCCCTCCCCCGGGACGCCCATCGCTCATGGGAGTTTTTAGCGACTGACTGAATGAATGTGAAAAAAAAAAAGAAAAAAAAAAAAAAGAAAAAAAAAAAAAGAGCCTTTTTACAAAAAAAAAACCTTTAAAAAAAAAAAAAAAACCCAACAGCTCCTTTCGGACACTCTGGATTTTAAAGATTTAGAAACACAAAGCAACGGAAGCGCTCGGTTTTTGGGACACGCCACGTCTTCCATCCCCGCAGGCAGAGGCAGGCGCATGGAGCCGGACAGCTTCCAGTCCCCGCTCCCTGGACGCTGCTCCCCCTGCGGTGCCGGGGAACCCGCAGGCCCACGGCCTGGGGCGGCCCCGGCGCTGGAGGGGCGGCAGCCCCGTTCCCGTTCCCGCGCCCCACGCGCTCCCCTCGCCGGCGTCGCGCGCCTGGGCTCAGGGGTGGCCGGGGGACGGCTTGGTGACTGGTGTTCCCCAAAAGCCGAGTCCCCCATGAAGGCATTAACTCTTCTGGTGCTAGAGGGAAGGACAAGGAGGTTCCTTCTGACCCTCACACATCTACGAACCTTTACAACCTTCAGCCAGTGGAAGGCCCGGGGCTGGGGCTGCGGCCCCTTCCCCTGCGCGCGGCCCCGGGCGGAGCCCCTCGTTTGGGCCCCGGCGGCGGCGGTGCTGTCTCCTTACCCTGAGCTCTCGGCCCGTGCGGCTCCGTGCAGAGCTCTCCGGAAACCACTGAATTCTGTGTATCCGCAGCGCTTCTTCCCTCCCCGGGCGATGCCCCAGCGCTTGCGTGGGGAAGGCAAGGGGCTCCCAACCTGTACCTTCTTATTCTGCAAGCGAAAGTCCCGCTGTAGATACCCGGGGTACTCCAGGCCTCCCGCCCGATAACGGGGGAGCCGGGAGGCATCCCAGCTTTGACTGCAGCCATCGCATCCCCCTGAGGCCACCTCCTTGCTGGCCGGCTTTGCCGCTGCGCCCGTCCCCCCGTGTGTGCCAACGCCGCGCTGCCTTGTGCCCACATCCCGCGCTGTGCTGTTCTCACCTCCGGCCCCATCCAGCCCCGCCACCGCGCTCCCTTCGCCCTCTGTGCCCCCCACGCTCCCCCGTCCCCCCGATGCTCTCTTTGCATTTTGACACACGCGTCGCGTTGTCCTCGCTCTTCGCCCTCAGCTCCCTGCATCCCCCTGCCCCCTTACATACGTTGCATCCCCTGTGCCCACCCTGGCATGAGTGAGCACCCTCTGGTTACCAGAGTTTGTTGGCATGCTCGTGCACAGGGACGGTCCTGCACCGTGCAGCCACTGCTCTGCACTCCTCCATGCTCTGCATGCCCCCCCCTGCTCTTGTCACCTCCTGCTCTGCAGGGCCCGGATCTCGGAGCCGTGCCGTGAGCCGGGTGTGTTCCCCGCAACCCAAACCTTCCTTCCTGCTGGCTCTGTTCCATCAGCCCACGCCTGGCGAGGTGGAACGGCCGCATCCTGTGGGCGCCCTGCACCGCTGCGTGTCCGCAGCCCCGTGCCCTGCAGGCTCTGCCACAAACCCTGCAGAACACTGGGATTTCTACAGACCACCCTCCTGTTCCTCACACTGCTTCTGCAGGGCCGCCCCGCGGTGCCGTGGGAATGCCCATTGCCTGCATCGTGCCACGGGGCTTCTGTGCCGTTGGTGCACCAGCCACGTGCCCCGTGCTGTCCTCTCCTGCTGCACGTCCCGTGCTTGCCGCTCATGCACCGTCCTGCATGCCGCAGCTCACCGTGCTGCAAACCTCTGCACCACCACAGGTTTGGCCAGTTGGTTCTGCAGCCCCACACCTGCACCTGCTCCCACCTCCTCCACCCCCATCCCTATTCCCATCCCCATTCCCATCCCTATTCCCATCCCTATTCCCATCCCCATCCCCATCTCCATCACTATCCCCATTCCCAGCCCCATCCCATCCCCATTTCCCTTCTCCCCACTCCTGCAGGTAACGCAGACCCCAGCAGCCCCCACCCCTTGGAGCAGCGCAGTCCCGCTGCCCAGCATCCCCCCGGCACAGCCCTGAGCCCCCGGTGCTCGGTGCACGGGTTGGAGTGTTCCGTGTTGCCCTGAGTGCAGGCAGCTCCTCGGGCTCCGTCCGAGGAGTTCGGGTCTCTGCCCCTTCTGCAGCTGCTTCTGGGGCGACCCTCAGAGACCCCCGCCTGCAGCCGCCCCTCCCCACGAGGGGCCAGAAGACTGCAGAGCGAAACTTTTCTGCAGGACGTTCGGTCTGGGACCAGGAAGCTGGAAGCCTTCTTGCCATTTCCAAAGAGCCCTCCTTGCCCCACTGCTGCCCCGTCCTCCCGCCAGGGCTGGAGATGGACGGTGGGCACACAGTTCTGCCCGGCGCCCGCGCCGCCGTGTGCCCCCCAGCTCCCACCGTGCCAAGCAGCTGCAGCCGTACCTGTGTTGGAAAACACTGCGTGACCGGGGGGCAAAGCTCCACGGCACCACGGCTCGTCCCAGTCAGGAAAACACAAAAGAAGGCGACACCCAACCACGGCCGTGCCATCACCCCGTCCCCACGGCTGCTCGGGTCTGCACCAAGCCCTGCTTCCACCACGGAGCAGTGCCACCTCCTCAGCTCCCATCCCTTCCATGCCCACATCCTCCCATCTCAGCTCCCAACTCCTCCATCCCCACATCCTCCCATCTCAGCTCCCATCCCTTCCATCCCCACATCCTCCCATCTCAGCTCCCAACTCCTCCATGCCCACATCCTCCCATCTCAGCTCCCATCCCTTCCATCCCCACATCCTCCCATCTCAGCTCCCAACTCCTCCATGCCCACATCCTCCCATCTCAGCTCCCATCCCTTCCATCCCCACATCCTCCCATCTCAGCTCCCATCCCTTCCATGCCCACATCCTCCCATCTCAGCTCCCATCCCTTCCATCTCCACATCCTCCCATCTCAGCTCCCATCTCCTCCATCCCCACATCCTCCCATCTCAGCTCCCATCCCTTCCATCTCCACATCCTCCCATCTCAGCTCCCATCTCCTCCATCCCCACATCCTCCCATCTCAGCTCCCATCCCTTCCATCCGCACATCCTCCCATCTCAGCTCCCAACTCCTCCATCTCCACATCCTCCCATCTCAGCTCCCATCCCTTCCATGCCCATCCCCTCCATCTCAGCGCCCACCCCGTCCATGGCCGGACGCACACGGAGCTCCATGTGCGCGGGCTCAGGGCTTTGGAGACGGCCCCGCACGGCTCCCCAGGAGCGGTGAGTGCGGATCGGCCCCGGCAGCGCTCGCATCCTCCATCATTCCCGGTCCCAGCCAGACAGGAGCGCACCGTTCCAGCTCACGCAGCTGCTGCTACTTAACCGTTTTTTTTCTCAGCTGAAGCAAAGAGGATTTTTTCCCCCATGTGTAGATAGCTCTTTTCTGACCTCAGATCTACTCTGACGGCATTGGCATCTCCACCCCGAGCATCCCGGACCCAGTGAGACGCTTCGCTTTGACAAGCCATTCAGGAGGAGGCCGAGCGCGCGGCGCCCGCTGCCCTCACTGTGATGCTCATGGCTTCTCGACATTGGGTTACTTCTGTACAAAGGGAGACACTTTTGGGTTGGTTTTGGTTTTTTTCTTTTTCTTTTCTGGCTTTGAAGGGAATTTTTAAGGAAAAAAAAAAAAAAAAGTCGTTGGTATTTTTCCTTTGTCCAAACAAAATCCATCGATCCGCATTCTTCATAACCCCTCTGTAACTCTGACGTGAGGAGAGAAGGAACCAAAACCCAGCGCACTTCGTGGCTGATGGCTGCGGGCAACCAAAGCCAACACACACCGTTGCTGTTGGCCATGGGCAAGCAAAGCCAACACACACCGTTGCTGATGGCCGTGGGCAACTGAAAAGCCCAGTGCACATCATTGCCGATGGCCATGGGCAACTGAACCCAGTGTGTTTTGCTGCTGATGGCCATGGGCAACCAAAGCCAACACACACCGTTGCTGATGGCCACGGGCAACTGAAAAGCCCAATGCACATCATTGCCGATGGCCATGGGCAACCAAAGCCAACACACACCGTTGCTGATGGCCGTGGGCAACCAAAGCCAGTGCGCTTTGCTGCCGATGGCCATGGGCGACTGAACCCAATGTGCTTTGTTGCTGATGGCCACGGGCAAGCAAAGCCAACACACACCATTGCCGATGGCCATAGGCAACTGAACCCAGTGTGCTTTGTGGCTGATGGCCATGGGCAGCCAAAGCCAGCGTGCCTTGTTACCCATGGCCATGAGCTTTGGCAGCAGCACAGTGCGTCCCGGTTTTATTCCTCCAGCACACGTGCATCCCCCATTGCTGGCATGCATGTAGACATGTGCGTATAGACCCACACACACGCGCGGCCCCCGGGCACGTGCACACTCACACGGACTCTGCATGTGCATCGACACGCTTGCACCTCGCACACGCGTGCGTGGAGCCGCAGGCGCGCGTCCCACCGCCACACTCGTTCCCGCCCGGACGAACTCACCTGTGGGTTTTTGTTCTGTTTTTAATTTTACGGGGTCAGTTTGACTTCACCCTTATTTTGTATGGATTTTCGGAGGAGATTTCTCCTTCTCCAGAGTCATGGAGGTGTGGCCATTCGCCTCCCGCCCTTGACGTTGTGATACACATACCCCACAGAGATCTATGTTTCTTATATTATATTATTATTATTATTATTATGTAATAAATTTATAAGAAAGCTTCACTTTGTTCCGTGCTCTCTCTCTCCGTCCCCACTCCAGGCCCCTCCGCCCCCTTCTCAGATCACCCCCGAGGACGCTGAGCTCCCATCCCCGCAGGGCTCCGTGGCTCTCGTGCGCATCCCTACGGGCGGCGCTGGGGGGTCACGGTGCCCACAGCTCACCCAGCGTCTGCCCCACAGGAGCCGCTGCCGGGGGGTGCTGGGAGACCCCAGCACGGCGTCCCCGTGCCCATCCCCACCGCTGCCCGCCCTCACACCCAGCCGCGGTGCCCGCTGCCGCCTCCAGGCTGCCCCGGGGCTGGTGGGGGTCCCAGCACAACCCCAGCACTGCGAACACCCAACCCCGTCCCCGTGGCCCAAACCCGGCCCCAGCCCTCCCCACACCCCCTGACCCCCTGACCCCACCCCGCGCCACGCTGCGCTGCGCCCATTTCGGTCACGGGGATGGGGTCCCTTCCGTCGGTCCCATGCGCCCCATAGGGGTTCTTCAGCTCCTTCCTCTGGGCTCAAGGCACAGAACCCAGAGCCGTGGGGCTGGAAGGGACCCCTGCAGCTCCCCCCGCCCAGCCCCCCCAGCAGCTGCACGCAGAGCGTCCAGGTGGGTTTGGGTCCCTGCAGAGGGGACTCCCCCACCTCTGTGGGCAGCAGTTCTGGGGCTCTGCCACCCCCACGGCTCAACGTTCTCCCTCCCGGTCACACAGAACTCCCCAGGCTCCATTCTGTGCTGCTGCCCCTCGCCCTGTCAGCAAACAGAGCCCGGCCCCCTCCTCCTGACCCACAGTCCAGCTGTGCCCCCCATTGCAGAGCAGAGGGGAGGAGCACCTCCCTGCCCTGCTGGCCGCGCTCTGTGCAGCGCACCCTGGGGTCCCGTTGGCCTTTTGACACCTTTTGGCTGCCTCACGGCCAGCCGTTGGCTTCCAGGACCTCCAGGTCCTTCTCCACAGAGCTCCTTTCCAGCAGCTCAGCCCCCAGCCTGCAATCACAGAGTCACTGAAGCTGAAAAAGATCTCTCAGATCATCCATTCCAACCATCCACCTACCACCCCGTCTCCCCACCGACCACGTCCCCACGTGCCCCGTCCCTGTGGTCACTGAACACCCCCAGGGATGGGGACTCCCCCCTGCCCTGGGCAGCTGTGCAGTGCTGACCGCTCTCTGGAGCACAGATTGCTCCCCATCTCCAACCTGACCCTCCCAGCGCACCGTCAGCCCAGCCCCTCCCGTCCCATCGCCATTCCCTGCGGATGGAGACCAACCCCTCCTTCACTCCATCCTCCTTTCAGGAGGGGCAGAGAGCGCTGAGCTCTCCCTGAGCCCCTCTGCCCCACACTGCCCCATCCCCCTCCCCCAGCCGCTCCCCACAGCGCTGTGCTGCAGACCCCCACAGCCCCGCTGCCCCCTCTGGACACGCTGCAGGGCCTCGGTGTCTCTCTGGCAGCGAGGGGCCGACGCTGAGCGCAGCACTGAGCTGCAGCCCAGCAGTGCCATGCAGAGGGACGGGCACCTCCTGCTCTGCTGCCCGCACTGCTGCTGCTACAGGGCAGGACGCCGCCGGCCTTCTTGGCCACCCTTCTTGGCGATGCTGGCTGGTGCTCAGCTGCCCTCCCCACCCCACCCGCCTCGGCCCCATCCCCGGGTGTCCCCCACGTGCTGTGCGATGGCGCCCACGCAGATCTGCTCCACACCCCAGCCCTGCAGGCTGGCTGATGGGCCGCAGATCCCCAGATCCTCCCTCCGATCCTCCCCGTATCCCCGATCTGATCCCGGATCCGATCCCATCCGGCCCCACACAGCTGGGACAGTGCGGGTGAAGCTGCGGCTCCCCGACTGCTCCCACCTGGATTGCGGGGGTTCACTCAGCTCCGCTTTTCCAGGTGAAGGGGGGATGGCAGGGATCCCAGCTCCGACTGCTGCGGACGGACGTGAGGGAGGCGCTGGGAGGCTCGGCCTGTCCCTTCGCGGTGCTCGCGTTCCCCGCCAGGTGCAGCAGGGGATGGCGGTTCTCCTCTCACTGCTCATTCATTTACTCTCCCTTCCCCTACCGGGGCACCCCGGGGACCCCCCCTCCCGCTGCCCTCACGAGTTCCCAGCCCCCCCCCCGTCCCCCCGGGGTTTCATGGCGGCCCAATGGCGCTCCGTTGTCCCCCCCGGCCCCAGGCAGCGCCCGCAGCCCGCGCTCACACCAAGCATATATTTTATTGAAAGACCAAGTGGGTGACAAGGCGGTGGGGGGGCGAACCTTTACCGGGGGGGGGGTGGTTTGTACAAGTTACAGTTGCTCAGGACTCCTCGTGGTGGTCGGAGTTGGGAGATAAATATCGGTACATCGAGCGGCGCGGATTATCGGCACTAAACTAGCACTGGTCGGATGGGGGCCGGCAAGCAAAAGAAATCACCAGGCACAGCAGTGGGGGGGAGCCGACTCCCCCCCCCCCCCCCCCCCCGCGGGTTTTCCTCTCTTGGGGTGATTACATTCAGGCCGGGGGGGGGGGGGGGTCCTGTGGGGGTCCCAGCGCCGGCCCCGCCGCCCCCAACACAGACCCACAATGGGGCGGGGGGCAGCGTGGGGCTGGGTGGGGGGCGGGGGGGACACGGGGGGCCCTGCAGCTGGGGGGGATCCCGCGAGGACGAGAGGGGACGCTTTGGGGGGGGGGGGGGGACGGTCTGGCCCTGGGGGCGGTGCAGGGGTGAAGTTCGCCCCGGAACGTGGATGTGTCCCCATCGCCCACCCCCGCGACCGCCCCCCGCCCCGCTTCCCCCCACGTGGGACCCCCCAAGGGCTGCCCCGCCCCCATCCCACTCACCCCAACGCCCCCATCCCATGTGGCCGCCCCCCATTCTGTGCCTCCATTGGTTTCTCATGCAGGGGGGCAGCCATCACCCCTCCCCCCCCCCAGCCCCGGGCACGGTGTTGCCCCCCCCATGGGCAGAGCGCTCCCCCGGCCCCCGCCCCTCAGCCCCAGCCCCCGGGGAAGCAGTGAGGATGCGCGGTGACTCCGTGGGTGGGAGCGTGTGCGGGAGGGGCCAAGCCGGCTGCCGTGGGGTCAGACAGAGTCTCTGGGGGGTGTGAGAGCAGGAGACCCCCCACCGCTCGCCCCCTTACTCCAGGTAAATGTCCTCTGTGGGGCAGGCGTACTCCAGGTGCTCCTGGTAATATTCCTGAAACGCACGGCTGCGGGGGGGGGGGGCGATTCAGGAAGGGGAGCAGAACCTGACACCCACCCCGTCTGCCCCCCGGCACCTCCACCCCCACCCCATCCACTCCCAGGACCCCCACCCCCCCCCCTCCCCCCGTCCCCGTTTTCCCCACAGTACCTCCGGCGCCGTCCCCAAGCAACCCCGGCCACGGCTCCATTTGCGCCCCAATATCCCCCAGCCCCAAGTCCATCCATCCCTCCGGGATCCCCATCCCAATCCCCACGCACCCCGCCCCCCCCAGGACCCCCACCCGCCCCCCAGCCCCACCCCCACTTACCCGACGCACTCGGCGACGTGCCGCATGGATTCCTGGGAGACGAAGACGTGGCAGGCGAAGCGGCTCAGCACCGGGTGCTTGGTGATGAACCCGAAGTAGCTGCAGGGGAGGGGCACGGGGTGAGTCGGGGGGGGGAGGGGGGGGTCCTGTGGGACGGGGGACCCCCGCGGTGCAGCTCAGGGTTGGGGGCTCACCAGCTGTTCCGGGGGTGGCACCCACAGAAGGAGATGTTCTTCATCTGGAAGAAGTGACTGCAGCGCTCAAACTGGAAGAGAAAAACCAAACAGTGCAGCGGGGGCACCTGGACGGGGGGGGGGGGAGGGGGCATAACCCGGGACCACCCCCACCCCCCCCCCCGCCCCCAGCACCTCCTCATCCCGGCTGTACTCGTTGACCGTCAGGATGAGTTTGATGCCCTGCAGTGTGATCTCCAGGTCGCAGCTGGCCGGCGGGCGCAGGTGCACCGTCAGCTTCCTGGTGGTGGCAATCTGGGGGGACATGGGGGGTCCCTCACAGCCTCAGCACAGACATTCCCACAGCCAAAAGCGGGGCTGGTGCCCACCCGCTGCCCCCGGGCTCACCTTCTGCATGGCCGCACAGAGGATGCCGTTGCCCTGATGGTACGGCACCTCCACCGAGCCCAGGAACTGCACGTTGAAGCGCTCCACCCAGCACGGGTTCCTCTTCAGACCTGCACGGGAGAGGGGATGGGGAGACAGCGCCGGGACCCCCAATGGCCTGGGATCCCCATGGGATGTGGGAACCCAGTGGGGTTGTGAGACCCCGTGGGATGTGGGACCCCCAGGGGATGTGGGAACCCAATGGGGTTGTGGGACACCATGGGATGTGGGACCCCCAGGGGATGTGGGAACCCAATGGGGTTGTGGGACACCATGGGATGTGGGACCCCCAGGGGATGTAGGAACCCAATGGGGTTGTGGGACACCATGGGATGTGGGACCCCCAGGGGATGTAGGAACCCAATGGGGTTTGTGGGACACCATGGGATGTGGGACCCCCAGGGGATGTGGGAACCCAATGGGGTTGTGGGACACCATGGGATGTGGGACCCCCAGGGGATGTGGGAACCCAATGGGGTTGTGGGATGCCATGGGATGTGGGACCCCCAGGGGATGTAGGAACCCAATGGGGTTTGTGGGATGCCATGGGATGTGGGACCCCCAGGGGATGTAGGAACCCAATGGGGTTTGTGGGATGCCATGGGATGTGGGACCCCACGGGTTCGTGGTGGAACCCCCTGGGTTCACTGTAGGATCCCATGGATTGAGGGACACCACGGGTGGAAGGACTCCGATGGGATTTGGGGCTCCACGTGCAGTGGGGTTGGGAGCGCTCCCTACCGATGACATCCCTGGCCTGGCCAATGACTTCGTGGGCGTAGAAGGCAGGGAAGATGCCCCTCTCTCCCGTCCGCATGTTGTAGCCGCGGTACCAGTAGTCGTCCTCCTCCAGCTCCACCAGGATGGGGTCGTCCACGTCCAGCTCCAGCTCATCCTCGTGGCGCGGGATGAACCTGTGTGGGTGGGCGGGCGGGAGGAGAGACCCCATCATCGCCCCGTGGCCGTGGGGTGGGGAGGGGCCGTAGGGGGACGCGGCCTGGCGGAACTCACCTGAACACGGCGCGGTGGGTCTGCTCGCGCTCCTCTCCGTTCACCATGCAGGAGAACAGCCCGAAGGACTCTGTGCCTGGCGCAGGGGGAGGGGGGAGCATCACCCGGGGGGCAGAAAACCCCCGGCACCATCCATGGCCCCACAGGGAGAGCCCCCACCCACCCACGGCCCCTCAGCAGCACCGGGACCGGCCCACACTGCGGTGCTGGGCTTCGTCCACAGCGTGGACACGGCAGAGGGCAGCCAGACTTGGCCAGCATGCGGCACGGCATTGGGGCTGGCACGGTGCAGCGCGGCACGGCACAGCACGGTGCTGCACGGCGTGGCGCAGCGCAACCTGGCACGGTGAATCGCAGCGCAGCGCAGCAGGGCGCGGCACAAGGCGGTGCGCTACGGCCACGTTTACCATGGAACGGTGCAGCACGGCACAGCTCGGCACAGCCCATGCAGCACAGCACAACACAGCATGGCACGGCACAGCACAGCATGGCACGGCACAGCACAGCATGGCACGGCATGGCACAACACAGCATGGCACGGCACAGCATGGCACGGCACAGCATGGCATGGCACAGCACATCATGGCACGGCACAGCATGGCACGGCACAGCATGGCATAGCACACATGGCATGGCACGGCACAGCATGGCACGGCACGGCACAGCATGGCACGGCACAGCATGGCATAGCACACATGGCATGGCACGGCATGGCACGGCATGGCACGGCACGGCGCGGTCACTCACTGGAGGAGCGGGAGGTGCTGTTGACAAAGACATTGAGGAACTTTTTGGAGAACTGCAGGTCGGCCTCGGGGGAGGAGTCCTCGGAGGAGCTGTGCACGTCGGGGGCCGCCAGCCCGTCTCCGAAGGCCGCCTCTTCCTCCTCCAGCTCGCAGCGCTCGCAGGCCCGCAGCAGGTCGCTGTCGTCGCTCAGCACCGAAGTGCAGCGCCGCAGGCTCACCAGCTCCAGCTGCGTGTGCTCGTCCACCACCAGCGTGTACTTCACCGCGTCGTAGGCCAGCGACTCGTCCCGCGGCTCCAGCGCCTCCAGGGCAGGCGGCGGCTCCTCGGGGAACGGCGATCCCCGCAGGCGGGGCGCCGCGTCCTCTTCCGTCCCGTAGGCGGCGGCGAAGCAGCGGTTGGTCTTGGCCGTGGGCGCGTCCGTGGCGGTGGAGTCCTGACCCCCCGGCTCTAACCGGACGGCGTCGATCGGAGCGCCGGCCTCCGGGCCGCCCGAGCGCGGGCTCCGCTCCGCGGCGCCGTCCGCGGTGCTGAAGGCGCCGTCCGCGGTGCTGAAGGCGCCGTCCGCGGTGCTGAAGGCGCCGTCCGCGGTGCTGACGGGAGCGCGGCGGCCGGTGGCGGCGGCGGTTTCCCCGTTTCCGCCCAGCCGCTCGATGGAGACGGGGCGCCCCGGGAAGACGGGAGCGATGGTGTCACGGGTGGGGTTGCTCAGGAAGAGGAACGGCCCCGACTCGTCGGCGTTTGGCTCCAACGGCGGCTCCGTCCCGGCCCCCAGCGCCCGCTGGTCCTCGGCACGCTGCAGGGAGCTGCGCAGCGTCTCCATGTCCACCAGCTCGATGGGGCGCGGGGCGCGGGGCAGCCCCTCGGGGCCGGGCGGCTCAGCATCCAACGCCTCGCTCAGCTCAGGCTCCAGGTCGGACGCCGGGGATATGGTGTCGCAGAGCGAGTGCTGCTGCTGGAAGCATTCGTCGGGGCACTTGATGGGGTAGGAGCCCTCCGAGATCATCTTGTTCACCAGGTTGCTGAGCAGCCACGGCGAGTCCGAGTCCTCGCTCAGGTCGGGCTCCGACTCCGAGTCGGAGTCGTACTCACTGTTGTCGTCGTCGTCGGCCGCAGGCAGCAGCGGGGGCCCCACGGGCAAGTAGAAGGAGCGCCGCACGCTCTCCAGGCCGTGGTCGGGGTCGAGCTCCAGGTGCAGGGTGCCGGGGGAGGGCACGTCGGTGTGCTCGGGGGGCGCCGAGGGGTCGGTGGGGTTCAGGCTGTCGTAGTACCCCTCCGTCTTCAGCTCGGCCGGGCTGCCCCGCTGCTCCAGCACCTCCTGCTCCTCCCTGTCCGTGTCCCGCAGCAGCGCGCCCTTGATGCCCATCACGCCGGGCGCCTCCAGCTCCGGCTCCAGCTCTCCCTCCGAGCCAGGCGAGCTCGCCTCTTCGATGGAGTTGGTGAGGTGCGAGGAGCGGCCGCTGCTGCTGGCGCTGCTCAGGTCCAGCTCCGTCTCCGAGATGGAGGAGATCATGTTGCTGAGCAGGCGCCCGCCGAAGGCCTCCATCTCCCCCTCCACGTCCGAGTCAGAGCCGGGTGAGCTCAGGCCCTGGTGCCGGGCTCCGGGAGGGAACCCCTTCGCGGCGTGGCGGGTCATGTCAGCCTCGATGCCGGGGTCGGAGGACGGCGACGTGGTCTCGGAGGAGCCCGTGGGGCGGCCGTGCGCGCTGCCGGGGGGCCCCTCTCCATCCGAGCTCAGCGGCTCCGTGCGGGACCCCAATGCCTCGCCGCGCCCGGCGTGACCCCCAGCCGAGGGCCGCTCGCGGGGCGTGGGGACGCCGTGCTGGGCGCGAGGGGAAGCCGGGCTGCCGGCCCCCGGCTTTGCCGTGCCGCACTCGGGGCTGCGGCGCTGCGGGGCCACGCAGGCGGGGGCTGCGATCCCCGCCGGAGACAGACGCGGCGCAGCGGTCGGCGTGCGGCGCGGGGGGGAGTTTGGTTGGGGCGCGGAGCGGACAACGTTCCTGTTCACGTCCTCCCCGGAGCGCTCAGGCGAGGGCTCACCGCGCGCCGCCGACGTGCGGCTGTTGCCGTGCGAGTCGAAGTGGGGCGGCGGCAGCGGGGCGGGCGCCTGCGTGGCCCCCCCGGGGCTCAGCCCCACCCCGCGCTCCGCGCACGGCGCATCCTGGAGGCAGGCGTGGGGCGAGGAGCGGCCTGCGGGGCAGAGCAGACGCCGCGCAGTGTCAGCGCCCACCCGCAGCCCCCCCACCCCTCCTCGCCCCTCCCCCGACCCCTCCCGCAGGGCAGGGGAGCCGTGGCCCGGGACCCCCACCCTGTACGTGGCGGATCGTGGAGCCCCCAGTCCCGTGGTGAGCCGCCCAGAGCCTCTCGACCCCGTGGTGAGCCCCCAGGGGTCCTCCAACCCTACGGCAAGCCCGCAGCCCCACTTGGAGGGTTTCAGCTTGAAGGACCCCCCCCCCCCCCTTGGATTTGGCTGAAGGGGAGCGGCCCCCCCTCAGCCCCCCTCACTCAGCCCCACGGTTCGATGCTCACCGGTGTGTGAGGAAGAGGAGGAGGAGGAGGAGTGCAGCAGGGCGTCCTGCCAGCTGGGGCGGTGCGCGGGGGGCGGGAAGCTGCCGTTGTTGTTGAGGGAGTCCTGCGGGGAGAGCGCAGCCGTGGGACGGGGGGACGCCCGGGGGGGGGGGAGGGGACACCGTGCGGGCTTTGGGGAGGACGGGAACGGCTGGGGAGGTCGAAGGCACCGCGCGGGGGCTCCGGGGGAAGAGGATGGGGGCACACGGTGGGGTCGCCGCGACGCCCCGTACTCAGCCCAGCTGTGGCACAGCGGCGGCCCGGACTGGTGCCAGGCGCCGATCCGGATTACGGCCGCGACGTCCCGAGAGCAGCGACACGGGGACGCCCGCAGCAGCGCTCAGACCCACCGCGGAGCGGCGGCGCGGGGCCGACCCCGAGGGCGCCACTGCACAACGCAAGGGAGCCCCCCGCCTCCCCCCCCCCCCCACCGCAGCCGGAGGGGACCCCGCAGAGCCGGAGCTGTGGGGCCGCGGCTGCGGATTAGCGCTGGCGGCAGCGAGAAAGAGGCCGCGGCGGGAGCTTAGCGGGACCGCGACGTGCGGGGCGGCACGCGGGGTCGGGGGGGGGGGGGAGGTGGCACCGGGAGGGGGGATCCGCCGGGCTGCGGTCCGAGGGACGGGGAACCGCGAGCGGCGGTGCGGGGGAACGCGCGCATCGCGTGGGTCGGGGGGTCGGGGGGGGTCACCGCCCCGCAGCCTCCCCCGGGGGGCGGGGATGGAGCCGAGATCCCCGGCGTTACGGCAACGCGCCGATGCGGCGGCAGCACCGCTGCCCACACACTGCGGCGGCGCGGCGCTGCCACGCGTGCGCACGGGGACGCCGCGGGGAAACCCCGCAACGCCGGGGACCCCGCAGCGGGGGGGGGGGGGGGGGGCGGGGGGGGCGGCGGGCACGCGCACCTGCCGCGCACACCCAGCTGCGCGCGCACACGGACGTTGCACGCGCGAGCTGCGCCCGGTCTCGCCCCAAAGCCCCGGGCGTGAGGACCCCACCCTGCACGTGGCACAGAGCACGCAGGGACCCCACACGGACCCCACAAGGTCCCCGTCCCAGCCCCCCCCCCCACTGCAGCGCTGGAGCCGGAGCCTTCGTCGCCCCGCAGCCCCGCAGCCCCCCCCCCGCCTGCCCTCCCCGCGCCCCCCCAGCCCCGTCCGCAGCGCCCACCTGCGTGCCGGGCGCCGTCAGGTTGAGCGTGGTGGGACGCAGCTTCTGGGTGTCCTCCAGGGCGGGTGAGGGGATGGGTGAGGCCGAGGGGGGACGGGGGCACCTCCGGCGCGTTGCCCTCCTCCTCTTCCTCCTCGTCCCCCTCCTCCTCCTCCTCCTCGTTGTCGTCGATCATCTCGAACTCCTGGAAGTCGTCCTGGAAGGTGCAGACGGGGTGCGGCTGCTCGCCGCGCTCCAGCACCAGGCAGTCCTAAGGGGATGCACGGGGGGGTTCCGGGGGTCAGGCCCCCCTGTTGCCCCCCCACGGCGCCCTCTCCTCACCCCGCAGGTGGGGGGCGGCCGTCGCCCTCCCGGGGGGCTCCGAATGCGGGCGGCGCTCCGCGCTGGGCTTCGGGTCCCTCCCGTCCCCCGCTGAGTGGGGCACGGCCACGTGGGAGCGGCCCTGGGGCTGCCGTGGGGCTGAGCACCGCAGTTCCGGGCCGGGCGACCCCGCCGCCCCCCCTCACCCCCCCCACCCCCACCCCACGGCACCGGGGGGGGTCGCGCAGCGCGGGGGGGTCGCACACCTTCTCGTAGTGGTCGGAGTCGTAGTTGAGGCCGATGCCGCAATCGTCGGTGATCTCCGAGAGATCCTCATCGTCAAACTCCTCCAGGCTGATGTCCTGGGGGGGCCTGGGGGCAGCAAAAGCTCAGGGCGGGGGTCCCCTCCGCCCCCCCACCCCACAGCTCCGCCATCGCCGCTGCGCAGAGGCGTTGGTGCCAAACGGTGCCCGGGAGCCTCGCAGCCCCCCTGCCCCACACAGCCGTGCCACAAGGGGACCATTCCCAGAGGGGGCGAAGGGGGGCAGCGGGTGATGGGGGGGCAGGGGGTGATTGATGGGGGGCCATGGGGCGACGGGGGGCACGGGGTGATGGGGGGCCATGGGGCGATGGGGGGGCACAGGGTGATGGGGGGCCATGGGGTGCGGGCACAGCATCCTCCCTGCCACGCACAGAGCAGTGCTGCGGTGCCGCTGAGCCCTGTGCTGGGGGGGGGGGGGGAGGGGGGGGTGCACAGAGGGCCCGAAGCCCCACAGCCCCCCCCGACCCCAAAGCGTCCCCAGGGCCGCACCGCCTCCCTGCAGCCCCCCCCGACCCCCCCAGCGCTCCGCAATCGGGGCTGCCCCAAAGCGGAACCATTTCCGTCGGCGGACGCTGCCATGGAAACGCGATCTCCGCGCGGTGCGAAGGCCGATCCTCAGATCCTCCGCTCGGGGGGGGGGTCGGCGTTGGGAGGGGGGGGGGACGCGGCGCGGGACCCCCAGCGGCCGCCACCGCCCGACCCCTCCCCGCCCCGCCCCGCCCCGCTCCTCCGCGGAGCGCAGCGCAGCGCCACGTGGGGCGGAACCTCCGGCGGCGGTGGGAGCGCAGCGTCAGCGCGGGGACGGAGCGCAGAGCGGCACCGCACAGCCGGACCCGCCGCCGGACCCTCAGCCGGGCCCACCGCCCACAGCCGGGCCCACCGCCCACAGCCGGGCCCACCGCCCACAGCCGGGCCCACCGCCCACAGCCGTCCCTCGGACCCGGATCCCAAACCCTGAACCCCCCCACAGCGGATCCGGATCCCCGAATAAGAACTGCAGACATCAGACCCCGAACGGCGGACCTCCAAACCCACAACTCCATATGGCAGATCCGGATCCCAGCCCCAGAACTCCAGGCCCAGCCCCAGAATTCCAGGCCCAGCCCCAGAACTCCAGGCCCAGAGCCTCGGACCCCAGACCCAGGATCTCGGAGCAGACCCCAGACCCAGAGGCCCAGACTCCACACCCCAAACACAGAACTCCGTATGCCAGACGCAGACCCCAGACCCGGGCCTCGAACCCACACCCTCAGACCCCCAAACCCAGGATCCCACGCCCGGGCCGGGCCCCAGACCCACGCCCAGACCCCCGCAGGGCTGTGGGGCGCAGAGCCCGGCTCGCTGACCCCAGGGGTGTCACCCTGAGGGGTCCCTGCCCGCGGTGGGGGACCAACTCCTCCAATGTCCCCCCCCCCCTTCCCCTGGGATGGGCCCCCAGCCCTGGGCTGTCACCACGCGGCACATCACGGGGACGGCCCCACATCCATCCCAGGGGGCGACCCGAGGGGCGGGAGCCGCCCCGCAGCCCCCTCCCCGACTCCACGAGAGCTGCCGCCTCACCTCCGCCTCAGAACCGGGCCGCAGCCGCGCGGGGACGGCACCAGCAGCACCGGGGGGGGCAGCCAGGCAGGACCCCCGAGACGGGCACAGCGCTCCGCTGGGACACGGGGCTGCCACCGGGACACCCCTGTGCCATTGGGACGCTCGTGTGCCACTGGGACACCAACGTGACACTGGGATGGACATCCGTGTGCCACTGGGACCCCCGTGTGCCACTGGGACCCCCCGTGCGACATTGGGATGGACTCCCAAGTGCCACCGGGCCACCCATGTGCCATTGGGACGCTCGTGTGCCACTGGGACACCAACGTGACACTGGGACGGACACCCACTTGCCATTGGGACCCCCACGTGCTACTGGGACCCCCCTTGTGACATTGGGACACCAACGTGACGCTGGGATGAACACCCATGTGCCACCAGGCCACCAACATGACACTGGGACACCATCATGACACTGGGATGGACCCCCAGGTGCCATTGGGACACCCATGTGCCACCGGGACCCCCACATGACCTTGGGATGGACCCCAATGTGCCACCGGGCCACCCCTGTGTCACTGGGACCCCCACATGGCATTGGGACACCAACGTGACACTGGGATGGACCCCCTGTGCCCCTGGGACATCCATATGTCACCAGGACAGCCCCCTGCCATCAGAACAGCCACACTTCATTGGGACACTCGCATGACACTGGGATGGACCCCCATGTGCCAGCGGGACCCCCTTGTGACACGGGGCACCAACGTGACACTGGGATGGACCCCCATGTGCCACCAGGACCACCGAGTGCCACTGAGACACCAACATGGCATTGGGACTCTCCGTGTGCCACCAGGACCACCACGTGCCATTGGGACACCAACGTGACATTGGGACACTCAGGTGACACTGGGATGGACCCCCGTGTGCCACCGGGACCCCGCTGTGACACTGGAATGGACCCCCACGTGCCATTGGGACTCCCGTGTGCCACCAGGCCACCAACATGACATTGGGACCCCCAACATGGCACTGGAATTGCCCCCCCCCCCCCGTGCCATTGGGACCTCCATATGCCATTGGGACACCAACATGGCGCTGGGACCCCCACGTGCCATTGGGACCCTCACGTGCCATTGGGACCCCAACATGGCACTGGGATGGACCCCCAGGTGTCACCGGGACCCCCCCCCGTGCCATCATATTTCATTGGGACCTCCCCGTGCCGTTGGGACCCAGCATGACATTCAGACCCCGCGAGCCACCGGGCCCCCCCCACCCCCCCGGCCTCCTCCTTCAGCACCGCAGGGCACGCGGGGGGCACCGGTTCTGTTCAGCCCCACGTGGGGGGGTCCCAAAGGTCCCGGTGCTGCCGGGTCCCCCCCGCCCCCCCCCACTGAACAGCCCCGCGGGACGGGGTGGGGGGGGGTGAGGGGAGGCGGGCCGCAGCCCCGGCCCCGCAGAAGGACGGGACCCCGCGCCCCCCCCCCGGCGCGATGCTGCGGGAGGGGCCGGCTGTGCCCAGAGCGGGGACGCCGCGCCGCACCGCCGCGGGGTCATGGAGGGAGGGGGGTGGGGGGGGGAGATTGGCCTCCCGCAGGGTGGCACCGAGGCCCCCCCCCCCGACCCCGCATCGCCTCCCGCCCTTCCCAACCCAACCCGCGCATCCCGCACCTCCCTCATCCCTGTGACCCCCCCCAGGCACCCCAAGGTCGGAGAGGTGCGGGGGGGCCCTGGGGGGGACCCCACCCGCTCTGCGTGGCGCCCATCGCCCCCAGCGCGGCCCTGCGGGAAGGTGACCCGCGCGGTGCGGCCGGGCCTGGCGCTGGGAGGGGGAGGGGGGAGGGGGGGGAGGCGGCTTTGGGCCTCGGAGCGCTCCGGGAGGGGGGGAGCCGCACAGCGCCCCGAGGGGAAACCAACCCCCCCCCCCCCCCCCCAGAGCTCCGGGAGAGACAAAAGCACCGCACCGGCCATCCCCGCGGGGGGGGGAAGGGGTTGGGGGGGGGGGGGGGGACCGCGACGCCGAGCGCTGCTCCGCGGGTCCGGGATGCGCAGCCCCGGGTTGATGGGCCGCCCCCCCCCCCCCCCGGCGAGGCGGCGCGGGGCGATGCGGGGCGATGCGGGGCGATGCGGGGCGATGCGGGCTGAGGGTTCGGCCCCGCCGCAGCGCTGATCCGCGGCCTCCGCCCGCCGCCCCGCACCGCGCCGCCCCGCACCGCGGCCCGGCCAAGGGCAGAGCCGAAGGGCCGCAGCGCAGCGCCGCACCGCGTCCCCCGCAGCGGCGATCCCCGCACCCACCTGCAGCCCGGCGGGGGACAGAGAGTGGAAGGTGGAGAGAGAAAACATCTCGGCGCGATCCGCCATCTTCGTGTCGGGCCGCCGTGCGCCGGGGTGGGGGGGCGCGGGGGGCGCGGCGGGGAGGGGGAGGGAGGGAGAGCGGCGCCGAACGGAGCGGGGCAGAACCGAGAGAACGGAGCGGGGGGGGGAGGGAGGAGCCGGGGGGGGAGGGAGGAGGGGCGGGGGATGCGGGAGGGGGAGGGAAAAGGGGACGGGGAGGGATGGGGGGGTGGGAGAGAGGATGAGGGATGGGCTGGGGGATAAGGAGGGGGATGGGGGGGCTGTGGGGCGGGGGGGTGCGATGGGGGGGGGAGAGGGAAAAGGATGCGGGGGTGAGGAGGAGGATACGGGGGGGTTGGGAAGGCGTGTGGGGCTGGGAGAGGGAAGGGGACGGGGGGACAGAGATGAAGGTGGGGGATGCTGTGGAGAGGGGAGAGGGGTTGGGGTACGGATGAGGAGGAGGACGTGGGGGCTGTGGGGAAAAGGGGCGCCGGGCTGGGATAGGAATGGGGGCGGGGGGCGGTACGGGGGGGGGGGGCGATGCTATAGGGATGTGGGTGTGGGGATGGGGAAGAGGACGGGGGCTGCTCTGAGGAGGGGAACGGGGTTGGGAATGTCAGCGCGGGGCGGGGATGCGGGGGTAAGGAAGGGGATGCGGGGTGCGACAGGGAGGGTGGCGTGGGGAGGGGGCCGGTGGGCGGAGGGGAGCAGAGGGGAGCTGGGGAGGGAGGGGAGGAGGGGGGGTTCTCCAGGGAGGTGGGGGTGGAGCGGTGGGGGGCCGAATAGAGCCGAGCCGCTCAGGGGCTGCGGGACGGGGCGGGGAGCGGCACGGGGGGGGTGGGGGGGACGGGGGGCAACCCGGGGGGGCTGCGGGGGGGGGCGGGGGTCGGACGTGGGGGGGGGAAGAGCGGAGCGGAGCGGGGGGGCGGCGGGGGGGGGCGGCGGAACAGCCCCCAGTGCGGAGCTGTCCGCCCCGCGGTGCTGAACCACGGCGCCCGTCAGCCCGCGGTCGGGGCTGAAGCGCGGGATCCGCTCCCGGTGCGGAACCGCCGGAACCGGGCCTGGAGGCCCGGAGCCGCCCCAGCCCGCGGTTGCCGCTCGGGATCGAAGTCCCACCGCGGGGCCCGAGGGGGGCCGCGGGGTCCGTTTGGTCCCGCTGGGTCAGGTCAGGTCAGCATAGAGGGGCTCTGGAGATGGGGCCGCGGCACGCGGAGCCCTGCAGGACCGGAGCGCCGCGCAGCAGGCGGGGCTGCAGCCAGAACCGCGAGCCCAGAACGCGGGGGGAGGTCCGGGGGGTCAGCACGGCGCGAGGGACGGCAGCAGACGGGGGGCAACAGGGCGGGGGGGCAACAGGGCGGCGGGGTGGGGTGCAGCTGTTGGGGACGGCAACGCAGTGGGGCTTCGGGAGGCAGCAGGTCCGTGTTTGGGGCCGGGGTGCAGTTGGGGGGCACCTGAGAGCCGTTGGGGGGCACATCTCGCCGCCCAGCTCCGTCTCGGGTGCTTCGGTTTCGGGGTTCCTGTGTGTTGGGGGCAGGGTGAAATGGGGGGGGCTGGGAGGGAGGTCCGTGAGCCTTAATGTGCCCCGGGGGACTCAGAGGTGGAGGGAAGTGGGATGGGGTGAAGTGGGATGGGGGGGGTGGGGGGCCCTTGATCTGCAGGACGGGAAAACGCCGGGGGGGGAACAGGAAGGCAATGGGTGCCCTGCGGGGCCGCCACGTTTGGGGCACGGAGTGGGACACAGAGGGAGATTTGTGCACGGGGGGCTGCCCAGGCGCTGTGGGGTGCAGAAGGGGGGGGGGGGCTTTGAGAGGAATCCCTGAGGGCGCGTACATGGAGCACAGGGATGGGGGAGCCCAGCAGAGGCTGCGAGGAGCAGGAGGCAGTGTGTTGGGGGGGGGGGGGGAACCCACGTGCTGTGCAAAGAGGTGGGGGGTGGGGGGGTCTGGTGCTCAGCCCCTCTGTGCGCCCCATGGATCCCCTGCACAGCAATGGGGACCACTGGATCCCCCCCGTGCTGCCCCCAGCACCGCAGGGCCACCCCGGGGGGAGGCTGGGCCATCCCGGGGGGGGGGGTGTGGGGCACCCCTCTCGGCCCCCCCTCCAAACCCCATCCCCTCCCCGCGTGGCAGAGGAGCACCGTGCAGGAAGGCAGGAGGGGTGCAGGGCAGGCAGTGCCACCCCCCAGCCCCCCGTGCAGGGCAGCTGGGAGGCGGTGTGGGTCCCCCCCACTCCACAGACCTTTGCGGCTCACAGCGGGGCTCTGGGATCCATCCCAGCTGCCTGAAGGGTGCTGAGGAAGTCTTCCCCCACCCCCACCCCCCCAAACGCCCCCCCCAGGCAGCTCCGCACCCTTCACCCCCCCACACCGTGGGGCTCAGGAAAGCAGGGATTGTGGCGAAGGGGGATTTTGGGGGGGGGGGGGGGGGGGGGCTGTGCCCCACAAAGGAGCACCGTGAGCCCCCAGCAGCACTGCAGACAGATGGAACCCAGTGTCGGGGGGGGGGGGGGGGGGGCTGACACAGCTGCTGCTGCAGCCCGGACCCCCCCCCCTTCTCCCCCAGGGCACGGCTGCACGGGAGGGGGGGACACATGGAAGGCCGACGACTAATCCTGGCTTAGGGCTGAGCGCTGCCGGCAGGGATGGCCGCACGCTCCATCCACAGCTGTGCCACCCCCCCACCCCCCCACCCCCCCCCCCCACGGCTGAGCCCCCCCCCCCCGAGCCCGGTCCCGGCGTGACATCAGCGCGGGGACACGGATGGCATCTGGTAGAGCTTTATTGGGCAGCCGCAGCGCGTTGCCCTGCCCGGCAGGACGAGCTCAACAGGACGAGCTCAGCTCCGTCCCGGCCCCCCCCGGCCAGCAGCAGGTCCAGGTACGCCCCGCTCACCAGATCCTCGTCCCGCACCCCCAGCTCAGCCATCAGCTCGCGGGCCACGCGCTGGCCGTGCTCCACGCTCTCCCCCCTCGCTCAGCACCACCTGCAGAGGAGCAACGCGGGTGGGGGGAAGGGGGGGGGGGGGGCCGTGTCACCGTGTGCCCCCCCCCCCGAGCCCCCCCCCATGCCGTGCCAGGCTCACCTCCAGCTCCAGGAAGTCGCCCAAGCCCTCCACGCTGTCCAGGTGCACGCGGGTCTGCCCCACCATGAACAGCAGCCGCCGCTTCCTCACCACGCCCAGCACGCCCAGCGCCCTCCTCAGCACCGCCTGCACGGCAGCCATGAGAGCCCACCTCGGCGGGGCAGGACGGGGCAGCCCCGGCCCTCGCTCACCTCCAGACCGTCCGGGTCATCCGTGGGGCTGATGCTGAACTGGGAGACTTTGGGGCCGGCGGCGTCGGGGCGCTCGTAGAAGATCAGCTCCCCCCGGCCGTCCTGCAGGCAGCGCGGAGCTCAGGGCTGCATCCCGGCCCTGTTCCCCCCTCCCAGCACCCCCAGCTCCCACCCCCGCATCCCCATCCCTGGCGCTCGGCTGGTTCCACTCCCCTGCGGTCTCACCCTGACACCCACCGGGTTCTGTCCCCGCATTCTGGCACCTCTGGGTTCCGGAACCACTGAGGTCCCATTCGCAGCCCTCCAATCCCATACCCCCCTACCCCCCCCATACCCCTGTTGTGCCCCATCCCCGTCCCCGCAGTCCCAGCACCCCCAGATCGCACCCCCACAGCTCTGAGCCCAACGCGTCCCCCGGCCTCAGCACCTCGCGGGTCCTGGGCCCGACCCCCCGCTCCCACCCCCCACCATTCCCTGCATCCCCCGCTTCTGGTCCCACTCCCACCTCCCCAGTCCCAGCATCCCCCGGATCCCGATCTCTGGTCCCTTCCTCTTCCTCCTGACCCCGATCCCCGCCCTCAGCCCCCGGCCCCGAGCCCCCACCTCTCCCTCCCGGCCCCCGTTCCAATTCCCCGCCCCGATTCCCAGCCCTTTTCTCCCGACCCCCGGTTTTGACCCCCAGTTCAATCCCCGGTCCCTGGGCACCCCCTGCTTCCTCCGCTCCTGTTCTCGTCTCGCAGCATCCCCTTGGTCTCGGTCCCCGGCCCTTTTTCCTCCCGTCCTAATCCCGATCTCTGGCCCCCGTACCGTTCCCATCTCCCCGCTACCGTCATCCCGGGCCCCCACCCGGTCCCCGATCCCAAATCCCCAGCCCCGGCCGTCTTCATCCCGGTCCTGGCTGAGGTTCCTATGTCCACCCCTGGTCCCGATCCCCAGGCTCCGCCCAATCGCCCCGCGATCCCGATGAACCTCGATCCCGACCTTCGGTCTCCAGCACCCGTCTCCGGTCCCGGTCCCAGCCCCGTCCCCATTTCCAGCCCCGTCCCCGGTCCCAGCCCCGTGCCCGCACCGCGTCGCGCCGCAGCTTGAGCCGTCCCCGGGGCACCCGGAAGAAGCAGTCCGCCTGGGGCAGCACGCGTCCGCCCGCCCCGCTCAGCCGCTCCGCCGCGCCCCGCACGGCCGCCGCCTCCCGCAGCCGCGCCTTCAGCTCCACGTTGCGGCGCATGGCGGCGCTGTCTGATCTCGTCACATCCGGTTTCCTCTCCCATTGGTCAGCCTCCGCCCCCCCTCCCTTTGCTGGCCAATGAGTGCCGCCACCACCTCCCTCAGCCACGCCTTCAGTTTCGCACCGAGGGGCGTCACGGCGCGGCTTCATGCGTCACTTCCTCTCACTTTTCCCATTGGCCCGCTGGATCCCCGCCCCCGCCTCTGCTGGCCAATGGGCGTCTCCGAGCTGCTCTGGGGGGCGGGGCGCGGCGCGGCGCCATGGCGGCGGGGCGCGGCGGCGCGGGGATGGCCGTGCCCGGGGCCGGGGCCGGGGCCGTGCCCGCCGCCACCCGCCTGCAGGCCTACGCCTGGTGCCGCGAGTTCCTGGCCGGCTCCTGGAAGCTCATCGGCCCCGACGAGTTCGCCATTGCGCCCGTCAGGTACGGCGGGCGGCGCGGATTCCTCCCTCGTCCCGTTCCGTCCCCGCCCGGTGCGCCGGTACCGCCCTCCCGGGTCCCGCAGGTGACCCCGCGTCCCGTCCGCAGTGCCGCCGCGGTCCTCCCCCGCGCCGCCCCCGGTCCCCCATCAGGTCCCCTGGCTGCCCCTTGATGTCCCCCCATCACGTCCGCTGGGTGCCCCGTCGCGTCTCCACCCCCAGCCCCTGGGTGCCCCCTGATGCCCCCCCATCGTGTCCCTTGGGTGCCCATCGCGTCCCCCCCATCAGGCCCCCTAAGTGCCCCCATTGCAGCCCCGTGGTGTCCCCTGATGTCCCCCCACTGTGTCTCCTGGTGCTCCCTGATGTCCCCACATCAGGTCCCCCTCGGTGCCCCGTCCACATCTCCACCCCACCCCCTGGGTGCCCCATCACGTCTCCCATCAGATCCCCTAAGTGCCCCATTACACCCCCGTGGTGTCCCTGGGTGCCCCCCGATGTCCCCCCGGGTGCCCCGCCCCACCTCCCACCGCCCCACCTCCCACCGCCCCGCATCCTCACCCTGCCGCCCCCCCAGCGGTGGGCTCAGCAATCTGCTCTTCAAATGCGCGCTGCCCGACCACGTGCTGAGCGTGGGGG